>HG993124.1:81430016-82630016 GCA_905231855.2 Eristalis tenax | reverse complement strand
GTCACTTCTTATGGGCTGATAAAATGGTCGCCCTCATTATCATCCTTTGCCGTTCAATGAAAGCGTGTGGATTTGCTGGTGTATCTTGCTGCATACAAGATTCCCCTAGGATGGAGAATGTAAGTAAGTAATTCCGCTGGAGATGATTTTAATTCTTCCTTATATGTTGTCCTCAGTTCAAGCAGGACTGTTGGAAGTGCTTAGATCCAGGGAATATGCTCTTGACACATCAATGCTGCCTTCAGTTCAGAGTCCTGACTTTGAGCTCTTTGAATCTCCTGAGTGCTGAGCAGTGTTGGCAGAAAAATGCATGAAATCTTTATTTGAGTTTATAGTACGGTCCATATAATTTAATGTTTGAAGACTATTTCATGCAAATGTTGATTTTGACTGCGCCTCAAATGGTCCATCCGCTTAGTCCAATTTTGGCTTACTCTTTCCAACATTTCGGCCGGTATCTCACGAATAAATGCTTAAATGTTGTCTTCCAATGCGTCAATTGAAGCGGGCTTGTCTGTATAGACATGAGCTTTAATATAAAACTAGTCCAAAGACGTTAAATCGCACGATCTAAGCGGCCAATTGACTGGTCCCGAACGTGAAAAAAAAATGTTCACCGAACTCGCCTCTCAATAAGTCCATTGTTGCGCCCACACAGCCGGCATGTGGCACCGCCTTGTTGAAACCACATGTCATGCAAGTCAAGCTCTTGCATTTTGGGCAAAAAAAAGTTGGATATCATCTCACATTCACAGTTACGTTACGATTCGCATCATCTTTGAAAAATTTCTTCACCATTGATGTGCACAATTTCTGTGGTAAACTCGGAGATGTAGCTGAGTTGTTTCTGCTGACGTTGAGATTCCTTCTCTGATTTCTGCGCGAACGCATAAATTAGAGGCTTGTGGTATGTTTTTACCAAAAACTTGCGGCACTCGAGGATATGTTCGAAATACTTTACTGCTTCATATATGGCAAGTAGGTCGCGATCGTATGTGCTGTAATTTTGTTCGGTTCTGCTCAGCATGCGTGAAAAGAATCCAACCGTTGTCCAAGTTGCGTCAATCGTTTGTTAAAGAGCTGCTCCTACTGCTACATCGGATGCATCAGTAGACAATACCAGAGGTGCTGTAGGTGATAAGAATGATATGGTAGTTGTTGTTTGATTGTCTCAAACGCTTCTTCAGCGTCTGCTGTACATGTTACCACACTCTTGTAATTTTTTCTTGAGTCAGTGAGGAAACTTTTCAGCGGTGCTTGTGTCTACGCTGTATTCGGGATCAGTCGAAGATAGTAGTTGATGGTGCCAGGGACAGTTCTGGATGGCCTCAACGTTGTTCTTGGTTGGTTTGTATTCGCTGGCTGTGATGGTAAAGCCCAGATAGTTTACTTCGGGCAATCCTAACTCACACTTGGTTGTATTAATTTTTAATCCATAGCTCCTCAACCTTTCAAAAATCACACGCAGATGTTCGAGGTGTTGTTCGTGTGTTTCTGTCATGATGATGAAGACGACGATGTAGCAATATAGAAACTCCAGATCGCGGAATATTGAGTCTACGTGTCTCTGGAATGTTTGTGAAGCACAGCGTGATCCGTACGTCACCTTCATGAATTCGAACAATCCAAAAGGTGTGATGATGGCTGTCTTTTGGATGTCTTCATCTGCCATTGCAATTTGGTGATATGCCTTGGCGAGGTCGAGAGTGCTGAATACTTTTCTCCCGTGCTGTCTCGGGAATAAATCCTGGATGAGTGGTGGTGGGTATCTGTCAGGGTCTTTTGGGCGTTTATAGAGAAGTGGACTTTCCCACGGATTTTTTGACGGCCTGATGATACCTTTTTCCACCATTGCGTTTATTTCTTCCTTCGCCGCTCTCAACTTGTCACCGGCCAGTGATGCCTGTGTAGCATGAAATTAGTTGTGTGTATTGCTTGTTGTGGCTGGACGCAGATATGTTAGATTTGTCTATTGTTGAAATCCCGTAAGTCTCTGCTTCCATCACCTTTGCTGAGACATTGCACGATGTCAATAGGTCCAATACTATTCGTCTTTGAAGATCAAATCGTTGATGAATGACGTTGGCGATGATGAAATGCCAGTTAATGCTTCGTCGTAGACCCAGATGCCGCTGCTCTGCAAGTGCAAGGTGAAACGCATTTTCTTGCACTTTCTCCGAATAGTAGCACAGTCCTTCTGCGTATTGTTTGCTCTTGGTCTATTGTTGTTGAATACTGTTTGTGGTTGTTTGACTGCAATCATGAGTTCTGTGAGGGTGTTCTCCATTTTGTTCAGTCTCTCCTCAAGATATTCATCTTTCCGAGATCTGAACGATGAACTCTGTGCTCCACTGCTGTTGTTGCTCATTTCCATGACATATGGTGCTTCGGTGTCGTTTTCCATCACGTTGTCCGCTATATCAACTTGCTCCGTTAATGTGGCTTTCTGTACCATCTTTAGGATGTTGTGCACGTTAGCAGGCAGCAAACCTAACAACATGGTACGCAAGAGAACGAATGTTTCTCCCGCGGAACGCAGATTCTATTTGGTAAAACCAAAGATGAGGCTTACCTTTCCAGAAACTCGGAAATTTGAATGCTGGTGAAATTGCTGCAACTTCGTTGGCATTCTCACTACTGAGTTGCTCTTAATTGTTGCAGTTGGGCTATCTCATCCTGAAGTTTTCTGAGCCTTTGTGTGAGGAGTTCCTGGTCTAGAACGTTCTCTTGCTGTTTCCCCAGGCGAATTGTGTCCAGACATTGCACACTATTTGCTTTCTCGGGCGCCGTTGCATACCCGTGGTGGCTGACTGTGGCTGACTTGACAAGCTGTGTTCTGCGGTTGGTGCTGTTATCGCATATACAATATATATACATTAACTTCTCCAGAAAATAATGGCAGAATTATGAAGAATTACCAAAAAAAAATATTCCACTGCACTCTGCATTGCACTTAGTTTGGTTTTGTATTAAAATAAATGCACTGCGTTCGTCCAAAATATTACTTCTAAACCAAATAATAACACATAGGAGTGACACCTATGAGGATGTCACAAATTTGTGACGCAAACCGAACACTGTGACCATCAACCTTAGAAGGATTAACCACCCTAGGATTAACTTACCTTGCATTCCGAATTCGACATGCGCTTCGAATAATTATTTGCGATGAATGTCATATTCGGATTGAAATTGCATTATCGATTCCCGGTCTTTATTATTGGGTTATCATGAATCTAGGGCGAACAGCATTTCGCCCCAAATATCTATACATTTTTTTGTTCACCTATTATGAATTTTCCGTGAAAAAAGTGTCATGTTTGAACAAATTCCCTTATCGCGAACAACAAATCCGGGCGAAAACAATTGTCAAACCAATCTAAAATATTCCTAGCTTTTTGCAGGCGAACATGTGGCGAATCATCATGAATCCACGAAATAAATAAAAGTCAAAGATTAAATTGCACCCAAATGGTCAACGGGCAATTAAATGAGCATATAAGACGGCCAGAAATATAGGACCCAGCTCATCAACAGCGCCGCTGAAAAAATCCAGTTCCGCGATCAATAGGAAGCACTTATCAAATATAATTACGATCGAGCAGAGCAGGATGCGGAGCACTAACAAGTAAAACGTTCATGCTGTATTTTCTGTAATAGGAAAGGTGTTTATTTGAAGATGGCAATATGATGTTGCATTGCCATCAATACAGCCTAACACTGGGTATCTACTGCTATAAAAGTCTTGAGCAATTTTTCGTTGTTCGTTCATAAGTATATCCAGCAAATACTTGTTGATTTTTTTAGCCTATTCATTTATTTTAAAAAACGCTAAAAATTTTTACATACAGTTTTTGACGCAACTCCAGAGAATATTCTCATGGCTATGGTTTGCATTTTAACTTAAATTCAATTTATAAACCTTATTTTATAACTTCAATAAAGACACAAACTTTGTCCAGTTATCATTATTTACATTTGTATTTGCCACTACATATCAAAATCACACATGTTCGAAATGTCACAGATGATTCGAAGTTGAATTTTGTGAGGGCGAAATGCTGTATACATGATAAGCCTGCATGTGTTTTTTTTTAAACAACAACTGCAGCTTGAGCAAAGTACCATAGTTACGAGTTAGAGACTTTGGCAGTTATTATTGCTTTAAAACGGTTTCGCGTATATATATGTATGCATGGTAAACAGTTTAAAATCGTAAATGACTGCAATTTTTTTATATACAATAACGCTAAAGAAGAAATATATGGATCCTCTAATTGCCAGAAGGGCATCGAATTACCTAGTTATGACTATACATCGAAGGTAATAATATGTCTCGGTGGAGAGATATTATTTGAAATGCGTAACGGTATGTTCTATCGGAAAGCAACGGGTTAATGGGAGCATAAGACCTATGATAGCAAAGTTTGTGAATCAGGAAGATAGCATTTATTAGTACTTAGATAAGTTAGTTTTGTATTTGCCTTTGGATTGAATTAACATTAATACTACAAGATTAGATATCTTTTCAAAGTATAGTTTCCTAGACGCTAAAGGTGGTACATAAAAATTAACAATTATTATACTATTATTATTATTAAGAACAATTCAGACAGTAAAAAAGAAATATCAGATACTATAATTATTAGATTAGGTAAGAAAAATAAATCGGAAAGTTAAAGAAAAAAAAATTCTGAAAGACGGCATATGAGTTACTACCTGCAATTCATGATCCAGGCGCGAAGTGCAGATTAAATAAGTACAGCTCCCTAAGGAAACATGTGAATGAGGGTATAATACATTTTCTCCCTCTATTAGACTGTACAAAAACTAAGATTTCAAAAAGATAACTAGGGGACTTAATATGTATAATTTTAAATAATTTTAATATAGTGCGGAAGTTGAAATACTGATGGAGATCCAGACTGCAAATTTAGGATGAATAAAAGAGACATAGTCATGAAACGCAACATTAAGACAAGGAAAAACTGGACATTTAATCAAAGTGTAAGGCATTACAAGCAATTTAAATAATCTTTTTTCACGAGGTCATGCAACTAGTTCGCCGAGTAAGTGAAGAGTTAATATGAAAACCAACAGAACCAACAGAATGAAAATCAAAAGAATTCACAAGAGCAACGGGATTGTCATCTAGAACAACAGGTGAAAAATCATTTGGACAAACCTCATTATTGGTTTAGATTCAATTCTTTACCTTTAGACCAGTTGGAAATGCTATCTAGATCTTCATTTACCCTGGCAACACAGTCTTCTGTAAGACCAATAGAATGCGAGAAATATATAATACTATCATAAGCGTACATGTGAATTTTGCCATTCTTAAAAATACCTGGGATTTCATTGTTAAAGCGGGAGAACAGGAGTGGGCCTAGGACAGAGCCTCGTGGAATGCATTTTAAAATGACTTTAGGGTTTGAGTAGCCAAGCACTGTGGCGACCGACTATACAATATCTCTTAGCTAACCAGCTTAGTAGCTTGTTAATAGTCTTTGTCAGTCAAACGCGAAAGAAAACTGTTTTGATACAAGTAAGGGTAGATAGCTGCAGTAAACCGTGTGTCAATAAATAGCATCTAATGCCAATAATATATGCACTGGCAGATCATGTCATTGTAAAAATGTTTACCATATATCCTGACTTATCGAAAAAGCTTACTCCAAATTCAAAGCCCCTATCGCGTAATGGAAGTATTGCGGCATGATGGATACTTGATGTGTGAAGTGTAAGGATTATTAATGATTATATCGGCCTTGCCTCAGTACACTTGACTTGTTAGCTCTTATCAATGACATCGTCAATATACATCTGCTGCTAAAAACAACTGATAGCATACATATATTGCGTAGAACTATGCTATAATGTAACTAAGCCAGCTGCAGTTGTGCTTCGTAACTAATGCCCTAAGTCTATGTATGGGCGTGAAACATCGGGACATATCCAAAAACTCAGCTCCCCGGTTGTCTACAAAAATATTTATGCCAGCGAGATTAGGCAGAGTTAGATCATGCATTAGGCTTATCAGGTAGATGGTTTCTTGTGCCGCTTCTGTCAGACTAATATACTCTGCCTCTGTCGACGACAACGCGACAGTGCGCTGATTCTGAGACTTATAGGTATCAGTCACCCTATACACAAAATAAAATTAACTCACTGTACGGATGGCCTAGAGTTTTATTCTTATCTGTATTAATAAACATATTGACCTCTGGAGGGGTGCATATCGTCAACGTGTACTAAGGCAAACAAATAACTACTTCAATTTTTATTATATAAAATAAAAGGCTAATTTTTATTGACTTTTAGTCCCGTAGCCAAAAGCTTTTCTGCTTGTCTGTATAGCCTGCATTTTACTCGGTTGGTCTTTTCATTACCAGCCTTTTTCTTGCTTGATATGATCTTTCCAGCAAAACGTTTAACTCTGGAACTTCCATGACAACATCATACAATGACTCAATGGCATAGCCACAACTTCAAATTGCAAATTTAAGAACAAGCTACATCCAAACCTCCAAGAATACACGCAAGGTTTGAATCAATGCAACTGGAGCAAAAGTCTGACGATAGTTCAAACTTCACATTTCTTACATTATCCTTTCGCAACTATTCGAGCTTTATGCTTGATAACACTGCCATCAGTAGAATTTTTAGTCAAATTAGCAGAGTGACATGATCATTATCATTCTTCTTCACAATTTTCTACGTATGATTTTTCATAACGCTAACCAGGTTTTATCTGACAGCGTTCTTCCACTTTGCAGCTACAGTCCGGGTGGACCTGATCCTCAACCAATAAGCTTTCTCGAACTCAACTATCACGATCTTAAGCCAGCTGCCTCCAATTCGCAAGTATACGCTTCCCAGCACCACACTTTGTGTTTACCGCAGATCTATATATATATATATATATATATATATATATATATATATATATATATATATATATATATATATTTTTTTTTTGCGATGGTAGTTGAAAATCTTCAAAAGACACTGGGGACCGTTCCCACATAGGGAAAGGGATTCCCAGTAAAAACACCTCCCTTCAAATAAAATATATTTCCACTACAACTAAGTCTTACACTTATCCAGCAGTCTTACTTTCTTGGTTTAGGCGCATTTGGCAAGAAATTCTCCCTTGAGAGTTCTTGCTATCACCGCAGCTAAGCGCGGGTTGAATTCACCGTGCTAGGTCAAGGGGTTTAGTCCTTTGAAGACGGCGGAGACGGAGAAAGCGTTGGTTTCGTCGAGAATTGGAAGGACAGCAGAGTTTATGTGCTCTTCCAGACGATGCTTATGCTTACGAGCAAAATTCGTAATATCATCAAGGACTGATGGAATTCCAAGATCTCTGTGGATGTCGCTGTTTCGTATATACCAGGGTGCGTTGACGATGGCCCTTAGCACTATATTTTGAAATGTTTGTAGTATGTTTCTATTACTTTCTTTGGTACAACCTCATAGTTGTATACCATACGGGTTTTAGCACTTGCTTGTATATAAGCAATTTGTTGTTAATACTTAGCTTGGAATATTTTCCAACAAGACAGTACATGTCTTTGTATCTTAATTGGAGCTCTTCACGTTTCTTTTTGACATGCTCCTTCCACTTAAGCTTTACATCGAGAGTCATTCCGAGGTATTTCGCTTCTTTACCGAAGGGTATTTGAACATTATTTATAAAAACGGGCAAGTTATTCACGTTCTTATACGTAAAATTTATATGAACGGATTTAGCTTCGTTAAGCTCAATTCGCTGAGTGTTCGTCCATTCGTGTATCCGATCTAAAGCACATTGTAATTTTCTGGTTGATTCTTATACCGTTTTGGCAGTTACTGAAATGGCGGTGTCGTCAGCAAATGTGCCTAGCACGGTGCCTACGTCCTGCGGTATATCGCTGCTATAAAGTAAGTAAAGGAGGGGACCAAGGACACTTCCTTGTGGTACTCCAGCTTGTATAGGCTTAAATAGGGAGTATTCTTTCCCATATTTCACACGGAACATTCTATCAGTTAGATAATTCGATAAAATTGTGTAAAATCTTCTCGGGAGGAACTGTCGAAGCTTGTGTTTTAAACCTTCGTGCCAAACCTTGTCACAGGCTGAGCAGACTTGCTTTTGTTCAAACGATTTTTCTATAACATCAGTTATTCGATGTACTTGGTCGATAGTTGAATGCTTACTTCTAAAACCGAACTGGTGATTAGGAATAAGTCGTCTTTCTTCCACAACCGTGCTTAAACGTCTGAGTAATATTCGTTCGAACACTTTAGACATTATCGGAAGCAGTGAAATTGGTCTACAAGACTTTTTGTCTGTTGGGGGTTTACCCGGTTTCGGCACCATTATTATTTCCGCAACTTTCCACTGACTAGGGACATGTTCTAATCTAAACGCGGCGTTAATTAGGTAGATAAACATAAGAAGCGCTTTCTGAGGTAATTCTTTCAGAACTTCTCCTGTGACTAAATCATAACCAGGAGCTTTTTTGGGCTTGAGGTTTTTCAATTCTTCCTTAAGTTCTGTCAAAGTAGCATTTCTTATACAAAAATGTTCATTAATTGTGTTTGAACCGTAGGAGTTTCCAGGATACGTTTGTCCGTCGCGTGATTTAAACGTTTCTTCCAAATGATCTGCGAAGAGATCCGCTTTCTCTTTATCTTCTTTTGCCCACTCGTATTGATTTTTCCGAAGTGAGGTTTTCCTAAGCTTTCGGCTGCTTTCCAGAGTGAGTAGTGGGTATCCTTTTTCCCTGACAAGCCTGTCAAGTAGGTATTTTTCCGACTTAATTTTAGCCTTCAGAATGTTAGACAGTTGGTTGAGGCGAGTTTTATGCTGCGGCGCACGAGTCTGCTGCCATTTCTTGCGTGCCTTACGTTTCTCTCTTACTAATTCTCGTATTTCCGGTGGATATCGCAATACATGTTTTATCGTCGTTTTTCTAGCGAGAGGTGTATTGCTCCACGCAGCGCACTGTATTATTTGTAGATAATTTATTATCTTGTAGATAATTTCTAAATGCTTGCCAATTCGTACGTTTATTTGTTAACGTAGGTGGAACTTCCTTTTTTACAAGGGTATCGTTTACACATAGTACAATGGGAGAATGATCTGAATTAAGATCAAAGCTTTCTTCAATTCGTAAGTAGTTTCGAGAAACACCTTTTATGACAAAGAAATCAACAACGTCAGGTGTTTTTGTAACATCCGGCGGCCAGTAGGTTGGTTTTCCTGTCGAGTAAAAATCACAGATTAGTTTCATACCAGCTCTGTATAAATTTCTGCTTTTTTGTGAAATTAATCTTAGTCCCCAAAAGGGGTGTTTCGCATTAAAGTCTCCACCAGTTACGAAATTTGGGCCTAGAGTGTGGAAAATTCGCTCGAGCTCTCTTTGATCAATTGTACTACGCGGAGGGCAGTAAATGGACGCGACGTTAAATGAGTAGTGTTTATTTTTTAGACGAACCGTATTTAATTGTATAGGATCAGATTCTATACTTATCCCTACTAATTAATCTATATTGTCGCGTATAAAGAGGGATGAACCGCATCTTGCCCGTTCGGACGGATGGCAGGCATGGTAACCACAGTACCCTTTTAAGTTTACACACGATTGCTTCGTCAAGTGTGTCTCAGAGATCAGACAAATATCGATATCTTTTTCTCTAATATATAGTACTAGTTCGTCAATTTTTTGTAGCAGACCATTCGCATTCTAATTTAAAATTTTAATTGACATATCCTTGTTAAGGTACGCTTGCGGTTAATCTTATTTTCGAGGTCGATTAGCCTTTCGAAAATAAGTTTGTTCGTCAAGTTTCTCTTAAATAATTTTAAATATATTTGTAGCGGGAGTTGATTGTTCTTCGCAGCTTTTTCCACTTGTAGATGCTACTGTATGGCGAAGGTTTTTGCTCCGACGTGTGATGATTTCACATTAGCTGATTTCATTTTTTGAGTTATTGAAGACGCAGGTTGAGTCTGCCCTTTTATTTCAGCAGTTTTCAATCGAGTCACAGTTGGTTTCGGCACGGTTTTTAGAACTACGTCCTTTGTTGCGGATTTTGGTGGTTGACGGAGTTTCGATTCGATTTTATCTCGTCTTTTCTGAAGCTCTTTTGCTACTTCGCAGCCACGATAGTTAGCCGGATGATTTCCTTTACAGTTAATACAAGTAGCTCGTGTAGTCTCACTTTCGTTACAATCTGTCGACAGATGTCCGCCGGCGCATTTGACACATCGCGGATCTTTCTGACAATACTTTTGAGTGTGGTTGAATCCCTGACAACGTTTGCATTGGTGGTATTGAATTCGTATTTTTGCGCAAGGCTTCTATTTTAACAATCACATCTAGAATTGTTTTTAATCCATAAATTTTGTCTATGCTTTCACATTTGTCGAAGCTTAGCATGAAAAGGGGTAAACCGACACGTGTCACAGTTTCGGATCCATTTGTCAGTTGTTTCCTTCTGGATAATATATTAGCAGCGTCTACTTTTTTTAGGCCTTTATGTTTCAAGTCCTCAATAATATCTTCTTTTGGACAAGACGCATGGAGTCCTCTAGCTATGACACGAATAGGTCGGTCGGACTTATTTTCATACGTGTACCACTGGATTTTTTGAGCATTCAGTTTTTGGGAGAATAATCTATAGCTGTCAGAGTCCTTGACATTTATCTTCCATGCATTGTTGCTGAGCACTGTTACTTTATACTCAGATTGGATTGTTGACTTTAGAATAGAGTGTAACTTATTGTACACTGGTATTCCGAGTACGTTAATTGGCGGTTACCAGTAAGACGTACATTTTCTGTCTTCTTTATTACCTCCGGCGAGGAACCCGCCTTTCGTTTTTTGCCCGGTCGCCTTTCTGTCATCCAGTTGGTTTCACGAGCGAGTTCTTCCTCATCCGTATAATACTCAAATTTTTGTTGATTCGTTCGAGCTGGGCTTTTTTTTTTTGATTTGCAATTTTATCTGCCCTTAATTGACTAAGTTCATTTCTTAGTTCTTTACAGAGATCTTCCATATCAGCGAGTCTATTCCTTAATTCCGCATTTTCCATTTCGAGACTTTCGAACCTTGCTAGAGCCTGTTATTCATGTGTAGAAGAATGTAAATTTTATTGATGTTTTAGTTACTTGCGTTTTAGACGCAGTAGTTTTCATTGGCGTTGATGTGCGCTTATTTATAATATTAGATCCTGCTGGTGGTGATCTATTTACCCTTGAACATTTTTTAAAAGGGTCCAAATGCAATAATTGGCTCTCCCCAGAATCCGTAGAGCCTGACTCCGAAGAGTGTGGATTTTCTAGTGCGACTGGCATTCCACCTGGGGTACTAATTCCTTTGTTTTTATTCATTGCATATTTTTTTTTGCTTGTCCTAAAACAAACGGTGGCTTTTAGTCGCCTCTTACGACAGGCATGCCTTACCTCGGGTATATTCTTGTCCCTACCCGAAGGGGATATGTATATATATATATACTAGCTGACCCGCCTTATAAATTATTTCTACTTTCTAGATAAATTCTAGTGTAGACAAAAAGTAACTTACTTATTATAAATGTGTAAGTATGTGGTATATGCGTGAAATAGGCATGGAGCGCTATGAACGATAAGGGAATATAAAAATAACAAACGCCAAAGAATATTATTTTTAAGTTATTATAGTTTATTTCTTAAAATTACACATCACGTATTAATTACGACAGTAACACTAACAAACAACATCAATCTTTTAATGCTATAGCGTGAACAATATCTTTTCTTAGCCCAGTTTGAATTGAATTGGCACATCTGTAGGTATGATAGGAATCCGTGGTATTAATATATTTTCACCTTTGAACTTGCCATTTAAAATGCTGGCTTCGATAACGTTTTCATCAATTTTCGAATGACTAATCGCGTACCGTTGCACAGCCGTGGCGGGTTTAAATTACGAAGAAAGATAATTGGAGATCCAACTCTCAATTGTAAATTATGCGGTGGCATGCCTGGCAAATCCAGTGAGTTCAAAAATTCGTTGGAAAATTGACAGCTTCGCTGGCATCGCAAACTGTATCAATAGATTTGTATGACACCAAGTTCCCTGGCAACAACTGTTGTATCTTCAAATTTAAATTGTCAACGTCTGTATTTTTTGCTGCTAAAATAGCTTTTTCTGCAAGCCACTCATGATTTATGTACTGTGTGTGTACATCGGGAAATATTTGTTCAATGAGAGTATCTTGCGAATCAGCGATTGTGCAGAAATCGGTCGGTAATTTTACGTATCCAGTTTCATCTGTAGCAACTTTTCCATCACCGATATCTAAGAGTTGTTTTGAGAATGTTTCAGCGGATGGATCTTGAATCATTTGAACGCGCATATTTACTTTCAGCTGTACTTTTTCAACATTACGCCACAATGAAGATGATTTTTTGATCTCATCAGCGTATGTTGAAAGTGGAATGACGGAAAGTGTTTGTCTGAAATCACCTGAAAGCACCAACAGAGTGCCGCCAAATAGTTTGTCGTTGTTTTTAATATCTTTCAATGTTCTGTTCAAAGCCTCAATTGAATGTTTGTGTGCCATAGTACATTCATCTTAGATGATAATTTAACAGAAATTTGTTTCAGCACGGTGGCCATGGACGATTGTTTTTTAATGTTACACACTGCCTCAGGATTATTTGAGTTTATTATTTAGTGGTTAATTAAAATTTAATATTTAGTGGCAGCTTAAATACTGAATGAGCTGTTCTGCCTCCATCCAATAAAGTTGCTACAATGCCCGATGATGCAACGGCCAATGCTATGCCATTATTTGATCGTATTTCAGCAAGAATTAGTGAAATAAGGAATGTTTTGCCAGTTCCACCTGGTGCATCCAAAAAGAAGAACCCACCCACCCATGTCCTGCTGAAACTGCGAGTAAAATGCGGTCATAAATGGTTCTTTGTTCGCCATTCATTAGTGGGACATTGCGAGCAACAATCGCTGCCATTTCTGCAGTGTTGTACTGCAGTTCACGATTCATTTCAGTGTTAATTAAATCAGATGCAGTTCGATTTGGCGAATTCATACCGAAATGAGTGAGTGATAAGTTGGTACTGACAATGCAAAGATCCTCAATAACAATCAGTGCTTCATTGTGCATAGCGTCGCTGAATGTTATCGTTAGATCGTTGCACCGTGTACAATCTTGATGCAATATATCACCAGTCATTGAATCTTTGTGATTATCTCACAATATATGAGCTCGAGCTGGGAAACATGTAGTCAACACTATAGCGAATAGTAGACGAATTTGTATTGCTGTACAGTTCAATGCAGCTTCAGCAAGCATACACTCCCACTAGTTATCGTCTTGCAGCAATCCGAGTGCAAGGCATGCGTCTTTATATGTTGGATATTGTTGCCCATTCACTTTACGTATATCTTGAAATGATAATGGGCCAGTAACATTAATCAACAACAGTCGAAGATAAAAGCACTCATTGTGTCTTGGATTGACTGTAAGCGTTCGATTTAAATAAATTGAGACATGCATCAACTAAATAAATAAATTGAGACATGCATCAACTGGTGAGCCTTGCTTGCGGGGCATCGTTTTTTTGTTCGAGCCCATGTGAAATAGTACTTGTGAATAGAGTAATGTTCTTGCAAAGGCACCAAAATCATCCGTACTATTACACAATTCAAAAAATGCAGTGAGTGTAGTTTTAGGTGTATTTGTACCACGATCAATCACTGTCTCGTTCGTGAAAAATACATGCTGACAGTTTTCAAGATGGACGGCTAACTGAACAACTGCTGGATTCCGTTCATGAATTGGAAAACCGAAGATACGCCAAGCAGCTTCATTGGAGCTGATGTACCGACCAATTTGGTAGAGCGTAATTTCATCGTTTTTATTCATTGGAGGGGCATTGGCAAAACACAGCCATATCACTGCCTTTATGGACATACTTGCAAATATATTTGATGCTCTTCACATAACTGCAAAACTCAACATTAATATGAGCATTGTATGCATTGTATGAAGCGAATACGGCACCACCCAACGATTGTCAATGTCAATGTCTGTGATACTGTGATATTTTTAATAAATGATTGTTCGTCATTATCTGGATTTCTTCTGCGATATATTGGATATACGTCGGTATTTGTTATCTTATCATTAGTGAAATCTTTAAGGAAATTTTTAGTACATTTTCCATCTGCCATGCAAGGCGATTAACGATGAAGAGTACCGCCTGGACCATGGATCATGTTTGCTTTAACAATATCAAACAGCACTTGATCAGTAGACGGATCTGGAATTTCCGCAGATATGATACTATCGATTTCTTCAGGACGGATTTTGTCGATTAACCAAACCAAAATGTCCGCATGAGGTAATCCTCGCTATTGCCACTCAACAGCCACTCAATACAGCCAGAAACGTGTGGGACCGACTACATGTAATTTAGTAATGAAACTTATTAGAGACTTCAACTTTTGTCTGAATACACGTGCTGTAATGTCATGACGATGTATTGCATTTTGGCCAGGCAATAGCAAAGATGTAATCTCTGGCCATTTTCGATTACATGTGGACGTGATAAATAAACACGGTCGTCCATATTCGCGCACGTAAGCCATAGCATCCTGTATATATTCTTGCATATGACGTGGACTGCCTACGTACGATGATGGTATAATGACAGAGTTACCAATTTCGGCGACGTCGACGTTGTTGTTAATAGCGTCTCGTAAGTGAATGTACTCTTCCGCACGCATCTTGAGTTGATTATATCGTAAGTATCGTAGTCGTTCGTGCTCTATCTTCGCGTACATGTCGACCATGAATTGTTGACAAAGCTCACGACATCGTAGAATGACGTTGGCAATGCCGCGCCGAATCATTAATCGGTACGCATAATAATCTATCGAGCTAACGTTCTTGTTTGTTTCAGCTCCTGTAATAATGTATTTATGAATATTAATTTTAATTAATTACGTTCAATAATTTAATTGTTTTGTTAAATGGTTAATGATCGAGTTCATAATAAATGAAGTACCTGATACGGAATCTCGTTGTTTTATGCTTATGCAATATCCGTTTTGCCCCTTCCAGAATATTAGCGGATATTGGAGAGCATCATATGAATGATGTGTATCAGCAATGAACTGAAGATTATTATTTCTTTTACGAATCACAATTTCTCGTGTACCTGTACAATCGCCAACCATGATTCCAGCAACGTTTTCAACAACAGGTGCATTGAATCTACGAATATGTTCTCCAGCTGGTGTTTTATCAGGATTAATGACAATAGCGTGATTGTCGCTTTGTAATTTGTGCATGTGTGATTTGAATATTTTCAACAATTCATTGTGGTCGTTCAATAGAGCGTCCAAGTCGCTGACGATGCGCCTGGCAAAAAATGAATCAAGGTTATTATAGTCACAACGTGCATTCACGCGATTGGCAAGTGCGCTTCCGGAATCCTCGCCGCCCCTGAAGTAGATTTGTAAAAATGTATGTGGTTCGTTGGGCATTGGTAGCAATGAGCCCATTCTATGATAAACTTGGCCTCTGATTTTGAATGTAGAATTGTATTGTTGACCATTAGCATTAGTATTTCGAACTATTTCTGTTACTCCAAACGATGACATTTGAAAGCATGAATTGAATGTTCGAATTGACTTCAGGAATACGTTAGAATCTGGATCCTTGTCGATAAGTAAACTATTCAATGGTTCAGGTGGTGTTTCAATTTCAGGTAGTTGCACTTTTCCTGAAGCGCAAAACATCCCGGGTGGCTCATTTTTGAATTTGAGAGCATGACAATGTGGACATTCCTTATCCACACCAATTACCACTTTTGAATGAGCATAATATTCAATATCGGACTCATACTGGAATGCTAGACGCAAAAATTAATCAGATGTAAATGCACGATGTATCTGTTGGCGTTGTTGCTCATTTGTTCTGCGTCTATTAACCGTGAAACGGCGTGACTGTCGTTGTTTTAAACGTATAAGTTCATAGCGCTCAGCTTGTGTATCTTCTGATTGTTCTTGACGTAATTGCTCCATGCTTACACGTGCATTAGCATTTTGTTGCTGGATTTTTTCTTCGGTTTTTTGGGATCTTTGATCTCTCATAGTTCTGGACCTTCTTGTATTACGGCTCAAATCAGCCCCTTTGCGTTTTCTTGGCATTGCTTACTGTACAAAACACATACAAATAGAATTAATGAAATTACTTAATGATGGAAAACGTTATAGTTATAATTACGGCCAGGATTATAGCGAAAATATTGGTTTTATGAAAAAAAAAAAAAATTGAAACAAAAGTTGTAAAAAATTTAATTTTACTAAAAAAATATATAAATATATTATATATATAAATAATTATATAAAAAAAGTATACTCACAACACAAAAGCCGTTGTTGGTTGGAGCTCGTGACACGTGTTGAGTACTTTTAAGGTTATGTAAATCACTTGTTTAACTAAAACTTGATTAACTGAACTAATCGTGCCAAATACACTTAAAATTAATAATTTTATTATTATGAATAATAAAAATTTTTTATTATTTTAATATATATAAGTAATATTTAAGAGTTAATATGAGAGTTACACTGAGATAGCAATATGAAAATTGTAAACGTTACAACTACACTTGATACATAAACAATAATGATGGCCGAAAACTGTGTAGGGAGTGAGAGAAGTCTTATTGTGTGAGTGAAACAGGAGACCGGCTTCAGTCTCATCCCTACATTCATTCACTAATCCATAAATCTGTGTAATAGCCGTCACGAATTTCGACAAATGAGTCAAAAACTACTCGCTATGTCTTTAAGTGATACTTAAGGGTTTATGTATCGAATGAGCAAACGGCCCTAAGATTGATAACACTAAGCATATATCAGGATTAAACTTTAATAATAAAAATAAATGTTTATTTTCATAAAAAAATGTTAGATTTGCCATAAGCTAAGGGAAATTTTAATCGAAGTACAGTTAGAAACACAATAATTTAATATATTTTTTTTATATGATATATTTAATATAAATTACTAAAATGGCTATAAAAAAAT
Organism: Eristalis tenax; assembly: GCA_905231855.2. Classification (NCBI taxonomy): domain Eukaryota; kingdom Metazoa; phylum Arthropoda; class Insecta; order Diptera; family Syrphidae; genus Eristalis; species Eristalis tenax. The sequence continues at coordinate 82,612,917 of HG993124.1, read as the reverse complement.
AGGGGTTGGTGATAAAAAAAAATTTAGGGTTGTATGTATATTTAATGCCACATTATAAAAAAATAAAAACCAAAAATTTCGTCCAAAAATAAAAAAAAAAAAATATTAAGGGTGAACAACCCTTATCACTTAGGGGTATGAAAAATAGATAGTAGCCGATTCTCAGACCTACTGACTACGCATATAAAATTTAAATTTTTAAAAATCGGTAAAGCCGTTTCGAAGTTGTACGGTAACTAACATAGTGACATGGAAATTTTATATATTACATATGTATATATATATATATATATATATATATATATATATATGTATAGGAGGCGGTGCTGTATATTACCGTGTTGAGCTCATAATACTTCGAAATTTCATCTGTTGCCGCTGAAATATTAGCTGATACTTGATACTTGGTACTTGATATAAATTTATTTAATATATATATATATATATATATTAAATAAATTTATAGCCAAATACTAATTTAAGAAGGGCGCAAGTATCAGCTAATATTTCAGCGGCAACAGATGAAAGTTCGAAGTATTATGAGCTCAACACGGTAATATACAGCACCGTCTCCGCTCCCTACTTAGCCACGCGCTGCCCGAAATAATTAGCCACGGAAACGTACATCGATATTCATTAGGAGCTAAAATCTTGGCTAGTGATATGGACGACGCCATGTCTGGCTTCAGCAGTCTGTGGGAAGCAATGGATATCCAGCAACAGCTACTACCTATTCTAGAATCTTCGCAAATGGAGCAGTAACACCCCACATACCACTGCAGTTAATTCAAGGCGATGCCAAAGATAAGGGTTCATTCGCAGTAAACACCTCGGACTTTGTCTAGAATTCACAAAGATATAATATGTTCATCAATTCCAGACTACAACTGAATGATAAAATCAGGAAAAGAAAAATCAACTCTCCAAGACGGTACAATCAAGATTCAGCTCCAGACTTGGAAAACTACAGTAGCACCAATTAAGCTGGTATCTGAAGTCGAAATCATTTCGGTAACAACTAGCAAAATTTAACAATTAGCAAGATGTCTGCTACTGGTAAAAAGACAAGATTGCCATTCTTCAACAGCTGCGCCAATTAGCTGCTCGAAGTCGTACACACTGATATCTGTGGTCCGCTGGAGAATACATTTCTCGTCGGAAATCGATTACGAGTGCTGTCGTGCTTTGAGTTGTTGCAAACTTAAAACAATTCGTTCGCAAAGAATTCTTGAACACAAATTTCAAGACACATTTCTTAAAAAAGGAATTTTCCACCAAACAACAAATGTTCACATTCCAGAGCAAAATTAACTTACACGCATCGGAGTGTTTGCCACTACTGTAATGGCACACATTCCGAACGCAAATCGCAGGAAGTGGGAAGCAAAAGCTAAAGAACGCATCATGGTTTGATGCGATATTCACACAAAAGACTATCGACTTTACGACGCAGTAAAAAATTGTATTTTCAAAAGCCGGTGTATCATTATAAAGGGTGATTTTTTAGCTATTATCTTTTTGGCAACACTGGTTTAAACAACTGACGCACGTTTCGTGTTTTGTTTCACTGTCAAACATCTTCAGTTTGGTCTATAATTTAACCATGAATCGTCTTACAAACGAACAACGCTTGGAAATTATTGAATTTTATTATCAAGATGCGTGCTCTGTTATCTATTCAAATAAAGATTTCATGCATTTTTCTGAATTTTGTGTGTTTTTTATTATAAAAACTTTCCTATAGCTTTTAAAAAATCACCCTTTATAACTGCAAATTTAATTAAAATCCAATTTCGACTCCCAAGTCAAAACCAAAGTCTGCCGAATATTATCATCAAATTAATAACACAGAAGACCAGACGCAGAAAAGCAGCATTTATGACGATCCAGTCACATCACAACAAGCAAATAACCAGGCAAGTACAATAAATGTATTCTGAGACAAGATTATTCTTCTTTGTTTTTCATCGCCGAAAGAGAAGCTGCAGATCCAGAACTTTGGACGAGCAAAAGCCGTTTCATGGACTCACAGGACAGGTCGCGCAAGTATTAAACAGCAGTACATCAAAATCACGAAGCGGCTAAACTTACATCAAGAGATACAGTATCTCTAGAAGGAGCCATGGCCATGGACGCAGTCTTTACTCGATAAGAACACCTAGATGCTACAAGAACTAATAAATAAAATAAAAGTCCTTAAATTTAAATGGGTTTTTCGCACGAAACGTGACTTGGCAGGGCAGATCGACCGCTACAAGGCAATGCTTGTGATAAAAGGCTACTCACTGCGAAAGGTTGTAGATTTCAGTTGTAGATTTCGAAGAGACGTGTTCCCCCGTCATTCTTTTTGCCCTATCTGCTGAAAGAAACTTGACAATATCACAAAAGAATCCTTCACTGATTTGCGATTAAACAAATATTTTTATGAAAAATAGATAAAGTGCTATAATCATTCAAATTACAAAGATCAAAATATGATTCCTCTGTATATTCTTCAACAGCAAGTGCACATAGTCTTCATTACTGTCTATATAGAGCTAAAGAATATTAAAGCTCAACTACATATCGAATTTCAAATGAAAGAGATTGGACCTGCAGCGCATGTTTTATGAAAGCGGATAACACAGGACAAAGAATCATTTGCAGTGGACCAAGAACAAAACAGAACAAGTTCTTGAAACCATTCCGTACCAGGAAGGTTATATATTTTGTGTACATATCTTAATGCACACGCATTGACATATGGTTTGCTGTCAACTCTCCCAGCCGTTTCAACTCAAAACCTAGCCCCCGTCATTGGCAAGTTGTAAATCACCTATTAAGATACCTGTAATATCTCCACTGAAAATACGTTTGTATAGATTCGGACACGATAACAACATAGTTGAGGGCATCCAACATTGATGACCGCAAGTCAATAACAGGATTTGTGTTTATTTCTTAAGGTGGAGCAATTTCTTAAATAGATATTAAGCTAAGGACATCAATCCTTTAAAATATTATCCGATAACCAGAGCGCTATAGCGACTTCTACAAATGGTGGTTTTATCCAATATAAGGAGTGTTGGTTTACCCTCTTTATGAACGAAACAACGTAACCTTGTAGTTATGCACATTATTTGTCATATTATGATCTACTTTAGGTGAGCTTTTTTAGTGAAGTAAAAGATGTACTGTTCAGCTTTCAAAAAATATTTATTTTAATGCTCGCAGTGGAGCTCCGAATTCAACTTCGCTCCGCTCCCACAACTATACATGCAATCCAAGAGGCTCTCCCCGCTATGTGATGGAATGTGCTTACGTAGTATTTATGCAATGATCTGCATTCGCTCTTGGAATGAACAAATTCATTGCAGAAATGCTGATAAAGCTAATGTTGCATTATGAGTAGCCATCCATCACGCCGGATCGAGACGATTCCGAATGCTATATGTGGGTTGTCTAGCGATTGATTGTGAGGGGGAGTTTATATGTGACTATATACGCTTAACCTTCAAATTGCATGTAAAATACACTAACAACGAATCCTGTATCCACTTTTTCCGTGAAAATAAAGTAATATGCTTGTCTTTTAAGCGCAAATTAGTGATTGAGAAGAGGTTTTTCATTGGAAAGTTGAACATCTCCGTGCATAGGATTTCTGAAAAAGGTCTTCGATTTTAGCGGAATGCAAGCCATGTATGTATATATATGTATATGAATGTACTGTAAGTCACTCACTCATTTGGCTTAATTGTAACTGATCAATTTTGAAACAACACAATAAAACGATATGTTTTTTTTTATTATCTGGTTGCTGACCAGTTGGATGCACAATACCGACTGACAATATTGCAAAGTCAACAAAATCAAACCTTGCGACCGATTGCGTTGGTGTAAACTCCACTGCTCCTTTTGTCAGGTTATTTATTTTTTTCTGAAGTAATGTAAACTGTTTATCATCAATATAATTTACCTTTGTTGGAACTGGAATTCGAGTTGTATTACGATCAAATAACAAAGTGCTGATTCTTGCGCTCTAAAGCTAGTACGACCATTTATAATAGTTATTGGTAGTTTTAACATGCAAGCTGTTTGAAATTTGATGTAAGGGACATGCATGTTATAAATTCCATTTTAGTCAATAAAAAGAACTTGTCTCTTCTTAATGAGACTGTCAAATATTGTGATGATGTTGGCACCATGTTGCATTTCTGTCATTCTTGCGGGTTATAGGAACAAGTATCAAGTTGAAAAGATGAAACTTCTCAGCGTTTGTAAGTGGAATGGATACTTCAAATACGAGTGAAGTGTTGAGGCTGCGGCCTTTGACTGACATACCTATCAATGATCCTTTTGGCAAATTTAATGATGATGATATATTACTTCTTATTAATTAAAGTTGCTGGCCACGGAGCTCAGTAGTTATGAGCTGGGGAATAATTAAAATCCAAAAGAACGCTTAGAAGCACATGTTGAAAAAATCGGTAAATATCTATATAAGGTAGGAAGTTAGAGACGTTAGCACTTGTTTGAGTTCAGGGGATGCTTGCTTCTCTTCTATAAGATATAAGTGTTCCTTAAATATACGCAAAACGCATGAAATTGTTGGTTTATTCCATTGGCCGTACGCTTTAGCATGTTTGTCGTCCAATTTGCAATGTAACTTCGTTGTTTATTCAAGTTCAACACATGATGCTCGTTTGCGTTTATATTAGATCCATCATCTTGATCCAAAATACCAAACAAATTATGAGATAACGTACCGACTATATCTAGTGGAGACCCGCCACTCTTAATTTCTTATACTTCGAACCTCGAAACGCATGGATGAGTTCGTCATTATGATCAATAACTGCTAATATTTGTTTAAGATTATCTACACTTGATCTACAATGCATCTGTTGGGTTATATAAGTCGTGCGGATCTCTTGCATCAGCTAGAGACATGATTTAATTTCCCCAAATTCTAGCCAACACTCAGTTAGATTTTAATATACATATTTTTCCATTGCCTCCCTTTGGTAGAAAAACATACGAATATAAGAACGACTATGTTTGAGTATTGCCTCTAATTTTGTAATGTGTTTTTATGGGGCTACAAAAAAACAGTGGTAATTTTCGGGAAATGCTAAAAATTGCACATGTATACATATTAATCGTCATTACCGGTACTTTTTAGTATGTAGGATTTCTACAATTATTATAAGACTTGCAATAGTAACCAATTACCCTCTGCTGAGTATTTACTTTTTTTGTGATTAATGCAATCCCTTAAGTCTGGTGTTCAGGGATTGGATAATCCAAACCTACTTTTGACTTCCATAGCTCTTGGAGGAACAACTTTCCTAAAACTATTACTGGACCTAATAGTAATAAAGGGTCAAATATGCGTGCTAAGTCTGCAATCTTGTTAATCCTTAATTTCATGGCTATTGACATTAAATCTGAAGTCGTCTGTAAATAGATCCCAAATTAATTCAAAAGTCTTAACTACCTGTTACTGATTGAAGAATATAAGCTGTTATTTATGTTTTCGAGGTATTTTAGGTAATACCTCTGGATTATTGGCACAAAACTTCCTAACCTCGAAATTACTTAATCTTAGTAAGCAGCAAATTTCTTCAAGAAAATCCTGAGCATCTTGTGTGTTTTTCGGGCCTGTTAGGTAATTATCTACGTAAAAGCTATCTGATGCTAATCTTTGGTGCTCTTGCGTTACGTTTTTTATGCTAATTCAACCAAACATCTGTATGCGATGTTACATCGGACATCGGATGCGTACGTTACAGTTTGCAGTTGATATGTTTATAACGGATGCTATGGTTGTGATTTCTTTGTCCTTCTCCATAGAATTGTTATCTTTTATCCTAAGGATTAGTATTTGTAGATACATTTTCGTTATGTCTCCTGTAAGACATGTCTGTGTAGACGAAAATTAGTATTTATGGAAAAAAGATCTGGTTGAACTGTTTGGCCAACCATTAATATATCATTAAGCGCTCTTCCAGACGAGCTTTTGGTAGAATCATCAAACTCTCCCTCAGCTTTGTTGATGTAGCTCATCAACGCTTCATTACACAATGATGGGGTAGTACGTAATGATCGTGCTCAATGTCACTCTCGCTGATCGGACGTATGTGGCAAAGTGTTTTGAATTCATCCATAAGCTTTACATAATCAGCCATAAGATCTGGCTGTTTATTTAACTTCCGCTGAAGATACAGAAACCTAGCTATTTGTAAAGTAAACGAAATGTGTACTCGGGTCGTATGTTGTCGCTACGTTTCAGCTAATTTTGACTGCTGCTGCTCAACTATTCTAAGTTTGTGTAGAACGGACCGTGTGACCAGAACTTGCAGATTGAATTCACGCTTCTCGTGTTTTCGTAGCAAACATCATTTGCAACCAGCGCAATCGGTCGCACGGTTTAATTTTTTGACTTTGTAAAATTGTAAGCACATTCATATTGTGTTGTACTTTATTCCGCACTTGCAAAATTTATCGCCTTTGCAAACAATCGAAAATTGTATGCTATTTCAAGAAGCCATTAAAAAAAGCTGTCACTGATGTGCTAGGTCTTACGACACCACCTAGGAAAAACACATGGTTTGACAACAAGTATAGGCAGGCACATGCAGCAAAGCAAGACGCCTATCAGGCGTCACGCTTCTCGAACACACGAGTTGCGCGGGATAAAGGATATGAAGAGGGGCTACGGCAGGAATGAGGTTCGTAATTCAAAGGGTGAAACAGTTTTTCAATGGATATAAAGTTCTCACAGACCCTGTCGGGACCAGAATAGACAAACAATAATAGAGTCGCAGTCGATACTGAAAATCTGTAAAGATCAATTCCGTAGACTGTTAAACTGCGAAGAAGGCACCAATACGACGAGTGGAATTACAGTATCGTTTGCCCGATCAACAAGAAGGGAGACCCTTGCGCCAGCTACCGAGAGATAAGTCTTCTTAGCATCACTTATAAATAAATCTCCATAAAAAAGGAGACCCTTTGAACTGCGCCAACTACAGAGGCATCAGTCTCCTAAGTATCGCATATAAAATCTTATCTGCCGTACTATGTGAACGCCTAAAGCCATTCGTCAACAACCTGGTCGGTCCATACCAGTGTGGCTTTAGGCCAGGAAAATCCACCATCGACCAAATATTCACACTGCGGCAGATTTTGGAGAAAACCCAGGAGCAACAAATCGATACCCACCACCTTTTTATCGATTTTAAGGCCACGTATGATAGCATTTATAGAGACGAGCTATACAGAGCAATGTCTAGTCTTAGCATCCCTATCAAACTCGTCCGTTTGTGTAGGATGACGATGGAGAATGCACGCTGCGCCATCAAGGTCGGTAAAGACCTAACCGAGACCTTTGATGTCAAAAAAGGATTCAGACAAGGCGACGCGCTGTCATGCGACTTTTTCAACATCGTTCTTGAAAGAATTGTTCAAAACTCAAACGCCAACACCAGAGGAACAATCTTTCAGAAGTCCGTCCAACTACTCGCATATGCCGACGATATTGACATTATCGGAAGAACAGAGCGTGATGTCAATGGCGCTTTTGTGGGTATTGCATCGGAGGCGGCGAAGATGGGTTTAGCGGTAAACGAGGGTAAGACCAAGTATATGCTGTCAACGAGAAAGGACACCCAACACCGACGTCTCGGTCAGAACGTCACAGCAGACAGATATAACTTTGAGGTAGTCAAAAACTTTGTCTACCTAGGCACCGCTATCAATTCAGACCACGACACCAGCGCTGAAATCAAACGAAGAATAACTCTTGCCAATAGCTACTTCTTTGTGCTAAGAAAGCAATTGGTGAACAAAGTCCTCTCTCGAACAAACAAGCTTACAACAACGCTTTACAAGACCTTAATCGTCCCAGTCCTGCTATATGGCGCGGAGGCATGGACTTTATCAAAAGCTGATAAAGCTGCTCTTGGTTGCTTCGAGAGGAAAATTCTTCGTGTGATTTTCGGTCCCGTCTGCATAGATGGTGAGTGGAGGAGGAGATTTAATGACGAACTATACGGGCTGTTTAGCGACATCGACTTAGCCAGAAGAGTGAAGATCCAACGATTGAGGTGGCTAGGTCATGTAGAGCGGATGGAAACCAATGCTCCGGCCCGAAAAGTCATCGAATTCACCCCCGAGGGACGGCGCAGTAGAGGAAGACCGCGACTCAGGTGGCGCACGCAAGTGGAAAGGGACCTCGACCAACTATGCGTGCGAAAATGGAGACAGCTAGCTAAAAATCGAGCTGGCTGGAGACGCTTGTTGGTTGAGGCCCAGGTCCACCTCGGACTGTAGCGCCACCTTAAGTAAGTAAGTAAGCATCACTTATAAGATCTTCTCTGTCATATTGTATGAGCGTCTGAAACCATTTGTCAATAGCCTGATCAGTCCCCATCAGTGCGGTTAAGTGCTCCATCGACCAAATCTTCACACTACGACAGAGAGGTCCTATACAACGCAAGGTTTAGTTTTAACATCCCTGTCAAACTCGTCAGGTTGAGCAGGATGACGACGAAGAATTCTCGCCGCTCCAACAAGGTTTCGCTTAAATGGGCCTCCTGTTCTCGCACACTCTTTTAAAAGTAGTAAAATCATGTAATTACACCAACATAGTAGAAAAAAAACGAAACTTATATTTTCCAAATCTAAATCTTAAACTGATTCTGCAGTTTAAATAGTCGTTTTTTTACACTTAATCCACAACCGTAATCCCGAATCATGGCATGAGTAAGAACAAAATTACGTTCTACGGAACTAGAATGGCTATTGTGGCTTAGTGTCGTAAAACGCTTAGTTTAGTTATTAAACGCCAAGCGGAATTACTATTGGCGATATGATTTTCGTGAAGCCAAAACGCAACGATTATATCAAAGACAAAGAGTTTGTTTATTGCTTTAATAAATTTAAGAGTTTATTTCACAAGTAGAGGTAATTAACGAACTGAGCTAATTAACATATATAAAATCCACTATCAAGTTAGATCGAGTCGTTGCAGACGAATGTCAAAACAGAAGAGTTCAAATATGACATGAAGTGGGGCAAACTATAAGAATATAACTAATAAAGGAAATTGAAATGGAAATTGAAATGATCAATTCCAAACAAAACGGTATAAATAGCCGCATACTGCTCAGGGGAGATGCTTACAGACTCACCTCAATTTCTAGCCTTGCGAACCTCTTAGGGTGAATTGAACGTTCGGGGTCATTGTACTTTTATAACCACAGCGGAACATATGTCAACCATTTATATTGCAGATTCCAACTTCCACAGGTTATGTCTATCATTATTATTATTGCTAGGTAATTAAAATTACAAGTCAATATACAGTTTAATGAGACGAGCTGCGGAGACTATTGGCTCTATTATGTTGTTATTGCCTTTTGATACAAAATTATTGATTTTAACAATATTATTGAAATTAGGGTCTTAAAGTATGTCATAGACAAAGTTGTTTTGAAAAATGTTATTGACTATGGGTTGCAGTACTGGGCAGTGTTCTAAAAGATGCTGTAAATCTACGTGGGTATTACAGGTGGGGAAAGTTGGAGGACTGGTTTTGTTCAGCAAGTGTTGGTGCGTGACTGCAGTGTGTCCAAGTCGTAGCCGTACAATGTTGAAGATTTGTGGTTTGAAGCATTTTGTCGGGTTCGGTTTTTACGATTGTATGTTAATTTCTTTGTAGTGGTGGTGGTATGGGGTTCAGTTGTTGTATTTTATTTTGAAGTATTTGGTAAGATTTACAGATGATAGGTATTTCATCATCATCATCTTCTGACTCGCATGTTCCAGTAAGGGGGCCGGGGGTAAATCACCCACGAGATATCTCCAGGCGAGTTTTTGGACTTGGTCCAACCATTTCGCCCTGGGTCAGCCAAGCGGTCGCATACCTGATGGAATCGCATTCAACGCCCGCCTCAGAAGTCCTGATGAAGGGGAAATTGGTGCCACGTGACCAAACCGCCGAAGCATAGCCGTTCGAAGAAGCAGTTCATCAATTTTTAGTTCCTCGGTCACTGACGTGTTTCTCACCCTATCTATTGGCTTTTTGAACCTATTGGCTTTGATACCAAGTTCGGCCCTCCTGATTTCAGATGTACCAGGCTATTTCAAAATTTACTCAATTTGACCAATCCTACAGTAAGGCTCAGAATTACTCCTTCCATCAAAAGATCCCGAGATACTTAAACTTCTCCACCTACTTCAATGCGACCCCACTAAAATGCATTGAATAGGCGTTTTGGAGATCGACATCACATCAGCACATACGATCACAAAGTGCCGTTGGAGTTCCGTCTGGGAAGATGTGACTACAACTCTTCCAATGTGAAGCATTCCTCGCCTCGGCTGCGCAGCAACATCCAGTCCATATACACAATGAAACACAACACCCACGGTGAAAGGCGTTGGTTAAGCAACTCGAATACAGCTGCTATAGTTTGTGTATAGAGACTGAATGGCCAGAAGAGGACCTTCAATCCGGTATTCCTACAAAGTACTCCAGAGTTTATCTATACTTCCTGGGCTCGACCATAGCTCTAGAACGCCCTTCCAACACCTTAGCGTTGACCCCGGGAGACTTAAAAGAGATATGCCCTTGTAGTTAGAGAAATCTCTTTTGTCCCCCTTCTTTAAAAGTGGGACAATCACCCCAGTTTGCCAATCGCCAGGTGTCTCACCTCGTTCCCACTCCACTTTAACGACACGAGAGAGCCTTTGGACTCCACCGGCGGATTTGCGAAATGTGCTCGCTTCATCTGCGTAAGATGTCCACCTCATTGGAAAGCAACACACCATCTGTGAATTTGACTCCTTCGATGATGTTGAATTACCTTCGTCTGAGTCGGCGAATAATTTGCCAGAACACATTTTTCGCAGATCTATGGTTGCTTTCCAACTTCTCGCCGAACTCCTCCCAAGACTGCTCTTTAGGTTCTCGCACAGCCAATTTGCAAGTTCTTCGCGCCTCAGTGTATCGGTCACGAGAAGCAGAGTCCCCAAAAGAATCCAGTCTCTCTAGGTCTTCTTCTCTCTGATGGCTTCTTGAACTCCGGGTGTTTTAACCAAGCCGCATCACTCCACAAACATCCGGTGCAGAGGCAATGACGGCTGCTTGAAACAGTGGTTCAAATATGTGCCGTACAAAATTTAGCTGCAACTCACTGTTCTGCAGTGTCTCCCATCGTATGCGTGTAATCACTCTTGGTTTCCGCCTTGGCAGGAGAGGTACTTTATCAGTGAGGTACAGCGTACACAACACCAAGTGATGGTCGGTTGACAGTTCAGCCCCTCTCATCACACGAACATCACAAACCATCCGTGTCACACATGGTGGTACCACAAAGAGATCTATCAACGACTTCTGTTCATTGTGGACATGCCATTTGCACAGCAAAAGTCCAACAACTTCTCTCCGTTCGCGTTCTGGTGAGGATCACCGTTCCTCCCAATCACACTCCCCCATGTCGGTACATCTACACCCACGCGAACATTGAAATTACCCATCAGGGTATAGGAATCCCTCTCCGCTACCCTTTCCAGGACAGCATGAACTTCACCTGGGAAAGCCGCGTACTCTGACTCTAGATTTGATGCATACATTTGCACTAGAGCCAAAAATGGCCTTTCAAGTTTGAGCTTTAAGATCCCGACTTTCCCTCGTAATGGTATCCACCCCAATACCCTGCCTGCCAACCTGGGACTTGTGAGTATCCCCAATCCCACCTGTGCAGACTTTTGAGGTGCAAGAGTTTCCACCCGTCCAAAAAGTGCACAGTTCTAGATCCCCTTTGCTTAGTCGAGGAGATACCCACGATATCGAAACGATACCTGGCAGCCTTCTCAACTAGTTAGAGATCTTTTCCCGAAAGCCATGAGACGTTCTATGTGCCTATCCTAATTCGATGAGATTGTCCGTTGCCTTTTGCTCCCCGTACGCACTTGCTTGTGCATGGCGTGACTTCTTCCCACCCCCATAGTAGCTCATGAGAGCACTGCTGTTTTGCTCGTAGTTCCTTAGAGCTAAGCCGGCCGGCTGCCGAGCGGGACGACCGGCCACCAGACGCTCGCATACTGCCACCATTCAGGCCTGGCTCAAAATGGGACCCTGGCACACCAGGGTAGGTAATATCCGAGCCCTAGTAACATTCAGCATACAACAGGCCTTGTACATTGATTTTATAGAGAATTATTTTGTTTCGACAAACCAGAGAACCACTTCTCAAGGGCGATTGGACCTCGGATCTTCACTAAGATGATTTTTGTAAATGTATTGTATTGTATTTTAAGTAAATCGTACTAATAAATCAATCTTGCTAAATTGACCGTACCGAATATAGTTTAGTAATTCAATACTCTTGCAGGTTAACGTCAAATACGAAGATCTTCCTGTATTTCTTAAAGTAGCGGAAGCTATGAAGATAAAGGGTTTACATACGGAGGTGAGTTCATTTAAGTTTGATAATTTTGTGTTTGTTTTATAAAGTGGTTTACATTACAATAGAAATCCGAGGGCCAAGACCTGAAGGAAATTCAGTTTTCAAGAGAAGAAGATTGTTCAACGGCATGGAACCCACCTGCTATACCAAATGCAATCAATAATTCTGGCCACAAACTGTATTCATCAATTAAAAATAATGACGAAAGTACCTTGGATGCAACATTTAGTTCTACAGTGCCAGTACATAGCGATGAAACATCGTGTAACAATGTCGATGCTTTAAGCTTAGATCAAGAAAAAAGTAAATTCTTATTTACAAAGGATAATGTGAGCAAGAATATACTTACCCAAAAAAGGCACCCAAAATATTTTGCAAAGAGAAAAAACGAGGGTTTTGGCGAACATGATTTGAATGAAAAGCGAAATCTTAATATTATGGGAGGCCAATTTAAATTCATTGGGTCTCAAGTATTACCAATTACTGAAAGTTATAGTACTAACGAGGTACTAAACCTAGCTCAAAATGGCTTTCAGAAACTTCATACCAAGTGTTTGTCTATGACTCAATCCATATCAAAAAATGCAGAACATCTTAAAGATGGTAGCTTGACTGAAAATGAAATTTGCCCCAGCGTATCCAAGGATAAGGAAACTTATATTTTAGAATCAAGAGAGCTTCGCAACAATTTGCTTGATGAAGCCAAATGCGGACAAAAAAATATAATATCTTTTAAAGACCAGAGATTAGTTTTTAATAACAACGACAACACATATAACGAAAATGTAAAATCCAATGATAATAACAATAATTATGACATAGAAAATAACAATTCCATTCAAACTGAGCATTATAAAAAGTTTGCAGATGACAATAACAACGTGTTTCTTGCTTTAAATGCTAATAATGGTGTTCAAATAAATGAACAGAATAAAGAAATTGAAGCAGTTGTAAAGGAAACGCCTGCTTAAGACCCTCACCCGTCTCTCTTTGTAACATAATAACATGAACAAGTACCGTGTTTACTTATATATGTATGTGCTTGTATCTGCATTCAAAATTAGTTCTTAATCGCTTTGGAAAACATGTATGTATGCATAAGTAAGCCAACAGCATAAGTAAATTTTGTCTACCCTATAAAATACATTAAATTAAAAAAAAAAAACACAATTAGTGAGAGCATAAATAACTAAATTATTAATTAAGATGTTAAGCAAATTCGTAAAATCTGGACGTAAACATTTTATTACTCTGAAATAATAAAAATAATGAATATGGATGTATTTCTACATACAATAGAATCTCCTCAAATTTGATAATAAAATTGAAATCAGTTAAAACTTATGTAAGTAACACAAAAAAATGTAGTTTTATTAGAAACAAAGGCGCAAATTCGTAGTCATTTAAAATCGACTGACTTTTAAAGTCACCTACATAATTAAATATAAATATAAAAAAATGCCAATTGGACTCGTTTTAGAAGTGAAATCAATGCAAAATTAAGAAACTCACCAATGAATTTGGAAAGTATTTCCAATATAAGTGATGTGGATGCTGCACTAAATGAATTCTGTTCAAATATTTTAAGCGCGGTTGAAAACTCTGCTCCGAAAGTCCCAAAACAAACTTTTTCTCCAAAACTTCCTCATCATATTTTGGCGCTCTTCAGACTAAGAAATAAGTGCAGAAGAGATTGGACGAGATACCGTCAGCCATTTTTGAAATGTCAGCTACAGTATCTCAATAATTTAATTAGCAATTTTTGAATTTCAAGAAAAAAGTAAATTCTTATTTACAAAGGATAATGTGAGCAAGAATATACTTACCCAAAAAAGGCACCCAAAATATTTTGCAAAGAGAAAAAACGAGGGTTTTGGCGAACATGATTTGAATGAAAAGCGAAATCTTAATATTATGGGAAGCCCATTTAAATTCACTGGGTCTCAAGTATTACCAATTACTGAAAGTTATAGTACTAACGAGGTACTAAACCTAGCTCAAAATGGCTTTCAGAAACTTCATACCAAGTGTTTGTCTATGACTCAATCCATATCAAAAAATGCAGAACATCTTAAAGATGGTAGCTTGACTGAAAATGAAATTTGCCCCAGCGTATCCAAGGATAAGGAAACTTATATTTTAGAATCAAGAGAGCTTCGCAACAATTTGCTTGATGAAGCCAAATGCGGACAAAAAAATATAATATCTTTTAAAGACCAGAGATTAGTTTTTAATAACAACGACAACACATATAACGAAAATGTAAAATCCAATGATAATAACAATAATTATGACATAGAAAATAACAATTCCATTCAAACTGAGCATTATAAAAAGTTTGCAGATGACAATAACAACGTGTTTCTTGCTTTAAATGCTAATAATGGTGTTCAAATAAATGAACAGAATAAAGAAATTGAAGCAGTTGTAAAGGAAACGCCTGCTTAAGACCCTCACCCGTCTCTCTTTGTAACATAATAACATGAACAAGTACCGTGTTTACTTATATATGTATGTGCTTGTATCTGCATTCAAAATTAGTTCTTAATCGCTTTGGAAAACATGTATGTATGCATAAGTAAGCCAACAGCATAAGTAAATTTTGTCTACCCTATAAAATACATTAAATTAAAAAAAAACACAATTAGTGAGAGCATAAATAACTAAATTATTAATTAAGATGTTAAGTAAATTCGTAAAATCTGGACGTAAACATTTTATTACTCTGAAATAATAAAAATAATGAATATGGATGTATTTCCTCATACAATGGAATCTCCTCAAATTTGATAATAAAATTGAAATCAGTTAAAACTTATGTAAGTAACACAAAAAAATGTAGTTTTATTAGAAACAAAGGCGCAAATTCGTAGTCATTTAAAATCGACTGACTTTTAAAGTCACTTACATAATTAAATATAAATATAAAAAAATGCCAATTGGACTCGTTTTAGAAGTGAAATCAATGCAAAATTGAGAAACTCACCAATGAATTTGGAAAGTATTTCCAATATAAGTGATGTGGATGCTGCACTAAATGAATTCTGTTCAAATATTTTAAGCACGGTTGAAAACTCTGCTCCGAAAGTCCCAAAACAAACTTTTTCTCCAAAACTTCCTCATCATATTTTGGCGCTCTTCAGACTAAGAAATAAGTGCAGAAGAGATTGGACGAGATACCGTCAGCCATTTTTGAAATGTCAGCTACAGTATCTAAATAAT
The DNA here is from genome assembly GCA_905231855.2 of Eristalis tenax. Classification (NCBI taxonomy): domain Eukaryota; kingdom Metazoa; phylum Arthropoda; class Insecta; order Diptera; family Syrphidae; genus Eristalis; species Eristalis tenax. The sequence goes on along the minus strand of HG993124.1, from coordinate 82,597,240 downwards.
TTGATTAGCAATTATTGAATTTCACAACAAGAATTGTAACTCCAAACTTAAAATGTTCGAAAAAAATGGTAAGCCGTTTTGGAATATAGGCAAAGTTATTAGGAATAGAAACAAGTTTTCGCCAGTTCTCAAATCTTCTTCTAACGTATTCTTTACGGATTCTGAAAAAGCAAATGCTCTTGCACAATCATTTTCAAATAACCACGTCGTGGCTAGTGGTCTAAGTGACCAAGGTACACGCGACACAGTGCAGAGTACTATTCAGAATTATTTCGAGAACAGCTCTCATCAAATCCCTTCTGCTGTTTATGTATCAGAAGACGACATTGCATTTTTCGTCAACAACTTAAATGTTCGCAAAACAGGAGGGCTAGATCTGATTAGAAACATCTATATCAAGCAGCTGCCCAAAAGTGGAATAAAGTATTTAACATTTCTTATAAATGCGTGTCTCAAAATGGAATATTTTCCTGACTCCTGGAAATTAGCCAAAGTTACTCCTATACCAAAATCTGGCAAGCCTCCTGAAAATCCTGAAAGCTACAGGCCAATAAGTTTGCTTAGTAACCTTAGCAAATTTTTTGAAAAATTTCTTAAAGAAGTGATTCTAAAACATATTTCTGAAAACAATATATAGAACAATTTGGATTTAGGGCACACCACAGCTCCACCCATCAAGTATTAAGAATCTGCAATCACATTAAGTCAAACCGTGCTATAGGCAAATCGACTGGGATGGTTCTACTTGACATAGAGAAGGCATTTGATACTGTCTGGCACGACGGACTTTTGTATAAATTGATACGCGTCCGGTTTCCTCCTTATATATGCAAAATTGTCCAAAGTTTCTTAACTCGTCGTCGTTTCGTAGTCCAAGTGAACAGTGGTGTTTCTGACCTGACGGTTCAGTTCAATCGTTTTCACACGAAAAAGAAAGCCCTGCTTTGTTCCTACAAGGTAATTGCAGTTAAATGGATTGTCTATACATTGGGAAAACCCCGTACGTTACTTGGTTATTAATCTAGACACGAAACTAACTTTTAATGATCATATTAGTAAAACAATTAAAAAGGTAAGGGTAGCAACAAAAATGTTATACCCATTTATATATACGAAATCGTTACCTTCATTTGAAAATAAAATGATTATTTATAAGGTGATTTTTCAAGCCATTATGCTATATGGGTGTCAAGTATGGGGTAACTGTTCGAAATGTCGCATAAAAAGATTTCAAGTATCTCAAAATAAACTTCTTAAGATTAAGTTAAATTTGCCTTGACATCACTCAACTAAAGACATACACAAAAAATCGAATGTTGAATTGATTTCTGATAGGATAAAGAAACTGAAATTAAAAATTCCAAGAACGCTGTAGTTTTGTTGAAAACCCGCTTATTAATATTCTAAGTGATACTTACTCTCTATTGTTTATTCAATGTTACTGTGTTATATTTATTTATTTGTTTATGTATTTGTTTATTTATTTATTTATTATTTATTTTACTTATTACAAAACTTGTGTGTTTACTAAATTGTATTGTTCACTTATTTATATACTTTTGTTTTTGTTTTTTTTTTCACATTTGAGGTTTTTTTTCGTATTTTCCTCCAAGGACGAAATGGAAAACGGCGACAGCACTTTCCTTTGCCATTCCCTCTTGTGTTGGTTTGGCTCCATATTCTATAATCTCGAAAGTTGTCGATAGATCCCAGTCGTTCACCTGATCCTTTCGGATCCGTTCCACGAGCACTGCTTCCCCATTAGTGACTCTCCTGAGATTGTTTCCATTAACTTCCCAAAAACTTCCCCATCATCACCCGTAGCAGGTCGTAGCCGTATCCCGTGCAACGGCTCCACCTGGTGGAAGCACCAGATCCCTTCTTAGGATCGAATGTGATGCTCCCGTGTCCAATGTTATAGTTACCCGTCTACATCCAACGATGCCATCGGCAGGGAGAGTGTTCGCGTTTCTTCCTAGCCGGGAAACAAAAATTGTGGGGCAATTCGTTGTGAGAGCCAGCTTATGCCCCTCTAAATTGACTCCTTTTATTTTAACGACGGCCTACAGCCGTCATTACCTCTCATCGAAACCGACTGTCGTCCCTGAAATTATCTTGCCGTTGGGGACCCGGAACGTTTCCGATGCTCCCTACAATCGCGTGCCCTGTGTCCTATTCCCTCGCAGCCGAAGCAACGGCCCGTAACTGTGTCTCGAGTAGACTCCGGCTCCAGATCTACTCTGCGGGTTCTAGAATAAGACACACACGCACGCTGCCTCGTAGGACAGAGCAGAGGCAACCGTTTCCTGGAAGGTGCTCTTTGGTGACCACAGTGTTGTACGCTTCGTCTCCAAATCACTTATTCCATCTACGAACGAATCCGTTTTGACGGTTTCGATGAGCTCCATCGTTGAGCCGGCGTACGCCAAATGTGCCAATCGCTCAATCTCTGCAGCAAATTTCTGGAGCGACTGCAACTCCATGGTTGAATGCTGGCGGTGTTCACTTCCATACTTGCGCTGTAGCTAGCCCATGATTGCGTTGTAGTCCATCTTCAGAGTTTCTGGAATCGTTTGGAGAACGTCTGTAGTACCGCCCTTTAACGACACGACCAACGCTGCCGCCTTGTTTTCATCGCTCAGATGTGCCCTTGCTTCTGTTCCTCCAACGATTGTTGGATTTGTTCTCGCGACTGTTGCTTTTGTTCTTGAAATAAATGTTGCATCGTGGTCATTACCTATGTCAAATCAACCGGGGCTGTACTTCCAGATGACTCCGCTACTTAATATTCGAATTCGTTTGTTTCTGGATCTATTTCATCCTTCTGGAGAGCGTCACGCAGCCGTTGTGGCAATTCAGCCTTTCCTCCGACTATCGAAAGACTTCGCTGCGCCAGCTCTTTCTTAAGCTGTTCAACTATCAGATTATTAAATTTCACCATTATTTGTCACAAATAGCCGTAAATGAGACTCATAGCCGTAAATGAGTCGTAAATGAAACACAAAAGTTCACTATTTAAGTTATACACGAATTTATTTTCAAGCAAACACTGATGTACTTCTTATACTTTATTACACTTTAACGACTACTATTACTTTACTACCAAACTCTTTGCGGCCTTTCAGGCTGAACACTTTGAACGCTATAAAATCGGAAACTGCACTGTTATAAATATTTGACTGTGATAATTCTCCAACTCGCATCGACTACTACTTCCAATATACATGATTCTTTGGAAAAGGCATTTAAAAGTATGAGGATGTATGCATGTATTTTTCATTAACATCTATTTCTTAAGCTGTAAGATTTCATGAATCAAATTAATTGTATTTTGATCTAATACTTCTTATTTGAATCAACTCCATATCAATTTAAATTGCAACGTTGGTACTATTTATATCTACTTTAATAATACATAAATTCCATGTAGTAATTTTATTAAACAAACATCAATGTCGCTAAAAAAAAACAATTTAAAAATGATAATTTTGACTACTGAACAACTTAAGTTTCGTAATGAGATACTTAAACACCGAAAAAGTGACTCGATCTCAAAACGCCTTGTGTCGGCTTAGTAAAACGACTTTCGTAATAGGGGTCAACTTCAAATTAAAAATGATGGGCGATGAATCAAGGCGATGAATCAGTTGTGATTAATTTGAACGATTGACGAAAACAAGCAGGAGACAAAATAGGTAAAATGACGATATTACATACAAGTATAACAAATTTGGAGAAGACGCTAAGACATAATCAAATGGGATGTTAAACACAATGGAAAGAATGGTGCCAGCACATGTTGCCGAAACTGTGACGTGTTGCAAGACGTAACTTAAGCAAGTCGATGATTTAAAGTGTTTTTCAATGCAACAGAGTTTTTATAATTTATGGATATATATTCAATTTAATAAGAACCAGAAACTTTCTTACACAAAAATGGCGAAGGTACCGGCTAAAAAATGTGGTTCTCAAGAACACGCCTAATTGGAATGAAAATCGCTGAGTTCCGAAAACAGTTGAAACAGAAGACTTAGTACACTTAATCCCAACTCTAAGCTTTTCTGGAATATAAACAAAATAATAAAAAAAGATTCATTAGCAGATTCTCATTTTGACCTAATAATTCCTCAATCCCAGACAATGCAGGAAAATCTAGTCTTTTTGCTGGCGTTTTCTTGCAAAATCATTTAGTGTCCCAAAATGTTGTATCTGTTATGGAATCTGAAGTTGAGAATGTAGTGTCATCATTTAATGTAATAAGTCCATCATTTCCGCCTAAAGAAGCTGTATCACAAGATGATGGTGAATTCATCATCTTTGATCTCAAGTATAAAAAATCTTCCGGTTTAGATGGTATAAACAGTATTACTAGTAAAAACATTAAAGTAATTGGAATAAAGTTCCTCAAGTCTATTTATAATGTTTGTTTCAAGCTAATATATTTTCCCATAAATTGCATTGCTAAAATCAGGTAAAGAAAATAGCAATCCAAGCAATAAGCTTGCTGAACGGAGTTAGCAAATTCTTAGAGAAACTCATAAAAATGAAACTAGATGAAAAGCAGTAGGCTTCTGCCCAATTGGTAACCGTGAGTGACATAGCACTTCTATCAAGTCCAAAGAATCTGTAATAAAATAAAAAAAAAAGCCTAAACGGAAAGTATTCGACTGGTTTAGTGCTACTTGACATATTTGAATCTGGCGTTAGTGCATATTCTTACATATTTTACTACAATAAGAAAAGAATATTTTGCATATTTCATGCACATATTGAGCATATTTCTGAACGAAATTTACTTGACAATGTTCTTACGATTTTTGAAAATACGTACATATATTGCGTTTACATTGATTGTCGACGCAAATTATATTGAAAAATTAACTGAAAGTTATGTGTTATTAAAAATGTACCTATGTGAACTGACGAATCACGTAGAGCGATCCCTCGCTATGTATACAAAAGTGTGTAATTAGAAAAATATGCAATAAAAGTCGATACTATCATTCCATGCCATTATTTACAAACTTGAAAATTCTTCCTCTAAGGCATTTGTACTACTACAGAGTTTTGAAAATGTTCTTCCTAAGATGTGGCTGCCTGAATAGTAGATACTCGCTATAATCTGAGAAGACACATCCTTTTTGTCAACGTTCCAAGATTTCTCACTACGTTTTTCAGAGATCCATCCTTGTTGCATTGTTTCATGTAGATTATTTAATAAGTTACCTGTTGAATTGAAGTCATTACGTTCCAAGAAATTGTTGTTTAAATCACCCCTAATATTTTTAATATTTTTAAACATTGATGATGTAGCATTTAACACAATAATTTTCAAAACATAAAAAATGCTACTACTATTCTCAAATTGTTAAATTGTAAATGTATAATACACCTTTAAATTGTTAACAGAGTGTGTACTCTACAAATGAAGGGAGAACGACTCTTTACGTCAACAATGGAGTAAACTGGAGAGTATTCTGAATTGGTTCGAACAACGAGATCGCTCACACAATTTTAAAGACTGTTCTTGATGCCAACATTCCTGAGAATGATGTGGGGAAGTGTTATGTAAACAGAACAACGAAGAACGTCTGGAGAAGCTGTTGGTGGTAGGATCATAACAAATCAGAAGAACATCACCTGTGTCCGCCTATCATCTAATCTTTTAAAAAACAAATGATGATATTGATCAAACTAACATTAATCCTGCCTTTGATAGACTTAGTAATAGCAACTTTTTTAATTATGATTTCGGCATTGGCTCCTTACTGATTGTGTATCAGAAGCCTCAGAAAAAATGTTGTCATATTAGTTGCCCATATTGAGACTTTCAGCAGAAAGCCAGACTTTATTTTTTTTACCGAAATTTGGATTTTTTCTTCTAAAATTAATGACTTCAGCATACCGGGTTACAGATTTTTTGCTGTCCCAAATGACTCTTATGCTGCAGGTGGTGTTGGTGTTTTTGTGAGAGATGAAATCAATGTGACTTTTGTAAAATGTCATTTCGTAAGTGCTGATCTTTTAAAACTGTGTTGTAATATTGACAGTGCAAACTTTAAGTTGATATGTTGGTATATATTACGTTCGTATTTTTTGGAAAGGTTTGTTGAAGAGTTTTCAAGGTTGTTAAACAATGAGAAATATAAGGATCTTATACTCCTGGGTGATTTTGATCTTGATTTGCTTTCTCAAAGTAATATAATATAATCTTACTGCACAGTCTTGGCTGAATGCGGAATGCATTCAATTATAAATACGATTACACTACCTTTGAACACTAGCTTGAATATTTCGCCCAATGATTGCGTGGGAATAGACCTTGACTTACAAATCACCGATCATTGTATGACGCAAAAAAATTATAGTATAGTATTCTCCAAAAAAATAATTCAATATAATATTCTCAACCAGAGACTTTTATTAGAAAGATGGGAGCAGGTATATAATGAAGATGATGCTAATAAGGCGTATACAATTTTCGTGGAAACTTTAAATACATATAAAGGGTGATTTTTTAGCTATTATCTTTTTGGCAACATTGGTTTAAAGAGCTGACGCACGTTTCGTGTTTAGTTTCACTGTCAAACATCTTCAGTTTGGTCTATAATTTAACCATGAATCGCCTTACAAACGAACAACGCTTGCAAATTATTGAATTTTATTATCAAAATGCGTGCTATATATATTATAGTATTTATTATAGCTCATCGCGCGCTTCTTCCATTTTATGGTCAGTTATGGTCAGGCTCAATGGGTACGTAAATAAGCAGAATTGTCGATTTTGGAGCGAATATCAGGCAGAAGCATTGCAAGAGCTACCAATGCATCCAGAAAAAGTCACCGGGTGGTGCGGTTTATGAGCTGGTAGCATCATTGGACCGTACTTCTTCAAAGATGATGCGAATCGTAACGTAACTGTGAATGGTGAGCGCTACCGTGAGATGATATCCAACCAAGATTTCTCACTACGTTTTTCAGAGATCCTTGTTGCATTGTTTCATGTAGATTATATAATAAATTACCTGTTGAATTGAAGTCATTACGTTCCAAGAAATTGTTGTTTAAATCACCCCTAATATTTTTAATATTTTTAAACATTGATGATGTAGCATTTAACACAATAATTTTCAAAACATAAAAAATGCTACTACTATTCTCAAATTGTTAAATTGTAAATGTATAATACACCTTTAAATTGTTAACAGAGTGTGTACTCTACAAATGAAGGGAGAACGACTCTTTACGTCAACAATGGAGTAAACTGGAGAGTATTCTGAATTGGTTCGAACAACGAGATCGCTCACACAATCTTAAAGACTGTTCTTGATGCCAACATTCCTGAGAATGATGTGGGGAAGTGTTATGTAAACAGAACAACGAAGAACGTCTGGGGAAGCTGTTGGTGGTAGGAGCATAACAAATCAGAAGAACATCACCTGTGTCCGCCTATCATCTAATCTTTTAAAAAAGAAATGATAATATTGATCAAACTAACATTAATCTTTCATTCCTCATAGAGTGAATTGTATCAAGCCCAAAACAAACTCATGGTATGAGTCGAGCTGTAAAGAGGCTATCAGGTTGAGAGAGTTGAATTTCCGGATATACAAAGGAAACTCTACTTAGGAAAACCGGAATAAGTTTAAACGGGCCAGAAATGACTTTAATGCAATTATAAGACGTGTGAAATTCTTGTATGAGAAACGTAGAGAATTCCGCCTAGTCTTCAATTCCCACGCTCATTTAAAATGACATCCCAGCTGTCAGCTATTTACACAAAGCGAATCTGGTCGCGGCGCTTTTGCAGCCAGCTCAACACTGCCAGATTCCAATATGTCGCCACCAGTACTTGAGAGCGTAGATTTCACCATGGGACAAATCCACTTCCGCCTTCGTATAGTTGCAAGAGTGCTTAAAGCTGAAGTGCTTAATCTGCTGAAGAGGTATTCTTCTGCGCTGGCAAAACCACTGCGTAAGCTTTTTCATATATCCTACTCTTTAGGTTTCTTTGCGAGCAGATGGAAAACATTTGTTTGCATTTGTTCAGCCCGTCCCTAATAAGGGCGAATCTTCGCCACCCACCTCGTACCGACCCATAGCACTTACGTCCCTTCTTTCTAAGGTCATGGAAATGCTGATAAATCGTCAGCTTACGAAATATCTGATAATATATATAATCGCGGAAGCTTCTTAATGACCGGCAGTGTGGTTTTCGCAGCAACAGATCCACTGGTGATCTGATAGCTTATCTCACGGAAAAGTGGAACCTATCTTTGCACAATGCAGGCGAAAGCAAGATCGTTGCGCTTGATATTTCCAAGGCATTTGACAGAGCTTGGCATCAAGCTCTCTTGTCGAAAATGCGTTCCTCTGGTGTCGATGAATCTCCTCTTCAATGGATTAGAAATTACCTTACGAACCGTTCAATTCAAGTTGTTTTGGATGGGTTCAAGTCTGATATCCACCAAATAAATGCTTGTGTTCCCCAAGGCTCAGTTCTGTCTCCGACACTCTTTCTCATTTTTATAAATGATCTCTTGTCTGATACTTCTAATCCAATCCATTCCTTCGCTGATGACAGCAACCTCAGCTTTTCATATTCGCTCCAAGACTCACGACCCCGCCTTTCGGCCGTAGAATTGGAACGGCAGCTTATGAAAAGCACATTGAATTCCGATCTTGACAGCATAATCCATTGGGGAAAGAACAACCGTGCGGAGTTTAATGCTTCAAAAACTCAATGCTGCCTGCTGTCACTCAAGCGAACCCTTTTTAATCAGCCAATATCCATGAATGGCACCTGTGTCGATGAAAGTGGAAAGCTTTCCATCCTTGGTATGTGTATCAACACAACACTTAGTTGAAACGATCACATATTTGAGGTCGCCAAAAATGCTGCGAAATGTTTAGGTTTTCTCAATCGATGCAAGAAATACTTAACCCCTTCTGATTTGGCTTTTATTTATAAGGCGTATATACGCCCCAAACTTGAGTACCTCGCTCATATCTGGTCTGGTGCTCCCAAAACCACCCTGCACCTATTAGATAGAATACAAAAGCGAGCGATACAACTTATAGGAGAAAACAATATTGCAGAGTCACTTGACTCGCTCGAACATCGACGTACCGTCTCATCTCTATCCGTATTTTATCGCTATTTTCCAACTGCATTCCTCCTCTCCATGAATTCACCCGCAATACCCGTCTCGCCAGGAATGCTCACTAGTTTACCCTTAAGCCTACTTTCGGACGCACAGTTCATTTTAGAGACTCGCTAATTAGCCGCACGACACGAATAAGGAACGCTCTTCCCAGCCTAATAGTTCCCCCAAAATACAATCCGCAGATAGTTAAAACCAATGTGCACAGGTACCTCCTCTCCCTTTCTCCCTCTATACCTGCGGCCCGTGCTGTGTCTTGAACCCGGACACTTAAGGGTACTAACTATCCCTTGTGCGCGTGCAAATTATAAAAAAAAACATAAAGAGCGTGTTGTTAGCGCTTATTTTGCGTTTTTAAGTGCCTGGAAATCCTTTCAACAAAATTTGTGGGCTTTAATTTGTTTTTGACAGAAGCTGATGTGCAACTATTACTCACCGTGATTCTTCGCTTTGGGACGTTTTATTCTGAGTGGAGATTATTTTCCAGAGATAATGGAGGAGATCACCAACTACTGCCTCGGTTTTTCCTTGATTTCTCTGACAGCGTCTTTATACTATTTATGCCAAGTGTATGTGAATACAGGACCAAACCAATAGCATCCTTTGCGTTGTGTATTATATATTGCGTTGTGGATTATAACACAAAAATCGCAATTACCTGATTGCAAAGAGGTGTCCAATGATATACATGCATTGCGTCCGAAATCCATAGAAAGGAATAGTCAGTGAACCAACTTCACTTTTGTATAAATCTAAGCAATTCGAAAGTGTGAAGTTCCTGAAACAATACGCAATAATTGTTTGAAAAAATTGTAAACAAAACAAAACATGCATTCATTCATACAATATCCCGAAGACAATCACACAATGGGCAGCCGAATGAATTTCCATATGAGCGCTTGAGAACAGCTGGCGAACAGCTTATACCCTTACCCAACCCAGTAGAGGAGTAGTAGAGTTCTAGTAGAGTTCTTATTTGAATATGGGCTCGTTACTTGGACGTCATTTCAAATTTGATTTTACTTTTTACAAAAATATCGATAGAAATGAACAACTAAATATGTTGACAACCATTTTTATGCCTTAGTTATAATTGCAATATCTTGCCATTGTTCTTAACAATTTATGTAATTTGAGTTCATAAGCTTTCAGATTTCATGAATTAAGGATATAGAGTGGAATTGATGTTTTGAGACAATTTGTCAGGAATGGGTGTATATATCATACCTACTTAATAATTTAATTGAGGTCAAATAGTTCCAGTTTAATGGGCATTGCATTACATTTTTATTCACAAATGTGCATATAATAATGCGTGGTTTTGAACACCCTCCGTACAACAATACTTGGATAGTGGGCATATTCAGCAATTTGCCGGAATGTTTTCCCATTAAACGAATCTGCCGCCATTTCCCACTTAAATCCACGAATCGCTCGGTATTGCGTGGTTGATCCATGCTTTGTGAAAAAGGATGTGTGGAATACATACTATTCTCGCATTTTCTCCGCTGTGGAATATGGGTAAAAATGACCTTAGTTGAATACCTCTATCCCCCATTATCTCTGCCAGAAATGAAGTACTAAACAGATATGCAACTTTTCAATCGAAACCCCTAGCCCAACTCTGTTCACCTCAGATTTTGACATTTATGCTCTCAAGTCACGTATGCTACTTTATATTCACGCACACGCGTTAAGAGTATAGAGCAACGCAAAGGTGTTAGGCTGGAGTAATCAGCTTCGTTGAGCTCACACGTTTTCATAGACTCCAGTCTGTAAATATGTTATAAAAACTCTGTCGAATGAAACCGGGTAAGAGACCTACAAGTTGCATGTCTCTTCAGTACTTCATTTCTGATCTCTGCCATTATCACTATCGGTGCCCCAGCGACGTTCGTGTTTATGCATGTTCATTGTGTAGACATATATGCATACTGTACAAGATTCCAATCGACTCCCTGGTGTGCAACAACCGTGCATAGGGACGAATAGCACAATGTAACCGTGTCTTCTAACAGTGAACTTCAGATCCTGTGACACTCTCGTTTCAGTAAAGTTTTCTTCATCGCATACTCGAGGTGAGTGTAGTGTGACAGTTTCTTCCCCTTACTCTTGGGAACAAAATTAGCTCCCATAACAAAAAAATCTGAAAAATACCCTTATCTGAAGAGGAGGAAGAATTCCATTTATAATCCCCTACTAGCGAGTCTTCGGATGCAGCTGGTAGCGAAGCAGTTGATATCAGCCTGGCTGATTTAATTATAGTAGATGATGGCAGGAGTCATCTGTTGCCAGCTCATCCAAACTCTCTGTATTGTATGTGGCCTCCAAACGCAGTAGAGAGCGAAACTGCAAGCAGACGGAGGGCAGGGAACAGCAATTAACTAAACAACCAAAGACCGATTTGACAATTACAATTACAATTTTCCTCCTTATTTCATTATAAATAGTAACGTTTGCATGAGTGCTACACTACTTTTCAGAAATGAAGTATTATAGAAATACCCAACTTCACAACAGATTGACCCCTAGTCCATCGACGATATTCAGAGGCTTTTTGGCAGTTATTCATGAATTTTTGACACTTATTCCCGGTTAATTTGGTTTTAGAAAACGACATAAAAATGGTTGTCAAACATTTTAAGGGGAGAGAGGTAGAAGTTGGGCATCTCTATCATAATTTCTGCTTTTCAGTCTATGTGTATTTTTCATTATTCCCAAGATCCCGACGAATAGCATGCATGTTTCTTTTACTTTCCAGTGAAAACCCCCCCCCATAATAGTCCACCTCCGTTCACCTCAAATTTTGACGTTTGTGCTCCCTAGTCACGCAAATTGCTTTTTTTCACGCACAATGACGGCAAGGCCCCGGTGACTCCCGAACTCTGCATGGGCAACGATGCCGGCCGCGCCCAAGCACGTGGTGACAACTCTAAGTGCAGCGGGCAATCAGCAAGCAACTTCCTCTCATCAGTCTTCAGCCGATGCCCCTTCTCCCAAGTCAGTATACCCTGGGACAGCGAACGTGTAAAAACAGTAATGAGTACTGCCAAAACCACTACACCGATCTCCCTCAAGAAACGCGTCAATGCCAAGAAAACCATCTGGATGTTCAACGGACCCAGTGTCCTTACCGGACAAAGAAAAGGGAGTGCCGGACAAAGAAAAGGGGCGCACTAACCGCCAAACTGCGTTACCAACACCGAGAGACGTGTTTGGGGGAAGAGAGGCAAAGTGCGTCCACCTCGAGAGTGGGTAGTGCTAGGAATCCGAAGGCAAAATGCACCAGTTTACCATCTGCAAAAAGTATCAGGTGAGAAATGGCCTGCTCTAGCATATAACAGGCTTCGCCTTTGGAGAGGAATAGTGGTCGCCGTCCGCTCACCTTATCCAAGATTGCAAGACCAGAGCCAACAACTAACTCAGGGAAGAGTAAATCCCACTCTTAAGCTGGTCCAGGGTCCTCGAAAAGATGTCGCCACGACCAGTAGCTCTCCCCACATAATAGACTAAATCAATAGCTAAAAAGCCGAAATTCTCTGCAGTAGTTAAAGAACGCCTGCAAGTCTCAGTAGTAGACTTTGACTTTTGTAACCCTGAGTTGAAGCAAACCAATGGTAACCAATGTTCTAAATGAATAGCTAAAACGCCGAAATACTCGGCAGTAGTTAAAGAACATCAGCAAGTCTCAGTAGTAGACTTTGACTTTTGGAACCCTGAGTTGAAGCAAACCAATGGTAACTTGAATAGAATAATTGATGGTTTTAATGAAGCCACGAACGAAGAAGGAAGAAGTTGTTGGTCACTTCGAGCAGCTGAAAACTCTCAAGGGTTTTAAGATCTTGAAGTGCATTAACAAGGTAAACCTCGAATGGCTAGAGAAATGTATAGTCAGGATGGCGCCCCTTGGGCAAATGCCCACCTACGTGTTGTAGATAAGCGGGAAATCCGAAAATACCTACGCCCAAAAGCTTGCATTCACCTTCAGGGACCAAACCTCCTAAAGGAAAGAATTGATCTCAACCTCCGATACCTCAATGCATATCTGCTTAGTCAGTACTGAAAGGTTATTGCGATGGGCGAGCATAAAGAGAATGGTATGGATGTCGACATCCTTTTAGGCAACAAGTCGATACCGTTACTGCGCCAGCAAGAGTTCATAGTTCAAATGGGGATAACCCTTTACAGACTAAGAATCCTGCCATCAAGGGGTTGACAAAGAAATAACTGAACCTTGGCTGTGATAGCTTGGCTGTGATAGCAACTCACACCACACTGTTATGATATTTTTGACTTTATTATAATGAATAACTTATGCATTGGAAATACTGGTCACAAACCGACTTTCGTCACCAGTAATAGGCAAGAAGTGTTGAATTCAACACTAACTAATAAAGCACCAAATAGAAACACTTGTTTGTTTGTGTAGTGTAATTCGGAGTTTTATTTGATAAGAGAATATGTATCTTACATTTATGGTGTTGGATCTAATTTCTAACAAAGAACTTGCGTTAAACAAAGGATTTTGCTTGAACAAGGATTTATATTTCTGCTGTTGGACCAGTAAAATTATACAGCGTTTTTGATTGACGTTATAAATGAGTGTGTTGTGTTGAAAGTTGACATACGTTTAGTTTTTAGTACATGTAATCTAGCACAATTTTCATTTTACATTAAATTAACATATTTTATTAATTAGGATTAACATACTGAAATAAATAATTTAACATGAATGAATTGAGTTTTTTTTTTCATTTGAGACTCTCTAATTAATTGAATCTTAATATTCAACATATCCCCACCGCCGTGAACTCGGTTCGCAGTAAATTATTGCCCCGACTATATCAAGCTGGCAATGGTTCTGGTTCTTGGTTGGGTGCTGTTTTTCATCCTCTCTGTCTTGTAATTCTTTGCATTCTGCTTAAGAGATCATTAAGGTAACAAAGATAGACGTATACAAGAACAAACTGAAAGAAACATGTAAACATTAAGATAGTGAGTAGCCTTTATGCCCTTTTATGTGTTGTTTGATCTGCACTCTTTCCTCGTACTACCTTACCAACTTGGTTACAATTCTTGTGTTGAACATTTTCTAAGATCAACTTCTTTTGGCTTTTGTGAACAAGGTATCTGTTTTTCTCTGTAAATTCTGCTAAGCTAGAAAAAAGCAGATCATTCTGATTTCATCGCTTTATTTCAAATTAAGCAAAAATTTAGATAGATAGATAGATAGATACAGATTTATTGTACATATTCATTATTACAAGTTGTGGTTTTGTTTTTCTTACATAAATAATACGAGCATGGCTGTTGCCGTCTGCCTGATTGACATTAATATAATAATCAAAACAATATATATAATAATGACATGTGAGGGTTGATGTCATGATCGCATTTGCTCTATCGAGCACTCCCTTTTCTTTGTCCGGTAAGGACACTGGGTCCGTTGAACATCCAGATCAAGGCGCACTAACCGCCAAACTGCGTTGCCAACACCGAGAGACGTGCTTGGGGGAAGAGAGGCAAAGTGCGTCCACCTCGAGAGTGGGTAGTGCTAGGAATCCGAAGGCAAAATGCACCAGTTTACCATCTGCAAAAAGTATCAGGTGAGAAATGGCCTTCTCTAGCATATAACAGGCTTCGCCTTTGGAGAGGAATAGTGGTCGCCGTCCGCTCACCTTATCCAAGGTTGCAAGACCAGAGCCAACAACTAACTCAGGGAAGGGTAAATCCCACTCTTAAGCTGGTCCAGGGTCCTCGAAAAGATGTCGCCACGACCAGTAGCTCTCCCCACATAATAGACTAAATGAATAGCTAAAAAGCCGAAATACTCTGCAGTAGTTAAAGAACGCCTGCAAGTCTCAGTAGTAGACTTTGACTTTTGTAACCCTGAGTTGAAGCAAACCAATGGTAACCAATGTTCTAAATGAATAGCTAAAACGCCGAAATATTCGGCAGTAGTTAAAGAACATCAGCAAGTCTCAGTAGTAGACTTTGACTTTTGGAACCCTGAGTTGAAGCAAACCAATGGTAACTTGAATAGAATAATTGATGGTTTTAATGAAGCCACGAACGAAGAAGGAAGAAGTTGTTGGTCACTTCGAGCAGCTGAAAACTCTCAAGGGTTTTAAGATCTTGAAGTGCATTAACAAGGAAAACCTCGAATGGCTAGAGAAATGTATAGTCAGGATGGCGCCCCTTGGGCAAATGCCCACCTACGTGTTGTAGATAAGCGGGAAATCCGAAAATACCTACGCCCAAAAGCTTGCATTCACCTTCAGGGACCAAACCTCCTAAAGGAAAGAATTGATCTCAACCTCCGATACCTCAATGCATATCTGCTTAGTCAGTACTGAAAGGTTATTGCGATGGGCGAGCATAAAGAGAATGGTATGGATGTCGACATCCTTTTAGGCAACAAGTCGATACCGTTACTGCGCCAGCAAGAGTTCATAGTTCAAGTGGGGATAACCCTTTGCAGACTAAGAATCCTGCCATCAAGGGGTTGACAAAGAAATAACTGAACCTTGGCTGTGATAGCAACTCACACCACACTGTTATGATATTTTTGACTTTATTATAATGAATAACTTATGCATTGGAAATACTGGTCACAAACCGACTTTCGTCACCAGTAATAGGCAAGAAGTGTTGAATTCAACACTAACTAATAAAGCACCAAATAGAAACACTTGTTTGTTTGTGTAGTGTAATTCGGAGTTTTATTTGATAAGAGAATATCTAATTTCTAACAAAGAACTTGCGTTAAACAAAGGATTTTGCTTGAACAAGGATTTATATTTCTGCTGTTGGACCAGTAAAATTATACAGCGTTTTTGATTGACGTTATAAATGAGTGTGTTGTGTTGAAAGTTGACATACGTTTAGTTTTTAGTACATGTAATCTAGCACAATTTTCATTTTACATTAAATTAACATATTTTATTAATTAGGATTAACATACTGAAATAAATAATTTAACATGAATGAATTGAGTTTTTTTTTTTTCATTTGAGACTCTCTAATTAATTGAATCTTAATATTCAACATATCCCCACCGCCGTGAACTCGGTTTGCAGTAAATTATTGCCCCGACTATATCAAGCTGGCAATGGTTCTGCTTCTTGGTTGGGTGCTGTTTTTCATCCTCTCTGTCTTGTAATTCTTTGCATTCTGCTTAAGAGATCATTAAGGTAACAAAGATAGACGTATACAAGAACAAACTGAAAGAAACATGTAAACATTAAGATAGTGAGTAGCCTTTATGCCCTTTTATGTGTTGTTTGATCTGCACTCTTTCCTCGTACTACCTTACCAACTTGGTTATAATTCTTGTGTTGAACATTTTCTAAGATCAACTTCTTTTGGCTTTTGTGAAGAAGGTATCTGTTTTTCTCTGTAAATTCTGCTAAGCTAGAAAAAAGCAGATCATTCTGATTTCATTGCTTTATTTCAAATTAAGCAAAAATTTAGATAGATAGATAGATACAGATTTATTGTACATATTCATTATTACAAGTTGTGGTTTTGCTTTTCTTACATAAATAATACGAGCATGGCTGTTGCCGTCTGCCTGATTGACATTAATATAATAATCAAAACAATATAATATAAAAAAATATAATAATCAAAACAATATATATAATAATGACATGTGAGGGTTGATGTCATGATCGCATTTGCTCTATCGAGCACTCCCTTTTCTTTGTCCGGTAAGGACACTGGGTCCGTTGAACATCCAGATCAAGGCGCACTAACCGCCAAACTGCGTTGCCAACACCGAGAGACGTGCTTGAGGGAAGAGAGGCAAAGTGCGTCCACCTCGAGAGTGGGTAGTGCTAGGAATCCGAAGGCAAAATGCACCAGTTTACCATCTGCAAAAAGTATCAGGTGAGAAATGACCTCCTCTAGCATATAACAGGCTTCGCCTTTGGAGAGGAATAGTGGTCGCCGTCCGCTCACCTTATCCAAGGTTGCAAGACCAGAGCCAACAACTAACTCAGGGAAGGGTAAATCCCACTCTTAAGCTGGTCCAGGGTCCTCGAAAAGATGTCGCCACGACCAGTAGCTCTCCCCACATAATAGACTAAATGAATAGCTAAAAAGCCGAAATACTCTGCAGTAGTTAAAGAACGCCTGCAAGTCTCAGTAGTAGACTTTGACTTTTGTAACCCTGAGTTGAAGCAAACCAATGGTAACCAATGTTCTAAATGAATAGCTAAAACGCCGAAATACTCGGCAGTAGTTAAAGAACATCAGCAAGTCTCAGTAGTAGACTTTGACTTTTGGAACCCTGAGTTGAAGCAAACCAATGGTAACTTGAATAGAATAATTGATGGTTTTAATGAAGCCACGAACGAAGAAGGAAGAAGTTGTTGGTCACTTCGAGCAGCTGAAAACTCTCAAGGGTTTTAAGATCTTGAAGTGCATTAACAAGGAAAACCTCGAATGGCTAGAGAAATGTATAGTCAGGATGGCGCCCCTTGGGCAAATGCCCACCTACGTGTTGTAGATAAGCGGGAAATCCGAAAATACCTACGCCCAAAAGCTTGCATTCACCTTCAGGGACCAAACCTCCTAAAGGAAAGAATTGATCTCAACCTCCGATACCTCAATGCATATCTGCTTAGTCAGTACTGAAAGGTTATTGCGATGGGCGAGCATAAAGAGAATGGTATGGATGTCGACATCCTTTTAGGCAACAAGTCGATACCGTTACTGCGCCAGCAAGAGTTCATAGTTCAAATGGGGATAACCCTTTACAGACTAAGAATCCTGCCATCAAGGGGTTGACAAAGAAATAACTGAACCTTGGCTGTGATAGCTTGGCTGTGATAGCAACTCACACCACACTGTTATGATATTTTTGACTTTATTATAATGAATAACTTATGCATTGGAAATACTGGTCACAAACCGACTTTCGTCACCAGTAATAGGCAAGAAGTGTTGAATTCAACACTAACTTATAAAGCACCAAATAGAAACACTTGTTTGTTTGTGTAGTGTAATTCGGAGTTTTATTTGATCAGAGAATATGTATCTTACATTTATGGTGTTGGATCTAATTTCTAACAAAGAACTTGCGTTAAACAAAGGATTTTGCTTGAACAAGGATTTATATTTCTGCTGTTGGACCAGTAAAATTATACAGCGTTTTTGATTGACGTTATAAATGAGTGTGTTGTGTTGAAAGTTGACATACGTTTAGTTTTTAGTACATGTAATCTAGCACAATTTTCATTTTACATTAAATTAACATATTTTATTAATTAGGATTAACATACTGAAATAAATAATTTAACATGAATGAATTGAGTTTTTTTTTTTCATTTGAGACTCTCTAATTAATTGAATCTTAATATTCAACATATCCCCACCGCCGTGAACTCGGTTCGCAGTAAATTATTGCCCCGACTATATCAAGCTGGCAATGGTTCTGCTTCTTGGTTGGGTGCTGTTTTTCATCCTCTCTGTCTTGTAATTCTTTGCATTCTGCTTAAGAGATCATTAAGGTAACAAAGATAGACGTATACAAGAACAAACTGAAAGAAACATGTAAACATTAAGATAGTGAGTAGCCTTTATGCCCTTTTATGTGTTGTTTGATCTGCACTCTTTCCTCGTACTACCTTACCAACTTGGTTATAATTCTTGTTTTGAACATTTTCTAAGATCAACTTCTTTTGGCTTTTGTGAAGAAGGTATCTGTTTTTCTCTGTAAATTCTGCTAAGCTAGAAAAAAGCAGATCATTCTGATTTCATCGCTTTATTTCAAATTAAGCAAAAATTTAGATAGATAGACAGATAGATACAGATTTATTGTACATATTCATTATTACAAGTTGTGGTTTTGTTTTTCTTACATAAATAATACGAGCATGGCTGTTGCCGTCTGCCTGATTGACATTAATATAATAATCAAAACAGAAATAAGTTTGTAATCGAATAATTATAAGGTACATATCACTAGTTAATATTTCGCTTATGAATTTTAAAACTATTCGTTTATAATATTTTTTTTATAATTGATTGACTTTTTATAATAGTTTAAAAGTAGTTTTATATCACAATCGCAGTATAAAAGATCTCTGACCTCAGATACCGATTTAATATCACTGTCTAGATAAAATCTGCGCAATTCCTTAAGGACTGGACATCTACCAATACAAAGCACAATGTCTTCTCTCTCTGATAGGTTGCAAAGACTGCAGTAGATCGGCAAATCGGGACGATGTGAGATATAATTTAAATTAAAGAGTTCTCTTCTCACCTTGAAAATGGTAGATGTGAGTTCTTGACTGTTACTGTTATTAAAATAAATTCATTCACATAAATTATGGTGGAGGCAACTGTATGTTGATCGATGTACGGAGGATGTAGCCATATTAATACAATCTTTTCTATATTGTTCGTCTACTTTGGAAATAAGTTCGTAGAGCATAACTTTTAATAACCTGAGGTTAGTCGTCGTGAAGTGGAATTGCATCCCACAGTAACCTGAAAGCTCTTCCAGTTTTCCAGTTTCCTAAACCAAAGATTTCTTATTTGTACGGTTTTCATAGCGACAATTTTTAGCAGTCTTTCATCAGGCATCTCAAGGACTTTCAATATATAATCTATATCCAGCTTCAGTCTCATGACAAATAATGGCGATATTCGGGTTTCTATTATTGGCATATGGTTAGGCGTCGCTCGTGGTAAACCAAAGGTTCGTTTTACATAGTATCTTAGAAGTTGTTCTACAGTCTCATATTGCGTATGTATCCAAGATTTCTCTGCGTACATCAATACCGATTCTGCAACACCAACGAAGACTTTATATTTAACGCTATGATCAAACCAGATTATGTGAGAAAAACCTTTTCCAGGTAGAACATATTGCACTTTTCGCCTTAATAAGTTTGTCTTTCAAGTGTAAGTCCATGTTAAGGTTATTAGTGATTGTCACTCCAAGGTATTTGTACTTTTTCACCACTTCAAGTGGTTCTCGGTTGTAGTGCCAACTTTGATTTCGACACAGTCTACCACCTCACTGTTTGAAAATCATCACTTTTGATTTCAATAGGTTAACCGTTAAGTTCCACCTTTGACAGTACATATAGAGACGGTTTATCATCAGTTGCAGCATTTCGGCTGAATTCACTAATAAAATCACATCATCAGCAAACAGAAGCGCTTTTATTGTCACCCCAGCAAACTCAATTCCTCCTGATAGAAAGTCCGTTAGGTCATTGATATACAAGGAAAACATTTGAGGGCTTAAAGGGCATCCTTGTCTTCTCCCATATTGGTCTCAAACCACTCTGAAACATCTGACCCACACCAAACTGCTGCGCGGTTACCCTAGTACATATTTTCAAAATCTCTTCCCAATTTGAAACTCATTCCGATGATGTAAAGTTTGTAGAATAGAGCTCTCCGATCGACCATATCAAACGCTGCATTGAAATCCACGAAAAAAGCGAATAATTTCTTTTTTTTGTTCTTGGAATGAGCCCGCAATGTTCTACAACACAAAAATATTGTCTACGGTTGAATATCCTGAACGAAAACAAGCTTGATTTTCACGGATAAGTTTTTGAATTTTAATCTATTCGAGCTATTACTTAAAAATTTGGCGAACACTTTGTAAGATGTGTTGAGCAGAGATATCCCTCGGTAATTGGCCGGGTCAGTTATACTTCCGTTTTTATGTATGGGGAATATTATTGCTTCTGTAAGTTGTAGTGGTATAATTCCTGAGTTCAATATTTCATTAAATATTGATGTCAATTTATCCTTGAGTTCATCTGTAGCGTATTTAAATAGTTCTATAGGAATACCGTCAGGACCTGACGATTTATGATCACTTAGATTACTCAGGACAGAATGAACTTCAACACTGGAGAATTGTGTGTCAAGTTATTCGTTTTGGTTTAAAAGTACCGCATAGTGAGTCGGCAACGAGCTGCTGTAAGTAAGTAAGCTGGATTAAGTAAGTTTTGAAAATGGTTCCTTAAAGAGTGTGCATTCAACTCAACACTTATTCGTGGCACTTTACCATTGAATTTGTTAATCGCAGCCCAAAATTCTTTTGTGTATAATAGCCCGGTTCGATTTTACCTACGCCGATAAAACGCCAGTGCGTGTTATTCAACTACAGTTTGACACTATTCGGCACACTACACTAATAGCTGTAGCATTGCCGAAGAGGTAGAGGCATGTAATGACCGATACCTTTTCGCTGCAAACTATGCAAAGAGTATTAGTTCAAAAGGCCCAATCACGTAGAGACATCTATTATTCAAGAAATTGTGATAGAATCAATAATCAGGGAAAAACCCACATTATTTTTAAATTCAAAATAGTATAGACCGAGTTTCTTATAAACAGCGCGGGAAAGAAAGACATAACAACTCCAAATGGAGTTGCTTTCGAAAGCGATTACGTTAATTTTTTAGAGAATACTCCCGGAATACTACCGTCTGCAAATGAGTTGTTTTTCCTGTGTATTACACAAAACCCAGTACAGGAGCTAAAACGTATAGCATCAGTCGACTCCCCGTTCACTGTGAGCTATATCCTTGGCTTAAATCAGATAACCTAAACATGATTAATGAATATTTTGTGAAATATATACCCGTTATTTTTGTTAGACCCCCTAACATTGTTCGACGGTATCGTGGGCTTTGACTTTCTAACGCCAGTGGGCGCGACCTTAGACTTAGAAGCCAGCAGGTTCCATTTCGGTAATAAGTCGGAAGACCTACTGTACCAAGATTGTGATGACGTCAATTTCACAAAAGTTGACGACAAACCGGTAAAGCTGAAAGCTGAATTCAAAAAAGTTATCCTTTAAAGGATTGGGGCATTCTCAATTACTAACGAACTGTTGCCATCTAATACTTCAATTGCGGCAACAATTTCAACTGATGATATAAACCCCATTTAGTCGAAGCAATGTCATGGAATTTGTCAACAAACAAATAGCGGAATTGCTTTGAAGCGGAATTATCAAACAATCGATTTCACCATTAGACAAACATTTTATTGTTATTATTTTATATTTAATTTGTTATATGTTATTATTTTTTCCGAAAATGAGTGCGATCATGTGGAGCACATAGAGTGGGTTTTGGAAAGCCTTTGTAAAGCTAACGTGAAGGTATCCCGTGAAAAAACACAATTCTTTAAAGAAGGTGTAAAATGCGTCGGTTTTATAGTAACCCGAGGTGGAACAAAAGCAAACCCCGAAGAAGTCAGGGCCATTTGAGAGTATGTTGAATCAAAAAATCTGTTCGCTCCTAGATCCTTTTTATGGTTAGCTAGATACTATAGGTGTTTTGTAAAGGATTTCGGTTCCATAGCGAGGTCCCTAACCAAGCACGGAGCAAAAAAGGTACCCGTTAGTTTCAACAAAACACAACGCAATGCGTTAGAGAAACTGAGAAATATTTTGACATCTGAGGATGTCATTTTCATGTACCCTGATTTTAAAAAACCTCTGAATTTAACGACGGACGTTTTTTTCCATCACAGAGCACACAAAACACTACGTTCTCTAAGTGTTAACTCTCAGTATCGCCTTACACAGCAGATTTTTGCTGCGCGACTAAGGATCATCTACCGATTTTGCATCTCATACATTACATCAAATAAACAATATTAATTAAAGGATAGTGCATGGATAAATTTTTTAAACTCCAATCGAGACAAGCTAAAATCAATTTCGTTTCAAAGTTCATTAAAAGTGTTTATACACCTTGTAATAGGTTCATTACAACCATAGTTGGTTCTATGCCTCTTATCGTATAGTCAATTTCTCACCCGAAGAGATCTTTGGGGAGCATATATATTCATGAGAAAAAGTAAATCTGGTGAATTTACACGGCAATTAATAATGTCGCGGATGAACATGGCTGATGCTGCCTTACGCCTGAAACTTAAGGTTTGGAAGCTAATTATCATCATATTTAGGGAGTTCTTCGAAGGAATATAATTTACGGACAGCATATCTCGTGAAACTTTTTTGTACTCTTTCGAATCTTAGTTCTTGTGTATCATACGGATAATCCCAAATGATGGAAGAATATTCTAAATAAATCTTTACTGTTTCTTTTCAGAAAACCTAACATAGCATTAGACTTCGCAATTATATAATCGTAATGCAAAATTTAATTTAGTATCAAAAATTACACCCAGATCTTCAACCTCTTCTAGGCGACTAAGTCTATGATCATTTATGAAATAATCATAGACAATCGGGGATGTAATTCGATATTCAGTAAAGATATTACATTTTTGAATATTCAGATCTACTCCATTGTGCTTGCACAAATCTACTAGTGCATCGATATCCAATTGGAAATTATTACAATCAGTTAAATTATTTATAGATAAATACAATTTAAAGTCGTCTGCGAATGTTAAAATTTTAAAATATTAGAAAATTTCGTGAACATCATTTATGAACAAAAGAAACAGTAATCACTCGTGATCTAAAATTATCGATCTGTACCAATTGCTTCCTGTCCTTTAAGGAATTGGAAAAATACTCAAACATTGACGAATGAAATCTCAAAGACTTTAGCTTGTTTAAAAGCAAAGTGTGATCTACTTTATCGACGGCTTTCGAGAAATCGGTGTAAAGTACATCAACCTGTAATTGATTTTCTATATTTGTATAAATGTAATTTGAAAATAATGATATATTAGTTGTACATGACCTACCCTGCATAAAGACATGCTGGTTATTAGAAATAATTTCTTTTACCATGAAATATAATTTTTCTTTTACAATACCATTTTTAGGGATTGATTAAAGATAATTTTAAGTGAACAATAAAGCGAATTCCAACTTTTTCTTAAAATTCCAGCCGGAACCCCATAGGGGCCTGGGCAGTAATTTACTTTAAGATGCGTTAAGGCATTTATCACATCCTGATCCGTAGATTCCAATACACCTATATCCAGAACCTTGGGTATATTAGAGTAATGGTGCATTGTTGTCTGCACCGGAGACCCATTATAGACCGACTCAAAAAAGTTAGCAAATAGGTCACAGGTTTCATCCAAGTTTGTTGAAGTTTACGTTACCAAATTCCATTATCTTGGGCAAGCCTAAGGAATTTCTTTTTGAATTAACGTAATTCCAAAATGATGCACCATTGCTCCTTACCGAAGATTCTACTGACAAGACGTGTTGTTTATATAAAAATCTATTCAAGAACTCATATTCTTTCCTGAATCTCAAAAATCGTTCAAGATTTAAACACGTTTTATTAGAAACATAGTTTGAATATGCTTTCCTTTTAACATTTTTTAGATTTACTAAGCTCTTGTTTGTCCATGGAATTCTAAATCGATTTCCATGACGCGTTTTAGGAACAAATGACTCTTAACCAGAATTAATTTTATTCATAAATATATCATAGTTACCTTTCAAATTGGGGGAATCCAACAAGTCATCCCAATTGAATTGATTTAGGTATTCACTCAGTGCAACAAAATTGGTCTTACCGAATTTTAAAGGTTAAGCCGGCACTGTCATTACTACAATTTCCGAAACAAAAAAATTTAAAATCCAGAAGTAAGGCCTTGTGATGAATTTTTTCGAATCTGTCACATTCAAGGCTTCTGATATTTTAAAATTAATTTCATTGCTTAAAAATACTAAATCTAAAATTCGTTCCAAACTATTTCGAATATTGTTTATTTGAAATAAGCTCAAAGATAAAAGACCATCTATTATCAAACGCTCCCATTCATGAATAACATTAAATGGGATTAAATTATCATCACCATCCACGTTCCTCCAGGTAACGTCACCAATATTAAAGTCAGCCCATATACAAGGTTATTGAGTGGTTTCAAGACGAGTAACGACACTACTAATATTCGGCGTTGATATTGTAAATACACCGCCTCTCCACAGTAGTTCAAACGGTCAGGTAGTGCGATTTCATAGCACTCTTTTAGAAATTGCTAGATGCCTTAAACTTGAAAAGAGGATTGATGACAGACAGTGAATAATACACTCAATTACGAACAAAAAGCCCGTAGAGATTATTCACGCTACTACTACTTAAAGCAATACAAATAGGATTGAAAAAGCACACAGCAAAAGCAGTTAGCAAGAAATAATCCTGTGAGACAGAGTAGAATTTTAGAAGTAGGAGAAAAGGTACTTGTAAAAACTAACAAAAGACTCGGTAATAAGTTGACAACTTTGTGCGAGGAAACGATGGCGAAGCTGTCAGATCACTATCCCTGATACTGAAAAGAATAAGACACTTAACCAACTTAATTGATCTCACGTGCATGACAGAGGAAACTATCGACATGACGCACCGGTTTTCGCAGCGTTCTAAACGAAATATAATTGAGGTTGACGTCGGGCATGTTAAAATGATGTTATCTGCTGTAAGAGTGCACCACAGAGTAGCGAGAAGTTAAAATTTCTTGGGCTCAGTCCTTAAAGTTATTCCTGGTCGATGAATTGCTTCAAATTCAAATATGGGAACTGCAGTTAGTGGAATCGAACAACAGACATATACTTATGAATACTAGAACACAAGAACAAATCAACTATTTTTCATCTCAGGTGTGGGATTATCTAGATTGTTATGTGGCTTCGCATTGCTCCGGCAATACACAAAGAAGAGGAAGGAACTGGTTGTTGCTTTGCAATGAGCATATTTTTGTGATCGCGTGCCGTGTTGTGTTTCTAGAGTAACCACACTAAGCAATTAGTCTTGCAGCGGGTACAATTCCATAAAAGTCGTTCGTCGCGTATTATCACAAGATGTTGTTGCTCCTTCAGCTCTAACCATTTGAGACGTTGCTGGAGACGTGGCAAATACCCTGTGCTTCATTGTTTCCAAAATACTTGGTAGAGCTGTTGCAGAAATCTCCGTCGACCCCGTATCACTGTTTCTCGCACGTGATGTCGCGTTCCGGTAACGTCTCTGTGGATTTACCGGTCAGAAAGTGTGCCGAAGTCAAGGCAAAGGGATTGTTGCTGAGCGGATAAAGGGGTCTCGAGTTCATGCAACCTTCAATGTGAATGAAAAGTGCTGCTAGGTCTTCAAATGTGAAGCACGCGTTTCTTGCCAATCGTTTTTAATGGTACTTCACTGATTTGACTCCAGCCTCCCATAAACCGCCAAAGTGTGTTTCCATGTTACCCCACTTGTTTCAGCCACCAATGTTTATGAGAATCTTGCAGCTTTTCTCTATCCAGCTCTTTTGATGCCATAATGAAGATATTTCCACAGTCGCTGTAGATCTCTAGCGGACTTCCACGTATGCCTACAAATCGCCGGAAGGCTGCAATAAATGCTTGCGTCGTCGTGTTGCCGACCACCTCAAAGTGTAGTGCCTTAGAAGATAGACCTTGTATGTCTTGAAGCATATAGCCTTCCATGCCTTAACATCTATTGGCCTAGCGTAGTCTCCGCTGTAATGAGAAAAATGTCTGGATATTCTAACTCGTGGTGCTCGTTTTTTTGCGTTTTGCAAATACTAAAGCAAATATTGCAAGAATGGGTGCACTTTTTTATTCGCATTATCTGTAATATGACGAGTCAAGTGATGATCGGCTTTTAAGATTATTTGCTGCTTCTGTTCGTAGTTGAGGCTGATATGATATTGCAAGAATGGGTGCACTTTTTTATTCGCATTATCTGTAATATGACGAGTCAAGTGATGATCGGCTTTTAAGATTATTTGCTGCTTCTGTTCGTAGTTGAGGCTGGCATGTTGAATTTTTATATATATATTATTATTATAATTTATAATATTAAATATATAAAAAATTAATAAATAAAATATAAAAAATTATATTTTATAATTAATTATTATAATTATTAATTTAATAATATATATATATATATAGATTGAATAAACAATATATTATATATATATATATATATATATAAATAATATATATATATAAATTAATAATATAAATTTTAAATTAAATTTAAAAAATATATTATTCAATATATCATTTTTAAATTTAATTTAAAATTTATTAAATTATTATATATATATAATATATATACATATTTAGAATTGTATATATATATTCAATAAATTATTTTATATATAGATAATATATATATATATATCATCTATATATGAAATAATTTAATATTAATTATAAATTATTTAATATTTTCAAAAAAACCCTCAATTTATATAAATAATAGATCATATTATAGATATCAATATATATATGTATATATATATATATATATATATATATATATAATTAATAAAAATATTTTAATAATTTAGTATTATATAATACTATATTTAATTATTTAAAATATAATCAATTAATTTAATTGCCCTTCTACTCTTAAAATCTCCATCTCGTCTACATAGGGATGTAACGTTTTATCCCCTTCAGATTGCACCTGTCGTGCAGACCGCACCAAACAGTCACTTTTTGTGGGTGCATTGGTTTTTCGACAATCACTCTTGGATTATCATTCGCCCAAATGCGGCCAAATTCTGCTTATTGACGAATCCACTGCGCTGAAAATGTCACTCATCACTGAAGATGATTTTCTTCGAAAATGCACGATATGCATTTTGATTTGAACTCCCATTCTCATAATAAGCCTGAATAACTTTAACGCGTTGCTCGATTGTGTATCTTTCCATTGTTCAAATTGAGTTAGTCTGAAATTGAGAAATTTCAAATGAAATGCAGAAAAAAACGTTTTTTGTGATTTTAAACGACGTTTAAGTGTGGTTCAAATTCAAGATCGTGTGGTTCATAAAATTTAAAAATTTTGCCGGTGTATGTGACATACTACTTTTTGTTTTTCTACGCGTATTGAAAATTAAAGGCTTGCTGGAATGCCCAAATATCAGCAATTCTACTTGATTGTCACCTGTGGCGACACAATTCGATTGCAGGTTTCGGTGTTCCTCATCGGCCATTACTGTCGGTAGTTGCACCGGCGATTTACAATTCCAATCGAACCTAAGGAATTCTGGTCAGCTCTAGCTGTACCGAATGTTACATGAAATGGATTAGCTCACGAATAGCTTGTACTGTTTCAAACCATCTCAATGTACAGCATTGCCTGATAAGTATATGAAACATAGTTTTGCGAAGTTAATCCAGTAAAATAATTTTAATGTTCGTATTAAGTAATATTTTATTCATTAGGATGTACAAATTGTGAATTAACTTAAATTTTCAATACTCTCGATGGAATTGTGTATATATTACGTAAATTTATTACCCTTAGCATAGAAACCGGACGTATAAGATGTGAATGCCAGAAATAGAGTACTAAAGAGATACTCTTTTTACTTTCCAGTGAAAAACCCCTAGTCCAAGTCCGTTCACCTCAGATTTTGACGTTTGTGCTCTCTCAAGTCACACATACTATTTTATTTTCACGCACACTTGTTAGGTGTCTTGAGCAACGGAATGGTATTAGGCGGGAGTAATCAGTATCGCTAAGCTCACATGTATTCACAGACGCCCGTCTTTAAAGATGTTATAAAAAAACGCTGTCAAATGACACTGAAGTTACAAATCTCTTCGGTATTTCTTCTCTGGTGTATGCTAAGAAATGTTTTTCTTGGCAGCTCCACATGCAAATTTCCACAAAAAATTTTCGCTGTTTTTGAAGGAATATAATGTTCTAACTATAAGCCACGATGCTTCTTTACTTTGGACTGTGAACACCTTATGTTTACATTCTGAGTATATGCATATAAATTCGTAAATTTCACATCCAGATCCACACCTAAACTGCGTTATCAAACACGTTTTTTTTTGTAGGGTTATAGTCCTCTCTCTTAGTCCCAAATGTAACAAATGCACCCTATTCTTGTTTTCATTTTTTGTAAGTGCACAAGAAAACGATCATCTGCGCATAGTGATTCATCATAAAATCTTGGCAGCACCGACGACGTTAATGGCATTTGTGGCAGTCAGGAGTGGAATCGTGTAAAGTGATGGTTGATCCTTAGTGGTCACAATCTTCGGTTTTCGATTCTGTAGCATGACCATCACTTTAAATGCAAAACCACTTAATTAATAACACATTCGAATCGATTACGAAACATAAATGAAAGTAGAGCACAGACACGAATCAAAAATTGCACAAACACTTCAAAATTATTCAATACATCAACAACGCCTATAAATGCTTGATATCGTGAGCCACATACCCCATCCTACTGAATGAATAAATAAATTCAGGGATGAACACACAAAAAACAACTGTTAAAAGCATTTTTTTATCCGCGCTTATTTCACAAGCGGCTATAAATATCTCGGGCAACTTAAGAGGATATACGATTTGTTGTTAGTATATTTTACGTTGCAAGTTGATTTAATCGTATATACGTTTGCAAAAAAAAAAAAAAACATATCTTGAGATACATTTTTACCAACGGAAAATAACCATATTCGAAGATAAAAAAAAAATTAATTTTCTTGTGGTTTAGTATTAGTACTCCATCGTATTGTTTTAGACGAGGTTACAAATTCTCGCCTTACATAAAAATCTGTATTCTTGAATTGAAGTGAGGTGATAAAACCATTAAACCATTACTCCAATTTTTTATTACTCCAATTATTACTCCAATTTTTTATTACTCCAATTACTCCAAATAAATTCAAAAAGTTGGCAGCACATGGCCCTTGTATTCAAGTAGCATCACTTTCCATTCGGCGGTGGCATTTGATAATTTTAGAATGCAATTGCTCAGAACTCGGAAATATTAGTGCACGTATCTGATTACATTTCAATGAAAGACCAAGAAAAAGGGCAATGCAAACGTTTTTTCCTTTCTTAAAAAAATTAACGAAGAAATGCATGTACTATTAAATGCATGTAATATTATTTTCCGTTTTATTGCAATTTCTTAGTCTCATAATTTATAGTTCGTATTTATTTATTTAAACATAATTTGAAATCTATATGCATGTTTTTACTACATGGGGGTACATCATTTAAATGTTCATTATAGTAATATAATAACTAATTCTAATATTAATTTGCTTCACATTGAAAAATGCTTTACATATTTTAATATATTATTGAAATTTGAAATGTTTATACCCTTCTGTTTTAACATTAATTGTATTGATGAATTAGTTTCCAATTCATATTGGAAAATAATTCATCATTCCATTGGACATAAATGTTTTTTAGTAGTCTCTCTTCACATAGATTACAAATTTCGGTTTTGACACTTGTTCCTCTTAGTTTTGCCCTCAAAGAAAAATTCAATGTAACGGCTTCCAATTTGTTCCATATGTTTTTTCATTGCATTTTGAGAATCTTCATATGAGTTAAATAAAGAACCTGCAGTGCCACTGTGCAATCCTTTATTATTCAAAATCAAAGAGCAAAGAGTTTAATTAATTTATTGACTTGAGGTAAAATTATTAATCATACTTTCACGACTTCCTTTTTAAAAGTATTCTATAGAATTGTATGTATGTATGGCATGTGGATACAATATTTATCGTTATCAATCCGAAAATTCCTATTGATTCCAAAAATATTCATAGGTCGTTCTAATCTGTCTTATTGCCCATCATAGCCGAAACATTTACTGCTCCGTTATTTCCACTTTCATAAATGTTATTCAATTCGTTCCCATCGTTGCTTGAATGATTTTGCTTAGTTTATTCGTATAAATGTTTATAATAAGATGGCCATACCATAACTGAATTCAATGTTGTTATGGAAGTTTGTTTTTTTAGTTTTCATTATTCCAATATTTGAGTTGATTCCCGTGCCCATATTGCGAATATACATTGATCTACCAAAGTTATTGTCGCAGCTATCATTTTTGAAATCGCTCTGCATACCAAATCCATTTTGATTCAACCCGTTTCCAGAACTGCTTAGTCCTATAGGTTTACTAATAACATCCCCAAATATGTTTTTGTTATTGTTGAATAATCATAAGGCAATGAGTAGTTTAAAATTGTAAAATATTTAAGATGTAAGAAATAAAGTTCAATATGTTAGCAATAATATGTTATAAAAATATGAGCGAAGCGTGTCTCTTTCCTTCAACAATAATTATATGTAAATAAAATATATGTAGGACTGAACACTTTTGATGACATAAAAGCAATACGCTTCAATTTGAGAATTCACTTAATATTTATTTTCTTATACCGATTCACTCCTCGAAACGTCAAAAGACGAATGATCGACTGCTAAGTGGTGTGTTTTTCACGTCGTCTTTAGTCTGTAGGTTCATATGTTTGCTTGTTATGTAATTCTTTGTTCTCAGTAGTGTTTTATATGTTTTTCCTGTGCGTTGTAACTGCCGTCTCCGTTGAGAGGTATGTGTATGTATTGATTCGGGAAACTACGTCGCTCTATGTTATCAGTCTGGTAGCCTGATCGGAAACCGTTCGTCCATTTCTTTGTTCAGTACCGTAAGATCTTGTCGCATATTTGTCGAAGTTATTTGAGTAATGTCATGTTTGCGTATTATGTTATTCGTCTGTTTGTCTGACCCCAATAGAACATATATATAATTCACATACTTTTAATTGTGCTGATATATGCAGAAAGTAAGTGAGATGTTAAACATAAGTATATAATGCCAGGATATTACTGAAAATAAAGGGAATTATAAAAAATTCGTTATACTCTAGTATAAAAAATTGATTTGTAACAACCCTGTCTACACCAATTGTGCCACTTACAACCAAATCAGCGATTCTGGCGCCAACTGTGCAGTCGATAACCGAAATACTAAAGGATGGTAGCTCTCACTTTGACAGCAATTGGCTACTGGAAAAATAAAAAAAATATTACTAAAATACTAAGTAATTTAGAAAGCTTAGAAGCTCTTAATTTGCTTATTATGGTATAACGCTCCACCCTTCAACTTAATGAAATTTTAAACGCAATGTACAAGTGCATACAAACCTTATCGTATTCAACTGTTAATTCAACATTGGGCTGTTCAACAGAGAGATGATATTGTTAACAAATAAAACGAAACTCAAATGTTTGTTTTGTTTAATCATCCGTTTAAAATATGCATGTTTTATTGAGAATCTATACCCAGTTCAGTACTACTTTTACACTTGAAGCAACCACAAAACATATTACTGGGCAAAAAGTATCTAGTAATCACACTGACTAAAGCGCGTCAGTGCAACACAATAAACAGAATTCATCCACTTCTCAATTGACGCCAGCTTTCTTTTGAAGTAAAATATATATAATACAGAATGTTTCACTATTTTCATTTTTTCTCTACCTATAAATATTTGTGTTATGTTAATTATTTAATTGAAATCTTGAAAATATACGAAATAAATAAATAAAGTAAATGAAATCAAATAGATTATGTTATAAGTTCTTGTGATTAAAAACGAAAAAGCTGAAATAAAATAAGCCTTCAATTTAAAGAGTTGTTCCTTTTCCAAAGTGTTTCACATTTAAAACACTGCAGACCATTACTACACTTTTGCAGCAGTTCCAAACCTGAATTGGCACCTCTGGTTGCCATTTGCTTGGATTGTGATTTGTCAGGATTATTGAATTGAAGCTGGCCTCTAGAACCAACGTGTTCTTACGTTATTGGTATATAATAAAGTGCTACCGAAGGCCAACCCCCCAGCAACAAAGGAATGACCAATGCCGCCAATAACATGTTTCTCGGCAAATGTAGCCGAGGTCGTTACGTTACAATTAATAATGTAAAAGTGATAAAAAATTTTAAAAAACGATAAAAAACCTCAGCAATGGGAAAACAATCACCAGCACACAGAGCGCAGAAGGATTCAAAAAAATCAAGCAACGAAAATCGACAACTATACTTACACTACCAAAGCTGAAAGGAAAAGTCTAAAGGTAATTGAGGGAGTGCACTCATCCCACACAGACGAAGAAATCCTAGAGGAATTAAAAAACTAGGGAATACCAGCCATCAAGGTATCTGCGTTCGAAATCTAAGTGTCGAAATGCATGGACGACAAATTCAACTGCCGTGTGGTTGAAATAGAAAAATCGGTGCCCCTTCAAAAAATATCGAGGAAGTCATAGCTGCTCGACCACAATATCTACTCGGAAAACCTGAAAACAAAAGAACATAGTACAACGTAGGAACTGCCAGAATTGGGTACATTGCACCAAATTGTGGGAAGCAATATGTGTGAGTGAAGTGTGACGCAAAGCAGCAACCTGGGTAATGCCTGAGGAAAGTCAGCACAGGGTCCGAGGTATTTTGTGCTATCTGCAAAAAGCACGGACATCCAGCCAGCTACAAAGGGTGTCCCCTTTATAAAGAAAAGGTAACACAAAAAACTAAGGCTCTAGCGGAAAATAAGGCACAACAAGAGTTCGCAGACAAATCAGAAAGCACACTAACAGTTGCTTCCTTGATCATGATTTCCCAGCCCACCTACTCAAGGGCACATTCATACTGGATTTCTTTCTGGCTAGGTATTTTGTGCTATCTGCAAAAAGCACGGACATCCAGCCAGCTACAAAGGGTGTCCCCTTTATAAAGAAAAGGTAGCACAAAAAACTAAGGCTCTAGCGGAAAAGAAAGCACAACAAGAGTTCGCAGCCAAACAGAAAGCACACTAACAGTTGCTTCCTTGATCATGATTTCCCAGCCCACCTACTCAAGGGCACCATTCATACTGGATTTCTTTCTGGCTACCTCAAACCTGGTAAACATCCTTCCAGAGACCCGGAACTATTCCTGCGAGATGCTAACGAATGGTTCCTATCACGAGGTGATCAAACTGGTAATCAACTTGAAAAAAAAACCGATATTTACCAACAGACGACCAAAAGCGGACATCGACAAAATATCAGTGAGTCTCTCAACTGATAAATCCAGCTCTGAGGGATTCAGCGGGTGAGATTTGTCAGTAGCCGCTAAAAGGCCACTGACAGCCTCCCTGTACACGTCCCAGTTGGTTTTCTTAGTGCTACGGAAGGGAGCTTCACTAGGCTTATAAAGGGTGATTTTTTAGCTATTATCCTTTTGGCAACACTGGTTTAAACACCTGACGCACGTTTCGTGTTGTGTTTCACTGTCAAACATCTTCAGTTGGGTCTATAGTTTAACCATGAATCGTCTTACAAACGAACAACGCTTGCAAATTATTGAATTTTATTATCAAAATGCGTGCTCTGTTAAGAAAGTTCATCGCGCGCTTCTTCCATTTTATGGTCAGTTTAGACGAAGCTCATTTTTGGCTCAATGGGTACGTAAATAAGCAGAATTATCGATTTTGGAGTGAATATCAGCCAGAAGCATTGCAAGAGCTACCAATGCATCCAGAAAAAGTCACAGTTTGGTGCGGTTTATAGGCTGGTGGCATCATTGGACCGTACTTCTTCAAAGATGATGCGAATCGTAACGTAACTGTGAATGGTGAGCGCTACCATGAGATGATATCCAACTTTTTTTTGCCCAAAATGCAAGAGCTTGACTTGCATGACATGTGGTTTCAACAAGACGGTGCCACATGCCACACAGCAGGCGCAACAATGGACTTATTGAGAGGCGAGTTCGGTGAACATTTTATTTCACGTTCGGTACCGGTCAATTGGCCGCCTAGATCGTGCGATTTAACGCCTTTAGACTATATTTTGTGGGGCTATGTTAATGCTCATTGGAATACAACATTGAAGCATTTATTCGTGGTATCTCACCGCCGAAATGTTGGAAAGAGTATGCCAAAATTGGACTAAGCGGATGTATGAAATAATCTTCAAACATTAAAATATATGGACCGTACTATCGATTCAAATAAAGATTTCATTTTTTTTGAAAAACTTTCCTATAGCTTTTAAAAAGTCACCCTTTATATGGAGCTTATATAGCTGGCCAGACAAGGGTTAGATCTAAACTTCCTACTTATGATGAACTCTAAAAGGTACTCACCTCTGTCGTTAATGTCCGTGCTCCACCAGACGGTATGTTGTGCGTTGGCATCACACCCCATGATGAGTGCGGTGTTTTGATCTTTCCGCATCCGCTATCACTCTCTTTAGTAACTCCGGCGATATAGCACAGTCGCCTGCCATTTATGCAGATGTTAGGGATGTTCAATGTATGCCTGCCTGCAGACACATGGTTACTGTATGTAGCCGAGGCCGCAGTGGAGTGATGAAGGTTAATTTGGTTCACCCGAAGCATGCCTTTCGGGCTCCGCATACGATAGCTCCATAGCGGATACCTTCTCAATCACCGTAATGTTCTCCTCATCCGAGAACTCTAGAGAGGACTCCTAGCTGTTGGGTGGTGTGAAACCGAGATCGAGATGAGAAAGACCGATGCTATCGACATCCCGATCCCGATTCTCTAGGATAGGTGAGGAGCTCTTGTTTGGGAAGGGTGGGGGCGGGGTGCACCGTCTTCGCAGGGTTGTCCCCATCCTTCTTGTACACCTTCAGCGTAACCCTGTTAAAACAGTAGTGGATTACGTTATTGTTTTTTGCAAGGGGGACCAGAGTACATCTTTTTTAAAATTATAGTGGCAGCTCAGACGCCCCCCTTCGGCTCCTCCAGCTTGGCAATCTTCCAATTATGCGTCCAAAGTTAAGGGCAACACACCTGGATGAAGTTTAGGATGGAGGTGGCTTCGGAGGGTGTGACAGATAGCAAGGCACGTCTTCTGGGCCTACTGGTAGCTGCATCACTATGCACAATGTCAATCTTGCACCTTCACATACCTCCCCCAAATTTAACACGGTCTGCCTATACAGGTCGGCTGAACTTTGGTTCTCGAAGGACAGAAGTCTAATGTGCCCCTGATGCCATCCGGCATCAAAGGCGAAATGTGCCACGCCATTTTCGACAATCAGGCTCGAACAGTTGGCGGGTTTGGGTATTTCGCTATACTGCCGTTGTGGCTCATTGGTGCAAGAGGCACTGCCAGCCTGCATTAATGTCCCAGAGGCGGACCGCAGATCCTTATGTTGTTTCTGAGAAGGCCCAATGACCTTCGAGAGCTCAGACGTTCACCGCTTTGTATTGCAATTTGTTGTGTTTTTTGCGAAGCGCTCCACGCGGAATTTACAAATATTAGGTACAGAACTAGTCGCTTTCCTAACCACGATACATCGGGAGATTTTTTCCATACTAGGTTTTGGTTCACAGTCGGTGAGGGAGCACCGGTCTGTTGTTCTGTTTTTTTTTTTTTTGGTGGAAGTGGTGGGAAGTGGTAGAAAACGATATAAAAAATGGTTGTCAGATATTTTAAGGGGAGTGAGGTTTGGAGAAGAAGTTTGGCGTCTCTATCATAGCTCATTTAGGCTTTTTAGTCTATGCGTATTCTTCATTATTCCCACGATCCCGGATTAGCTCACGAATAGCATGTATTGTTTCAAACCAACTCAACGTACAGCATTGCCTGGTAAGTATATGAAACAAAGTTTTGCGAACTTAATCCAGTAAAATAATTTAAATGTCCGTAGTAAGTAATAATTTACTCATAAGTATGTACAAATTGTGAGTTTACTTTAATTTGCATTACTCTCAATGGAATTGTGTATATATTACGTTAATTTATTACCCTTAGCAAAGAAACGAGACGTATAAAATATGTACGCCAGAAATAAAGTACTAGAGAGATATGACTTTTACTTTTCAGTGAAAAAAAGCCGTTTGCGTTCTCAAGTCACGCATACTACTTTATTTTTACGCACACTTGTTAGGAGTATTGAGCAACGCAATGGTGTTAGGCGGGAGTAATCAGCTTCGCTTAGCTCACACGTATTCACAGCTAGCCGCCTCTGAAGATGTTGTAAAAAAACGCATGATGCTTCGTCACTCTAGACTAGAGAATATGCATATAAATTCGTAGATTTCACATCCAGATCCACACGTAAACTGCGTTACCCAACACATTTTTGTGGAGTTGTAGTCCTCTGTACAGTCTAAAGTGATGGTTGATCCTTAGTGGTCACAATCTTCGGTTTTCGATTGTGTAGCGTGACCATCACTTTAAATGCGAAAACACTTAATTAATTACACATTCGAATGGATTACGAAACATAAATGAAAGTAGAGCACAGACACGAATCAAAAATTGCACAAACATTTCAAAATTATCTAATACATCAACAACACCTACAAATGCTTGATATCGTGAGCCACAAACCCCAACCAACTGAATGAATAAAAAAAATCAGGGATGAACGCACAAAAAATAACGGTTAAGGGCATTGTTTTATCCGCGCATATTTCACAAGCTGCTATAAATATATCGGGCAACTTAAGAGGATATACGATTTGCTTTTAGTTTATTTTACGTTGCAAGTTGATTTACGCATATATACGCCATGAAAAAAACACGCCATGAGATACATTTTTACCAACGGACGATAACTAAATTTTCTTGGGTATTAATATTAGTGCTCCATCGTATTGTTTAAGACGAGATTACAAATTCTCGCCTCACATCAAAATCTGTATTCTTGAATTTAAGTGAGGTGGCAAAAAACCATTAATATTCCTACTCCAAATAAATTCAAAAAGTCGGCAGCACACGGCAGAATACAGATATTAGGATCACTTTCCATTCGCCGGTGGCATTTGATAATTTTTGAATGCAATTGTTTCACAACTCGGAAATATAGGTGCGCGTATATAATTATATAAAATGCCAGCTGACGAAAAAGCGCAGGGCAAACCAAATATGTTGCTTCGGTTCTTTATGAAAAGCGTCGATATGAAAACATAAAAAGATCCGAAAATAATAGATGAATGCATTATTATTTTCCGTTTTGTTACAATTTCTTAGTCTCATAAAATATAGTTCAGTATATGAATTATTTGAAGATAATTTGACATCTATATTTCTATACACACATTTGCATGTAGGTACATCATTAAGATGTTCAAAGTAGCAATGATTTCATTACTGCTTTTAGTATTTATTTGTTTCAAATTTAAAAATACTTTACATATTTTAATATATTGCAGTTATTGAAGAAAACGGACACAACAAATGTGTATACCCTTCTGTTTTAACACTAATTGTATTGATGAATTGGAAAATACCATTGAACATAAATTCTTTCTAGTAGTTTCTATAGATACATTCACACGGATTACAAATTTTGATTTTGACGCCCGAAACTACACTTGTTGCTCTTAGTTTTGCCATCAAAGAACAATTCAATGTAACGGCTTCCAATTTGTTCCAAATGTTTTTCATTGGATTTTGGGAATCTTCATATAAATTAAATAAAGCATTTGCAGTGTCACTATGCAATACTTTGTTCTTAAAAATAATTTCTAAGTTACTTGGACGAATAGGTTCGAAAAACTGTAAAGAGTTTAATTAATTTATTGACACAATGTAATATTATTAATCATCTTTTTCAAAAGTATTGTAAGAAGCCGCGCATTTGGATACAATACTGGTCGTTATCAATCCGAAATGTCGCTTTAGTTATTATTGAATAACCCTAAGGCAATGAGTAGTTTAAAACTGTAAAATACTTAAGTTGATATAAGAAATGGAGTTCTTTTGCTGGCATAATCTATATTTGATATATCTTATAAAATTATAAATAATATGTAATAAAAATGTATTCTTGTGCCTACGTCGCTCTATGTAATCAGCCGTCTGGTAGCCTGATCGGAAACCGTTCGTCCTGTCGCGTGATTTGTTTTCTTTGTTCAGTATCGTATCTTGCGCATGTTAGTTATTTGAGTAATGATGTATTTGCGTGTTATGTTATTCGTCTGTTTGCCTGACCCCAATAGAACATATATAAATCACATATATTTAATTGTGCTTATATATACAGAAAGTAAGTAAGATGTTAAACATAGGTATATAAAGCTTAGATATTACTGAAACTGAAGGGAATTATAAAAAAACGTTATACTGTAGTATAAAAAATTGATTTGTAACATCCCTGTCTGCACCAATTGTGTCACTAACAACCCAATCGGCGATTCTGGCGCCAACTGTGTAGTCGATAACCGAAATACGAAAGAATGGCTGCTCTCACTTTGGCAGCAATTGTCTACGGGACTTAAATACTAAGAGAAAGAAAATAATACTAAAATACCAAGTAATTTGAAAAGCTTAGAACTATTGATTTGCTTATTATAGCACAATACTCCATTGTTGTCTTTAATGAAATTATATATAAATTAAACACAATGCACAAGTGCCTATAGACCTTATCGTTTACCAAAAATGGTTGTTCAATGGTTGATTCAACAGTTGGGCTGTTCAACAGAGTGATGATAAGTAAAAAAGTAAAACGAAAGTCAATTTTTTGTTAAACTACATAAAATAATTATTTATTATTGACAATAGACATGTTTTATTGAGAAACATGCCTCCAAAAGAAACTACTGATTAAAAAATACTCAGTGATCACACTGACTAGGGCGTTGAGGAATCTCAATTACAGGTGGCGCCTCACCTACGATTCCGATACCGTCACTTAATCACAGATGCCGCTGACAAAACTTTTTTTTTGTGGCAACACAGTAAACACAATTCATCCACTTCTCAATTGACGCCAGCGTTCTTATAAAATAAAATATATATAATACAGAATTTCTTAAGTTTCAATATTTTAATTTTTTCTCTGCTAATATATATTTGGATTATGTTAATTATGTTATTATCTTGTATCTTGAAAATATATGAAATAAGTAAATAAATAAATAAAATCAATAAGATTACATTATTAGTCCTTGTGCTTCCAAACGAAAAAGTTGAAATAAAATAAGCCTTTAATTTGAAGAGTTGTTGCTTTTCAAAAGTATTTGACATTTTAAACACTGTAGACCATTACTACACTTTTGTAGGAGTTTCAAACCTACACTAGCACCTCCAGTTGTCATTTGCTTGGATTGGCATTTTTCAGGATTATTGAATTAAAGCTGGCCTCTAGAACCAACGTGGTTTTACGCTATTGCCATTTTATAAACTTAATCTTGAAGTGATACGTAAAAAACATCCCAACCTCTACAATCGATCCCTAAGGCCAACCCCCAGCAACAAAGGAACCAGAAATGCCGCCAATAACGTGTTTACGATAGAAAAAAACCTCAACGAGGGGAAACCAATCGTCAACACACAGAGCGATAGAAGAATTAAAAAATCAAGATTTTTCTTAAGCAACGGAAAATCGACAACTATACTTACAGGAAATTGAAAATCTAAAGGTAATTAAGGGAGTACACTCATCCCACACAGACGAAGAAATCAAATTGTGGGATGCAATATGTATGCGTGAAGTGTGACGCAAGGCACCGAGGTATATTGTGATATCTGCAAGAAGCACGGACATCCAGCCAGCTACAAAGGGCGTTCCCTTTATAAAGAAGAGGTAGCACAAAAAACCAAGGCTGTAGCGGCAACGAAAGCAAAACAATATTTCGCAGCCAAATCTGAGAGCACACTGACCTGGTCAACGGTGAGTTTCGCAACAGTAGCGAAACTAAATACATCACCCGAGCTATCAGTGAACAAGTATATACAAGTATATATAGTAATATCTCTTTTAAGAATTTCTCTATTTTCAGATCCGACGGAACAAATGAGAAATGGGGTGCAGCCGCTTTCATAAGGAACACTATCAACTGCACCAAGATCGTGGTTCCGAACCTAATGGTATTTGAGGCCACTGGAGTAGTAATCCATGTGACACTCACGGAGAGCCTAATGGTCCTGAGCATCTGCCACAGTCATAAAAGCAATGGCGCCATCATATATCATGATCTTGATGTGCTTAATGCGCTCTAATCAAGGCATACCTATGGGATCTTTGGTGGTGACTTCAATGCAAGACACCCTATGTGTCAGGATAAAGTGTCAGATCGACAGGGGCAAATGGCTAGAGGAAAATGCAGACAGTCACTCGCAGCCCAAGCCCACCTACCCAAGGACACCAGCGATACTGGATTGTTATACTCACGAGCCGGTCAAACTGGTAATCAACAGAAGGGGACTTCGTCAACCTACATCAACCAGATGTAGCTAAGCTACAAGAAGCTAAACTGGAGAATATCTACATACCGCCAGTAATAAGGAACCTCACCAATACGGAGATTGACACAGCGATTGAAGGACTAGACTTACACTAGTACATATCCCAAACCTTTATCACCACAGGCAAGGGCTGACGAAAATACTCCAGCGAATACACCACCGGGAGCTGAACACACGAGGCAGCGACTCCCAAGCCATTCTCAGTGATTTGAACTGCACGAACATCATATTTCCGAACACGGTACAAACGCACACCAATATACAGCTGGTGAAGAGACTCCGCAAGATACAGCCAGGACCCGACACATTCCCACAAATCCACCAAATTATCGGTAAGAAGAAGAAGATGCCACAGGCACTAACAACAGGGGGATGCAAACACACCGGCGGAGAAAGCAAAAGACTTTTCATCCTTTTTCGAAAGCAACTTTTGTCCACCACGGAATTTGTTACAAAAGTCAACACCTACGTGAAGGAACTTGAGAGTTCATCCGTAATATCAACAAACGAAAATGTCAAGTATCTTGGCATTAACTTCACGGTAAGTTATCTGGCATCAGAAATGAACTATCACTTCAAAGCTGGCTGACCCCTAGTCCACCCACGATTTTCAGTGACTTTTTGACAGTTATTCATGCATTTTTGAAAGTTATTCACGTAAATATAAATAAAATACACGTAAATGCCGTTCTCTGATTGGTCAATTTGGCTTTAGAAAATGATATAAAAAATGGTTGTCAAAAATTATTTAGCTTTAGAAAACGATATAAAAACTGGTTGTCAAAAATTATAAGGGGCAAGGGAGGTAGAAGTTGGGCATCTCTATCATACATTCTAAGAAACTCATAATTTTTGCAAGAAAAATACTGCGAATATGTATTTCATGAGATGATGTCAATATTTTCCGTAGCCTGGAAGTCTAAAAGACTTCCCCAATCTTCCCACAGAAGAGTCTCCATGATGATCATTTGACTGTTCCGCTCATATTTATAGGTATTGAGAGCTCGTTTATGCGAGTCTCAGTCAACTTTGTTTATGGTTGCCTTGGCTTTGTTCGTAATTCCACCATGGGGGCTTAGGCTTACCCCGAACATACCTTATGGGGCAGGATCTTGCTAGATCATGATTCAAAATATCAGTGAGTGAATCAAAGTGAATCAAGCTCTGAGAGATTCAGCGGGTGAGATTTGTCAGTAGCCTCTAAAATGACGCTGACAGTTGGTACACGTCCCAGTTGGTTTTCCTAATGTTACGGAAGGGAGTTTCACTAGGGGTAAAGCTTATAAATCTGAAGGTATGAGTTATTATCAGAAAATGAGTGGTCCTTAGACACTCTCCATTCCTTCATACCATCCGATATATGGCCAGAGACAAGGGTTATATCTAAACTTGCTACTCATGATGAGCTCTAAAAGGTACTCACCTCTGACGATATGTCCGTTCTCCCCCAGATGGTATGGTGTGCGTTGCCATCACACCCCGGATGGGTGCGGTTCTTGAACTCCGCTATCACTCTCTTTTAACTCCGGCGATATAGCACAGTCGCCTTACATGCATGCTGAGGTTTGCTATGTTCAATGTATTCCTGCTTCCAGACACGGTTACTGTATCTTGATCGCTATAGTTGGAGGGAATACGAGCTGTTTGCTTAAACATATTTCTTGCGTAGAAGCGATTATAGTTCCGCGTCCAAAGATCATTTCTGACCCAAGGATCCTGGACCAGGGCTACATCCTCTCCCTGTTGGCGTAGGCGGAGAATGAGAGCGGCCGAGGCCGCAATGGAGTGATGAAGGTTAATTTGGTTCACCCGAAGCATGCCTTTCGCGCTCCGCATCCGATAGCTCCATAGCGGATACCTTCTCTATCACTGTAATGTTCTCCCCATACATGTGAAACCGAGATCGAGATCAGAAAGACCGACGCTATCGACATCCTGATCCCGATTTTCTAGGATAGGTGTGGACCTCTTGTCCGCGACAGGTGGGGCGGGGTGCACCGTCTTCCCTTGAGCGTAACCCAGTTAAAACAGTAGTGGTTTACTTCATTGTTTTTTGCAAGGGCGACCAGAGTACTCCTTATTTACGTCCCCCTTCGGCTCCTCCAGCTTGGCATTGGGAGATTGCATCCCTATGCACAACGTCAATCTGACACCCGTACATACCTCCCCCAAATCTAACACGGTCTGCCTATACAGGTCGACTGACCTTTGGTCCCCATCCCTCTTGTACACCTTCAGCGTAACCCAGTTGAAACAGTAGTGGATTACGTTATTGTTTTTTGCAAGGGGGACCAGAGTACATCTTTTTTAAAATTATAGTGGCAGCTCAGACGCCCCCCTTCGGCTCCTCCAGCTTGGCAATCTTCCAATTATGCGTCCAAAGTTAAGGGCAACACACCTGGATGAAGTTTAGGATGGAGGTGGCTTCGGAGGGTGTGACAGATAGCAAGGCACGTCTTCTGGGCCTACTGGTAGCTGCATCACTATGTACAATGTCAATCTTGCACCTTCACATACCTCTCCCAAATTTAACACGGTCTGCCTATACAGGTCGGCTGACCTGTTCTCGAAGGACAGAAGTCTAATGTGCCCCTGATGCCATTCGGCATCAAAGGGAACATGTGCCACGCCGCTATTTTCAATCAGGCTCGAATAGTTCAGATTGATGCCTCACTCTATCTTCCTCCAGTTGGCGGGAGATCATCATTCATCATTCCTATCTATAACGGCGTAAGTAAGATCCCGTTTGGGGATTTCGCTATTCGGCCGTTGTGGCTCATTGGTGCAAGAGGCACTGCCAGCCTGAGAGGTTGGGCGACGATTCCACCGATCTGGACGCTTGGACGTAGAGTCCGTAAAGACTATTCCCCGCCCAGGTCGTTAATTACTTTAATAACCCAGGCCATGAACCTTTACTTTGATTCGGACAGTTTCTCCTGAGGAATGTATTTTTAGATGCTTTAGAACCCCAGAGGCGGACCGCAGATCCTTATGTTCTTTCTGAGAAGGCCCAATGACCTACGAGAGCTCAGAAGCTCACCGCTTTGGATTGCAATTTGTTGTGTTTTTTGCGAAGCGCACCACGCGGAATTTACAAATATTAGGTACAGAACTAGTCGCTTTCCTAACCACGATACATCGGGAGATTTTTTCCATACTAGGTTTTGGTTCACAGTCGGTGAGGGAGCACCGGTCTGTTGTTCTGTTTTTTTTTTTTGGTGGAAGGGGTGGGGTTTCTGAGTTTGTAGGAATAATGGTCCCACTAGCAGTGGAGAAAGGAGGCGCAGAGATCAACATTACATAGCTAAGGCTGATTAGCCTGGAGGGTCGCCAGGTGGGCCCGGCACACCGTTCGCGCCTGAGCTACTTTTTCCAGTCGGCCCCAGCCAAGCTGATCATCAGCACGGTACATGTGACACCTTGATACAGAGGCTTTTTCTAAGCTTCGCTTAGCTCACACGTATTCACAGCTGGCCGCCTCTGAAGATGTTGTAAAAAAACGCACGCTGCTTCGTCACTCTAGACTAGAGAATATGCATATAAATTGCGTAAATTTCACATCCAGATCCACACCTAAACTGCGTTATCAAACACATTTTTTTGTAGGGTTATAGTCCTCTCTCTTAGTCCCAAATGTAACAAATGCACCCTATTCTTGTTTTCATTTTTTGTAAGTGCACAAGAAAACGATCATCTGCGCATAGTGATTCATCATACAATC
Organism: Eristalis tenax; assembly: GCA_905231855.2. NCBI lineage: Eukaryota > Metazoa > Arthropoda > Insecta > Diptera > Syrphidae > Eristalis > Eristalis tenax. The sequence continues at coordinate 82,552,368 of HG993124.1, read as the reverse complement.
TTGGCAGCACCGACGACGTTAATGGCATTTGTGGCAGTCAGGGGTGGAATCGTGTAAAGTGATGGTTGATCCTTAGTGGTTACAATTTTCGGTTTTCGATTGTGTAGCGTGACCATCACTTTAAATGCAAAAACACGTATCGATTACGAAACATAAATGAAAGTAGAGCACAGACACGAAACAAAAATTGCACAGACATTTAAAAAAAAAATTATCTAATACATCAACAACACCTACAAATGCTTGATATCGGAAGCCACATACCACAACCTACTGAATGCATGAATAATTTCAGGGATGAATACACAGAAAATAACGGTTAAAAGCATTGTCTTATCCACGCTTATTTCACAAGCGGCTATAAATATCTCGGACAACTTAAGAGGATATTGGATTTGTTGTTAGTTGATTTTACGTTGCATGTTGACTTAAGCGTACATACGTTTGCAAAAAAACACGCCTTGAGATACATTTTTACCAACGAACGATAACCATATTCAAAGTTAAAAAATTGTTAAGTTTCTTGGGGATTAGAATAAGAGGTGACAAATTCTCGCCTCACATCAAAAACTGTATTCTTGAATTGAAATGTGGTGACAAAACCATTAAAATTCTAACTCCAAATAAATTCAAAAAGTTGGCAGCAGATGGCCTTTGTATTCAAGGAGGATCATTTTCCATTCGGCGGTGGTAATTTATAATGTTAGAAAGCAATTCAAATTTTCAGAACTCGGAAATATTGTTGCGCGTATTTAATTACATTTCAGTGAAGGGCCAAGAAAAACCGCAAGGCAAACGTTTTTTCCTTTCTTAAAAAAATTAACGAAGGAATGCATGTACTGTTTTGTTTTTCACTTAGATTATTTCGTATATAATGAAATATATAATAATGTATTATTTTATTAAATGCGTGTAATATTATTTTCCGTTTTATTGCAATTTCTTAGTCTCATAATTTATAGTTCGTATTTATTTATTTGAACATTATTTGAAATCTATATGCATGTTTTTACTACATGGAGGTGCATCATTTAAATGTTCATTATAGTGATATAATAACTAATTCTAATATTAATTTGCTTCACATTGAAAAATGCTTTACATATTTTAATATATTGTAGTTATTGAAATTTGAAATGTTTATACCCTTCTGTTTTAACATTAATTGTATTGATGAATTATTTTCCAATTCATGTTGGAAAATAATTCATCATTCCATTGGACATAAATGTTTTTTAGTAGTCTCTTCACATAGATTACAAATTTCGGTTTTGACACTTGTTCCTCTTAGTTTTGCCGTCAAAGAAAAATTCAATGTAACGGCATCCAATTTGTTCCATAGGTTTTTCCATTGCATTTCGAGAATCTTCATATCAGTTAAATAAAGAACCTGCAGTGCCACTTATGTAACGAACACGAATAGGTTCGAAAAACTACAAAGAGTTTAATTAATTTATTGACTTGAGGTAAAATTATTAATCATACTTTCACGACATCTTTTTTAAAAGTATTGTATGGAATTGTGTATATGTATGGCATGTGGATACAATATTTATCGTTATCAAACCGAAAATTCCTATTGATTCCAAAAATATTCATAGGTCGTTCTAATCTGTCTTATTGCAAATCATAGCCGCAACATTTACTGCTCCGTTATTTCCACTTTCATAAATGTCATTCAATTCGTTCCCTTCGTTGTCTGAATGACTATGTTTAGTTAGTCGCCATTTTCAGCATTCGAACCTCTCACATTTTTATTTATATCTTTATTCGAAATTAACCCTGCGTTGAAGAATTTTTCGCAATTGTTGCAGCCAATATTTGAGTTAATTCCCGTGCCCATATTGTGAATATGCATTGATCCACCAAAGTTATTGTCGCAGCTATCATTTTTGAAACCGCTCTGCATACCAAATCCATTTTGATTCAACCCGTTTCCAGAACTAGTTAGTCCTATAGGTTTACTAATGCCATCCCCAAATCCGGTTTTGTTATTGTTGAATAAACCTAATTCAATGAGTAGTTCAAAATTGATAAAATATTTAAGGTGATATATGAAGTAAAGTTCTTTTGGCAGCATAATCTATATGTGATATATATTACAAAATTATCAATAACATGTGATAAAAATGTGAGGGAAGCGTGTCTTTTTCCTTCAACAATAATTATATATAAATAAAATATATTGTTACGTTTAGCCGTAAATGAGTCTACGTAAAATTAATTAAATTGTCCACAAATACGGGTTCGGTCACTGGATTGTGACGAATGAAACACAAAAGTTTACTATTCACGATATACACAAATTTATCTACAAATACTGATTTACTTCTTATACTTTATTACACTTTGAAAATCACTATTACTTTACAACAAAACGCTTTGCTGCCTTTCAGGCTGATTTGATAAACACTTTGAACACTAGAAAATCCCAAACTGCACTGTAATAAATATTTGACTTATATACATGATTCTTTGTAATCTATCAGTATATAGGTGGAAAGTTGATCGTTCATCTACTTGCGTGTTGATGTCCTGATTATCGCATTTAAAACTCATTAAACTATTCACGTACCACTAAACACCACATAAACTTGTTCGTCGCGAACAAGATTCAGAATTCCACCCTTGTACGGTGCCAGTCGATCTAGATGGACGACTTTCACTTTTGCTCCTTTCTTCCGTTGTGGATTGTGAAGCAACACTTGTGACGTGGATGTTGTGTCATGGGTAGCTGATCGATACGCCACAAAGAATGATGGTATGTGTTCGTCCCAGTAGCGTTGATTTTTATCAACCATTTTCCTCAGGTGCTCCTCAAGATTCCGGTTGAATCTTTCCACCATACCGTCTGACTGTGGGTACAACGGAGTTGTCCTTGTCTTGTGTATGCCTAGAGTTCAACACAGTTCCTTGAAGACGGCAGACGGCACTCCGAAATGGCATACCCATTCCTGCTTTGGTATGGCGTAAACCCCCGGCCACTTACTGAAGTAGTCGATTACCACCAGGACGTACTTGTTGCCGTGTTTGGTGGTAGGAAAGGGTCCCGCTACGTCCATTGCTACCCTTTTGAATGGTGCTCCAACGTTGTATTGCTGCATCTTCCCACGGCTCCTTGATTGTGGTCCCTTTGCCTTTGTGCAACTATCACACGCCTGGATCCATTCGGCAACATATTGTAGACATCCAACCCAGTAGAACCTCTGTTCAATTTTCTTAACCGTTTCAGATGGAATCGTTGGCCATGCAAATACTTGTGGAAATGCTTTACACTTTCCACCACAGCCATAAGCTTCCTTCGCGTGATGTGCAGTAGTTTCTTTCAGGCTTGGATAGGATTTTACTGAAATAGGTAATTACCTTTTCCTCTTGGCTGAGGCTACGACAAAAGTGCTTGTCCAGTATAAATGTGTTGCCGAATACTGGATACGTGAGGATTGTTGCGGAACAGAGTAGCTTCTTCTTCGGCTCCTTCCACACAAACTGCTGATTCTTCCTTGTTAGCTCAAGCTATGCGCCCGATTCGCGAAACCTGGTACGAAACGCCGGTAATAGTTGCACAATCCTAGAAAGCTTCGTAACTTGTGCAGATTTGTAGGTCTCGGCCAATCTTTTACCGACGATATCTTTTCCTCGTCGGTGTGTACGCCTTCTCTGGTGATCCGATGTCCAAAGTATTTCACTTCTTTCTTGAAGAGCGAACACTTCTTCGTACTGAGCTTAAGTCCGGCTCCCGCAATGCGTTGGAATACCTCTTCCAGATTCCTCAGATGGTCGTTGAAATCCTTACCCATGACCATGATGTGATCGAGGTATACGAGACAGGTCTTTCAGTGTAATCCTCTAAGTACATGCTCCATTAGCCGTTCAAATGTAGCTGGGGCATTGCACACTCCAAATGGCATTACAAGAAATTGCTAGAAACCGTCTCCAATACTAAAAGCGGTCTTCTCCGGATTGTTTTTGTCGATTTCTACTTGCCAATAGCCACTCTGGAAGTCCAATGTATAGAACCACTTTGCTCCCGAACCCGTGTCGAGGCTATCGTCTATTCTTGGTAGAGGGTAACTGTCATTCTTTGTTACCTCGTTCAGCTTCCTGTAGTCCAGACAGAAGCGCGTGCTGCCATCCTTCTTCTTGACTAATACAACCGGTGAGCTCCATGGACTTGTCAATGGCTCAATGACGTTGTTCTGTTGCATCTCCTCTACTAGCTCGGTAACCTCCTCTGTCTTTGCAAATGGTACTCTCCTTGGTACCTGTAGGATCAGCCTCGCATCTCCGGTATCAATTCGATGTTTGACTATACTTGTTCTGCCCTCATTATTCGAACTCGACGCAAATATAGAGATTTATTTTGTCAACAGCTCTTTCATCTTTTCCGCCTGCTGCGATGATTTCTTACATTCCACATTGAATGTACTTAAGTTACAGTCTGATGTTGGCTCCACTTCTCGCTTTGTCTGAGTCTCGTAATTCACTATCGTCGCTACTTCTTTACAATGCCCCATTACTTGGCCTTTCCTGATTCTCTGCGATTCTTTTCCTTCAATGAGGGTTCTTCCGATGAATCGACGTCTAGACGATAAATATTCAAGAGTTTGCTACATGAGTCTTCCATTACAAGGTAATAAGATGCATCTTGGTCTCTGTCGTACATATTTTTCACCGAAATATTTTATTTAATGAGGCATTGCGGTTAATAAAGGGTGAATTTTTAGCTATTATCGTTTTGGCAACACTGGTTTGAACACCTGACGCACGTTTCGTGTTGGGTTTCACTGTCAAACATCTTCAGTTTGGTCTATAATTTAACCATGAATCGTCTTACAAACGAACAACGCTTGCAAATTATTGAATTTTATTATCAAAATGCGTGCTCCGTTAAGAAAGTTCATCGCGCGCTTCTTCCATTTTATGGTCAGTTAAGACGAAGCTCATTTTTGGTTCAATGGGTACGTAAATAAGCAGAATTGTCGATTTCGGAGTGAATATCAGCCAGAAGCTTTGCAAGAGCTATCAATGCGACCAGAAAAAGTCACAGTTTGGTGCGGTTTATGGGCTGGTGGCCTCATTGGACCGTACATCCTCAAAGATGATGCGAATCGTAACGTAACTGTGAATGGTAAGCGCTACCGTGAGATGATATCCAATTTTTGTTTGCCCAAAATGCAAGAGCTTGACTTGCATGACATGTGGTTTCAACAAGACGGTGCCACATGCCACACAGTAGGCGCGACAATGGACTAATTGAGAGGCGAGTTCGGTAAACATTTTATTTCACGTTCGGGAACGCCATTAGACTGTTTTTTGTGGGGCTATGATAAAGCTCATGTCTATACAGACAAGCCCGCTTCAATTGACGCATTGGAAAACAACATTGAAGCATTTATTCGTGAGATACCGGCCGAAATGTTGAAAAGGGTATGCCAAAATTGGACTAAGCGGATGGACCATTTGAGGCGCAGTCAAGATCAACATTTGCATAAAATAATCTTCAAACATTAAATTATGTGAACCGTACTATCGATTCAAATAAAGATTTCATGCATTTTTCTGGATTTTATGTGTTTTTTTTTTTTTTTTGAAACACTTTCCTATAGCTTTTAAAAAATCACCCTTTATTAGGCTACAGCCTTTGGCCATCATAAACAATTTAGAATTGCCGAAGCTGATCACAGCTTTGGCTTCATTCGCAGTAATATCACAGCAATTATATTAAAATCCATACAGATGGCTCAAAGCAATGGTGCATAATTGATGGAACATCAGAGTAACAGTACTTGAAACCGCATAGCTCGCTTTAAGCCGTCACATAGATGGCGCATACTGGTGTATGCACAAACCATACCTCATCGACGATTTACCACTGTTTATTTGAAATTGATGCCAAATGAATAACATGTTCGCACCGAATTAAATCTCGAGGTTTTACCGAATCCCTCCTAATCTACTAGGTTTCCACACAATCGTCGTCCATCTTTGCCCAAACTACGGCCTCTGAGTTCGGCGGAATCCTGAGGTCCCTTTCCGCAACGACCAGGTTGATTTTCGAAGACTTGTCCTCCCCGACATTCATTGTTATCTCAGAATTCTCCGCTCAAGGTCCAAAGTAATTCCGATCCTAATCATAAAAATCAATGTTTTGGTTTTCCTCTGATTTTGATTGGTAAAAAGTGTCCTAAAAAACCATTAAATCATAATAAATTGTGATAAAATACAAATAAAAAGACAGTGACTTATTTCGCATATTACTGTGTGTTCTTTTATTGATTTATGTGCATATTTTTTGATTAAAAATAACTTCGCATTGTGCTAATATTGAGTTTAAATGTAAACAGATGGATTACTTTTCCTCGACTTTTAACTCTTCTTACTTTAATATTTATGTATTATAATAGACGTACACAAATACACATCTTTAGCCTAGTCTTTTAAACAATGGATGTATGCAATGAGTGCTTTGAAAACCGCTCCGCTGAAGGAGATTTTGTGACTTGCCACAGGTGCGATCGCAAAATGCACTACGGCGCTCAACTCTATCTGAGAAATCTTACCAAAAGATGTCAGCATCAAAGAAAGAGGAATGGAGATGTGCTCCCTGTAGAAGAGAAGCTGCAAATCCCAGCACTGTAATAGAAGGCAACTCAAGAATCACACCAACGATAACTAGCTCTCGTAAAGAAACTTTTCCTCTATAAGTAATTCTGTCTGGTCTAGACATAATGAACGAAAAACTGATTAAGGATGAACTAATTTCTTCGAGAATTAAATGCATCGACGTGAAACTTATCACCAAAAATAAAAAAAAAAAAAAACTCCCAGCTTAAGAACTTTTTTTATGTCGTATATATCCAACATGCTACGACAAAACTGAATGAACTTCGGCGAAAACATTATAGCCTTTTCAACACAAAACACCAGACGCAATCCATTGCGGGAGTTGCAGTGGACTCCACAGATCATCTGATCCGAGTTGCATCAGCCGTGTTCAATATTCTAATATTCGAAAAAAACTCGCCTCTCCGTACAGCAACAAACCCACTCCGACCACTGTTGTTACACAAAAATCACCTGATCCTCAATCCCTCTCCCTTTTTCCTCCTTTACCATCTCGCTCTAACACACTGAAGATCAAACCATCTCACCGAATTAGATCAGCGGACCGCTCTCCAGCATCAGCTGCTACCCAAATCGGTAATGGAACAAAAGTATTACATGATAAGAAGTTAACATCTGCTACAACCACTCAAAGCAACAATGTATTCTCTTATGAGGAGATTAATTCCCTTTTAAGTGAAGTTTTAGCAAAGCTTCAAACCTGTTCCACAAGAAGTGACCAATTCAATGATATTATTTCCTTAGCCATTAAGTACATCTATTCAAATAATCATGTTGATTAATTCATTTAACATAGTTACTTGGAATGCAAAAAGCATAACAAATAAGAAAACTATATTTTTTAATTTTATTCATACGAAAAAATATTATATAGATATTGCGTTACTCACTGAAACATGCTTAAAAGATAACAAATCCTTTTCTCATCCTAACTATAATTGTTATTAATACGGGGGGTGGCGTTGCTGTTGTTGTAAGGAAAGATATTGTTCACAGTGTACACTCGGGATTACATATGCGGTGTATTGAATTTGTTGGTATAGACGTATTTCTTAACAATAATTCCAAAGTGAGTATTTTCTCCGTTTATTTCCCTGGTGGAAATATATCGCCTGAGAAGAAAACTCACTTTAAGCGCGATTTACAAAAAATATTTAGATTAAGGTACGATAATGTTATGAGACACACCCACATTTGTCATTGCTACGAGTATATCCTCCAAACTCTACTTATGTTCCAACATCTTATTCTAAAAGCCCTTCTACTCTAGATTTTTTTATTACAAATATACCGTCTTATTGCAACACTCCGTTTACCTACGATGACTTAGGATCGGATCATCACCCGGTTTATATAAAAGTGAACCATTCAACTCAAATAAAGCAGCAATAATTTTATTACAAATATTCCGCTGCTGTTTCCAATCCAATAAATTGCACAGATCACATAGATATATTGTGCACCAATTTCAATTCCTTGTTAAGTAAAGCTGCAGATTTTGCTATACCCAAATACCCTCTTAATAATAACCACTCCGTTCCACTACCTAATAATATATTACTTATTTATACGATTAATACGATTGAGGAGAAAATTGATTCGCTATCGTTATGATTACTTTCGTCTTAATACAAAATTCCGGAAGCAATTGTGGAAGAAATCAATAATTATAATAATAATCATTAGAACAATCTCCTTTCCTCATTTGACAAAGCAAGCAAACCATTTTAGAAACTTTCAGAAATAATTAAAAAGAGAGGTTCAAGTATTCCACCTCTGAAATAACAAAATAAACTCCACATTGCTCCTATAGAAAAAGCCAATTTGCTTGCAAACTAATTTTCATTGAATCATGTTATCACAGAACATTACAGCGATCCATCCACTTCCACGGAAGTCTCTAACACAGTTGATAATTTTTCTCAAAAAAATGTTGATTTGATTGATGCATATTCAATTGACGTGGCAAAATTAAAACTAATGATTAAAAATCTTAAGAATAAAAAAAGTCCTGGTTTAGATGGTATAAGCAAAGTTAATGTTGAAAGCCCTTCCTGCCACAGGCCTACAACTTTTAGCTGCAATATTAAATGCATGCCTTAAATTTTGCTACTTTCCAGATTGCTGGAAATGTGCACTGGTAATTCTAATCGCTAAGCCTGCTAAACCGAAAGATGGTATTAAGAGCTACAGACCTGTAAGCTTACTAAACAGTGTAGGCAAACTTCTAGAAAAAATTGTCAAAGAAAGGATTGACCGACACTTAAGTGCAAATAATATTCTGCCTAATTATCAATTTGGATTTCGAAATTCTTGTAATGCATAGCATCAAATCGCAAGGATAAAGAAGCACGTTAAAAGTAAATTTCAATCTAAGTGCTTTTGGATATTGAAAAATCCTTTGATACGGTTTGGCATAAAGGCTTAATATACAAATTAATCAAACTCAGCCATCAGAAAGAAACCAGTAAAATTATTCAGAGCTTTTTAAATAAAAGAACATTTGTTGTTTAAAAAATGATAAATCATCTGTACATAACATTTCTTATGGATTGCAACAAGGTACAGTATTCACCCCTACTCTATTTAACATATTTGTTGCTGATTTGCCAGATCTTGGTAGTGATGTTAATATTGCTATGTTTGCTGATAATACAGCTATATTTGCTTCAGGAATATACTACGCGGATTTGCATAGCGTGTTACAAAATGCCCTAACAAAATTATTCAAATACTTATTTAAATGGAAGGTTAAGATTAATCCCAAAAAAAAAAAATGCAAGCAATTTGATTTACTCGGAGACGCAAAAATTGTTTCCTTCCCAATAATGTTCATCTTCAAATGGACTCCTTTAAAAAATACTGGTCCGAGCACTGCAGATATCTAGGAATTATGATAGATAAATAAAAAAATGTACCTTTCAAAAACACATTTTTTCTACAGTCGATAAGGTGAACACATACATCAAAATTCTTTATCCCGTAATAAACAGGAAATCGAAGCTAAGTACAGGAAGTAATATTTTACTGTTTAAATCAGTTTTCCAGTCTATCCGTATAGTATAGTAATACGGAGCTCCTGTCTGGTATGCCATGACGCACAAACTTAAACTTCAAACTTGCCAAAATAAAATTATAAAAATTATGCCCAACTTACCACGTTATTATTCAACTCACAGATTGCACGAACAAACCAATATCAACTTTTTAGTAACTCTTATTGATAAATTAACACAAAGATTTTATAATAATTGCTATAGCTCTGATAATGACCTTATTAAAAGCTTGTCACAATAAATTAGTTAATTTTAATAACATGTAAACATGAAATGTGTCACCGGGGAATATTGCAATACTAGTTTTTAAGAGTCGAATGAGGGTTTTACTTGTAACTTTCCCTCGTATTGTTATCCATATCTCATTTGTATATTATTTTCATCATAAGCCATTTCAAGTCATAGCTCTAAAGGACAATAGTCCTTTATTTCTTACTGCCTGTACATAATATTATTTACGCTACTTAATAAATAAATAATAATAATAAAACTCCTAAAATTAGCCAGTCCAAAGTTAACTATCTAATCCAGGAAACAAATTGGCAAGAGCTGTACCAAGAAAATGATGTCGAGCGTCTTTATATACGTAAGTCTGTACAAAAAATGAATAGCATATACGCGCAATCAATAGTGACAAGAAACAGAAACAGTCGTCAAAAAAAGCCCTGGGTAACGGCTGAAATTATTTCACTTTGCAAAACCAGGGATACATTATATAGAAAGTGGAAAAATAACTCTAAAAACATGTGCTATGAGTTAGAATACAAGCAAATCCGAAATCTGTTGAAAAATCGATTTCGTAAGATGTCAATTTTACAAAAACAAGTTTACAAAGTTTAACTCTGCAAAAAATTACCTTAAAAGACATGGAAGGTATTGAACGACATACTTGGGAAGAAGAAGAATTCTGTAGATGAAGTAATAATCAGCAAATTTCCCACAACCAAGGATCAGAAAGCAATAGCCGACGAATTCGCTGAACATTTTGCAAGCCAAGCTACAAAAATTGTACACAGTTGCAACCACAGGACGTTAAATCACCAAAACCCTTAACTTACTCAGTCCATGTATATGGAGGAAGCTAGTGAGGTGGAAATCTGTAACATGTTAACCAGTCTTAAATGTGACAAAAGTGCGGGTGCAGACAATGTAAGAGCGATTGATTTGAAACAAAACGCAGTATTACTAGCCCTAATTACAGAAAAAGCAAGTACAAAAACTGCCGATCTATTGCAATACTACCTGTCAAGTGTTTGGAAGAAATTGTTGTGCGCCGATTAAACAAATTTATTGCAAAACACAACATATTACACACAAATCAATACGGCTTCCAAAAAGGAAAAAATACAGGAAAACTATTGGCGGAACTTACAAACACGGTGAACATGAGTTTGAACAATAACCATCACGTGCTTGTAATGTTCATCGATTTTAGTAAGGGCATCGACACAATATGTCACAAGAAACACTTACAGGCTCTCGATAACAGGAAGGACAACAAAGGTCTGAAATCTTCAACGTTAATGGAAGACGACAACTCAGCTATGCCGTACCAACAATCGTCAATAGTTTACTAGTTAACATAAAAAACATCATAACCCTTAAAAAACGAAAAAAGAAAATTAAAGAATTTTTTCTATGCCATAACTATGTAATCAATTAACTTCCAATTGTATAAGTAATCTGAATTAAAACTAAAAACGTAATATTAAAATTTAAAGCAAAACATGTACTAAAACTTCTAAACAATGTACCAAAAAGAATTTCAACCACCTGCTGATAAGCAATAAGCTTCGCAGCTAACTTAAGCTGAAATTGTCAAACAAAAAAAAATATATATATCCGCCACTAAGAACTCGTGCTCAACTGTCGTTCCACCTATAGTGATGATATCGGTCAATTTCCCAAGTATGGGTGCATCTTCCCCCGTAGCTGTGCTTACCTGTATCCCGTACAACGGCTCCACCACTTCCAGCAGATCCTTTCTTATGATTGAATGTGATGCTCCCGTATCCAACGTCACCGTTAACCATGTACCTTCAACGATGCCACCGACAGTGAGGATATTTTCGTTCCTTCCGTTGTGGCAGAAACTCCCTCTAAACGGACTCTTTTTAGTCAAGCGACGGCCTACTGCCGCCCTTCTCTCCTGTCGGGTCCGGCTGTCGTCGCTTAATGTTTCGTGTCGGAGACTGCGAATGGAACGTTTCCGACGCTCCCTACAATCGCGTGCCTTGTCTGCAATTCTATTGCAGTGAAAGCAACGGCCCTTGAATGTGTCTCGAGCACATTCCGGCTCCACATCTATTCTGCGGGTTCTAGAGTATGACACCCGCTATTCCCACTGCCTCGTAGAGCAGAGCGGAAGCATCCATTTCCTGGAATGTTCCTTCACCTTCAGTACGTAGATGTCCTTCTTTATAAAGTCGACCGTTGTTTCTAGATCGTCCACTGAAGTTTCTAGGCCCAGAACCTTACTGCCAAGGTGGTGAACTTTCCGGTCCAGAACTTTCACTTCACCATCACCTCCAGAAGTTTCTGGTTTCCCAACGGTTCTGTGGTTCTTCTAGAGCTTTCCTGATCTCGTGCTTCTAATCCTCGAGTGATTGTTGCACACTTCCCAGCGATTGCTGCATCTGTTGTTTCTGTTCCTTCAACGATTGTTGCATTTGTTGTTTCTGCTCCTTCAACGATTTGTTGCTCCTTCAGCGATTTCAACGCATTTGTTCTCGGGACTGTTGCACTTTTGCTTTTGCTCTTCCAACGATGCACGCACACTGCCCATCCATTTGATGCATTTGTTCTTGGAACAAATTTTGCATCATGACCATTACCTGTGTCAAATCAACCTTGGCCATGCTTCCAGATGTTTCCGCTACTTCATATTCGGATTCCTGTGTTTCTAGATCTATTCCATCCTTCTGGAGAGCGTCACGCAGCCGTTGTTGCAATTCAGCCTTTCCTCCGAATGTCGCTGCGCCAGCTCTTTCATAAGCTATTCAATTTTCCAATTAATAAATTTGACCATTATTTTGTCACAATCCCTCTTCTGACACCACATGCTACGTTTAGCCGTAAATGAGTCTTCGTACAATTAATTAAATTGTACCCAAATACTGAATTGCGACGAATGAAACACAAAAGTTCACTATTCAAGATATACACGAATTTACTTACAGACACTGATTTGCTTCTTTCACTTTATTACAGTTTACAAATCACTATTACTTTACTACAAAACGCTTTACCGCCTTTCAGACTGATCTGATGAAACACTTTGAACACTAGAAAATCCCAAACTGCACTGTAATAAATATTTGACTGAAGTAACTCGCATTGACCACCGTGCCGATATTTACAATCCTAGTATTGATACTAGATCCTACTGTCGCCACGAGTCTATGGAATTTCCCCGCTGACTCTTATATACATGATTCTTTGTAATCTATCAGTGCATAGGTGGCACCATCCTTCTTGCAGTATATACAAGAATTTCGGGAATGCTCTTCGTAGTTGATCGTTCTTCTAATTGCGTTTGGATGGCGTTGGTGTCGTGATTATCTTATCTTATACGCGTTGACCTTGTGCTTATATATGCAGAAAGTATGTGTGATTTTACACTTAAGTATATAAAGCTTGGATATTACTGAAACTGAAGGGAATTACAAAAAGTTCGTTATACTCTAGTATAACAAATATATTTGTAAAATCCCTGTCTACACCAATAGTGCCACTAACAACCCAGTCGGCGATTCTGGCGCCAACTGTGTAGTCGATAACCGAATTACGAAAGTATGGCAGCTCTCATTTTGACAGGAATTATATACGGGATTTAAATATTAAGAGAAAGAAAATGTTACAAATCTACCAAGAAATTTGAAAAGCTTAGAACTATGAATTTGCTTATTATAGCCCAATACTCCACCCTTGAACTTAATGAAATTTTAAACACAATGTACAAGTGCCTACGCACTTTATTGTGGACCAAAAATGGTTGTTCAACTGTTGTTTCAACAGTTGGGCTGTTCAACAGAGTGATGATAAGTAAAATAATAAAACGAAACTCAAATTTTTGTTTAACTACATAAAATAATTCTTTATTATTGACAATAGGCATGTTTTATTGAGAATCTGTACCCAGTTCAGTATTACTTTTACACGCGAAGCAACCACAAAACAAATTACTAGCAAAAAGTACTCAATGATCACAGTGATCACACAACGCGTTCAAGAATCTCAATGACAGGTGGCGCCTCACCTACGATTCCGATACCGTTACTTAAGGTATCGATAAGAGTTGTTCTGTATACCACAACACACTAGCACCTCTATTGAAGCTGGCCTCTAGAAACAACGTGTTTTTACGCATTTGCCAGTTAAAACATTTAATCTTAAATTTGAATTGAAATCCGTGTTTTTTAACTTAAATTCATTGTGGTGAAATACATCCCAACCTCTACAATCGATCCCTAAGGCCAGCCCCCAGCAACAAAGGAAGCGGCAATGCTGCTAATAGCGTGTTCCTCGGCACATGTAGCTGAGGTCAATCGTTATGCCAGAATTACAAATATAAAAGCGACGATAAAAAACCTCAGCGAGGGAAAAACAATCATCAACACACAGAGAGCAGAAGGATTCAAACGAATCAAGCAACGAAAATCGACAGCTATACTTACACTCCCAAAGCCGAAAGGAAAAGTCTAAAGGGAATTAAGGGAGTAGACTAGGCGAAGGAGGAATTAAAAAAACTAGGGAATAACTGCCATTAAGGTATCTGCGTTCAAATCCTCGAAATCCAAAGACGCCAAGTTCAACTGCCGAGTGGTAGAAGTAGAAAAATCCATGCCCTTTAAAGAAGTATCGAGGAAGACATTGCTGCTCGACCAGGATTTCTACTCGCAACACCTGAATACATAGGACATAGTGCAATGCAGAAACTGCGAATTGAGTACATTGCACCAAAATAGGATGAAATATGTATGCTTGAAGTGTGGGAATGCCCGAGGAAAGATAACACATGATCCGAGGTATTTTGAGCTATCTGCAAGAAGCGCGGACATCCAGCGAGCTACAAAGAGTGTCCTCTCTATAAATAAAAGGTCGCACAAAAAACCAATGCTGTAGCGGCAATGAAAGCACACTGACCCGGCCAACGGTGAGTTTCGCAAAAGTAGCAAAACTTAATACATCACTCGAGCTATCAGTGAACAAGTTCCCAGCAGCACCACAGCCGAAGCCGAAGTCCTTAAGCCAAATGTCGGGAAATAACAACAACAGCAGACAGGAAGTAACATCAACCTCAACGATGAAGTCCAACTAGTGTTTGGTGCAAACCTTACCACCCTAAAAGGCAAAGTTTGCAGTGCTATACCATCCGGTTATAGGAATCTCAGCGAGACTGAAAAGTCCGTGTCCCTAGCCACGTTCATCTGCCAAACATGCTAAGTCTAAAACGACTGTGCATAATCGGATGCAATGTTAACTAATTGTACAGTCAGACGAACAGCATTTAGTCTGTTCCTAAAAGCTAACTAACCCGAGATCGTCTTAGTTAGGGAAACCCGGCTGAAAGCAGAAGTAATATCTCTTTTAAGAACTTCTCTATTTGCAGATCCGACGGTACAAATGAGAAACGGGGTACAGCCGCTCTGATCAGGAAGACCATCAACTGCACCAAGATCGTGGTTCCGAACCTAATGGTGTTCAAGGCCACTGGAATAGTAATCCATGTGACACCCATGGGGTTGAAGGTGGTGACTTCAATGCAAAACACATAAGCGGGATACAGAGTCAGATAGACAGGTGGAAACCATTGTTACCAATGGTTAAAAGAAGATGTGGACAGTCACTCCCTGATCGCGATTTCCCAGCCCAGGCACACCGACCCAAAGACACCATCGATACTGGATTTCTTTCTGGCTACCTCAAACCTGGTAAACATCCTACCAGAGATTTCGAGTGGTTTGGGATCACGAGGCGGTCAAACTGGAAATCAACTTAGAAAATCCGATATTTACCATCAGGCGACCAGAAGGAGACTTCGTCAACCTACATCAGCCGGATGTAGCTAAGCTCCAAGAAGCTATACTGGAGAACATCCACATACCGCCCGTTATAAGGAAACTCACCAATACGATATTGACACAGTGGTTGAAGGACTCAATAACTCAATCAACAACGAATTAGACTACCAAAAAAGGCCATGGACAAAGGCCTGGAAGTCTAAGAGACTTCCTCGATCTTCCCACAGAAGAGTCTCCGTGATGATTTTTTGGCTGTTCTTAGCTCATATTTAAAGGTATTGAGAGATCGTTTATGCGAGTCCCAGTCAACATTGTTTCGGGTTGCCTTGGCTCTGTTGAAAAGCTTCCTGCAACTTTTGCGGAGGGTATCAAGATCTGGATGCCAACACGGGGGCTTAGTCTTACCTCTTACTTTCCTTATGGCGCAGGATCTTGCTAGATCATGATTGAAAATATCAGTGAGTCCCTCAACTGATGAATCAAGCTCTGAGGGCTACACCGGGTGAGATTTGTCAGTAGCCTCCACTAGGACGCTGACAATTGGTAGACGTCCCAGTTGGTTTTCCTAATGTTGAATGTCATCAGAGAATGAGTGGTCCTTAGACACTCTCCATTCCTTTATACCATCCGATATATGGTCAGACAAGGGTTAAATTTTGTTGCTTGCTTTGGTTGCTACTCATGATGAACTCTAAAAGGTACTCACCTCTGTCCGTGCTCCCCCAGATGGTATGGTATGCGTTGGCATTACGCCCCAGGATGAGTGCGGTTCTTGATATCTCCGCATCCGCTATCATTCTCTTCAGTAACTCCGACGGTATAGCACGGTCGCCTGCAATGCATGCTGAGGTTAGCCATGCTCAATGTATGCCTGCTTCCAGGCACGGTTACTGTATCTGGATCACTATAGTTTGAGAGAAGATAAACATTTAGTGAAGACTTCGCAAGAATACAAGCACTTCGCTTAACGAAATTTCTAGCAAAAAGCGATTATAGTTCCGCGTCCCACGATTGCCCCCTGTTGGTTTAGGCGGAAAATAAGAGCGGCCGAGGTTAATTTGGTTCACACGAAGCATGCCTCTCGGGCTGCACATCCGATAGCTCCATACCGGATACCTTCTCTATCACTGTAATGTTTTCCTCATCCGAGAACTCTAGAGAAGACTCCTAGTTGTTGTGTGGTGTTGAACCGAGATCGAGATCAGAAAGACCGATGCTATCGACATCCCGATACTGATTCTCTAGGATAGGTGAGAAGCTCTTGTTTGGGCAGGGTGAGGGCGGGGTGCACCGTCTTCGTTGTTGGTTGTCCGCATCCTTCTTGTACACCTTCAGCGTAACCCAGTTAAAACCGTAGTGGATTACGTTATTGTTTCTTGCAAGGGGGACCAGAGTAATCCTTATTTATAATTATAGTGGCAGCTCTTACGTCCCCCTTCGACTCCTCCAGCTTGGCAATCTTCCAATTATGCGTCGAAAGATGAGGGTGGCATCGGAGAGTATGATAGGTAGCTAGGCACGTGTCCTGGGCCTACTGGGGATTGCATCCCTATGCACAACGTCAATATTTCGCTCTACCATACCTCCCCCAAAACGAACACGGTCTGCCTATACACGTCGGCTGACTTTTGGTCCTGGGATTGTAGAAATAATGGTGACACTAGTAGCGGCGAAAGGAGGGGTCTGTGTTTGATTAGCCCGGAGGGTCTCCAGGTGGCCGCGGCACGCCGTTCGTGACTGAGACGGTTCTTAAAGTGGGCCTCCAGCCAAGCTGATCATCAGCACGGTACGTGTGACGCCTTGATACAGCCCTCCGGATAGGAGAAGAGGGAGTAAGGTAGCAAGGGACACAGATATGACGAAAGATTTTCCAGGATATATATAGATACCAGGATTTGTGTTAATGTTAGTCCGGAAAATGAGCTCATGTTGTGCTATGCAATACAGTCCATTACTACCAACATCAGAGTTGGGAAAAAATGTGATCCAGTAAAATAAATGTTTCGCGTCCTTATTACAACCAACAATAAGTATTTGTGGTGCCTCTTAATACTGTGCTACAGGAACCATCGTCGTCGAACTCGGGATTTTTTTCTCCTTGGGATTTTTTCCTTTTTGCAGTATTTCATGCATTCCCGGTCAATTTGGTTTTAGAAAACGATATAAAAAATGGTTGTCGAACATTTTAAGGGGAGGAAGGTAGATGTTGGGCATCTATATCATACTTCATTTCTACTTTTCAGTCTATATGTATTTCTCATTATTCCCACGATCCCGTACTGTTTCAAACCATCTCAATGGACAGCATTGCCTGTTAAGTATATGAAACATAGTTTTGCGAAGTTAATCCAGTAAAAAGTAAATCCAGTAAATTAGTAAATTTTGAATTGATGGAATTGCATATATATTACGTTCATTTATTACCCTTAGCATAGAAGCCAGACGTATAAGATGTGTATGCCAGAAATAAAGTACTGAAGAGTTATGCTTTTTTAATTTCCAGTGAAAACCCCTAGTCCAACTCCGCTCATCTCAGATTTAAACGTTTGTGCTCTCAAATCACGCATAATACTTTATTTTCACGCACACGTGTTAGGAGTATTGAGGAACGCAATGGTGTTAGGCGGGAGTAATCAGTTTTGCTAAGCTAACCAGTATTCACAGACGCCGTCTGTGAAAATGTTGTAAAAAAAAAAAACGCTGTCAAATGACACCGAGGGGCAAGAGAAGTAGATGTTGCATATCTCTTCAGTACTTCATCTCCTGCATATGCCAAGAAATGTATTCCTCATATCATTCATTATGATTTATTTGGATTTTCAAAAATTCATAAAGACAAAAGTGCTTTAAACTAGTTGGCCGAACATAATAACTATTTCTAACTTACTGGCCCTCTGCGGGCACTCTAAGCTAAGCTTAACCTTATTCTATATCTTTCAACTTAAATATCACATATAATCAATTATAATTTTATAATTTGTTTGAAAAATTGAAATTAAGAAAATTTAAAAACAAAAACTTAATCACCAAACATTTTTAATTAAAACTTATATACTAACTTACATACTACCTTAAAATAACTAAAACTATCTTAAACAAGTTTTCATACATATAGATATACACATGTATATATATAAGTACTTTTTATATCAGTATACACATGTGCATACCTTAGTGCACGCGTGTGTATACTTAAATAGTTTTGTTTTAAATATTTACGTGCAATATTTTAACAGCTAACTACCTAACAACTACCCTAAAACTAAGACACCTACGTCGGTCATAGGTTCCATCTAATAGATATGAATCCAATCCACTGCAAGACAGGGACTGACTAATCCCCATTAGGGGATTTGAAATACTCTTACTACCCGATGTCTATGGGGTTCGAGGATGGAGCTCCCTCGCTCCCCAGCCACCACAACTTTCGATGTTGCTTAGCAACATCCCACATCCCGCCTTGATATCACCGTACTGTATCAGAGGAAACCTTCCTCAGCTCGTTGTGCGACGGAGCGGTCGTGGTTGAGCCGCCTATCCACACTTGATCTGGCGATGTGATAGATGAGCGGTACCACATGTGCGTCTTGTATCAGACCGTGCTTAACCAAATGGAGGAATGCTTCTGGAGGGGCGAAGCGGTTATGACGTACCCTCTCGTGGTATTGAGGATTGGGGTAGTATGCCCCAGAAATCAGGTTGTTGGTCGAGTTTATCGCTCTAGCAGTGTGACCTCATTTCGTCTTCACCAGGAAATTGTCCACCCGTATAAGCTTTGCCCTTGTATAAGAACTCGTTGGAATAGAATCTTTTGTACTGGGACTCTGGAGTTCGATAAAGGCGAAGTCAAGCCCTAAGATATGCCCTCTCGAACAATCGAATTTTTTCCATCAAGCGTGTACTCATGTTGAACCACACGGGACAGCCATAGGTGAGCATTTCCTGGATGAGGGTCATGTAGCAGGTAACCTTTATACACGCATCGAGATAGCTGCTGTAAAACAGTATCTTTGTAAGGGCAAAAGCACCTCGGGCCCTGGCCAGAGCAGCATCTATATGTTTGTTAAAATGTAAATATATATAAATGTCTAAATATATAAATGTACATAAAATATAAATACTGATCTAGCCAGATCCCTAGGTATCCGAGCACAGTGGTTGTCCATCTCGTCCAACAATTGAGAACTTTCGCCAATTCTTTTTCGTATGAGCCGAGGCTTTATACAACGGCGTCCTCAACATTATGGTTTCCGACTTCTGATATTCAACTTCCACTCATCGAAATCTCTCATGAAAGAATCGAAGTCAAAGAATCGAAATCCAATGCTTCGGATAAAGTGCGTTATTCAGAGCATTGTTAAACAGAATTGTGTATATATTAACCACTAAAAATGGGGAGATGTCTTAACACAATGTTCGAAATCCCGTCGATTCCAACTGACTTTCTCTTCTTTAGTGATTCGAAGACCGCTTAGAGCGGTCGTCGGCGACGTCATTTTCTGCCACGTTATCATCATTGAACACGACAAAGCCGGTGTTCTCACATCGCAGAAATGTATTCCTTGGCAACTCCACATGCAAATTTCAACAAAATATATCCGCTGTTTTTGACAGAATCTAATGTTCTACCTATTACCTCTAGTTGTCCTTTGTTTGGATTGTCATTTATCAGGATTATTAAACTTAAGCTGATCTCTAAAATCAAGGCGTTCTTACGTTTTCGCCATTTAAGAAATTTAATCTTGAATTTGAACTGAGATGTGTGTTTTTTAACTTAAATTCATTGTGGTAAAATACATCATAACCTCTACAATCGATCTCTGAGGCCCACCCCCCCAGGAACAAACTAGCAATGCCGCCAATAACGTGTTTCTCGGCAAATGTAGTTGAGATCACTCGTTGCATAAAAATCTCAGCGAGGAAAAACAATCATCAACACACAGAGCGCAGAAGGATTTAAAAAATCAAGATTTTCCTTAAGCAACGAAAAACCGACAACTATACTTGCACTCGAAAAGTGGAAAGGAAAAGTCTAAAGGTGATGAGGGTACACTCATCCCACACAAACGAAAAAATCCTAAAGGAATTTAAAATCGAGGGAATACCAGCCAATAATGTATCTGCGTTTAAATACTCGAAATCCAAAGACGCCAAGTTCAACTGCCGTGTGGTTGAAATAGAAAAATCCATGCCCTTTAACGAAGTATCGAAGAACATATTGCTGCTCGACCAGGATATCTTCTCGGAACACCCGAAAACAAAGAACATAGTACAAGGAAGGAACTGCTAGCGAATTGTATTCATTGCACCAAACTGGGATGTAATATTAATGTGTGAAGCACCAACCTGGGGAATAACAGAGGAAAGTCAGCACACGGTTCCAGGTATTTTGAGCTATCTGCAAGAA
Source organism: Eristalis tenax (assembly GCA_905231855.2). Classification (NCBI taxonomy): domain Eukaryota; kingdom Metazoa; phylum Arthropoda; class Insecta; order Diptera; family Syrphidae; genus Eristalis; species Eristalis tenax. The sequence continues at coordinate 82,531,258 of HG993124.1, read as the reverse complement.
CAGTAGCAGAAACTAAATACATCACCCGAGCTATCAGTGAACAAGTTCCCAGCTGAACCACAGGATTTTCGAAGTCAAAACCCTCAACCCAATTTGGGGAAATAACAACAACAGCAGACAAGAAGTAACATCAACCTCAATGACGAAGTCGAACGAGTGTTTGGTGCTAACCTTACCACCCTAATAGGCAAAGTTCGCAGTGCTATACCATCCGGTTATAGGAATCTCAGCGAGACTGAAAAGTCCGTGTCCCTAGCCACGTTCATCTGCCAAATATGCTAAGTCTAAAACGACTGCGCATAATCGGGTACAATGTTAACTAATTGTACAGTCAGACGAACAGCGTTTAGTCTGTTCCTAAAAGCTAACGAACCTAGCTAGCGAAACCCGTCTGAAAAGCAGAAGTAATATCTCTGTTAAGAACTTCTCTATTTGCAGATCCGACGGTACAAATGAGAAGCGGGGTACAGCCGCTCTCATCAGGAAAGCAATCAACTGCACTAAGATCGTGGTACCGAACCTAATGGTATACAAGGCCACTGGAATAGTAATCCATGTGACACCCATGAGGTTATAGGTGGTGACTTCAATGCAAAACACATAAGCGGAATACAGAGTCAGATCGACAGGTGAAAACCATTGTTACCAATGGTTAAAAGAAGATGTGGACAGTCACTCCCTGATCGCGATTTCGCAGCCCAAGCACACCGACCCAAAGACACCATCGATACTGGATTTCTTTCTGGCTACCTCAAACCTGGTAAACATCCTACCTGAGATTTCGAACTAGTCCTGCTAGACGATAACGAGTGATTGCTATCACGAGGCTGTCAAACTGTTAATCAACCTTGAACATCCGATATTTACCAACAGGATCTTTTGGCTGTTTTAGCTCATATTTATAGGTATTGAGAGCTCGTTTATGCGAGTCCCAGTCAACATGTTTCGCGTTGCCTTAGCTTTGTTGAATAACTTCCTGCAATATGAGGTAAAGCGGGGGCTTAGTCTTACCTCTAACTTTCCTTATGGGGCAGGATCTTGCTAGATCATGATTCGAAATATCAGTGAGTCTCTCAACTAATGAATCAAGCTCTGAGGGATTCAGCGGGTGAGTTTTGTCAGTAGCCCCTAAAAGGACACTGACAGCCTCCCAGTACACGTCCCAGTTGGTTTTCATAATGTTACGGAAGTCCTTAGACACTCTCCATTCCTTTATACCATCCGATATATGTTCAGACCAGGGTTAAATCTAAACTTGCTTCTTATGATGAACTCTAAACTCCTCTGTCGTTAATTTCCGCTGTCCCCCAGATGGTATGGTGTGCGTTGGCATTACACCCACAATGAGTGAGGTTCTTGATATCTCCCCTTCCGCTATCACTCCCTTCAGTAACTCCGGCGGTATAGCACGGTCGCCTGCCATGCATGCTGAGGTTAGCCATGTTCAATGTATGCCTGCTTCCAGACACACGGTTACTATATCTGGATCGCTTAAGTTGTAGAGAAGACTTCGCAAGAATACAAGCACTTCGCTTAACGAAATTTCTAGCAAAGAAGCGATTATAGTTCCGCGACCCAAAATCATTTCTGACCCAAGGCTCTTGGACCAATCAATTGGATCCAATCCACTGCAAGACATGGACCGACTAATCCCCACTAGGGGATTTGAAGTACCCTTACTACCTGCGGTTTATAGGGTTCGAGGATGGAGTTCCCTCGCTACCCAGCTACCACAACATTCGATGTTGTTTAGCAACATCCCGCACATCCCGCCATGATATCACCGTACTGAATCGGAGGAAACCTTCCGGTCGTCTGATTCATCTTTTGATGTGATAGATGAGCGGTACCACATGTGTGCCTTGTATCAGACCGTGCTTATCCAAAAGGAGGAATGCTTCTGGAGGGGCGAAGCGGTTATGACGTACCCTCTCGGGATATTGAGGATTGAAATCAGGTTTTTGGCCGAGTTCATCGCTCTAGCAGTGCGCTCTCAAATCATCTTCACCAGGAATTTGTCCACCCGTATAAGCTTTGCCCTATTGTATAAGACCACATTGGAATAGAATTTTTTTGGAGTTCGATAAAGGCGAAGGCAGGCCCTAAGAAATGCCCTCTCGAACAACCGAATCTTTTCCATCAAGCTTGCACTCACGTTGAACCACACGGGACAGGCGCAGGTGAGTATTGGCCAGATGAGGGCCATGTAGCAGGTAACCTTTACACTCGCATCGAGTTCGCTGCTGTAAAACAGTCTCTTTGTAAGAGAAAAACCACCTCGGGCCCTAGCTAGAGCAGCATCTACATGTATGTTAAAATATAGATACTGGTCTAGCCAGATCCCCAGGTATCTGGCCGCAGTGGTTTGCGCCAGGGGTTGCCCATGTCGTCCAATAATTGAGAACTTTCGCCAATTCTTTTTCGTATGAGACGAGGCTTTATACAACGGCGTCCTGAACAGCATAGTTTCCGACTTCTGAAAGTTGATATTCAACTTCCAGTGATCGCAATCTTTCATGCAAGAATCGAAGTCATCCTGCACGAGAGTAGCGATATCCTCGATCCTTTTGCCTGATCTGTACTGGATCAAGTCGTCAGCGCACGCAAGTAAATGTTGAACAGGATCGGCGAATTAACGGCACCCTGTTGGAGACCATTTTTTACATCAAAAATACCTGTGGAGGTCACGTTGCCATTCTTGACTACGAACCGTCTGCCGGTGAGCATATTACACAGTAGGTAAAGCAGTGGTTTGCTAATACCCAGCCGATTGAGCTTGTAAAAAATAACTTCTAACCATACGGTGTCAAAGGTCTTCTCCAGGTCTAACCATACGGTGTCAAAGGTCTTCTCCAGGTCAATCAGGTATATTGTTTCTGGCTATTGCTCCATTGGATATCCGACACCAGTTTCCACGCGGCGTGAATGGTGTCATGCCCCGCTTTAAAACCGAATTGGTTATCCGGAATTATATGTTTGTCCTCAGTCCAGTTAATCGGAGCTGTATTAATCACCTTCTGGAATACATTGCTGCTGTTCGGCAGAAGAGTAATTGACCGGAGGTTGCAAAGGTTCGAAGAATCTTTTTCTCGCTTGGATATGGGTTGTACAATCGCAGTTTACCAATGCTCCGGATAATGTGCGTTATTCAGAACATTGTTAAACAGAATTGTGTACATGTTAACCACATATATGGGCAGATGTCTCAACACAATGTTCGAAATCCCGTCGATTCCAACTGAATATTTCTTTTTTAGGGATTCGAAGACCGCTTAGAGCTCTGTCTTCGATATGAACGGAGGATGTACCCCTTCGTCGGCGACGGCATTTTCTGCCACATTATCATCATTGAACACGACAAAGCCGGTGTTCTCAGATCGCAGAAATGTGTTCAACAAACAAATTTCAACAAAATTTGTTCGCTTTTTTTGACAGAATCTGATGTTCTAACTGTAACCCACGATGTTTCTTCAACATATGTTAACATTCTGATAATATGCATATAAATTCGTAAATTTCACATCCAGATCCACACCTAAACTGCGTTATCAAACACATTTCTTTGTAGGTTTATAGTCCTCTCTCTTAGTCCCAAATGTAACATATGCACTGAATTCATGTCGCGCATATATGCTTAAATCTTAAGTGCACAAGAAAACGATCATCGGCGCTTAGTGATTAGTCATCAAATCTTGGCAGCGCCGACATCAATGGCATTTGTGATAGTCAGGGGTGGAATCGTGTAAAGTAATGGCTGAAACATTTCGAAATTATCTAATACATCAACAACACCTACAAATACCAACGTACTGAATGAGTGCATAAATTCAGTGATGAACACACAGAAAATAATGGTTAAAAGTATTGTTTTATCCGGGCTTAGTTCACAAGCGGCTATAAATATCTCGGGCAACTTAGGAGGATATAGGACTTGTTGTTACTATATTTTATGTTGCAAGTTGATTTGAGTGTATATACGTTTGCAAAAAAAAAACACGTCTTGAGATACATTTTTACCAACGGACAATAACCATATTCGAATATAAATTTTCTTGGGGATTATTCTTGAACTGAAGTGACAAAAAACCATTAAAATTCGTACTCCAAATAAATTCAAAAAGTTGGCAGCACACGGCCCTTGTATTCAAGTGGGATCTGGCATTTGATAATTTTAGAATGCAATTGTTTCAGAACTCGGAAATATAGGTGCGCGTATGTGATCACATTTTAATGAAAGCCCAAGAAAAATTGTATGTTGTATGCTCAGGTGAGCTTGCCTACTGCATTCCTCCTCCAATACCCGCCTGGGTAGGAATGCTCAAATGAACTGATCCAGGCAAATGATATCTGCGTACAGGGACCGCAATCTAGGTGCCAGGGGAAAGTGCAGCAGCTCAACGTTGGACCACCGGCTGAAAGGGGAGCAATGGATGCACCGACAGCTAGGAAGAGGCCACTGTTTCAGGAAGAAGGTTTGAGCCATGTTCAGCGAAAGGTAAAAGGGCGTGCACAGCTTCGAGCTGATGACGAAAAAGCACAGAGTGACGTTAAGGAGAATTCTGGAGGTTTTGATGATTGGCGGATGGCGTTGCTTCACAACCCGCAGTGCAGCAAAGGAGTTCAACGAAGATTCCAAACACATTGTGATCGTCTCCCACCGTGCAGGCAGGAATTCTGAATCTTGGACGAACAAATTTAGGTGGTGGGTAGTGTAACGTGGAAAGTACACCGCGTATAAGGTGAGATAATCAGGACACCAACGGCATCTATACGCAATTAGAAGAACGATCAACTTGGAAGGGTTTTCCTGTATTTCTTGTACATACCTCAATAAGGGATGCCTACACTGATAGATTGTAAAGAATCAAGAGTATAAGTGTCAGCGGGGAAATTCTGTAGATTCGTGGCGACAGTAGGATCTAGAACCAATACCGCGAGTATAAATATCGTCACGGTGTTCGATGCGAGTTAGTTCAGTTGGACAATTATTGCAGTTCAGTCAAATATTTTTTAGTGCAGTTTGGGATCTTATAGTGAAAGTGTTTCCCTCAGTTCAACAGTGTAATAAAGTATAAGAAGTAATGAGTACTTGCAAAATAAATTCGTGTATATCGTGATTAGTGAACTTTTGTATTTCATTCGTCACAATCCAGTGATCGAACCCTGTTTTGTGGACAATTTTATTAACTGTACGTAGACTCATTTACGGCTAAGCGTAACAATATATTTAAAACAGAATGAAACTATTATTATTATCTTGTAGCTTGAAAACATATGAAATAAAAAAATAAATAAAATCAAATGGATTATATTATTAGTTCTTGTGCTTTCAAACGAAAAGGTTGAAATAAAATAAGCATTCAATTTAAAGAGTTGTTAATTTTCAAAAGTATTTGACATTTAAAGCACTGCAGACCATTACTACACTACCTACACTAGCACCTCTAGTTGTCATTTATTTGGATTGTCATTTGTCAGGATTATTGAATTGAAACTGGACTTCAGAACCAACGTGTTTTTAGGTCTTTGCCATTTGATAAATCTTATCTTGAATTTGAATTGAGATCCGTGTTTTTTAACTTAAATTCATTGTGGTAAAATACATCCCAACTTTTACAATCGATCCCTAAGGCCAACCCCCAGTAATAAAGGAACCAGCAATACCGCCAATAACGTGCTTCTCGGCAAATGTAGTTGAGATCACTCGTTGCGCCAGAATTAATAATATAAAAATGACGATAAAAAACCTCAGCAAGGGAAAAACAACCATCAACACACAAAGCGCAGAAGGATTGAAAAAAATCAAGCAACGAAATATCGACAACTATACTTATAATCCCAAAGCCGAAAGGAAAAGTCTGAAGGTTATTAAAGGACTACACTCATCCCACACAGACGAAGAAGTCCTAGAGGAATTAAAAAACTAGGGAATACCAGCCATCAAAGTATATATAAATACTTCACCCGATCTATCAGTGAACAAGTTCTCAACTGCACCACAGCTACGGAATGTCGAAGTCAAACCCCTTAAGCCAAATGTGGGGAGATAACAACAACAGCAGACAGGAAGTAACATCAACCTCAACGGTAAAGTCCAACGTAGGGAGTTCTGTGCCATCCTCCGACGCGTGCTCTTGTCCCCGACGGTGCATTACGCGGAAGAATAACTTAAACCCCGCGGCCCCGCTACCAACAACAAAGTCGATAGTGCCCCACAAGGGAAAAAATCAAAACAAAGTGCAGTGTAGTGAAGTCTTTCGCTGTCGAGTACAATCGGTCCGCTTCCTCTCGTCCCTCTCAATACAAAGCCACTGCTGCGCATTCTCGGTCGCAACTCCCGTTTCATTTTATCAGGCGGGTGCAGGCATGACTGAGAATCTGACGTAGCGGATTTTAGAGGTGTAATCGTACATCGATTGTTGTTGGGAAACTAATCTGAAAATTACACTTCTCATCTCTGTTTTTCCACTGGCAGTCGGAGTTGGTTTTTTCTGATATCTCCGTATTGTATTTTATGGGAAGTTTTAGGGTTGACGTGAGCATGTTCGTGGGCTTAGAGTGAATCTCTTCGCTATGTATGTCCACCTATTCCGCTATCAACCAGCTGTCATGGCGCTGTGTGATTTAAACCTGCCTGTATGTAGCTTGGTCCCGCTTTTCATTTTTCCTCGGTCTCGCCCTCTACGTGTGTAGTGACGTAGTCTACCAACTACAACCTCAATACCGCCTCTGCTCCAATCCGGAATTTAACTTACTGTCGTTAAAACTCCATGTCCGCAAGCATTTAATCCACTACTGCTTTATTTAACGTATTTAATGCGCTATCCGACTCCATCTCAAGAATTGTATCCCTGTCTCCTCGCACTGAAATTGCCATTGCGGGCGATTTCAATGTACACAATTTTAATTGGCTTCGACATTCGGGCCAGACGACATCCGAAGGAAGGTATGTGTTAAATAATCTGACACAGCTAGTAAATTAGCCCTGACATTGCAGAACACCCTCACCTCTAGGCTCGTCTGACCATTGTATCGTATCAGCTAATTTCTCGTTATCCCCACAAACAGTAAGAGAACAAATTCCTAAAAGAACAGGAACTTAGTTAGGAATTTTAACTGGTCACTGTGCTTCCTCGATAGTGACTTGGATGCCGCTGTTGATATCATCACACATATTCTTCTTGGGCATGAGATCCTTCATTCCTCATAGAGTGAATTGTATCAAGCCCAAAACAAACTCATGGTATGAGTCGAGCTGTAAAGAGGCTATCAGGTTGAGAGAGTTGAATTTCCGGATATACAAAGCAAACTCTACTTAGGAAAACCGGAATAAGTTTAAACGGGCCAGAAATGACTGTAATGCAATTATAAGACGTGTGAAATTCTTGTATGAGAAACGTAAAGAATTCTGCCTCGTCTTCAATTCCCACGCTCATTTACAATGACATCCCAGCTGTCAGCTCTTTACACAAAGCGAATCTGGTCACGGCGCTTTTGCAGCCAGCTCAACACTGCCAGATTCGAATATGTCGCTACCAGTACTTGAGAGCGTGGATTTCACCATGGGACAAATCCACTTCCGCATTCGTACAGTTGCAAGAGTGCTTAAAGATCTCGCCGTGCACACATCGGCTGGCCTGGATGGTATTCCCCCAATTCTGCTGAAGAGGTATTCTTCTGCCCTGGCAAAACCACTGCGTAAGCTCTTTCATATATCCTACTCTTTAGGTTTCTTTGCGAGCAGATGGAAAACATTTGTTTGCATTTGTCCAGCCCGTCGCTAAAAAGGGGAAATCTTCGCCACCCACCTCGTACCGACCCATAGCACTTACGTCCCTTCTTTCTAAGGTCATGGAAACGCTGATAAATCGTCAGCTTACGAAATATCTTGAACCGCGGAAGCTTCTTAATGACCGGCAGTATGGTTTCCGCAGCAACAGGTCCACTGGTGATCTGATAACTTATCTCACCGAAGAGTGAAACAGGTGAGAGTAAGATCGCTGCGCTTGATATTTCTAGGGCATATGGCAACTTTTGGCATCAAGCTTTCTTGTCGAAAATGCGTTCCTCTGGTGTCGATGAATCTCTTCTTCAATGGATTAGAAATTATTTTTCGAACCGTTTACCTCAAGTTGTTTTGGATGGGTTCAAGTCTGATATCCACCAAATAAATGCTGGTGTTCCCCAAGGCTCAGTTCTGTCTCCGACACTCTTTCTCATTTTTATAAAAAAGCTCAATGCTGTCTGCTGTCACTCAAGCGAGCTCTTGTTAATCAGCCATTATCCATGAATGGCACCTAGGTCGATGAAACCGGAAGGCTTTCCATCCTTATTATGTGTATCAACACAACACTTGGTTGGAACGGTCACATATTTAAAGTCGCCAAATGCTGCGAAATGTTTCGGTTTCCTCAATCGATCCAAGAAATAACTCTCCCCTTCCGATTTCGCTTTAGTTTTTAAGGCGTATATACGCCCCAAACTTGAGTATATCACTCATATCTGGTCGGATGCCCCCAAAACCACACTGCACCTACTAGATAGAATCCAAAAGCGAGCGATAGTCTGTTAGTCTGTTCCTAAAACCTAACCAACCCGAGATCGTATTCGTATAAAACCGTCTGAAAAGCAGAAGTAACATCTCTTTTAAGAATTTTTCTATATGCAGATCCGACGGTACAAATGAGAAACGGGATACAGTCGCTCTCATCAGGAAGACTATCAACAGCACCAAGATCGTGGTTCCGAACCTAATGGTATATGAGGCCACCGGAGTAATAATCCATGTGACACCCACGGAGAGCCTAATGCTCCTGAGCATCTACTACCGTTATAAAAGCAATGGTGTCATTATATGTCATGATCTTGAGGTGCTTAATGCGCTCTTATCAAGACATACTTATGAGGTCTTAGGTGGTGACTTCAAAGCTCAGGGGAAGCCAATGGCTAAAGGAAAATGTAGACAGTCACTCGCTGATCGTGATTTCCCAGCCCAAGCCCACCTACCCAAGAGCACCATCGATACTGGATTGTTATTCTCACGAGGCGGTCAATCTGGTAATCAACTAAGAGAATCCGATATTTACCAACAGGCGACCAGAAGGTGACTTCGTCAACCTACATCAGCCGGATATAGCTAAGCTACAAGAAGCTATACTGGAGAACATCCGCATACCGCCAGCAATAAGGAATCTCACCAATACGGACATTGACACAGCTATTGAAGGACTCGAGAACTCTCTCAACAACGCCTTACACTAACAAAAAAGGCCAGGGACAAATTGAGACAGATATAATCAAAAAGGTCAAGTATCTTGGCATTAACACGGAAAGTTTGAAGTTCAACAGTCAATCGAAACTGATCCTTAACAAGGCCAGGTTGGCCTTGTGCCAGATGAGGCTTCCTCTCATCTATCCCTTGATGCGCACTCAAAATGGATTAAACCAGAGGACAAAACTGCTGCTTTACAAGCAGGTTATACGGCCGATGTTAACGTACGGCTTCGCAATATGGCACATTATCTCTCAGACCAGCATTAGAAGTGAACTGTTATGGAGATACCCAACTTCACAGCTGTCCATCGACGATTTTTACTGGCTTTTTGACAGTTATGCATTTTTGACAGTTATTCGCGAAATAACGTAAATGCCGATCTCTGATTGGTCAATTTGGCAAGAGAGGTAGAAGTTGGGAATCTCTATATACACTTAATTTCTGACCAGCATGAAGAAACTCACAATTTTCGCAAGTAACATACTACGATTATGTATTTGACAAGATGATACCAATATTTTCAGCAGCCTGGAAGTCTAGGAGGCGTTCTTTTTGCGGAGGGTATCAAGATATGGATGCCACCAGGGGAGCTTCGGTTTACCCCTAACTTTCCTAATGGGGCAGGATCTTGCTAGATCAGTATTCAAAATATCAGTGAGTCTCTCAACTGATGAATCAAGCTCTGAGAGATTCAGCGGATGAGATTTGCCAGTAGCCCCTAAAAGGACACTGACAGCCTCCCAATACACGCCCCAGTATATTTTCCTTATAAAATGGGTAGACCTTATAAAGCTAAAGGTAATAAACCGGGTCAGGGACAAGGGTTGAATCTAAACTTGCTACTTATGATGAACTCTAATAGGTACTCACCTCTATCGTTAATGTCTGTTGTCCCCTAGATGGTATGGTGTGCGTTGGCATCACACCCCAGGATGAGTGCGGTTCTTAATATCTCCGCATTCGCTATCACTCTCTTCAGTAACTCCGGCGGTACAGCACGGTCGCCTTCCATGTATGCTGAGGTTAGCTGTTCAATGTATGCCTGCTTCCAGACACACAGTTATTGTATCTTGATCGCTATAGTTGGAGAGAAGATAAACATTAAGTGAAGACTTCGAATCTCTTCTCGACTCTAGCTGTTGAGTGGTGTTGAACCGAGATCGAGATCAGAAAGACCGATGCTATCGACATCCCGAGACCGATTCTCTAGGACAGGTGTGGACCTCTTGTCCGCGACGGGTGGGGACGGCACCGTCTTCGCAGGTTTATGCCCACCCTTCTTGTACACCTTCAGCGTAACCCAGTTAAAACCGTAGTAGATTACGTTATTGTTTTTTGCAATGGAGACCAGAGCAGCTCCAGATGAGAGGGGCATCGGAGGGTATGAGATGTAGCCAGGCACGTGTCCTGGGCCTACTGGGGATTGCATCCCTATGCACAACGTGAATCTGGCTGACTTCCATAAATCCCCCAAATCTAACACGGTCTGCCTATAATATATATATAGAAATAATGGTCCCACTAGTAGCGGCGAAAGGAAAGATAGGTGTCTGATTAAACCAAAGGGTCGCCAGGTGGCCGCGGCACACAGTTCGCGACTGAGATGGTTCTTCAAGTGGGACTCCAGCCAAGCTGATCATCAGCACGGTACTTGTGACACCTTGATACAGCCCACCGGAGAGGAAAAGAGGGAGTAACATAGCAAGGGATATAGATTAGACGAAACATTTTCTTTATCAGAACTTGTGTCATAATGCCCGGAAAATGAGCTCATGTTTTGCTATACAACACAGTCCATTGCTACCAAGGTCAGAGTTGGGAAACAATGTGATCCAGTAAAATAAATGTTTCGCGTCCTTATCACAATCAACAATAAGTATTTGTCGTGCCTCTTGATACTGTGATACGAGTACCATCGTCGTCAAACTCGGATTTTTTTCTTTTTATTTAATTATAAATGTTAACGTTTGCATGAGTACTACGCTACTTTTCAGAAATGTAGTATTATAGATATGCCCAACTTCACAGCTGATTGACCTCTAGTCCTTCGGCGTATTCAGAGGCTTTTTGAGAGCTATTCATGAATTTTTGACACTTATTCCGGTTCAATGTGGTTGTAGAAAACGATATAAAAAATGGTTGTCGAAAATGTTAATTAGAGAAAGGTAGATGATGGGCTTCTATATCGTACTTTATTTCTACTTTTCAGTCTGTATGTATTTCTCATTATTTCCACGATCCCGGCATTGCCTGTTAAGTATATGAAACATAATTTTGCGAAATTAATCCAGTAAAACAATTTTAATGTTCGTGTTAAGAAATATTTTATTCATTAGGATGTACAAATTGTGAAATAACTTAAATTTGCAATACTCTCGATGGAATTGTGTGTATTACTTTCATTTATTACCTTTAGTATAGAAACCCTACGTATAAGATGTTTATGCCAGAAATAAAGTACTAAATAGATATGCTTTTTACTTTCCAGTGAAAACCCATAGTCCAACTCCGTTCACCTCAGATTTTGACGTTTGTGCTCTCAAATGAAGCTGTTGTAAAAAGGCCTTTCAAATGACACCAAGGGGCAATAGAAGTAGAAGTTGCATATCTTTTCAGTACTTCATCTCTGGTGTATGCCAAGAAATGTATTCCTCATTTCATTCATCTTAATTCATTTTGATTTTCAAAAATTCACGATAAGCTTATATAACTAACTAACTTACTGGCCCTCGGCGGGCACTCTAAGCAAAGCTTAACCTTATTCTATGTCTTTCGACTTAAAAAACTCATATAACCAAGTATAATTTTATAATTTGTTTGAAAAAATTAAAGTTAAGAAAATTTAGAAACAAAAACTAAATTACCAAACATTTTTAATTAAAACTTATATACTAACTTTCATACTGTCTTAAAATAACTAAAATTATCGTTGTGCGACAGAGCGGTCGTGGTTGATTCGCCCATTTGTTTGAAAAAATTAAAGTTAAGAAAATTTAGAAACAAAAACTAAATTACCAAACATTTATATAGGTGAAATATAGGTGCGCGTATGTGATCACATTTTAATGAAAGCCCAAGAAAAATTGTATGTTGTATGCTCAGGTGAGCTTGCCTACTGCATTCCTCCTCCAATACCCGCCTGGGTAGGAATGCTCAAATGAACTGATCCAGGCAAATGATATCTGCGTACAGGGACCGCAATCTAGGTGCCAGGGGAAAGTGCAGCAGCTCAACGTTGGACCACCGGCTGAAAGGGGAGCAATGGATGCACCGACAGCTAGGAAGAGGCCACTGTTTCAGGAAGAAGGTTTGAGCCATGTTCAGCGAAAGGTAAAAGGGCGTGCACAGCTTCGAGCTGATGACGAAAAAGCACAGAGTGACGTTAAGGAGAATTCTGGAGGTTTTGATGATTGGCGGATGGCGTTGCTTCACAACCCGCAGTGCAGCAAAGGAGTTCAACGAAGATTCCAAACACATTGTGATCGTCTCCCACCGTGCAGGCAGGAATTCTGAATCTTGGACGAACAAATTTAGGTGGTGGGTAGTGTAACGTGGAAAGTACACCGCGTATAAGGTGAGATAATCAGGACACCAACGGCATCTATACGCAATTAGAAGAACGATCAACTTGGAAGGGTTTTCCTGTATTTCTTGTACATACCTCAATAAGGGATGCCTGCACTGATAGATTGTAAAGAATCAAGAGTATAAGTGTCAGCGGGGAAATTCTGTAGATTCGTGGCGACAGTAGGATCTAGAACCAATACTGCGAGTATAAATATCGTCACGGTGTTCGATGCGAGTTAGTTCAGTTGGAGAATTATTGCAGTTCAGTCAAATATTTTTTAGTGCAGTTTGGGATCTTATAGTGAAAGTGTATCCCTCAGTTCAACAGTGTAATAAAGTATAAGAAGTAATGAGTACTTGCAAAATAAATTCGTGTATATCGTGATTAGTGAACTTTTGTATTTCATTCGTCACAATCCAGTGATCGAACCCTGTTTTGTGGACAATTTTATTAACTGTACGTTGACTCATTTACGGCTAAGCGTAACAATATATTTAAAACAGAATGAAACTATTATTATTATCTTGTAGCTTGAAAACATATGAAATAAAAAAAATAAATAAAATCAAATGGATTATATTATTAGTTCTTGTGCTTTCAAACGAAAAGGTTGAAATAAAATAAGCATTCAATTTAAAGAGTTGTTAATTTTCAAAAGTATTTGACATTTAAAGCACTGCAGACCATTACTACACTACCTACACTAGCACCTCTAGTTGTCATTTATTTGGATTGTCATTTGTCAGGATTATTGAATTGAAACTGGACTTCAGAACCAACGTGTTTTTAGGTCTTTGCCATTTGATAAATCTTATCTTGAATTTGAATTGAGATCCGTGTTTTTTAACTTAAATTCATTGTGGTAAAATACATCCCAACTTTTACAATCGATCCCTAAGGCCAACCCCCAGTAATAAAGGAACCAGCAATACCGCCAATAACGTGCTTCTCGGCAAATGTAGTTGAGATCACTCGTTGCGCCAGAATTAATAATATAAAAATGACGATAAAAAACCTCAGCAAGGGAAAAACAACCATCAACACACAAAGCGCAGAAGGATTAAAAAAAATCAAGCAACGAAATATCGACAACTATACTTATAATCCCAAAGCCGAAAGGAAAAGTCTGAAGGTTATTAAAGGACTACACTCATCCCACACAGACGAAGAAGTCCTAGAGGAATTAAAAAACTAGGGAATACCAGCCATCAAAGTATATATAAATACTTCACCCGATCTATCAGTGAACAAGTTCTCAACTGCACCACAGCTACGGAATGTCGAAGTCAAACCCCTTAAGCCAAATGTGGGGAGATAACAACAACAGCAGACAGGAAGTAACATCAACCTCAACGGTAAAGTCCAACGTAGGGAGTTCTGTGCCATCCTCCGACGCGTGCTCTTGTCCCCGACGGTGCATTACGCGGAAGAATAACTTAAACCCCGCGGCCCCGCTACCAACAACAAAGTCGATAGTGCCCCACAAGGGAAAAAATCAAAACAAAGTGCAGTGTAGTGAAGTCTTTCGCTGTCGAGTACAATCGGTCCGCTTCCTCTCGTCCCTCTCAATACAAAGCCACTGCTGCGCATTCTCGGTCGCAACTCCCGTTTCATTTTATCAGGCGGGTGCAGGCATGACTGAGAATCTGACGTAGCGGATTTTAGAGGTGTAATCGTACATCGATTGTTGTTGGGAAACTAATCTGAAAATTACACTTCTCATCTCTGTTTTTCCACTGGCAGTCGGAGTTGGTTTTTTCTGATATCTCCGTATTGTATTTTATGGGAAGTTTTAGGGTTGACGTGAGCATGTTCGTGGGCTTAGAGTGAATCTCTTCGCTATGTATGTCCACCTATTCCGCTATCAACCAGCTGTCATGGCGCTGTGTGAAACACAGTTAGGGGAGAACACCGATTTATCGGATTTAAACCTGCCTGTATGTAGCTTGGTCCCGCTTTTCATTTTTCCTCGGTCTCGCCCTCTACGTGTGTAGTGACGTAGTTTACCAACTACAACCTCAATACCGCCTCTGCTCCAATCCGGAATTTAACTTACTGTCGTTAAAACTCCATGTCCGCAAGCATTTAATCCACTACTGCTTTATTTACAGAAGTTAAAACCTGGATAGCAATTCAACGTGTAACGTATTTAATGCGCTATCCGACTCCATCTCAAGAATTGTATCCCTGTCTCCTCGCACTGAAATTGCCATTGCGGGCGATTTCAATGTACACAATTCTAATTGGCTTCGACATTCGGGCCAGACGACATCCGAAGGAAGGTATGTGTTAAATAATCTGACACAGCTAGTAAATTAGCCCTGACATTGCAGAACACCCTCACCTCTAGGCTCGTCTGACCATTGTGTCGTATCAGCTAATTTCTCGTTATCCCCACAAACAGTAAGAGAACAAATTCCTAAAAGAACAGGAACTTAGTTAGGAATTTTAACTGGTCACTGTGCTTCCTCGATAGTGACTTGGATGCCGCTGTTGATATCATCACACATATTCTTCTTGGGCATGAGATCCTTCATTCCTCATAGAGTGAATTGTATCAAGCCCAAAACAAACTCATGGTATGAGTCGAGCTGTAAAGAGGCTATCAGGTTGAGAGAGTTGAATTTCCGGATATACAAAGCAAACTCTACTTAGGAAAACCGGAATAAGTTTAAACGGGCCAGAAATGACTGTAATGCAATTATAAGACGTGTGAAATTCTTGTATGAGAAACGTAAAGAATTCTGCCTCGTCTTCAATTCCCACGCTCATTTACAATGACATCCCAGCTGTCAGCTCTTTACACAAAGCGAATCTGGTCGCGGCGCTTTTGCAGCCAGCTCAACACTGCCAGATTCCAATATGTCGCTACCAGTACTTGAGAGCGTGGATTTCACCATGGGACAAATCCACTTCCGCATTCGTACAGTTGCAAGAGTGCTTAAAGATCTCGCCGTGCACACATCGGCTGGCCCGGATGGTATTCCCCCAATTCTGCTGAAGAGGTATTCTTCTGCCCTGGCAAAACCACTGCGTAAGCTCTTTCATATATCCTACTCTTTAGGTTTCTTTGCGAGCAGATGGAAAACATTTGTTTGCATTTGTCCAGCCCGTCGCTAAAAAGGGGAAATCTTCGCCACCCACCTCGTACCGACCCATAGCACTTACGTCCCTTCTTTCTAAGGTCATGGAAACGCTGATAAATCGTCAGCTTACGAAATATCTTGAACCGCGGAAGCTTCTTAATGACCGGCAGTATGGTTTCCGCAGCAACAGGTCCACTGGTGATCTGATAACTTATCTCACCGAAGAGTGAAACAGGTGAGAGCAAGATCGCTGCGCTTGATATTTCTAGGGCATATGGCAACTTTTGGCATCAAGCTTTCTTGTCGAAAATGCGTTCCTCTGGTGTCGATGAATCTCTTCTTCAATGGATTAGAAATTATTTTTCGAACCGTTTACCTCAAGTTGTTTTGGATGGGTTCAAGTCTGATATCCACCAAATAAATGCTGGTGTTCCCCAAGGCTCAGTTCTGTCTCCGACACTCTTTCTCATTTTTATAAAAAAGCTCAATGCTGTCTGCTGTCACTCAAGCGAGCTCTTGTTAATCAGCCATTATCCATGAATGGCACCTAGGTCGATGAAACCGGAAGGCTTTCCATCTTTATTATGTGTATCAACACAACACTTGGTTGGAACGGTCACATATTTAAAGTCGCCAAATGCTGCGAAATGTTTCGGTTTCCTCAATCGATCCAAGAAATAACTCTCCCCTTCCGATTTCGCTTTAGTTTTTAAGGCGTATATACGCCCCAAACTTGAGTATATCACTCATATCTGGTCGGATGCCCCCAAAACCACACTGCACCTACTAGATAGAATCCAAAAGCGAGCGATAGTCTGTTAGTCTGTTCCTAAAACCTAACCAACCCGAGATCGTATTCGTATAAAACCGTCTGAAAAGCAGAAGTAACATCTCTTTTAAGAATTTTTCTATATGCAGATCCGACGGTACAAATGAGAAACGGGATACAGTCGCTCTCATCAGGAAGACTATCCACAGCACCAAGATCGTGGTTCCGAACCTAATGGTATATGAGGCCACCGGAGTAATAATCCATGTGACACCCACGGAGAGCCTAATGCTCCTGAGCATCTACTACCGTTATAAAAGCAATGGTGTCATTATATGTCATGATCTTGAGGTGCTTAATGCGCTCTTATCAAGACATACTTATGAGGTCTTAGGTGGTGACTTCAAAGCTCAGGGGAAGCCAATGGCTAAAGGAAAATGTAGACAGTCACTCGCTGATCGTGATTTCCCAGCCCAAGCCCACCTACCCAAGAGCACCATCGATACTGGATTGTTGTTCTCACGAGGCGGTCAATCTGGTAATCAACTAAGAGAATCCGATATTTACCAACAGGCGACCAGAAGGTGACTTCGTCAACCTACATCAGCCGGATATAGCTAAGCTACAAGAAGCTATACTGGAGAACATCCGCATACCGCCAGCAATAAGGAATCTCACCAATACGGACATTGACACAGCTATTGAAGGACTCGAGAACTCTCTCAACAACGCCTTACACTAACAAAAAAGGCCAGGGACAAATTGAGACAGATATAATCAAAAAGGTCAAGTATCTTGGCATTAACACGGAAAGTTTGAAGTTCAACAGTCAATCGAAACTGATCCTTAACAAGGCCAGGTTGGCCTTGTGCCAGATGAGGCTTCCTCTCATCTATCCCTTGATGCGCACTCAAAATGGATTAAACCAGAGGACAAAACTGCTGCTTTACAAGCAGGTTATACGGCCGATGTTAACGTACGGCTTCGCAATATGGCACATTATCTCTCAGACCAGCATTAGAAGTGAACTGTTATGGAGATACCCAACTTCACAGCTGTCCATCGACGATTTTTACTGGCTTTTTGACAGTTATGCATTTTTGACAGTTATTCGCGAAATAACGTAAATGCCGATCTCTGATTGGTCAATTTGGCAAGAGAGGTAGAAGTTGGGAATCTCTATCACACTTAATTTCTGACCAGCATGAAGAAACTCACAATTTTCGCAAGTAACATACTACGATTATGTATTTGACAAGATGATACCAATATTTTCAGCAGCCTGGAAGTCTAGGAGGCGTTCTTTTTGCGGAGGGTATCAAGATATGGATGCCACCAGGGGAGCTTCGGTTTACCCCTAACTTTCCTAATGGGGCAGGATCTTGCTAGATCAGTATTCAAAATATCAGTGAGTCTCTCAACTGATGAATCAAGCTCTGAGAGATTCAGCGGATGAGATTTGCCAGTAGCCCCTAAAAGGACACTGACAGCCTCCCAATACACGCCCCAGTATATTTTCCTTATAAAATGGGTAGACCTTATAAAGCTAAAGGTAATAAACCGGGTCAGGGACAAGGGTTGAATCTAAACTTGCTACTTATGATGAACTCTAATAGGTACTCACCTCTATCGTTAATGTCTGTTGTCCCCTAGATGGTATGGTGTGCGTTGGCATCACACCCCAGGATGAGTGCGGTTCTTAATATCTCCGCATTCGCTATCACTCTCTTCAGTAACTCCGGCGGTACAGCACGGTCGCCTTCCATGTATGCTGAGGTTAGCTGTTCAATGTATGCCTGCTTCCAGACACACAGTTATTGTATCTTGATCGCTATAGTTGGAGAGAAGATAAACATTAAGTGAAGACTTCGAATCTCTTCTCGACTCTAGCTGTTGAGTGGTGTTGAACCGAGATCGAGATCAGAAAGACCGATGCTATCGACATCCCGAGACCGATTCTCTAGGACAGGTGTGGACCTCTTGTCCGCGACGGGTGGGGACGGCACCGTCTTCGCAGGTTTATCCCCACCCTTCTTGTACACCTTCAGCGTAACCCAGTTAAAACCGTAGTAGATTACGTTATTGTTTTTTGCAATGGGGACCAGAGCAGCTCCAGATGAGAGGGGCATCGGAGGGTATGAGATGTAGCCAGGCACGTGTCCTGGGCCTACTGGGGATTGCATCCCTATGCACAACGTGAATCTGGCTGACTTCCATAAATCCCCCAAATCTAACACGGTCTGCCTATAATATATATATAGAAATAATGGTCCCACTAGTAGCGGCGAAAGGAAAGATAGGTGTCTGATTAAACCAAAGGGTCGCCAGGTGGCCGCGGCACACAGTTCGCGACTGAGATGGTTCTTCAAGTGGGACTCCAGCCAAGCTGATCATCAGCACGGTACTTGTGACACCTTGATACAGCCCACCGGAGAGGAAAAGAGGGAGTAACATAGCAAGGGATATAGATTAGACGAAACATTTTCTTTATCAGAACTTGTGTCATAATGCCCGGAAAATGAGCTCATGTTTTGCTATACAACACAGTCCATTGCTACCAAGGTCAGAGTTGGGAAACAATGTGATCCAGTAAAATAAATGTTTCGCGTCCTTATCACAATCAACAATAAGTATTTGTCGTGCCTCTTGATACTGTGATACGAGTACCATCGTCGTCAAACTCGGATTTTTTTCTTTTTATTTAATTATAAATGTTAACGTTTGCATGAGTACTACGCTACTTTTCAGAAATGTAGTATTATAGATATGCCCAACTTCACAGCTGATTGACCTCTAGTCCTTCGGCGTATTCAGAGGCTTTTTGAGAGCTATTCATGAATTTTTGACACTTATTCCGGTTCAATGTGGTTGTAGAAAACGATATAAAAAATGGTTGTCGAAAATGTTAATTAGAGAAAGGTAGATGATGGGCTTCTATATCGTACTTTATTTCTACTTTTCAGTCTGTATGTATTTCTCATTATTTCCACGATCCCGGCATTGCCTGTTAAGTATATGAAACATAGTTTTGCGAAATTAATCCAGTAAAACAATTTTAATGTTCGTGTTAAGAAATATTTTATTCATTAGGATGTACAAATTGTGAAATAACTTAAATTTGCAATACTCTCGATGGAATTGTGTGTATTACTTTCATTTATTACCTTTAGTATAGAAACCCTACGTATAAGATGTTTATGCCAGAAATAAAGTACTAAATAGATATGCTTTTTACTTTCCAGTGAAAACCCATAGTCCAACTCCGTTCACCTCAGATTTTGACGTTTGTGCTCTCAAATGAAGCTGTTGTAAAAAGCCCTTTCAAATGACACCAAGGGGCAATAGAAGTAGAAGTTGCATATCTTTTCAGTACTTCATCTCTGGTGTATGCCAAGAAATGTATTCCTCATTTCATTCATCTTAATTCATTTTGATTTTCAAAAATTCACGATAAGCTTATATAACTAACTAACTTACTGGCCCTCGGCGGGCACTCTAAGCAAAGCTTAACCTTATTCTATGTCTTTCGACTTAAAAAACTCATATAACCAAGTATAATTTTATAATTTGTTTGAAAAAATTAAAGTTAAGAAAATTTAGAAACAAAAACTAAATTACCAAACATTTTTAATTAAAACTTATATACTAACTTTCATACTGTCTTAAAATAACTAAAATTATCGTTGTGCGACAGAGCGGTCGTGGTTGATTCGCCCATCCACACGTCATCTGGCGATGTGATAGTTGAGCGGTACCACATGTGCGTCTTGTATCAGACCGTGCTTATCCAAATGGAGCAATGCTTCTGGAAACGCGAAGCGGGTATGACGTACCCTCTCGTGGTATTGAGGATTGAAATCAGGTTTTTTGGTCGGGTTCATCGCTCTAGCAGTGTGATCTCAAATTATCTTCACCAGGAAATTGTCCACCTGTATAAGCTTTGCCATATTGTATAAGACCACATTGGAAGAGAATTTTTAGTACTGGGACTCTGGAGTTCGATAAAGGCGAAGGCAAGCCCTAAGACAAGGCCTCTCGAACAACCGAATCTTCTCCATCGAGCTTAAACTCAGGTTGAACCACACGGGACAGCCATAGGTGAACATTGGCCGGATGAGAGCCGTGTAGCACGTAACCTTTACACTCGCATGGTTGGCTGCTGTAAAACAGTATCTTTGTAAGCGCAAAACCACCTCGGGCACTAGCTAGAGCAGCATCTACATGTATGTTAAAATATAGATACTGGTCTAGCCAGATCCCCAGATATCGGTACTTTGCGCCAGGGGTTGCCCATGTCGTCCAATAATTGAGAACTTTTACCAATTCTTTTTCGTATGAGCCGAGGCCTTGTACAACGGGTTCCTGAACAGTATGGTTTCCGACTTCTGAAAGTTGATATTCAACTCCCAGCCATCGCAATCTTTCAAGAAATAATCGAAGTCACCCTGCACGAGAGTAGCGACATCCTCGATCCTTTTGCCTGATCTCTACTGGCTCAAGTCGTCAGCGTACGCAAGTAAATGTTGAACAGGATCTGGGTTGTACAATCGCAGTTTTCCAATGCTCCGGATAATGTGCGTTATTCAGAGCATTGTTAAACAGAATTGTGTACATATTAACCACATATATGGGGAGATGTCTTAGCACAATACTCGAAATCCCGTCGATTCCAACTGTTATCACCATTGAAGACGACGAGTCGATGTTCTCAGATCGCAGAAATGTACTCCTTGGCAGCTCCACATGCAAATTTCAACAAAATTTGTTCGCTGTTTTTGACAGGATATGATGTTCTAACAATAACCCACGATGCTGCATCACTCTGAACTGTGAACACCTTATGTTAACGTTCTGAGAATATGTGTATAAATTCGTAATTTTCACATCCAGATCCACATCTAAACTGCGTTACCAAACACATTTTTTTCTAGGGATATAGTCCTCTCTCAGTCCCAAATGTAACAAATGCACTGCATTCTTGTATTCTTTTTTTGCAAGCGTTTATATGCTTAAATTTTAAGTGCACAAGAAAACGATCATCGGGGCTTAATGAATAAAATTCTGATTATTAATATTTCTAAACTGCTCCGAGTTTCTATTAAAGTTTTGGTTATAGTTTTGTCTAACCTGATCGGACTTTCTTTCACGATTTTGAATTTGATTATAAGATGTACCGCTGCTATTTGTATTATAGTTGTAACCTCTTTTATTTTGAGTGAAATAATTTATATTTCTATTAGATCTATTTTGCCTAAATGTTTTTAACACTATTGATTCATTCACTGGAGGTGAGAATTCTACTGGCTTCTGCTTATCAAATTCGTACTTGGAATTAAGGTTATCTAATATATCTCTAAGTTTATTAAAATATTCACTCACATTATTATTATTCCTGCAACTAACGGCTTGATGGTAAAGGCTGTGGTACGTTTCTCTTACTTCAAAGTTTCTGGTTAACTCTGTTTTTATTTGCTCCCACGTTGGATTAGTCCCAAGAGTACGGATGGATTGTGCAGCATCTCCTTGAATTTTATTTATTGCACTTGTTTGCAGTATAAAATTATAGAGGCCTTGATCTCCTTGGAATAGTGGTAAGAACAGTTCCAGTTCGCAGAACAGTTCGTAGCCATCCTTTCCATTGAACTCCCTCATTCTAGCTGCTTCTTTTATCAGCTCTGCAGCAGGTATTTAGTATTGTGGTCCTGGATTAGGTTGAGTAGGTACTGGTGGAGGATTCCTCTACATTTTTTTTCGGTAGTTCTTGATAGGGTTTAAATGTCTCTTTTATTTTAACTGGTTTTGGCATTAAATTATGAAATGGGTTCACACTTCACTTTTTTTTTATCCTAAAATTCTTCACAACAAACACTTTGCAAAAGAGGAGAGCGAGAGATCGATTTTCACTTTACAGTAGTGTAGTTCTTAAGAACAGTATTTGTGTTTCACTTCACTTATGTATATCGATCTTTTGATCAGACAGTTTCACTTTGTAGTTTTCGTTCGGAATTCTAATCTTTGGATTTAGAATTCTACCGACTGCGTTAGAAAAGGAAAACACTGAATTAAGACAACAATTAATTTTTCTTAATCGATGTTTATTTGTCTGTTTCTCCAAGTATACTGACTGTGTTTCTTTTTATGCAACACACCTGACAATGTTACAATGAATATAAAAAATGCTGACTATTTATTGCCGCTTCCAGACGATAGCGATTATCGCCGGAGCCGCTGATTTAAGCATTATTGCTGAACTTTAAACAAGTCGTTGGACATCCGGTGAACTGCTAACTGGTGTTGATGCGGTTGTTGGCACTGACATAACTCGGGCACGTGGGATTGTTAATACCCTTAAGTGTCCGGCTTCAAACACAGCACGGGCCAAACCTAACTTGAGCATCGTTTATTAAAATAGCGATAACATTTTCTTGGGCTTTCATTTAAATGTAAACACATCCACGCACCTATATTTCCGAGTTCTGAAACAATTACATTCTAAAATTATCAAATGCCACCGCCAAATGGAAAATGATCCCAGTTGAACAAAAGGGCCGTGTGCTGCCAGCTTTTTGAATTTATTTGGAGTAAGAATTTTAATTGTATTTTGTCACCTCACTTCAATTCAAGAATACAAATTTTGATGTTAGGCGAGAATTTGTAATCACGTCTAAAACAATACGATGAAGTAATAATACTAATCCATAAGAATATTTATATTCGAATATGGTTATTGGCCGTTGGTAAAAATGTATCCAAAGGCGTGTTTCTTTTTTCTGCAAACGTATATACGCTTAAATCAACTTGCAACGTAAAATATACAGTGTATTCATCCCTGAATTTATGCACTCATTCAGTAGGTTGCAATATGTGACTCACGATGTCAAGCATTTGTAGGTGTTGTTGATGTATTAGATAATTTTGAAATGTTTCAACGACCACTTTACACGATTCTACCCCTGACTGCCACATGAATCATTAAGCGCCGACGGTCGTTTTCTTGCAACAACGCTTGCAAAAAACGAATACAAGAATGCAGTGCATTTGTTACATTTGGGACTGAGAGAGGACTATATCCCTAGAAAAAAATGTGTTTGGTAACGCAGTTTAGATGTAGATCTGGATGTGAAAATTACGAATTTATACACATATTCTCAGAACGTTAACATAAGGTGTTCACAGTCCAGAGTGAAGAAGCATCGTGGGTTATTGTTAGAACATCATATTCTGTCAAAAACAGCTAACAAATTTTGTAGAAATTTGCATATGCATAAACTTTCTAAACACGCGATAGCATTTCATTTGGAAAACAAAAATAACTTAACACTTATTGAAAAAATTAGATTATTTATTTCAATTAGAGGTAAACCTACAAAATGCATAACCGATAATGAATTCAGCACTACAAATATAAAAGATTTTTTTAGAGAAGAAGGTATAGAGGTACACTATACAAAACCAAACAGTCACACCGGAAATGCAGATGTAGAGAGACTTCACAATACAATTAGTGAAAAATTTAGAGTATTTGAAACTATAAAATCCAATCTTACAGTGAAAGAAAAGTTGTATAAGTGCATAGAATTTTATAACAAATCCATACATTCTGTAACTAAATGTAGGCCAATAGACGTTTTAGATGGAAAGGTTGATATACAAAGATTAGCAAACTTAATCAAGCAAAGTAAAATACAATTAATTGAAAAGGCAAATAGGAATAGGGCAAATTTTACTAAAAGAGGATCAGAAGGTTATGTTACAAATTACCGGGCAACGAATTATGGACACAAATAACTACTTAATAGAACAGATTTACCACCAACCAACTTAATAGAACAGATTAACCATCAAGTTTTTATTAACAACCGCTTTAATAATACTTTTGTAATGCTTCAACAGATAATTGAAAATGATAGGACTGATATTTTAAAACAGTTCAACAATGTTAAAACCGAGAAATATAGATTTAATAAAATAAGATATTTAGAATTATTATCACAAATTAGAATAATCAAAGACAATGTTGAACAAATTCAAAGCAATATAGCTTCAAGTAGGCTATGAATAAAGGGAAAAACATATTAACTAAGGATGAGCTATTAAGATACGATATTGAGTTTGAAAAATTAAAGAACATTAAACTTGGTACGGCCAAATATAAAAGTGATAAAATCATCTGTGCCTCATCATACCTCAGGAGATTACAGTAACTTATCACTTATCTCAGTAATGAAAATTATGAAAAAATAGTTATGGAAGACGAAGAAATAGTAAAAATAGAAACACTGATTAAAAGAATTTAAAGAAATCCAACTCAACTGTATATATAGTCAAAATTGTATAAAAATTAAGGATCATAAAATGGAACTTATTGAAACTGAAGAAGGTTTAATATTACTAAAGAATTATAAAACTATTAGTTTAAATAGTTCTTGTGATGAGAGAATTGTTCGATTAAATGGAAACTATTTATTAAATTATAATGATTGTGAATTACAAACTGGAAACCGATCATTTAGCAATAGAAAAGCAATGTTTGAACAAAAATTCGTAATACCTAATGAAATCGAACTCGATCAAAGCATGAGAGAAAAAATCATTTAGTATTAAATGTATGCATAACAATTATTGTATTTTTCCTCATCATAGCATTCTTCTTCTTCTTTGTTTGGCGCTACAGTCCGGGGTGGACCTGGGCCTCAACTAACAAGCCTCTCCAGCCAGCACGATCTTTCGCCAGCTGCCTCCAGTTGTGCACACCAAGTTGGTTGAGGTCCTTCTCCACTTGTGTGCGCCATCTCGTTCTAGGACGCCCTCTTATGCGTTGTCCCAAAGGCTCGGAATCGAAGACTCTTCGGGCCGGAGCTGTGGTGTCAATACGCTCTACGTGACCTAGCCATCTTAAGCGTTGGATCCGAAGACGCTTAACTAGGTGCATGCCGCTGTACATCCCGTACAGTTCGTGGTTTAATCTGATTCTCCAGACGCCATCAATACAAACAGGACAAAAGATCGCACGCAGAACTTTTCTCTCAAAACGACCAAGAGCTTCTTCATCCGCTTTCAATAGCGTCCATGTCTATGCGCCATAGAGCAGGACGGGGATGATTAGGGTGTTATATAAAGTCAACTTGGTGTTTCGAGAGTTGGCTCTGTTACTCAATTGCCTCTTGAGCGCAAAGAAACAGCGATTGGCAAGAGTAATTCTGCGCTTGATCTCGGTACTGGTGTTATTGTCCCTGTTTACTGCAGAGCCAAGGTAGACGAAGTCCTTGACTACCTCAAAGTTTCTGCTGCCCATTATGACGCTCTGTTCGAGGCGTCGATGTTGTGCGTCCTTTCGTGATGACAGCATGTACTTTGTTTTGCCCTGATTAACTGCCAAACCCATTTTAGCCGCTTCCGCTTCAATGCTAGCAAAAGCCTTATTGACAGCTCGCTGTGTTCGTCCAATCACAACAATGTCGTCCGCGTAGGCAAGCAGTTGAACGGACTTTTGGAAGATCGTGCCTCTGGTGTTGACATTTGAGTTTCGCACGATCTTCTCAAGTATGATATTGAAGAAATCACATGACAGCGTGTCGCCTTGTCTAAAACCTTTATTGACATTGAAGGTCTCGGTGAGTTCGTTACCGACCTTGATGGAGCAGCGAGAGTTCTCCATCGTCATCCTGCACAATCTGACGAGTTTGGCTGGAATGTCAAAACTAGACATGGCATTGTATAGCTCGTCTCTATGTACGCTGTCATATACGGCCTTAAAATCGACGAATAGGTGGTGGGTGTCGATCTGCATCTCGTGGGTTTTTTCCAGGATCTGCCGCAGTGTGAAAATTTGGTCAATGGTGGACTTTCCCAGCCTGAAACCGCACTGATAAGGACCTATCAGGTTATTGACGAATGGTTTCAGGCGTTCACACAAGACGGCAGAGAGGATCTTGTACGATATGTTAATAAGACTGATCCCTCGATAGTTGGCGCAGTCAAAAGGGTCTCCTTTCTTGTGGACCGGACAAGCGACGCTGAGATTCCACTCATCGGGCATGCTTTCCTCCGACCATATCTTACAGATGAGCTGGTGCATGTGCCCAACCAGATCATCTCCAGCTGCTTTAAACAGTTCCGCGGACAGTCCGTCCGCTCCAGCAGCTTTGTTCGACTTTAGTCTAGATATCGATATCTTGACCTCGCCTAAGTCGGGGGGACGGAATTCGTGGTCATCCTCGTCCAAATTAAATGGAACATTCTGCCTGATAGCGGGATTTGTGTAGTCATCGCCGTTTAACAGTCTGCAGAAGTGATTTTTCCAAATTCTCAGCATCGACTGCGACTCTACTACTAGTTGTCCATTTTCATCCCTGCAGGCTTCTGTCCGAGGTCTATACCCTCCCGATAACTGTTTTACCTTTTGGTAAAACTTTCGGACCTCTTCCTGCCGTAACATCTCTCCATCTCTTCGAACGCGCGCTTCTCGTGCTCTTTCTTTTTCCTTCTGAGAAGCCGGTTCTCTTCCCTTCTCTTCTGCTCGTAGAGCTCACGAATAGTTCTCGTTGTTCGATGCAGAGTTGCCTTGTTGGCCTCCTGTTTGGCTGCATGTGCCTGCCTGCACTCGTCGTCAAGCCATGGGTTCTTCTTTGGTGGTGTCGTAAAACCCAGCACATCAGTGGCAGCTTCTTTGATGGCTTCTTGACAACGTTTCCATTCCTGGTCTATTGTGGTTGTAGGCAGGGTCGAACTTTCGGAGAGTTTCAGGGAGACTCGGTCGGCAAAGTTCCCAACGATCGATTGCGATTGTAGCTTTCCAACGTCAAAACGAGGTGTCCTATCTCGACTCCGTATTTCTCTCGATATCCTCATTCTTACCTTGGCTACAATAAGGAAATGGTCCGAGTCAATATTGGCTCCTCGGAAAGTTCGGACATCGAGAATATTGGAGGAGTGTCTGACGTCGATCACAATGTGATCAATCTGGTTGACGGTTGATTGATCAGGTGACCGCCAGGTCCCTTTATGGATGTTGAGATGTGGGAACCGTGTGCTCATTACAAAGAGGTTACGCCCCGAGGCGAAAGCCACCAGCCTGAGTCCATTTCCGGATGTGTTGTCGTGTAGGCTGTGTTTTCCGATAACTTTAGCAAAGATTTCTTCCTTGCCCAGCTGTGATCTCCTAGAACGATCTTGGTATCATAGCTGGGGCATTGATCGTATGTTCTTTCTAGGAGATCATAGAAATCGTCCTTGCTATTGTCATCCTTCTCCTCTGTGAGGCGCTCTTTTACACTCTTAAAGCTAAAGACTTTTTGCCTAAGTCTGCCTCGAACAACAAATCCACATCCAAATAAGCGCTGCCCTCCTTCATTGTAGCAGTCGCCGTAGTAGAGGTCGCAGTTTCTCATCCTCTTTTTGCCCGGCCCGTTCCACCGCACTTCCTGGATAGCGGTTATGTCTGCTCTATAGCAGTCTAGGGCCTCCGCTAGTTCATCGGCTGCACGTGGTCTGTTAAGGGACCTCACATTCCACGTGCAGAACCAAAAGTCATTGTCCTTTTTCCGTTTGCAAGGGTCGTCAACAGTAGATCCGTGCGTATCCGAGGCAGGTTGTTGTTTCGGATCTCGTGTTTTTTTTTTACGTGGTGAGGAAGTTAACCATTAATTTAACCCTCGGGCAGAGGGTTCGCTGCGTATATTAGTTCAACACACAACGGCTGTTATGATGGCTATCCAGGGGCGCCGCGAGGAGGCTGTACGTCAACTTGACTCATGAACAAGCAGGGATCGCGCTGGCATCCTACCAGGTTGGATGCAGTCAGCAACTTTACCCTGTGTACATAAGTCCATGCCACCCATCATCATACCATTAGCCATATATATTTCTATAAAAACAAAAAAGTTAGGAAAAGTAATTATTAAAACTCAGGAGAGTTTTCATCCAAAAGGAGAAGTTGTTATGTCAGTGCCAACAACCGCATCAACACCAGTCAGCAGTTCACCGGATGTAAAACGACCTGTTTTAAGTTCAGCAATACTGCTTAAATCAGCGGCTCCGGCGAAAATCGCTATCGACTGGAAGCGGCAATAAATAGTCTGCATTTTTTATATTCATTGTAACATTGTCAGGTGTGTTGCATAAAAAGAAACACAGTCAGTGTACTTGGAGAAACAGACAAATAAACATCGATTAAGAAAAATTAATTGTTGTGTGTTTTCCTTTTTTCGCGGGCAAATTATAAAAAAAAAACCAAAAATTTCTAAAATTAAATTTGTGTTTGCTAGAAAATAAATTCTTGTAAATCGCGTATAGTGCACTTTTGTCTTTCATTCTTCACAATCCCGTGGTCGAAACCGTATTTGTGGGCAGTTTAATGAATTGTACGTCGGCTAAACGTAACATTTGGGGTCAGAAATGGGATTGTGACAAATTAGTGGTGAAATTTATTAATCTTAAAGTTGAACAGCTTAAGAAAGAACTGGCGCAGTGAAGTCTTTTGTCAGTCGGAGGAAAGTCTGAATTGCAACAACGGCTGCGTGACGCTCTCCTGAAGGATAGAATAGATCCAGAAACACAGGAATTCGAATATGAAGTAGCGGAAACATCTGGAAGCACGGCACTGGTTGATTGGACACATGTAATGACCATAATTCAAAATTTGCTCCAAGAACAAAAGCAAGAAATGCAGCAGTCGCGTGAACAAATGGATCAATCGTTGGGCAGTATGCGTGCAGCGTTGGAGGAGCAGAAACAACAAATGCAGCATTCGTTGGAGGAGCAGAAACAACAGGTGCAACAATCGCTGGGAAGTGTGCAGCAATCTTTGGAGGACCAGATCAAGAAGGCTATGCCAGAACAACAAAACCGTTTGGAACAGAAACTGGAGGTGAATAGTGAAGTGAAAGTTCTGGACCAGAAAGTTCACCACCTTGGTAGTAAGGTTCTGGGCCTAGAAACTTCGGTGAACGAGAATGTTCACCACCTCGACAGCAAAGCTGTGAGTCTAGAGACTTTAATGGACGGTCCAGAAATAACGGTCGATGTAATAAAGAAGGACATCTGCGCACTGAAGGTGAAGGAACCAGTGTTGAACAACGTCGCAACAAAGTTCAAACCACCGATGTACGACGGAACAACAGCCTTCAACATCTTCAGGCTGCAGTTCGAAACATCTGTCGGCAGGGCACATCCGAGCGATGAAGGCGGCGGCGTTGGTCGTGTCGTTAAAGCGTGGTGCTGCTGACGTTCTCCAAACGAGTCCAGAAAATCTCCGGATGGACTACAACGCAATCATGGGCTCACTGCAGCGCAAGTATGGAAGTGAACACCGCATGCAAGTCTTCAAAATGGAGTTGAATAGCAGAAAACAACGCAACGGTGAGTCGCTCCAGGAATTTGCCCCAGAGATTGAACCATTGGCACATTTGGCGTACGCCAGCTCAACGATGGAGCTCATCGAAAAAGCCATAACGGATGCGTTTGTGGACGGTACTGGACGGTACGGGATCTGGAGACGAAGCGAACCACTTTGTCGAAGAGAACCTTCCAGGAAACGGTTGCTTCTGCTCTGTCCTACGAGGCAGCGGTATTAGCGTGTGTGTCTTATTCTAGAACCCGCGGAGTAGATGGAGCCCGAATCTACTCGAGAAACATCCAAGGGCCGTTGCTTCGACTGCAATGGAATAGTACACAGGGCACGCGATTTTAGGAATTGACGGAAACGTTGCCTGGCTTCCACACCGAATTGCTCCACAATCTTTGTGTCCCAGCTAGGAAGGAAAGCGGAAAGTCTCACTGTCGATGGCATCGTTAGAGGGAGACGGTTAACGATAACATTGGACACGGGAGCATCACATTCAATCGTAAAGAACGATCTGGTGGAAGAGGTAGAGCCATTCTACGATCTGCTACGGTTGATGGTGCGGAAGTATTTGGGAAGTTAACCGAGACAATCACAATAGGCGGTACGACAGTTGACAAGATTTCCTAATGGCAGATGTAGTTGCCGAGTTGATTCCGGGAGCGATTTTATGATTAGGACCGGCATAACTTTGGACCTTGAGCACGTACAAGAATTCTGTTATACCTTTGCATGTCGGGGAGAGCATGTAGGCGAGGATCAACCAAGTCGTGGTGGAAAGAGATACTAGGATTCCGCCGAATTCAGAGTACGACTTCTGGGCAAAGACAGAGTACGGTTGTGGGATCAGCACCTTGTAAGAAGTGACAGCGGAAGATCAAACACCAGCTACGAACATGGTCGTCGGAAGAACTTTCATAGAACCCGATGAAGGAGAGTCACTAATGGGGAAGCAGTGCTCGTTGGAACGGATCCGAAAGGAGAAGGAGAACGATCCGGATCTATCGACAAACTTTCGATAGTATAGAACATGGAGCCAGACCGACGCAAGAAGAAATCTCAAGGGAAAGTGCTGTCGTCAAGGCATACTGGCCTGAGCGGCTGAGTCCGTTTCGTGGGCTGCATTGCTTCTGGGAAAGCTAAGAGAGCGACGCAACAGAAAACTTGATTGGGGTCCCAGGGAAGAGTGCAGAGGGAAATCACAAGGGATCAAGTGAAGGATATCTGGACATCACATGGAGAGCTGAGATCGCAGAACAGGGGTTCCATGGAGTTGAATGCCAGCAGTCAGTGAAAGAGGGAAGGGATCAATCAAGGTGCCATGGGAAAGTGCAGCAGCTCAACGTTGGACCACCAGCTGAAAGGGGAGCAGTGGATGCACCGACAGGCAGGCAGAGGCCATTGTTTCAGGAAGAAGGTTTGAGCCATGTTCAGCGAAATGTAAAAGGGCTTGCAAAGCTTCGAGCTGATGACGAAAAAGCACAGAGTGACGTTAAGGAGAATTCTGGAGGTTTTGATGATCGGCCGATGGCGTTGCTTCACAACCCGCAACGGAGCAAAGGAGTTCAATAAAGATTACAAACACATTGTGATCGTCTCCCACCGTACAGGCAGGAACTCTGAATCTTGGACGAACAAATTTAGGTGGTTTGTAATGTGACGTGGATAGTATAACGCGTATAAGACGAGATAATCAGGACACCAACGGCATCTATACGCAATTAGAAGAACGATGAACTTGGAAGGGTTTTCCTGTATTTCTTGTACATACATCAGTAAGGGATGGCGCCACCTATGCACTGATAGATTACAAAGAATCATGAGTATAAGAGTCAGCGGGGAAATTCTATAAACTCGTGGCGACAGTAGGTTCTAGAACCAATACTGCGAGCATAAATATCGTCACTGTGGTCGATGACCTTTCCAACGAAAAGGTTGAAATAAAATAAGCATACAATTTAAAGAGTTGTTTATTTTCAAAAGTATTTGACATTCAAAGCACTGTAGACCATTACTACACTACCTACACTAGCACCTCTAGTTGTCATTTATTTGGATTGTGATTTGTCAGGATTATTGAATTGAAACTGGCCTCTAGAACCAACGTGTTTTTACGTCTCTCATTGTGGTAAAATACATCCCAACATCTACAATCGATCCTAAGGCCAACCCCCAGTAACAAAGGAAGCAGCAATGCTGCTAATAACGTGTTTTTTGACAAATGTAGCTGACGTCAGTCGTTACGCCAGAATTAATAATATAAAAGTGACGATAAAAAACTTCAGCAAGATTTTCCTTAAGCAACAAAATATCGACAACTATACTTACATTAACAAAGCCGAAAGGTAATTAAGGGAGTACACTCATCCCACACATATATACCAGTCATGAAGGTATTCGCAACAGTAGCGAAACTAAATACATCACCCGAGCTATCAGTGAACAAGTTCCCAGCTGCACCACAGCTACAAATGTGGGGAAATAACAACAACAACAAGCCCTAAAAACGGGGTACAACCGCTCTCATCATGAAGACCATCAACTGCACCAAGATCGTGGTTCCGAAGCTGATGGTATTTGAGGCCACTGGAGTAGTAATCCATGTGACACCCACGGAGAGCCTATTGGTCCTGCGCCTTCATATATCATTATCTTGATGTGCTTAATGCGCTTTTATCAAGACATACTTATGGTGTCTTAGGTGGCGACTTCAATGCAAGACACAAAATCAGGATACAGAGTCCGATCGACAGGGGAAGCCAATGGCTAGAGGAAAATGTAGACAGTCACTCGTTGATCGTGATTTCCCAGCCCAAGCCCACCTACCCAAGGACACCGACGAATCTGGATGGTTATACCCACGAGGCGGTCAAACTGGTAAACAACTTAGAAAATCCGATATTCACCAACGGGCGACTAGAAGGGGACTTCGTCAACCTACATCAGCTGGATGTAGCTAAGCCACAAGAAGCTATACTGGAGAACATCCACATACCGCCAGTAATAAGGAAAATCACCAATATGGAGATTGACACTGTAATTGAAGGACTCGAGAACTCAATCAACAACGCCTTAGACTAGCAAAAGAGGCCAAGGACAAGTTGAGACAGGTATAAACACTTACCCGTACATATCCAAAACCTTTATCACTACAGGCAAAGGCTGAGGAGAAGACTCCAGCGAATTTTCTCAGTAATTTGAACTGCACTATCATCATATTTCGGAACACCGTACAAACACACACCACTATACAGCTAGAGAACAGGCTCCGCCAGATACAGCCAGGACCCGACACATTCCGACAAATCCACCAAATCATCGGTAAGAGGAAGAAGCTGGACAAACACGGACAACAAAAGCAGGAGACCCTTGATGCGCAAGCAAAATGGATTAAGCCAGAGGGCAAACCTGCTGCTCAACAAACAGGTTATACGATCTTAACGTACGGCTTCCCAATATGGCACACTATCTCTTAGACCAGCATCAGAAATGAAGTGTTCTAGATATGCCCAACTTCACAGTTGATTGGCCCTTAGTCTATCGACGATTTTTAGTGGCTTTTTGACAGTTATTCATGAATTTTTGATAGTTATTCACGAAATAATAAATAACGCTCTGTTTGGTCAACTTGGCTTTAGAAAACGATATGAAAATGGTTGTCAAAAATTATAAGGGGCAAGAGAGGTAGAAGTTGGGCATCTCTATCATACTTTATTTCTGACCAGCATGAAGAAACTCACAATTTTCGCAAGAAAAATACCGCGAATATGTATTTCATGAGATGATACCAATATTTTCCGCAGCTTGGAAGTCTAAGAGACTTAAGATGTTCTTGATGTTCTTAACTCATATTTATAGGTATTGATTCAAAATTTCAGTGAGTCTCTCAACTATGAATCAAGCTCTCGGGGATTCAGGGGGTCAGATTTGTCAGTAGCCGCTAAACGGACATTGACAACCTCCCAGTACACGTCCCAGTCGGTTTGCCTCATGTTACGGAAGGGAGTTTCATTAGGGGTAGAACTTATAAAGCTGAAGGTAATATAGCGGTAATCAGAGAGTGTGTGTTCCTTAGACACTCTCCATTCCTTTATACCATACGATATGTGGTCAGAGACAGGGGTTGAATCTAAACTTCCTAAAAAAAAGGCCGTCTGTGAAGATGTTGTAAAAAAAAACGCTGCCAAATGACAAAGATGGGAAAGAGAAGTAGAAGTTGCAAATCTCTTCAGTACTTCATCTTTCAAACTGTATTACTGACAAATATGCTTTAAACTGGTTGGACGAACATTATAACTATTTTTGACTTACTGGTCCTCGGCGGGTACTTTAAGCTAAACTTAACCTTATTCTATGTCGACTTTAAAGACGCATATAATCAATTATAATTTCATTATTTGTTTAAAAAAATTTAAATTAAGAAAATGTAAAAACAAAAACTTAATTACCAAACATTTTTAATTAAAACTTATATGCTAACTTACATACTACCTTAAAATAACTAAAACTAACTAAAACTAGTTTTCATACATATAGAGATACACATGTACATATAATACTATAAACATGTATATACATCAACATACTTATTATATAGAGCTGTATGCACATGTGTGTACCTTAGGGGTACACTGTGTGTATACTTAAATAGTTTTTTTTATTTTTTATTTTTGGTAATATTTACATACAATATATTTACAGCCTAACCTAACAACTACCCTAAAACTAAGATATGTAAGCCGGCCATAGGTTGCAGCTGATAGATATAAATCCAATCCACTGCAAGACATCGACGCTTATTACCCGGGGTCTATGTTGCTTAGCACTTTTTTTTATTTTGGTATTATTTTTAGTCCATTTACTCACATGCTAAGCAAAAATGCTTAAAACTAGCTTAACTAACTTAACAAATGCTATTACACCTAACCTACTGACCCTATTCGGGTACTCTAAGCTATTCTAATCATAATTGCACTATGCCTTGAGGCTTATGCTATGTTTTTTTGTTTTTCTTAACGGACACACTGTTTTTGCTTCAAGTTTAGCCAAGAAAACTGGTAAATATATCTGGCTATATATATCTAATTTAAACCTAACTTTAGTGTAAGTTACCTAAACCTAACATTAATACTTAAGACAATCTTAACTATGTCCGTAACAGTACGAACGCGTGCAGCAGGACGTATATGTCGTGTATATGACGAACTTATGTAATTTATACGCCGCTGTGCACCTTCGCCACCAAGGTCAACTACGGCGTCATTTAGAAAAAACAGCGGCGGCGGGGACTGGCTTTGGTGTAACCACCAGTATAATTGCCGTTCTTTGGCAGACTCTCTCCTGTTTCGAGCAGAGATTGCTCTACTGAACCGGAGGAAATCCTCATGACTGCGAGCGACATCCCGTTCATATTGAAGTCATGGAAGATCACAGGACATCCCGTGTAGATCGTGCATTTGGCCAATTCTGTCGAGGTAGAGGAACGCCTCGGGAGGAATATAATAAATTAAAGCCGGTAAGGCGCACTCTCTCATGACATATTACGTTGGGGTAGTAAGCCCCAAAGATCATTCTAACAAGAAGAAGTCACAGCTCGTGTAATTTGCCTTCTATTCAGCTTAATAATAAAATTGTCAATCCTGTTCAAGTTTGTATCAGTGTACAGGACCTCGTTGGGATAGTACTTCGTGTACTCAGACCCGGGTGTAGAATACAACCGGAGACATGTCCGAAGACCTTTTTAGCTTTCGTCAGAGCAATATCTATATGTTTGTGAAAATACAGATATTGATTCAACCAAATGCCAAGATATCTGACCACACTTTTCACTTTCCACTCCACACTCCACTACTTATGCCTAGCCTGACTAGCTTGAGGAAGAGGCCCTCCAACCAAACGATATCGAACGCCTTCCTCGAGTCAATCAAACACGCACCCTTGCACTGGTTTTTGTTTTTGTTCCACTGAATGTCGGAAACCAGCTTTGACGCGGCTTGTATGGTATCATGGGCCGCCCTGAATCCGAACTGGTTGTCCGGTACGATATTATTTTCCTCAACCCATTGTTTCAGAACTCGAATGACAATCTCTTCAGAAAACCTTGCTTATGCAAGGAAAAAGACTGATCGACCGAATTTTCGTCGGGATTGATCTCGTTCGGGAGCTGAATAGCCGTGAAGAGTCCGCAGTGATCACTTTCGTACTCAATCGCAGCTAAGCTGTTTCGTGTGCGTCTTTCCACGTCTAGTGTCGTCAGATCCAGATAGGACCCG
Organism: Eristalis tenax; assembly: GCA_905231855.2. NCBI lineage: Eukaryota > Metazoa > Arthropoda > Insecta > Diptera > Syrphidae > Eristalis > Eristalis tenax. Next base: position 82,494,947 of record HG993124.1, on the reverse strand, counting down.
CTTCTAGGAAAGGATGGCCTCTCGGTTGCAAGCAAGTCTAGCTTGATCTCAATATTGTGCTCTACCAACCAGCTATACAAGGAGGTACCCCTGGTGTTATGCACTACGTTGCCCCATTCAATATGTCTCGAGTTCAAGTCTCCGGCTATAATATAGTAGTTCTCCTCCGAGCATAGTCGAAGGCTAGTGAAAAGAGTATCGAGCTCTGAAATGAAGTACTGATTGATACGTGCCTTTTCAGACGCGTAGATAGCGATCACATATAACTGCTTACCACCCCGAAGGGGGATGCGTGCGATATACGTTTCTATTGCCTGAAATCTACGCACTTCATCGCTATACACGACCTTCTGACAAAGGCCTTTTTTGATTAAGAGAGCGACCCCGCCGTTCAGGCTTGATCAGTGAATTCACATTCACTGCTAGAAATTTTAGGTTACAGGCTGCCGGCGCAACCATCAGACCGATGTGGCGTTTGGCTCGGCGAACAGCGTGGAGTAGATCAGGTCTACTTGCGCTGCCTGCTCATGGAACTGTTTTTGGAGCTGAGCGACCTGCCCCTGGATAGAGAGCAGGACCGTCTTCAGATCCAAATCGGCATCAGGTTGCCTGGCCACGGGACTGTCTGTTGTACCGGTCGCCTTCCTGATGCCATTTGGGCATAGGAGGCTGCCGGTGTAACAGTGGTAGCTGGAGCACTAGCCACTGGCCTCGCTTCTACCATTTTTCCTTTCTTTTTGCCTCTATTATCTTCCGGATTTCTTGGACCTAAGGGCATCCCCAACGGGGTGCCCGCTGGTATTGCAGAGAACACATTTCAGAATGCTCCTGTCATCAACTTTTTCAGTCCCCAAAGGGCATTCCCCTCGAGTGTGTGTTCCTGCGCATTTGACGCAGCGAGACTGCATGTTGCAGTTCGCTGTTTCCCATTTGACATGGATGGAGCCTAAACGATGGATGCGCTTTAGGCTATCTAATTTGGTGTCTGGTGTAACCTGTATTAGGAGGAACGGAAGTTTTCTGTTCTCCCTTTTCACTGCCGCAGTGATGAAGGGCTTAACCCCACTGCCACTGATGAGCAGTTGACATACAATCTTAATGGACCTTTATATTTCATAAGATAAGCATTTTTGACGTTGATTGGTGGGCATCTCTCCTTGTTAACTGCGGCTGCTGGAAGTTGTTGCTTCTGCTGCTGCGGCTTTTTCTGCTGGGTCTGCTTTTGCTGCGGTTTTTGTTGCTGCTGCTTTGGCTGCTGTCGTTGTTGTTGTTGTTTAGCTGCCGTTGTACGTTGTCCCTTGGACGCCTCTTGTTGTTGCTGCTGTTTTAACTGCTGCTGCTGCTTCTCCTTGGCCAATCTTCAGGCCTCTAATTTTTTCTGGATGGCTTTTATATCCGCATCCAACTCCGCCTTCTCTCTCTCAATTTGTGCGAGTACCTCGCGGTCCTCATCCTCTTCGTCATCCGGCTCGGATGACATTAACGCACTATAGGAGTTCCCTCTACCACCGTAGGAGAATCTCCCCTCGCCCTCTTCTGATTCGTATTCGACATCGTCGAATGGATATTGTTGCTGATCTGTGGCTGTTTCTACAGCTGCTGTTTTTGTTGCTACGGCTGAGGTGCTTGTTGTTGCTGTAGGTCTTGCAACTGCTGTTGTTGTTGCTGCAGGAACTCCGCTTTATAAGATTTGGCTGCGGCTGCAGCTTCACCCTCCTCCTTGACCTCGTCTCCTGTCTATCTGGTTGGTGGTCTGATACACTCGCTTGGTGGTCTGATGTGCCAGCCACCGATTCATCATTATTACCCGTTTTTGCGAGCACGAATCGCTCCACTGCGTCCATCACGCCACTCACGATTTTATTTATACCGTGTGTACTTGTTTTAATGTTCTATTTAAAAAAAAGGATCTTCAGCTTTCCGCGGGATTCGAACCCGTCACCACGATATCACCGGCGATTGCACCACGATATACCGCGAGGCTACTGGTTCTTATTGATTTTAAGCTACACTTTATGCAGTTCAAATTTAACTACACTCGCACTAAGTCGAAACACATCTGGTTGGAGGTCTGTGAAAGTCTGAGCGATGACGCTATCGACTGAGCTATCGACACTATATAGTTTGCCGTAAATGTTGAACAGTATCGGCGAATTAACGGCACTCTGTTGGAGACCATTTTTTACATCAAAAATACCTGTAAAGGTCACTTCGCCATTCTTGACGACGAGCCGTCTACCGCTAAGCATGTTACGCTGTAGGTAAAGCAGTGGTTTGCTAATGCCCAGCTGATTGAGCTTGTAACAGACCTTATAAACATACGGTGTCAAAAGCCTTCTCCAGATCAATCAGGCAGCCACCCGTATATTGATTCTGGCTCTTGTCCCATTGGATATCCGACACCAGTTTCCACGCGGCATGAATGGCGTCATGCCCCGCTTTGAAACCGAATTGGTTATCCGGAATTATATGTTTGTCCTCAGTCCAGTTAATCGGAGCTCTATTGATCACCTTCTCGAATATCTTGCTGATGTTCGGCAGGAGACTAATTGATCGGAGGTTGCAAGGATTCGATGAATATTTTCCTCGCTTGGATATGGGCTGTACAATCGCAGTTTTCCAATGCTCCGGATAATGTGCGTTATTCAGAGCATTGTTAAACAGAATTGTGTACATATTAACCACATATATGGGGAGATGTGTTAACACAATGTTCGAAATCCTGTTGATTCCAATTGACTTTTCCTTCTTTATTGATTCGAAGACCGCTTATAGCTCTGTCTTCGATATGAACGGAGGATGTACCCCTTCGTCGGCGACGGCATTTTCTGCCACGGTATCATCATTGAACACGACAGAGCCGATGTTCTCAGATTGCAGAAAGGTTGCAATTGGCAGCTCCACATGCAAATTTCAACAACATTTGTTCGCTTTTTTTGACAGGATCTGATGCTCTAACTATTACCCACGATGCTTCTTCACTCTGGACCGTGAACACCTTATGTTAACATTATGAGAATATGCTTATACTCGTAAATTCGTAAATTTCACATCCAGATCCACATCTAAACTGGGTTACCAAACACATTTTTTCTAGGGATATAGCCCTCTCACTCCCAAATGTAACAAATGCCCTGTATTCTTGTTTTTTTTTTGCAAGCGTTTATATGCTTAAATCTTAAGTGCACAAGAAAACGATTATCGGCGCTTAATGATTCATGTGGCAGTCAGGGGTAGAATCGTGTAAGGTGGTCGTTGAAACATTTCAAAATTATCTAATACATCAACAACACCTACAAATGCTTGACATCGTGAGTCACATATTGCAACCTACTGAATGAGTGCATAAATTCAGGGATGAACACACTGTATATTTTACGTTGCAAGTTGATTTAAGCATATATACGTTTGCAAAAAAAAAAAGAAACACGCCTTTGGATACATTTTTACCATTGGACAATAACCATATTCGAATATAAAGATTCTTGGGGATTAGTATTAGTACTTCATCGTATTGTTTTAGACGAGGTTACAAATTCTGGCCTAACATCAAAATTTGTATTCTTGAATTGAAGTGAGGTGACAAAATACAATTAAAATTCTTACTCCAAATAAATTCAAAAAGTTGGCAGCACATGGCCCTTTTGTTCAAGTGGGATCACTTTCCATTTGGCGGTGGCATTTGATAATTTTAGAATGTTATTGTTTCAGAACTCGGAAATATAGGTGCGTGTATGTGATTACATTTAAATGAAAGCCCAAGACAATTTTATAGCTATTTTAATAAACGATGCTCAAGTTAGTTTTAGCCCGTGCTGTGTTTGAAGCCGGACACTTAAGGGTATTAACAACCCCATGTGCCAACAACCGCATCAACACCAGTCAGCAGTTCACCGGATGTCCAACGAACTGTTTTAAGTTCAGCAATACGAAAAGCGAAAATCAATACGATAGCGAAAATCGCTATCGACTGGAAGCGGCAATAAATAGTCTGCATATTTTATATTCATTGTAACATTCTCAGGTGTGTTGCATAAAGAAACACAGTCAGTGTACTTGGAGAAACAGACAAATAAACATCGATTAAGAAAAATTAATTGCTGTTTTAATTCAGTGTTTTCCGTTTTTCGCGGGCAAATTATAAAAAAAACCCAAAAATTTCTTACAGTGCCGTTTGTGATTTTATAGTGTACAAAGTGTTAATCGGTTCAACCTCAAAGGCAGCAAAGAGTTTTATAGTAAAGTAATAGTGATTTAAAGTGTAATAAAATATAAGAAATAAATTTGTGTTTGCTAGAAAATAAATTCTTGTAAATCGTGTATAGTGCACTTTTGTGTTTCATTCTTCACAATCCCGTGATCGAACGTGTATTTGTTTGCAGTTTAATGAATTGTACGTCGGCTAAACGTAACATTTGGTGTCAGAAGTGGGATTGTGACAAAGTAGTGGTGAAATTTATTAATCTTAAAGTTGAACAGCTTAAAAAAGAACTGGCGCAGTGAAGTCTTTCGACAGTCGGATGAAAGGCTGAATTGCAACAACGGCTGCGTAACGCTCTCCAGAAGAATGGAATAGATCCAGAAACACAGGAATTCGAATATGAAGTAGCAGAAACATCTGGAATCACGGCACTGGTTGATTTGACACATGTAATGACCATGATGCAAAATTTGCTCCAAGAACAAAAGCCAGGAATGTAGCAGTCGCGCGAACAAATGGATCAATCGTTGGGCAGTGTGCGTGCAGCGTTGGAGGAGCAGAAACAACAGGTGCAACAATCGCTGGGAAGTGTGCAGCAATCTTTGGAGGACCAGATCAAGAAGGCTATGCCAGAACAACAAAACCGTTTGGAACAGAAACTTCTGGAGGTGAAGGTAGTTGGTAGTAAGGTTCTGGGCCTAGAAACTTCGGTGGACGAGAAAGTTCACCACCTCGACAGTAAAGTTGTGAGTCTAGAGACTTAAATGGACGGTCTAAAAATAACGGTCGATGTAATAAAGAAGGACATCTGCGCACTGAAGGTGAGGGAACCAGTGTTTAACAACGTCGCAACAAAGTTCAAACCACCGATGTACGACGGAAGAACAGCCTTCAACATCTTCAGGCTGCAGTTCGAAACATCTGTGGGCAGGGCACATCCGAGCGATGAAGGCGGCGGCGTTGGTCGTGTCGTTAAAGCGTGGTGCTGCTGACGTTCTCCAAACGAGTCCAGAAAATCTCCGGATGGACTACAACGCAATCATGAGCTCGCTGCAGCGCAAGTATGGAAGTGAACACCGCATGCAAGTCTTCAAAATGGAGTTGAATAGCAGAAAACAACGCAACGGTGAATCGCTCCAGAAATTTGCCCCAGAGATTGAACGATTGGCACATTTGGCGTACGCCAGCTCAACGATGGAGCTCATCGAAAAAGCCATAACGGATGCGTTTGTGGACGGTACAAGGGATCTGGAGACCAAGCGAACAACTTTGTCGAAGAGAACCTTCCAGGAAACGGTTGCTTCTGCTTTGTCCTACGAGGCAGCGGGATGAGTGTGTGTGTCTTATTATAGAATCCGCAGAGTAGGCCTGGAGCCGGAATCTACTCGAGAGACATTCAAGGGCCGTTGTTGGAATCGACGGAAACGTTCCGGGTCCCCACCGGCTAGACAATTTCAAGGACGACAGTCGGATTCGATGAGAGGGAATGACGGCTGTAGGCCGTCGTCAAACTAAAAGGAGTCAGATTAGAGGGGCAGAAACAGGCTCCCACAACGAATTGCCCCACAATCTTTGTGTCCCGGCTAGGAAGGACCGCGGACAGTCTAACTGTCGATGGCATCGTTGGAGGCAGACGGTTAACGGTAACATTGGACACGGGAGCATCACATTCAATCTTAAGGAAGGCTCTGGTGCTTCCACCATGTGGAGCCGTTGCACGGGATACGGCTACAACCTGCTATGGGTGATGATGCGGAAGTTTTTGGGAAGTTAATCGAGACAATCTCAGGAGGGTCACTAATGGGGAAGCAGTGCTTGTGGAACGGATCCGAAAGGAGCAGGTGATCGACCCGGATCTATCGACAACTTTCGAGAGTATAAAACATGGAGCCAGACCGACGCAAGAAGAAATCTCAAGGGAAAGTGCTGTCGCCAAGGCATACTGAGCTGAGGAACTGAGTCCGTTTCGTGGGCTGGATCGCTTCTGGGAAAGCCAAGAGAGCGACGCAACAGGAAACCTGAGTGGGGTCCCAGGGAAGAGTGTACGAGGGGCGTTCAATGTATTCTCGGTATCGGGGTGACGCTGTGGTTGTATATATAAATTTGTTTTATCAAGTAATACTATTATTTTAGTGCATTCATGTAAAATTTCATATAAATGTGATTATTAATTCGCGTTTTATCTCTAGTTAAACAGAATCATAATGGCAACTGAGACTATGATGGTGAAAATTGAGCATCGCGCTGTAATTAAATTTCTCACTAAGCAAGGAAAAATTCAAAAAACTATTCATGAAGAGATGGTGGCTGTTTACCAGGGTTCCGAAACTTCATTATCAACTGTGCCAAAGTGGTCAAGTGAGTTCAAGAGAGGCAGAGAGAGCATTGAAGACAACCCCCAGCTCCGACGCCCCGGCTACTGCTTTTAGGGGAGAAAGCAACAAAGAAGTCGAAAAACTTGTTCTTGAGTATGCCCGAATAAAGGTGAAAATGATGACAGAGATTACCAAGCTTTCAATTGGTACCATTCACACCATTCTTCATGACCATCTTAACCTTTCAAAGGTCAGTGCAAGGTGATTGCCACAAATGCTCACAGAGCCTCAGAAAAAAGTGAGAATCGCATGCTGTAGAGAGCTTTTGGAGATGTGTAGTGAGAACGCGGTCGGTGTTATGGATCGAATTGTTACTGGTGACGAAACATAGGTCCACCACTATGACCCTGAAAGCAAACAAGAGTCCATGCAGTGGCATAAAAAAGGAACAGACCCCCCGAAGAAGTTCAAAGTCAGTCCGTCTGCAGGGAAGCTCATGGCCACAGTTTTTTGGGACTCAAAGAGAATCTTGCTCATGGAGTACAAGAAAAAAGGTGCCATATCCTACGCTTCCACTTTGCATAATTTGCGGGAGGAAATTAAAAAGAAAAGACGGAGTAAACTCGCAGCGGGTGCGTTGCTCCTTCATGACAACGCTCCTGTTCACACGGCGCGAGTTTTCAAGGCTGCTGCGCGAGATTGTGGTTTCGAAGAAATCCAACACCCACCCTATCCAGACCTTGCCCCTAGTGATTATTTCCTGTTTCCGCATTTGAAAAAATGTCTTCGCGGAAAAAGATTTTTGGATGATGAAGTACTCAAGTCGGCAATAAATGGGTATTTTGCAGAGAAAGAGGAAATTTATTTTTTGAGGGTCTAAAAAAACTTATCTCAAGATGTAACAAATGCATTGATGTTAGGGGAGATTATATTGAAAAATAAAAACAATTTAAATTGAATTCGCATTTTCCTTCATATCGATACCGAGAATATATTGAACGACCCTCGTATATGAAAGTGCAGAGGGAAAACACAAGGGATCGAGTGAAGGTCATCTGGACATCACATGGAGAGCTGAGATAGCGGAATAGGGGTTCCATGGAGTTGGATGCCATCAGTCAGTGATAGAAGAGATTCAGGCAAGCGATATATGCGTACAGGGACCACAATCAAGGCGCCATGGGAAAGTGCAGCAGGTCAGAACCAGTTGAAATGGAGCACCAGTTGAAAGGGGCGCAATGAATGCACCGACAGTCAGGAAGGGGCCACCGTTTCAGGAAGAACGTTTGAGCCTCGTTCAGTGAAAGATAAAAGGGCGTGCACAGCTTCGAACTGATGACGTTCGAGTGCAGAGTGTAGTTAAGGAGAGTTCTGGAGTTTTTGATGATCAGCATATGGCGTTTCTTCACAACCCACAAAGGAGCAAAGGACTTCCACGAAGGTTACAAACACATTGTGATCGTCCCCCACCGCAAAGTCAGTAATTCTGAATATTGTTCGGGACGAACAAGTTTAGGTGGTGGCTATTGTAACGTGGATGGTATAACGCGTATAAGATGAGATAATCAGGACACCAACGCCATCTACACGCACTTCGTAAAACTATCAACTTCGAGGAGTTTTCCCGTATCCCCGCAGAGTAAGCGGGGAAATTCCATAGACTCGTGGCGACAGTAGGATCTAGAACCAATACTGGTAGTATAAATATCGGCAGGGTGGTCGATGGGAGTCAGTTCAGTTGAAGAATAAGTTAGTTAGTTATTTAGTTCAGTCAAATATTTACTACAGTGCAGTTTGGGATTTTATAGTGCTCAAAGTCGTTATCAGTACAGCCTGAAAGGCAGCAAGGAGTTTTGCTGTAAAGTAATACTGATTTTTAAAGTGTAATAAAGTCTAGGAAGTAAATCAGAGTTTGCTTGCAAAATAAATTCTTATAAATCGTGCGTAGCGAACTTTTGTGTTTCATTCGTCACAAACAAATAACAATATTCATGGTGATATAAGAAATAGAGGTCTTTTGGCAGCATAATCTATATATGATATATCTTATAAAATTAGCAATTATATGTGATAAAAATGTGAGGGAAGCGTGTCTTTTTCCTTCAACAATTATTATATATAAATAAAATATATGTAGGACTGGACACTTTCGGTTGAAATAAAAAACAACACGCTTCAATTTTTGAATTCACTTAATATTTATTTTATTATACCGTTTTATTATACCGACTCCGACAAACGTTTAATGATGAATGATCGACTGCTGAGTGTTTTGTTTCTCTCTTCTTCTTTGGTCTGCATATTCGTGTGTTTATATGTTCGTGACGAATTTGTGCGTACGTGATCTATGTAATTCTTTGTTCTCTGCAGTGTGTTATATGTTTTGCCTGTGCGTTGTAACTGCCGTCTCCGTTATTTTCTTTTCGATTAATTTTTATTTCAGAATTCGTAATGAACTTACATACTAGACAAAAATGCTTAAAACTAGTTGGACGAACATTGTTACTATTTCTAACTTACTGGCCCTCCGCGGGCACTCTAAGCTAGACTTAATCTTATACTATGTCTTTCGACTTAAGCTAAATATTCAAATGATTTAAGACTAATTATTATAACTGTACATTTAAGTATTACGAAAAATTGTTAAAAAAAAACCTATATACTAACTTAAGCACTAACTTAAAAATGACTTAAACTAACTTAAGCCAAATTACATACATATACACATGTGTATATGATAATATGTACGTGATTCAGTCTTTGCTCCAGTGGCTGCCCGTTGATTTTCAACTTTCAGCCATCGCAATCTCTCATGAATGAATCGAAGTCACCCTGCACGAGAGTAGTGATGTCCTCGATCTTTTTGCATGATCTGTACACGATCAAGTCGTCGGCATACGCAAATACGTGAGGAAGAGAACTTATCAGATCGCTCAAGTAAAATTTGAACAATAACGGCGAATTAACGGCCACCTGTTGGAGACCATTTTACATCGAAAACACCTGCGAAGGTCACGTTGCCATTATTGACGACGAATCGTCTACCGGTAAGTTACACAGTAGGTACAGCAGTGGCTTGCTAATGCCCAGCATTGAGCTTGTAAAAAAAGACCTTCTAACCAAACGGTATCAAAGGCCTTCTCCAGATAAATCAAGCAAGCACCGGTAAATTGTTTCTGGTTTTTGTTCCATTGGATCCATTTTCGACGCGGCATGAATAGTGTCATGCCCCGCTTTAAAACCGAATTGGTTATCCGGAATTATATGTTTGTCCTCAGTCCCGTTAATCAGAGCACTATTTATCACCTTCTCGAATACCTTGCTGATGAGGAGGTTGCAAGGATTCGATGAATCTTTTCCTCATTAGATATAGGTTGTACAATCGCAGTTTTCCAATGCTCCGGATAATGTGCATTATTCAGAGCATTGTTAAGGAGGATCGTGTACATATTAACCACTTCCTGGGGGAGATGTCTTAGCCCAATGTTCGGGATTTCGTCGACTCCCACTGACTTCTTCTTCTTTATTGATTCGAAGACCGCTTTTATCTGCCATGTTATCATTATTGAACACGACAAAGCCGATGTTCTCAGATCGCCATTATTGCAGATCTTCACGAAGAAGTGTGTTGTTAGCCAGTACGGGGTTCTCCAGGTCGTTCCTGAAAGACCGCACCTACTACTACGACTACTTTTTCGTTGGTACAGTGCGGTACAAGTTTACGTTGTTTGTGCGTGTATACCGAGGTATAGTACTGTCTATCGTTCGTTTCATTGTCTCGTCCAATTGTATTAGAAACATGTCAATCTCTACGTTTGAGAAGTTGGACGGTTTGTGGAGCTCATTCGAAGAGAGTGCTCTCTTCTTACTCTAATTGTAGGGAAATGTTTGAACAAACTCTCCTAATTGCGCAATATCGTTAGGAATCTTGATTTCGGTACTGAGTTCGCAATGGCCACAGGGATACATGAATGTGTTCAAACAGTTTGCTTTTGTGAAGTTCTGTCTGTCAGCTGCAGTCTTGCGTCAAACAGCAGTAGATCGAGATAACAGCCGCTTCTAGGGAACAACGAGATCTCTGTTGCTTTCAAATCGAGTATATACTCCACAGTGTGCAAGCAAAACCAGTTATAAAGCTGGTCCAATCTATACTTGGAAACTATTTTTCCCCAATATCCACGTCGGGCATTTAAGTCCCCGGCCAAAATAAAATAGTTCTATTCCGAGTCCAGCCTTAGGCATCGAAAGAATGAATCGAGCTCTGATATAGTTATTCTGGAACTAGGGTTGCCGGAGGAGTAGACCGACAGCGCATACAACCTCCTTCCACTGCGGAGCGTAATGCACACGATGCAGGCCTCCAACTCCTGAAACCTTCGTACTTCGCTACTATACACTACCTTGTGTTTGATGTTATTTTTAATGAAGATCGCAACACCGCCTCCACCACTGGAATTGGGCTGGTCTCTTCTAATAAGCATCAGTTATATGTAGCATCAGCTCTGGGCTTTGATCGTCCAACAATCTATAGAGCTCGTTTTTTCGTGGGACCCCTATCAATGAATTTACATTCACTGCAAGGATCTTAAAAATACTCTCTGTCTGCGCGTTCATTAGGACTTTTTATGTGCTCCTCTAACCTAGTCATACGCTCTTCAATGGAAGCTTTCCATTCGGGTGTTGGTTCGTGTGCCCTTGGCACTGAGACTTGCGGCACTGACTTCGATAGTTGCTGCTTTTCCGTGCTCCTCCGACTAGACGCAATTTGGGCGAAAGTCAATTGAAGTGTGACGGGTATGGCTGCCCCGAGTGGAATTTTCACTGGGGGCTGCTTCTGCAGAACCTTTTTTCTTTCCGCTCCTGAAACTTAGGGCAACCCTAATAGTTAGCGGTGTGCCTCGCGTTCCCGCAGAGTACACACTTGGGCGGACTTTTGTCAGCTGCTCCCTCTTTCCCCAGCGGGCATTCCTCCGCCTTGTGGTTTTGACAGCACTTCACGCATCGAGGCTGTATTCTGCGGTTCGACGCGGCGTAACCAAACCTTTGGCAGCGAGCGCATTGTAGAATGCTGTCTCGCCTTCTTATATTTTCCCACCCGCAATGATAGTCAGATAATCTAACGATATCGTTTACCTTGTATATTTTGCTATTGGATGACAGCTGTACAATAAAGAACGGTAATTTCCGGCCCTCCCTTTTTGCTTTAGCTGTGGTGAAGGGTTTGACCCCGACGAACTCGAGACCGTCACACACCTGCTCTTTGAGCAGTTGGAGGATCTCCTCCGCTTCGAGTGCGGAGAAGGAGAAAGAACTCCATCTTCGAACGCTTTAATCCTCCTTAATTTTATTGTAATGTTCTAGTGTCTTGCAGCAGATCGAGTGTTTCTCGATGTATTAAGAAATTACCACTACCTACGGCCGTCGTACATACCTGCCTGGAGAGGTTGATCGGTGGCACTTTTTCTTTTTTAGTTTGCTGTTGTTTTTTTGATTGCTGCTTCTGTTGTCGTTGATGATGAGCTGCGGCTTCTTTAACAGCTGACTCGGTTCGGGCAATTGTTGTTTTTGTTGCCCGAGTTGTAGAGCTACTTGCCCTTCCTCCTTCCTACTACTTTCCAGAGTTCTTTTCCTTAACTCTCTAATCTCTTGGAGGTGTTTGTCGGTCTCCTCCCTCAGATTAGAGGCTTTCGTCTTTTTGGAGCGGATGATAGCTTCCACTTCTTTCTCTGTATCGGAGGGCATCGATTCAATGCTGATACTGCATCTGACACATATGAGAATGCATCAACCTCTTCAGTTTCGGCTGTTGTCTCGTTAGATGACGTAGACGCAGCACTATGTTCATCTTGTCGTCTTTCAGGTGACGCGTCAGTATTGCGTCTCTGCGCATTTTTGGAGATGCGTTTCGTTGTTCTCCTTTTCACCGTGCCTTCTTGGGGCACCGTTGGTCGATCGTGCGACACTTCTGCCACTGGTTGAATTTTCTCCGCGTCCGCTTCTATACTATCGGACTGCCCGTTCGCCTCCATGCTTCGCCTCGCCTCACTGCGATTTTAGCTTTTTTATGATCGGGAGAAAAAAAAGTACTTGCTCGCGCTGGGTTTTTAACCTGGCCCCTTCGAGTCACAGCTGTTGGTTCTACTCTTTCGGCCACGCTTCTGTTTTATATGATGGTGAGAATTTCACTTGATCACTATCTCACTTTGTTAGATTGCTGTTAAGAAGCCGAAACACATATGCACTGTTCAACGGTCTCTGAACGACTGCCGTCTCCGTTGACTGGTGTGTGTGTGTGTGTGTGTGTATTGATTCGTGTACCTACGTCATTCTATGTTATCAGCCGTCTGGTCGACTGATCGTAAACTTTTCGTCCTGACGCGTGATTTGTTCTCGTTGTTCAGTATAGTATGATCTTGTCGCATGTTTGTCGAAGTTATTTGAGTAATGTTATGTTTGCGTATTATGTTATACGTCTGTTTGTCTGACCCCAATCCAACATGTATGATTCAGGGGAAAACAATCATCAACACACAGAGAAGGATTCAAACAAATTAAGATTTTCCTTAAGCAGCGAAAAATCGACAACTATACTTACACTCACAAAGCCGAAAGGAAAAGTATAAAGGAAATTAAGGGATTACACTCATCCCAAACAGATGAAGAAATCCTAGGAGCATTAAAAAACGAGATAATACCAGCCATCAAGGTTTCTGCGTTCAAATCCTCGAAATCCAAGTTCAACTGCCGTGTGGTTCAAGTAGCAAAATCCATACCCTTTAAAAAAGTATCGCGGAAGACATTGCTGCTCGACCAGGATATCTACTCAGAACACCCGAAAACAAAGGACATAGTGCAATGAATTGTGTACATTGCACCCAGCTGTGCGATGCGATATGAATGCGTGAAGTGTGGCGCAAAGCACCAACCTTGGGAATGCCCAAGGAAACACAGCACAGAGTCCGAGGTATTTTGAGCTATCTGCAAGAAGCACGGACATCCAGCCAAGAGTAACAGAAAACAGGTGGCACAAAAACCTTTAGTCCAACCTTTAGTTTCGCAACAGTAGCGAAACTAAAAACGAGCTAAAGCCAAAGGTGGGGAAATAACAAAAACAGCAGACAGGAAGTAACATCAACCTCAACGATGAAGTCCAAAGAGTGTTTGTTGCTAACCTTACCACCCTAAAAGGCAAAGCTCGAAGTGCTATACCATCTGGGTATAGGAATCTGAGCGAGACTGAAAAGTCCGTAGCCCTATCCACGTTCATCTGCCAAATATGCCAAGTCTAAAACGCCTGCGCATAATCGGATACAATGTTAACTAATTGTACAGTACAGTCAGACGAACAGCATTTAGCCTAAAGCTTACCAACCCGACATTATCTTGGTTATCGAAACCCGTCTGAAAAGCAGAGGTAATATCTCTTTTAAGAATTTCTCTATTTTCACTTACGGTACATATGAAAAACGGGGTACAGCCGCTCTCATCAGGAACACCATCAACTGCACCAAGATCGTGGTTCCCAACCTGATGATATTTGAGGCCACCGGAGTAGTAATCCATATGACACTCAGGGAGAGCCAAATGGTCCTGAGCATCTACCACCGTCATAAAAGCAATGGCGCCTTCATATAACATGACCTTATGTGCTTACCAAGCTTTTATCAGTGATTTGAACTGTACGAACATCATATTTCGGAACGCGGTACAAGCGCACACCAATATACAGCTCGAGAACAGGCTCCGCAAGATACAGCCAGGACCCGAAAAATCCACCAAATCATCTCTAAGAGGAAGAAGCTGCCACAAACACTGACAACAAACAAAGGGGACGCAAACACGCCGGCGATGAAAGCAGAAGACTTTTCGTCCTCTTTCGAAGGCAACTATCACCACCCGATGTCAACCTTACGGATGTCAGCACATACGTCAATGGACTTGAGAATGCATCCGAAATATCTACAAACGAAAAGGTCTAGTATCATGGCAAGTTCATCAGTCGTTCGAAACTGAACCTTAAGAAGGCCAACCCAGGCTTCCTCCCATCTATCCCAAAATGGATTAAACCAGAGGACAAACCTGCTGCTCTACAAGCAGGTTATACGGCCGATCTTAACATACGGGTACCCAGTATGACACACTATCTCTCAGACCAGAAACAGAAATGAAGTATTATAGAGATGCCCAACTTCACAGCTGATTGAACCCTAATCCATCGACGATTTTCAGTGACTTTTTGATAGTTATTCATGAATTTTTGATAGTTATATAAAACGATATGAAAATGGTTGTCAAAAATTATAAGGGGCAAGAGGGGTAGAAGTTGGGCATCTCTATCATACTATATTTCGGACCAGCATGAAGAAACTCACAATTTTCAATACCGCGAATATGTATTTCATGAGATGATGCCAATATTTTCCGCAGCCTGGAAGTTAAAAAGACTTCCTCGATCTTCCCACAGAAGATTCTCCATGATGATCTCTTGGATGTTCATAGCTCAAATTTATAGGTATTGGTTCAAAATATCAGTGAGCCTCTCAACTGATGAATCAAGCTCTGAGGAATGCAGCGGGTGAGATTTGTCAGTATCCGCTAAACCTCCCTGTACACGTCCCAGTTGGTTTTCCTAATGTTAGGGAAGGGAGTTTCACTAGGGGTAGAGCTTATAAGCTGATGGTAATATAGCGGAGATCAGAGTATGAGTGGCCCATAGACACTCTAAATTCCTTTATACCATCCGATAAATGTGCAGAGACAGGTGTTAAATCTAGACTTGCTACTTATGATGAACTCTAAAACGTACTTACCTCTGTCGTTAGTGTAATATCTCTGCATCCGCTACCACTCTCTTCAATATCTCCGGCGGTATAGCACGGTCACCTGCCATGTATGCCGAGGTTAGCCATGTTCAATATATGCCTGCCTCCAGGCACACTGTTACTGTATCTTGATCTCTATAGTTGGCGAGAAGATAAACATTTAGTGAAGACTTCGCAAGAATACAAGCTCTTCACTTAACCCTATTTCTTGCAAAGACTATAGTTCCGCGTCCCAAGATCATTTCTGGCTCAAAGCTCCTGGACCAGGGCTACATCCTCCACCTGTTGGCTTCGGCGGAGAATAAGAGCGGCCGAGGCCGCAATGGAGTGATGAAGGTTAATTTGGTTCACCCGAAGCATGCCTTTCGGGCTCCGCATCCGATAGCTCCATAGCGGATACCTTCTCAATCACTGTAATGTTCTGCTCATCCGAGAACTCTAGAGAGGATTCCTACCTGGTGGGTGGTGTTGAACCGAAATCGAGATCAGAGAGACTGATGCTATCGGAATCCTGATCCCGATTCTCTTGGTGGGGGCGTGGTGCCCCGTATTCGCAGAGTTCTCCTCATCATTCTTGTACACATTCAGAATAACCCAGTTAAAACCTTAGTGGATTGTGTTATTGTGTTTTTGCAATGGGGACCAGAGTTCTTCTTATTTATAATTATAGTAGCAGCTCTGGCGTCCCCCTTCGGCTCCTCCAGCTTGGCATTCTTCCAATTATGCGTCGAAAGATTAGGGTTACACGCCTGGATGAAGTTTAGGATAGAGGTGGCATCCGAGGGTATGATAGGTAGCCAGACACACGTCCTGGGCCTACTGGGGATTGCATCCCTATGCACAACGTCAATCTGGCACCCTCCCATACCTCCCCCAAATCGAACAAGGTCTGCCTACACAGGTCGGCTGACCTTTGGCCATCGAGGGACAGAAGTGCCCTTTAATGTGCCCCTGATACCTTCCGGCATCAAAGGCGACATGTGCCACGCCCGAATTTTCGGCGATCTGGCTCGAATAGTTCAGATTGATGGCTCCCTCTATCTTCCCCCAGTCTGCGGGAGAGAAGCTACAGTCATCATTATTCCTATATATTACGGCGTAGGTAAAATCCCCTTTAGGGATCTCGCTATACGGCCGTTATGGCTATACGGTACCAGAGGCACTGCCAGCCTCGTCTAACCTTTTCTAGAGGTTGGGCGACGATTCCACCGATCTGGCCGCATGGATATAGAGTCCATAAGGTAGCAAGGGAGATAGATATGAAGAATGATTTTTGCTGTCAGGACTTGTGTCAATGTTAGTCCGGAAAATGAGCTCATGTTTTCCTATGCAATACAGTCCATTGCTACCAAGATCAGAGTTGTAAAAAAGAGGATGGGATTCAGTAAAATATATGTTTCGCGTTCTTTTAACAACCAACAATAAGTATTTGTGGTGCCTCTTGATATTGTGATACGAGTACCATCATCGTCGAACTAGGGATTGTTTTCCTCCTTATTTCATTATAAATATTAACGTATTCATGAGTACTACGCTGCTTTTCAGAAATGATGCATTATACAGATGCCCAACTTCACAGCTGATTGACCCCTAGTCCATCGACGGATTTCAGACGCTTTTTGATAGTTATTCATGTATTTTTTACACTTATTCCCAGTCAATTTGGTCTTAGAAAACGATATAAGATATAGAAACGATAAAATGGTTGTACAAAATTTTAAGGGGGGAGAGGTAGAAGTTGGGCATCTATACGATACTTCAATTTTGCTTTTCAGTCTACATGTATTTTTCATTATTCCTACGATCCCGGATTAGCTCACAAATAGCATGTACTGTTTAAGACCATATCAATGTACAGCATTGCCTGATAAGTACATGAAACATAGTTTTGCGAAGTTAATCCATCCAATCATTTGTATTCAAGTAGGATTACTTTCCATTCGGCGGTGGCATTTGATAATTTTAGAATGCAATTGTTTCAGAACTCGGAAATATAGGTGCGCGTATATAATTACATTTCAAAGCCATTTCAAAGCCCAAGAAAAAGGGCAATGCAAACGTTTTTCCTTTCTTAAAAAAATTAACGAAGGAATGCAAAATGCATTCAATTCAATTAATGTTCTGTTTTATTGTTTTATTTTTCACTTAGATTATTTCGTTAAATATGTTGTTTCGGTTCGTTGTGAAAAGCGTAAATATGAAAACATAAATAGATCTGAAAATAATAAATGAATGTAATATTATTTTCCGTTTTATTACAATTTCCTTGTCTCATTATATGTAGTTCGTATTTATATATTTGAAGACAATTTGACATCTATATTTTTATACACACATTTCCATGTAGGTACATCATTAAAATGTTCAATACAACGGTTATGTTTAGTTTATTTGTATAAAAGTTAAAAATAAGAATGCCATACCATAATTGAATCCAATGTTGTTATCGAAGTTTTTGCCATTTTCAGCATTCGAACCTCTCACATTTTTATTTATATCATCATTCTATCATTGCAACCAATATTTGAGTTGATTCCCGTGCCCGTATTGTGAATATGCATTGATCTAACAAAGTTATTGCCGCAGCTATCATTTTTGAAACCGCTCCGCATACCAAATCCATTTTCATTCAACCCGTTTCCAGAACTGCTTAGTCCCATAGGTTCAGTAATACCATCCATAAATCCGTTTTTGTTATTGATGAATAATCTTAAGGCAATGAGTAATTTAAAGTTGTAAAATATTTAAGGTGATATAAGAAATAAAGTTCTTTTGGCAGCATAATCAATATTTGATATATCTTATAAAATTAGCAATAATATGTGATACAAATATGAGGGATGTGACGAATGAGACACTAGAGTTCACTATTTACATTATACACGTACACATTTATTTTCAAGCAAACACTGATTGACTTTTTATACCTTATTACAATTTAAAGACTACTATTACTTTAATATAAAACTCTTTGCGGCCTTTCAGGCTGAACACTTTGAACACTATGAAATCCAAAACTGCACTGCAATAAATATTTGGCTGAACTGTAATAATTCTCCAACCAAACTGTAATAATTCTCCCACTGAACTGGACGATACTAATTTTCCAACTGAGCTCAACTGAACTATCTCGCATCGTCATGATAATCATAGTCAAGATTCAGAATTCCTGCCTGGTGGACGATCCCAATTTTTCTGTAATCTTCGTGGAAGTCCTTTGCTCCGTTGTAGGTTGTGAAGCTACGCCATCCGCCGATCGTCAAAACCTCCAGAACTCTCTTTTACGTCACTCTGTGACTTTTCTACATCATTTCGAAGTTGTGCACCCTCTTTTACTTTTCGCTGAACATGGCTCAAACCTTCTTCCTTTTCTTGCTGCCTGTGCATCCATTGCGCCCCTTCCTACTGGTGCTCCAGCGTTGAGCTGCTGCATTCCTTCCTGGCCTCCTGATTGTGGTCTCTTTCCGAAGATATCACTTGCCTGGATCCCTTCTCTCACTGACTGCTGGCATCCAACTCCCTGGAACCCCTGTTCCGCTATCTCAGCTCTCCTTGTGATGTACAGATGTCCTCCACTTGACCCCATGTGATTCTCCTCTGCACTTTTATATACGCTCTCCCGTGGGACACCAAACAAGTTTCCTGTTGCGTCGCTCTCCTCGAAAAGGACTCAGCTTCTCAGCCCAGTATGACTTTCCGACAGCACTTTCCCTTGCCATTCCTTCTTGCGTCGGTTTGGCTCCATGTTCTGCGCTCTCTAAAGTTGTCGATAGATCCGGATCGTTCTCCTGCCCCTTCGGATCCGTTCCCGCGAACACTGCTAGGCTCTTCCGACGGCTATGTTCGCGGTTGATGTTTGACCTTTGGCTTCCCACTTCCCACAAGGTGCTGATCCCACAATCCTACTCTGTGTTTACTCAGAAGTTGTACTCCGAATTTGGCGGAGTCCTGGTGTCCTTTGCCACGACTTGGTCGATCCTCGTAGACTTGCTCTCCCCGACATTCAAAGGTATCTCAGAATTCTTGTACCTTAGAATTCTCCGCTCAAGATCCAAAGTAATGCCGGTGCTAATAATAAAGTCCACTCTCAGAATAAACTCGTCAACTATATCTGCCACAAGGAACGTGTGCTCAACTGTTGTATCGCCTATTGTGATTGCCTCGGTTAACTTTCCCAGTACTTCCGCATCGTCACCCGTAGCAGTTCGTAGCCGTATCCCCTACAACGGCACCACTTTTTCCACCAGATCCCTCCTTAGGATCGAATGTGATGCTCCCGGCTCCAGATGCGCTCTGCGGGTTCTAAAATAAGACACACACGCTAGTCCCTCTGCCTTGTAGGACAGAGCAGAAGCAACCGTTTCCTGGAATGTTCTCTTTGTTGACGACAGCGTTGTACGCTTCGTCTCCAGATCCCTTATTCCATATACGAAAGCCCGGCCCGGCGTACGCCAAATGTGTCAATCGCTCAATCTCTGCAGTTAATTCCTGGAGCGACTCACCGTTGCGTTGTTTCCTGCTCTTCAACTCCATTTTGAAGACTTGCATGCGGTGTTCACTTCCATACTTGCGCTGTAGCGAGCCCATGATTGCGTTGTAGTCTACCTGGAGATTTTCTGGAGATTTTCTGGAGAACGTCTGTAGCACCGCCCTTTAACGACACGCCGCTGTCTTCATCGCTCAGATGTGCCTTGGCGACAGATGTTTCGAATTGCAGCCTGAAGATGTTGAAGGTTGTTGTTCCGTCGTACATCGGTGGTTTGAACTTTGTTGCGACCGTTGTTTCCAGACCGTCCATCGAAGTCTCTACATTCACAACTTTGCTGTCGAGTTGGGGAACCTTCTCGTTCAGTACTTTCACTTCACTATTCACCTTCAGAAGTTTCAGTTCCAAACGATTTTGTTGCTCTTCTAGAGCTTTCCTGATCGCTAGTATCTTATACTGGAGTGACTGTTGCACACTCCCCAGCGATTATTGCATTTGATGCATGCGTCCGCGCGACTCTTGCTTACGTTCTTGAAACAAATTTTGCATTATGGCCGTTACCTGTGTCAAATCAACCGAGGCCGTACTTCCAGATGACTCCGCTACTTCATATTCGAATTCGTGTGTTCCTGGATCTATTCCATCCTTCTGGAAAGCGTCACGCAGCCGTTGTGGCAATTCAGCCTTTCCTGCGATTGTCGAAAGACTTCGCTGCGCCAGCTCTTTATTAAGCTGTTCAACTTTCAAAATAATATATTTCTCCATTATTTTGTCACAATCCCACTTCTGACACCAAATGTTACGTTTTTGCCGTAAATGAATCTACGTACAATTAATTGAATTGTCCACAAATACGGGTTGTATCACTGGATTGTGACGAATGAAACACTAGAGCTCTATATTTACGTTATACACGAATTTATTTTCTAGCAAATAATTGATTTCTTTATTATTTACTTTATTACACTTTAACGACTGCTATTACTGTATTACAAAACTCTTTGCTGCCTTTCAGGCTGAACTCATAAACACTTTGAAAACTATAAAATCCCAAACTGCACTGTAATAATTTTTCCACTGAACTTTACAAATTCTGCCTCTTAACGGAACTGGACTTTACTAATTCGCCCTCTGAACTATAATAATACTCCCACTGAACTAATTATTGGCATCGACCACCGTGCCGATATTTATACTCCCAGTATTAGTTCAAGATCTTCGATCGAGTTTATGGAATTTCCCCGCTGACTCTTATATACATGATTCTTTGCAATCTATCAGTGTATAGGTGGAATCCAATATGTACAAGAATTTCGGGAATACTCTTCGGAGTTGATCATTCTTCTAATTTCGTATGGATACGATATAAGATAACCTTATACGCGTTATACCATTCACGTCACAATATGTAGGACTGGACACTTTCGGTTGAAATAAAAAGCAACACGCTTCAATTTTAGAATTCACTTGATATTTATACTATTATTCCGTTTGTTGACGACCGCCTGATCGAAACGTTTAATGATGAATGAACGACTGCTTAGTAGTTTGTTTCTCGCGCGTTGAAGAATCTCTCTACAGCTGGCGTCTCACCAACGATTCCAAAACTTCTTTTGTGACAACACAATAAACACAATGCATCCAATTGACGCCAGCATTCTTATGAAGTAAAATATATATAATGCAGAATGTCTTAAGTTTCAATATTTTCATTTTTCTCTACTTATATATATCTATTATTATCTTATATCTTGAAAATATATGAAATAAATAAATAATTAAAATCAAACAGATCATATTATTAGTTCTTGTGCTTCCAAACAAAAATGTTGAAATAAAATAAGCATTCAATTTAAAGAGTTGTTCCTTTTCACAAGTATTTGACATTTAAAACACTGTAAACCACTACTACACTTTTGTAGCAGTTCCAAACCTACACTAGCACCTCTGGTTGTCATTTGTTTGGATTGTAATTTTTCAGGATTATTGAATTGAAGCTGGCCTCTAGAACTAACGTGTTTTTGCGTCTTTGTCATTTAATAAATTCAAACTTGATTGTGAATTGAGATCCGCGTTTTTAACTTAAATGAATTGTGGTGAAATATATCCCAAACTCTACAATCGATCCCTAAGGCCAACCCCCCAGCAGCAAAGGAACCAGCAATGCCGCCAATGAGGTCACTCGTTACGCCAAAAATAATAATATTAAAGTGACGATAAAAAAACCTCAGCAAGGAGAAAACAGCCATCAACACACAGAGCGCAGAAGGATTCAAAAAAATCAAGATTTTCCCTAAGCAAAGAAAAATCGACAACAATACTTACACTCCCAAAGCCGAAAGAAAATGTCTAAAGGTAATTAAGGGAGTACACTCATCCCACCCAGATGAAGAAATCTTAGAGGAATTACAAAACGAGGGAATACCAGCCATAAAGGTATCTGCGTTCAAATCCTCGAAATCCAAAGACGCCAAGTTCAACTGCCGTGTGGTTCAAGTAGAAAAATCCATACCCTTTAAAAAAGTATCGCGGAAGACATTGCTGCTCAACCAGGATATCTACTCGGAACACCCGAAAACAAAGGACATAGCGCTATGGAGGAACTGCCAGCGCATTGGGTACATTGCACCAAACTGAGATGCAATATGAATGCGTGAAGTGTGACGCAAAGCACCAACCTGGGGAATGCCCGAGGAAAGACATCACAGGATTCGATGTATTTTGAGCTGGAAGTACGGACATCCAGCCAGGAGTAGCACAAAAACCAAGGTTGTACCGGCAACGAAAGCACGACAAGATTTCGCAGCCAATCCAGAAAGCACACTGACCCGGCCAACCTTTAGTTTCGGAACAGTAGCGAAACTAAATACATCACCCGAGTTATCAGCGAACAGGTTCCCAGCTGCACCACGGCTGTGGACTGTCGAAATCAAAACCTTCAAGCCAAATGTTGGGAAATAACAACAACAGCAGACAGGAAGTAACATCAACCTCAACGATGAAGTCCAAAGAGTGTTTGTTGCTAACCTTACCACCATAATAGGCAAAGCTCGTAGTGCTATACCATCTGGGTATAGGAATCTGAGCGAGACTGAAAAGTCCGTAGCCCTATCCACGTTCATCTGTCAAATAAGCTAAGTCTAAAAAGCCTGCGCATAATCGGATACAATGTTAACTAATTGTACAGTACAGTCAGACGAACAGCATATAGCCTAAAGCTTACCAACCCGACATTATCTTGGTTAGCGAAACCCGTCTGAAAAGCAGAGGTAATATCTCTTTTAAGAATTTCTCTATTTTCACTTGCGGTACAGATGAGAAACGGGGTACAGCCGCTCTCATCAGGAACACTATCAACTGCACCAAGATCGTGGTTCCCAACCTAATGATATTTGAGGCCACCGGAGTAGTAATCCATGTGACACTCAGGGAGAGCCAAATGGTCCTGAGCATCTACCACCGTCATAAAAGCAATGGAGCCTTCATATATCATGATCTTTATGTGCTTACCAAGCTTTTCTCAGTGATTTGAACTGTACGAACATCATATTTCGGAACGCGGTACAAACACACAACAATATACAGCTCGAGAACAGGCTCCACAAGATACAGCCAGGACCCGAAATATTCCGAAAAATCCACCAAATCATCTGTAAGAGGAAGAAGCTTCCAGAAACACTGACAACAAGCAAGGGGGACGGAAACGCAACGTCGATGAAAGTAGAAGCCTTTTCGTCCTTTTTCGAAGGCAACTATCACCACCCGATGTGAACCTTACGGAAGTCAGCACATACGTCAATGGACTTGAGAATTCATCCGAAATATCTACAAACGAAAAGGTCTAGTATCATAGCATTAACTTGACGGAAAGTTTGAAGTTCATCAGTCATTCGAAACTGAACCTTAAGAAGGCCAACCTAGGCTTCCTCCCATCTATCCCAAAATGGATTAAACCAGAGGACAAACCTGCTGCTCTACAAGCAGGTTATACGGCCGATCTTAACATACGGGTTCCCAGTATGACACAGAAATGAAGTATTATAGAGATCCCCAACTTCACAGCTGATTGACCCCTAATCCATCGACGATTTTCAGTAACTTTTTGATATTTATTCATGAATTTTTGATAGTTATATAAAACGATATGAAAATGGTTGTCAAAAAATATAAGGGGCAAGAGAGATAGAAGTTGGGCATCTCTATCATACTTTATTTCGGACCAGCATGAAGAAACTCACAATTTTCGCAAGAAAAATACCGCGAATATGTATTTCACGAGATGTTGCCAATATTTTCCGCAGTTGGTTTTCCTAATATTAATATTTAATAAAAACTGAAGGTAATATAGCGGAGATCAGAGTAAGAGTGGCCCTTAGACACCCTAAATTCCTTTATACTATCCGATAAATGGGCAGAGACAGGTGTTAAATCTAGACTTGCTACTTATGATGAACTCTAAAACGTACTTACCTCTGTTGTTAATGTAATATCTTCGCATCCACTACCACTCTCTTCAATATCTCCGGCGGTATAGCACGGTCACCTGCCATGTATGCCGAGGTTAGCCATGTTCCAGGTAGGTGTGGACCTCTTGTCCGCGCAGGGTGGGGGCGGGGTGCCCCGTCTTCGCAGGGTTTCTGCTCATCATTCTTGTACACCTTCAGAATAACCCAGTTAAAACCGTAGTGGATTATGTTATTGTTTTTTGCAATGGGGACCAGAGTACTCCTAACTTATAATTATAGTAGCAGCTCTGACGTCCCCCTTCGGCTCCTCCAGCTTGGCATTCTTCCAATTATGCGTCGAAAGATGAGGGTTACACGCCTGGATGAAGTTTAGGATAGAGGTGGCATCCGAGGGTATGATAGGTAGCCAGACACACGTCCTGGGCCTACTGGGGATTGCATCCCTATGCACAACGTCAATCTGGCACCCTCCCATACCTCCCCCAAATCGAACAAGGTCTGCCTACACAGGTCGGCTGACCTTTGGCCATCGAGGGACAGAAGTGCCCTTTAATGTGCCCCTGATACCTTCCGGCATCAAAGGCGACATGTGCCACGCCCGAATTTTTGGCAATCAGGCTCGAATAGTTCAGATTGATGGCTACCTCTATCTTCCCCCAGTCTGCGGGAGAGAAGCTACAGTCACCATTATTCCTATATATTACGGCGTAGGTAAAATCCCCTTTGGGGATCTCGCTATACGGCCGTTATGGCTATACGGTACCAGAGGCACTGGTACCTGGGCGACGATTCCACCGATCTGGCCGCATGGATGTAGAGTCCGTAAGGTAGCAAGGGAGATAGATATGAAGATCGATTTTTGTTGTCAGGACTTGTGTCAATGTTAGTCCGGAAAATGAGCTCATGTTTTCCTATGCAATACAGTCCATTGCTACCAAGATCAGAGTTATAAAAAATAAGATGTGATCTAGTAAAATATATGTTTCGCGTCCTTTTAACAACCAACAATAAGTATTTGTGGTTACTCTTGATATTGTGATACGAGTACCATCGTCGTCGAACTAGGGATTGTTTTCCTCCTTATTTCATTATAAATATTAACGTTTTCATGAGTACTACGGTACTTTTCAGAAATGATGTATTATAGAGATGCCCAACTTCACAGTTGATTGACCCCATATTATTCATGTATTTTTTACACTTATTCCCGGTCAATTTGGTCTTAGAAAACGTCTTAGCATCTATATCATACTTTAATTTTGCTTTTCAGTCTACATGTATTTTTCATTATTCCCACGATCCCGAATTAGCTCACGAACAGCATGTATTGTTTAAAACCATATCAATGTACAGTATATGTTGCCTGATAAGTATATGAAACATAGTTTTGCGAAGTTAATCCAGTAAAATAATTTTTATGTTCGTATTAAGTGACATTTTACTCATTAGGATGTACAAATTGTGAATTAACTTAAATGTGCAATACTCTTAATGGAATTGTGTATATATTACTTTCATTTATTACCCTTAGCATAGAAATCGGACGTATAAGATGTGTATGCCAGAAATGCGGGAGTACTCAACTTCGCTCAGCTCACCAGTATTCACAGACGCCCGTCTGTGAAGATGTTGTAAAAAAAACGCTGTCAAATGACACCGAGGGGCAAGATAAGTAGAAGTTGCATATCTCTTCAGTACTTCATCCCTGGTGTATGCCAAGAAATGCTTTCCTTGCCAACTGCAACCACATGCAAATTTCAACAAAATTTGTTCGCTGATTTTGACAGAATTTGATGTTCTAACTATTACCTAAGATGCCCCACGATGAGTTACTCTGCACTGTGAACACCTTACGTTAACATTCTGAGAATATGCATATAAATATAATATAATATAAATTCGTAAATTTCACATCCAAATCCACATCTAAACTGCGTTACCAAACACATTCTTTTGTAGGGTTATAGTCCTCTATTTTCGTCCCAAATGTCACAAATGCCCTGTATTATTATATTCTTTTTGCAAGCGTATATATGCTTAAATTTTAAGTGCACAAGAAAACGATCATCGGGGCTTAATGATTCATCATAAAATCGTGGCAGCACCGACGGCATTAATGGCATTTGTGACAGTCAGGGGTGGAATCGTGTAAAGTGATGGTTGATCTTTAATGGTCACAATCTCCGGTTTTCGATTGTGTAGCGTGACCATCACTTTAAATGCAAAAACACTTAATTAATAACATATTTGAATCGATTACGAAACATAAATGAAAGTAGACCACAGACACGAATCAAAAATTCCACAAACATTTCAAAATTATTACTACAAATGCTTGATATCGTGAGCCACATACACCAAACTACTGAATGAATGAATAAATTCATTGATGAACACACAGAAAATAACGGTTAAATCAGTATTTCTTCCGAGCTAGCTATATTATATTCGGGCTATAAATATTTCGGGCAACTTAAGAGGATATAGGATTTGCTGTTAGTTTATTTTACGTTATAAGTTGATTCAAGTGTACATACGTTTGCAAAAACGCCTTGAGATGCATGTTTACCAACGAACGATAACCATACTCAAAGTTAAAAAAAATGTAATTTCTTTGGGAATTAGTATCGTATTGTTTTAGACGAGGTAACAAATTCTCGCCTCACATCAAAATCTGTTCTTGAATTCAAGTGAGGTGACAAAAAACCATTGAAATTCTTACTCCAAATAAATTAAAAAAGTTGGCAGCAGACGGCATTTGTATTCAAGCAGGATTACTTTCCATTCGGTGGTGGCATTTGATAATTTTAGAATGCAGTTGTTTCAGAACTGGGAAATATAGGTGGGAAAATAGGTGCGCGTATATAATTACATTTCAATGAAAGCCCAAGAAAAAGGGCAATGCAAACGTTTTTCCTTTCTTAAAAAAATTAACGAAGGAATGCAAAATGCATTCAATTCAAGTAATGTTCTGTTTTATTGTTTCATTTTTCACTTACATTATTTCATTAAATATGTTGTTTCGGTTCGTTCTGAAAAACGTCAATATGAAAACATAAATAGATCTGAAAATAATAAATGAATGTAATATTATTTTTCGTTTTATTACAATTTCCTTGTCTCATTATATATAGTTCGTATTTATATATTTGAAGACAACTTGACATCTATATTTGTATACACACATTTCCATGTAGGTACATCATTAAAATGTTCAATATAGTATTATAATAACTGAATCCAATATTTATTTGTTTCAAATTTGAAAATGCTTTACAAAGTAGTTATTGATGTAAGCGTATACAACAAATGCTTATACCCTTCTGTTTTAACACTAATCGTATGGATGAATTGGAAAATACCAGTGAACATAAATGTATCCTACAAATTTTGATTTTGACGCCCGAAATTACACTTGCTGCTCTTAGTTTTGCCATCAAAGAACAAATCGATGTAACGGCTACCAATTGGTTCCATATATTTTCTCATTGGAGACTCGGATGGTAAGGACTCGGGCTCGGACTCGCTCTATGTCTCATACATAGACATATCTGACCTATTCAAGCCTGATTGCGGGATCCAGGCGTGTAACCCTCATCTTTCGACGCATAATTGGAAGATTGCCAAGCTGAAGGAGCCGAAGGGGGACGTCAGAGCTGCTACTATAATTATAAATAAGGAGTACTCTGGTCCCCATTTGCAAGAAACAATAACATAATCCACTACGGTTTTAACTGCGTTATTCTGAAGGTGTACAAGAATGATGAGGAGAACCCTGCGAAGACGGGGCACCACGCCCCCACCAAGAGAATCGGGATCAGAATGCCGCTAGCATCAGTCTCTCTGATCTCGATTTCGGTTCTGGTTGTATCTCCGCGTTCCGAAATATGATGTTCGTACAGTTCAAATCACTGAGAAAAGCTTGGTAAGCAGATAAGGTCATGATATATGAAGGCGCCATTGCTTTTATGACGGTGGTAGATGCTCAGGACCATTTGGCTCTCCCTGAGTGTCACATGGATTACTACTCCGGTGGCCTCAAATATCATCAGGTTGGGAACCACGATCTTGGTGCAGTTGATGGTGTTACTGATGAGAGCGGTTGTACCCCGTTTTTCATTTGTATCGTAAGTGAAAATAGAGAAATTCTTAAAAGAGATATTACCTCTGCTTTTCAGACGGGTTTCGCTAACCAAGATAATGTCGGGTTGGTAAGCTTTAGGCTAAATGCTGTTCGTCTGACTGTACTGTACAATTAGTTAACATTGTATCCGATTATGCGCAGGCGTTTTAGACTTGGCATATTTGGCAGATGAACGTGGATAGGGCTACGGACTTTTCAGTCTCGCTCAGATTCCTATACCCAGATGGTATAGCACTTCGAGCTTTGCCTTTTAGGGTGGTAAGGTTAGCAACAAACACTCTTTGGACTTCATCGTTGAGGTTGATGTTACTTCCTGTCTGCTGTTTTTGTTATTTCCCCACCTTTGGCTTTAGCTCGTTTTTAGTTTCGCTACTGTTGCGAAACTAAAGGTTGGACTAAAGGTTTTTGTGCCACCTGTTTTCTGTTACTCTTGGCTGGATGTCCGTGCTTCTTGCAGATAGCTCAAAATACCTCGGACTCTGTGCTGTGTTTCCTTGGGCATTCCCAAGGTTGGTGCTTTGCGCCACACTTCACGCATTCATATCGCATCGCACAGCTGGGTGCAATGTACACAATTCATTGCACTATGTCCTTTGTTTTCGGGTGTTCCGAGTAGATATCCTGGTCGAGCAGCAATGTCTTCCGCGATACTTTTTTAAAGGGTATGGATTTTGCTACTTGAACCACACTGCAGTTGAACTTGGATTTCGAGGATTTGAACGCAGAAACCTTGATGGCTGGTATTATCTCGTTTTTTAATGCTCCTAGGATTTCTTCATCTGTTTCGGATGAGTGTAATCCCTTAATTTCCTTTATACTTTTCCTTTCGGCTTTGGGAGTGTAAGTATAGTTGTCGATTTTTCGCTGCTTAAGGAAAATCTTAATTTGTTTGAATCCTTCTCTGTGTGTTGATGATTGTTTTCCCCTGAATCATACATGTTGGATTGGGGTCAGACAAACAGACGTATAACATAATACGCAAACATAACATTACTCAAATAACTTCGACAAACATGCGACAAGATCATACTATACTGAACAACGAGAACAAATCACGCGTCAGGACGAAAAGTTTACGATCAGTCGACCAGACAGCTGATAACATAGAATGACGTAGGTACACGAATCAATACACACACACACACACACACACCAGTCAACGGAGACGGCAGTCGTTCACAGACCGTTGAACAGTGCATATGTGTTTCGGCTTCTTAACAGCAATCTAACAAAGTGAGATAGTGATCAAGTGAAATTCTCACCATCATATAAAACAGAAGCGTGGCCGAAAGAGTAGAGCCAACAGCTGTGACTCGAAGGGGCCAGGTTAAAAACCCAGCGCGAGCAAGTACTTTTTTTTTCTCCCGATCATAAAAAAGCTAAAATCGCAGTGAGGCGAGGCGAAGCATGGAGGCGAACGGGCAGTCCGATAGTATAGAAGCGGACGCGGAGAAAATTCAACCAGTGGCAGAAGTGTCGCACGATCGACCAACGGTGCCCCAAGAAGGCACGGTGAAAAGGAGAACAACGAAACGCATCTCCAAAAATGCGCAGAGACGCAATACTGACGCGTCACCTGAAAGACGAGAAGATGAACATAGTGCTGCGTCTATGTCATCTAACGAGACAACAGCCGAAACTGAAGAGGATGATGCATTCTCATATGTGTCAGATGCAGTATCAGCTTTGAATCGATGCCCTCCGATACAGAGAAAGAAGTAGAAGCTATCATCCGCTCCAAAAAGACGAAAGCCTCTAATCTGAGGGAGGAGACCGACAAACACCTCCGAGAGATTAGAGAGTTAAGGAAAAGAACTCTGGAAAGTAGTAGGAAGGAGGAAGGGCAAGTAGCTCTACAACTCGGGCAACAACAACAACAATTGCCCGAACCGAGTCAGCTGTTAAAGAAGCCGCAGCTCATCATCAACAACAACAGAAGCAGCAACCAAAAAAAGTAGCACAGCAACATCAGCAAGCAACATCGCAACAACGGACGCAGCAACAACTTGCAGTTGCAACAACAGCAAACTAAAAAAGAAAAAGTGCCACCGATCAACCTCTCCAGGCAGGTATGTAGGACGGCCGTAGGTAGTGGTAATTTCTTAATACATCGAGAAACACTCGATCTGCTGCAAGACACTAGAACATTACAATAAAATTAAGGAGGATTAAAGCGTTCGAAGATGGAGTTCTTTCTCCTTCTCCGCACTCGAAGCGGAGGAGATCCTCCAACTGCTCAAAGAGCAGGTGTGTGACGGTCTCGAGTTCGTCGGGGTCAAACCCTTCACCACAGCTAAAGCAAAAAGGGAGGGCCGGAAATTACCGTTCTTTATTGTACAGCTGTCATCCAATAGCAAAATATACAAGGTAAACGATATCGTTAGATTATCTGACTATCATTGCGTGTGGGAAAATATAAGAAGGCGAGACAGCATTCTACAATGCGCTCGCTGCCAAAGGTTTGGTTACGCCGCGTCGAACCGCCGAATACAGCCTCGATGCGTGAAGTGCTATCAAAACCACAAGGCGGAGGAATGCCCGCTTGGGAAAGAGGGAGCAGCTGACAAAAGTCCGCCCAAGTGTGTACTCTGCGGGAACGCGGGGCACACCGCTAACTATTAGGGTTGCCCTAAGTTTCAGGAGCGGAAAGAAAAAAGGTTCTGCAGAAGCAGCCCCCAGTGAAAATTCCACTCGGGGCAGCCATACCCGTCACACTTCAATTGACTTTCGCCCAAATTGCGTCTGGTCAGAGGAGCACGGAAAGGACGATCAAAGCCCAGAGCGGATACTGATTAGCGAAACCAAGCTAACTCAGAGAGGTAAATTGGAGCACAGTACTTACAATGTTATTAGAAGAGACCAGCCCAATTCCAGTGTTGGAGGCGGTGTTGCGATCTTCATTAAAAATAACATCAAACACAAGGTAGTGTATAGTAGCGAAGTACGAAGGTTTCAGGAGTTGGAGGCCTGCATCGTGTGCATTACGCTCCGCAGTGGAAGGAGGTTGTATGCGCTGTCGGTCTACTCCTCCGGCAACCCTAGTTCCAGAATAACTATATCAGAGCTCGATTCATTCTTTCGATGCCTAAGGCTGGACTCGGAATAGAACTATTTTATTTTGGCCGGGGATTTAAATGCCCGACGTGGATATTGGGGAAAAATAGTTTCCAAGTATAGATTGGACCAGCTTTATAACTGGTTTTGCTTGCACACTGTGGAGTATATACTCGATTTGAAAGCAACAGAGATCTCGTTGTTCCCTAGAAGCGGCTGTTATCTCGATCTACTGCTGTTTGACGCAAGACTGCAGCTGACAGACAGAACTTCACAAAAGCAAACTGTTTGAACACATTCATGTATCCCTATGGCCATTGCGAACTCAGTACCGAAATCAAGATTCCTAACGATATTGCGCAATTAGGAGAGTTTGTTCAAACATTTCCCTACAATTAGAGTAAGAAGAGAGCACTCTCTTCGAATGAGCTCCACAAACCGTCCAACTTGTCAAACGTAGAGATTGACATGTTTCTAATGCAATTGGACGAGACAATGAAACGAACGATAGACAGTTCTATACCTCGGTATACACGCACAAACAACGTAAACTTGTACCGCACTGTACCAACGAAAAAGTAGTCGTAGTAGTAGGTGCGGTCTTTCAGGAACGACCTGGAGAACCCCGTACTGGCTAACAACACACTTCTTCGTGAAGATCTGCAATAATGGCGATCTGAGAACATCGGGTTTGTCGTGTTCAATAATGATAACATGGCAGATAATGCCATCGCCGTTGATTTCGAAGACAGATCTAAAAGCGGTCTTCGAATCAATAAAGAAGAAGAAGTCAGTGGGAGTCGACGAAATCTCGAACATTGTGCTAAGACATCTCCCCCTGGAAGTGGTTAATATGTACACGATCCTCTTTAACAATGCTCTGAATAATGCACATTATCCGGAGCATTGGAAAACTGCGATTGTACAACCCATATCCAATGAGGAAAAGATTCATCGAATCCTTGCAACCTCCTCATCAGCAAGGTATTCGAGAAGGTGATAAATAGAGCTCTGATTAACTGGACTGAGGACAAACATATAATTCCGGATAACCAATTCGGTTTTAAAGCGGGGCATGACACTATTCATGCTGCGTCGAAACTGGATCCAATGGAAAAAAATCAGAAACAATTTACCGGTGCCTGCTTGATTGATCTGGAGAAGACCTTTGATACCGTTTGGTTAGAAGGTCTTTTTTACAAGCTCAATGCTGGGCATTAGCAAGCCACTGCTGTACCTACTGTGTAACTTACCGGTAGACGATTCGTCGTCAAGAATGGCAACGTGACCTCCGCAGGTGTTTTCGATGTAAAATGGTCTCCAACAGGTGGCCGTTAATTCGCCGATACTGTTCAAATTTTACTTGAGCGATCTGATAAGCTCTCTTCCTCACGTATTTGCGTACGCCGACGACTTGATCGTGTACAGATCATACAAAAAGATCGAGGACATCAATACTCTCGTACAGGGTGACTTCGATTCATTCATGAGATATTGCGATGACTGGAAGTTGAAAACCAACTTTCACTTATACAAACTTTTCGTATAGTGAATATGCATTGATCTACCAAAGTTATTGTCGCAGCTATCATTTTTGAAATCGCTCTGCATACCAAATCCATCTGCATGGAAACTTTTCAAAAGACATCCCACTACAACAAACCTCATTACTTACAAAAATGCTAATGCAATTTCGTCGTGAAGTCAAGGAGAGCAAAGCTAAATGCTTGTATGAGTTTACATGTGCCATAAACCCCAACACGACACCAGAAAAAATCTGGCATTTTATTCGTAGCATTAGTGGTAATGCTGTTCCACACTCCATTAACTCAAGCACAACATTTCACGGAACAAGAACTTCTCCTCAGGAAATAAGCAACTATTTTGCTAATAGATGGTCAAATGACTCTAGAGATGATAACTTTCCCCCTGGCTTCAGAACAGAAAAACAATTAGCATTATCCTGCTCAACTGTGTCCAACCCAATATCAGCACCTGCCAGACGTATAGAATCAGACATTACCCTAAACTCAAAGGCAAACACCCAGTAGGGATTGTATATCATACCGCATGCTAAAAAATCTTCCACACATAGCAAAATCCAGACTAATTTCATTTTATAACAACATCCTACAAACTGGTACAATTCCCCAATATTGGAAGTAAGCAACAGTTCTTCCTCTTCCTAAACCAAAGAGAGATATTAGTGTAATAGAAGGATATCGTCCTATCTCCCTCGTGCCTTGCATCTCATACTCTGGTTCATTGAATCAAAATATCTTCTTAGCCAGAATCAAGTAGATTTCAGAGCAAATAAGGGATGTGCTGATGCATTGAATTTGCGTCAGAGTCAATAATAATTACTCTTCAACCCTTCCTCTTTTTAATGGTATGCCTCAAGGCTCTCCACTCTCAGTGGTTCTATTCAAAATTGCCTTCGATGAACTATCTAAGATAATTAGTAAACACAGACACTTAGATCATTGCATTTACGCAGACGATGTTTTCGTGCTGAGTTAAAGCATAGATCTAAGTAAAACTAATCATTTCTTTACGTCACTAATTGAAGACATCTTAAATTGGTCTAACCTCTCCGGTGCAAAGCTTTCGCTCGACAAATGCAAAACTTGGCACATCTGTCGGAAAAAGTCTTGCAACAGCGATTCATTATCTCTAAAAATTAATAATGTAAATATCAGTAGTGTACATAGTTGGTGGAGATGGATCAATCATCGTCTGGGTCGTCCTGTTTTTTTTTTTTTGAGGTAGTGGGGTATGTCTTCAGACACCTCTTTTGCCCTGGTTCTGGAGATGGCGATGGGCATGTTATATCTTCTGCCATTCGGTCGGTATCTTCGCTGGTGTGTGGAGACTCGGATGGTACGGACTCGGCCTCGGACTCGCTGCATATCTCATACATAGACACGGCATCCGAGTCTGCCATGTCATCCTGCACATCCGATAACTTTTGAAGCAGGTCACAAATTCTCCGACTAAATTTCGGACCCCTTCCTTTTTCAATGTTTGTATGAGGCCTACAACCATGTTGAAGGCCTCATTAGCCATTTGCAGCTGCTCCATGGCGGCCTTGGAAGCACTAAAACTGCACTTTTTACTAATTATTTTAATTTATTTTGTATTGTCACTGGTTTCCGGTACACTGATTACTTTCTCAGTATTTTTCATCCAAGGATGAAAGGATAATTCCCACTAATTACTTCACTGAGTTTCACTTAATTGCGTCCGTACATACGTCCGTGAGCTATGACTGTCAGCGACATCTCTAAAAGCGAAAGGCTGGGAGTTCATCTTTACGGAGGGTTCCAAGAAGAACAACAGTACTTCTTTTGCCGTCACCAAGGAAAATGGTACTTTAATTCTTGGAGGTTTACTACCAACATATGCCTCCGTGTTCACAGCAGAGGCCCTAGCCATCTACAAAGCTTTATGGATGACTGCTAAACAGTCCTATGGGTTTACTAATACCATCCCCAAATCCGTTTTTGTTATTGATGAATAATCCCAAAGCAATGAGTAATTTAAAATTGTAAAATATTTAAGGTGATATAAGAAATGAATTTCTTTTGGCAGCATAATCTGTATTTGATTTATCTTATAAAATTAGCAATAATATGTGATAAAAATGTGAGGGAAGCGTGTCCTTTTCCTTCAACAATAAGCCTTAGGGATCCATTGTAAAGGTTGGATTGTTTTTTTAGGTGGTGCTGTTGCTGTTTGTGTCAACGGGTTCGACGACATTGGCTGGATCGGTGTGGTTGGTTGCATCGGTGGAGATGGATCAATCGTCGGCTGGGTCGTCCTGGTTTTTCTTGAGGTAGTGGGAGATGTCTTCAGACACCACTTTTGCCCTGGTTCTGGAGATGGCGATGGGCATGTTATATCTTCTGCCATTCGGTCGGTATCTTCGGTGGTGGGTGGAGACTCGGATGGTACGGACTCGGCCTCGGACTCGGCCTCGGACTCGCTGCATATCTCATACATAGACACGGCATCCGAGTCTGCCATGTCATCCTGCACATCCGATAACTTTTGAAGCAGGTCACAAATTCTCCGACTAAATTTCGGACCCCTTACTTTTTCCTTGTTTGTATGAGGCCTACATCTATGTTGAAGGCCTCATTAGCCATTTGCAGCTGCTCCATGGCGGGCTTGGAAGCACTAAAACTGCACTTTTTACTAATTATTTTAATTTATTTTGTATTGTCACTGGTTTCCGGTACACTGATTACTTTCTCAGTATTTTTCATCCAAGGATGAAAGGATAATTTCCACTAATTACTTCACTGAGTTTCACTTAATTGCGTCCGTACATATGTCCGTGAGGTATGACTGTCAGCGACATCCCTAAAAGCGAAAGGCTGGGAGTTCATCTTTACGGAGGGTTCCAAGAAGAACAACAGTACTTCTTTTGCCGTCACCAAGGAAAATGGTACTTTAATTCTTGGAGGTTTACTACCAACATATGCCTCCGTGTTCACAGCAGAGGCCCTAGCCATCTACAAAGCTTTATGGATGACTGCTAAACAGTCCTATAGGTTTACTAATACCATCCCCAAATCCGTTTTTGTTATTGGTGAATAATCCTAAAGCAATGAGTAATTTAAAATTGTAAAATATTTAAGGTGATATAAGAAATGAATTTCTTTTGGCAGCATAATCTGTACTTGATTTATCTTATAAAATTAGCAATAATATGTGATAAAAATGTGAGGGAAGCGTGTCTTTTTCCTTCAACAATAAGCCTTAGGGATCCATTGTAAAGGTTGGATTGTTTTTTTTTGGTGGTGCTGTTGCTGTTTGTGTCAACGGGTTCGGCGACATTGGCTGGATCGGTGTGGTTGGTTGCATCGGTGGAGATGGATCAATCGTCGGCTGGGTCATCCTGGTTTTTCTTGAGGTAGTGGGAGATGTCTTCAGACACCTCTTTTGCCCTGGTTCTGGAGATGGCGATGGGCATGTTATATCTTCTGCCATTCGGTCGGTATCTTCGGTGGTGGGTGGAGACTCGGATGGTACGGACTCGGCCTCGGACTCGCTGCATATCTCATACATAGACACGGCATCCGAGTCTGCCATGTCATCCTGCACATCCGATAACTTTTGAAGCAGGTCACAAATTCTCCGACTAAATTTCGGACCCCTTACTTTTTCAATGTTTGTATGAGGCCTACAACCATGTTGAAGGCCTCATTAGCCATTTGCAGCTGCTGCATGGCGGGCTTGGAAGCACTAAGACTGCACTTTTTACTAATTATTTTAATTTATTTTGTATTGTCACTGGTTTCCGGTACACTGATTACTTTCTCAGTATTTTTCATCCAAGGATGAAAGGATAATTTCCACTAATTACTTCACTGAGTTTCACTTAATTGCGTCCGTACATACGTCCGTGAGCTATGACTGTCAGCGACATCTCTAAAAGCGAAAGGCTGGGAGTTCATCTTTACGGAGGGTTCCAAGAAGAACAACAGTACTTCTTTTGCAGTCACCAAGGAAAATGGTACTTTAATTCTTGGAGGTTTACTACCAACATATGCCTCCGTGTTCACAGCAGAGGCCCTAGCCATCTACAAAGCTTTATGGATGACTGCTAAACAGTCCTATAGGTTTACTAATACCATCCCCAAATCCGTTTTTGTTATTGATGAATAATCCTAAAGCAATGAGTAATTTAAAATTGTAAAATATTTAAGGTGATATAAGAAATGAATTTCTTTTGGCAGCATAATCTGTATTTGATTTATCTTATAAAATTAGCAATAATATGTGATAAAAATGTGAGGGAAGCGTGTCTTTTTCCTTCAACAATAAGCCTTAGGGATCCATTGTAAAGGTTGGATTGTTTTTTTAGGTGGTGCTGTTGCTGTTTGTGTCAACGGGTTCGGCGACATTGGCTGGATCGGTGTGGTTGGTTGCATCGGTGGAGATGGATCAATCGTCGGCTGGGTCGTCCTGGTTTTTCTTGAGGTAGTGGGAGATGTCTTCAGACACCTATTTTGCCCTGGTTCTGGAGATGGCGATGGGCATGTTATATCTTCTGCCATTCGGTCGGTATCTTCGGTGGTGGGTGGAGACTCGGATGGTACGGACTCGGCCTCGGACTCGCTGCATATCTCATACATAGACACGGCATCCGAGTCTGCCATGTCATCCTGCACATCCGATAACTTTTGAAGCAGGTCACAAATTCTCCGACTAAATTTCGGACCCCTTACTTTTTCAATGTTTGTATGAGGCCTACAACCATGTTGAAGGCCTCATTAGCCATTTGCAGCTGCTGCATGGCGGGCTTGGAAGCACTAAGACTGCACTTTTTACTAATTATTTTAATTTATTTTGTATTGTCACTGGTTTCCGGTACACTGATTACTTTCTCAGTATTTTTCATCCAAGGATGAAAGGATAATTTCCACTAATTACTTCACTGAGTTTCACTTAATTGCGTCCGTACATACGTCCGTGAGCTATGACTGTCAGCGACATCTCTAAAAGCGAAAGGCTGGGAGTTCATCTTTACGGAGGGTTCCAAGAAGAACAACAGTACTTCTTTTGCCGTCACCAAGGAAAATGGTACTTTAATTCTTGGAGGTTTACTACCAACATATGCCTCCGTGTTCACAGCAGAGGCCCTAGCTATCTACAAAGCTTTATGGATGACTGCTAAACAGTCCTATAGGTTTACTAATACCATCCCCAAATCCGTTTTTGTTATTGATGAATAATCCTAAAGCAATGAGTAATTTAAAATTGTAAAATATTTAAGGTGATATAAGAAATGAATTTCTTTTGGCAGCATAATCTGTATTTGATTTATCTTATAAAATTAGCAATAATATGTGATAAAAATGTGAGGGAAGCGTGTCTTTTTCCTTCAACAATAAGCCTTAGGGATCCATTGTAAAGGTTGGATTGTTTTTTTAGCTGGTGCTGTTGCTGTTTGTGTCAACGGGTTCGACGACATTGGCTGGATCGGTGTGGTTGGTTGCATCGGTGGAGATGGATCAATCGTCGGCTGGGTCGTCCTGGTTTTTCTTGAGGTAGTGGGAGATGTCTTCAGACACCTCTTTTGCCCTGGTTCTGGAGATGGCGATGGGCATGTTATATCTTCTGCCATTCGGTCGGTATCTTCGCTGGTGGGTGGAGACTCGGATGGTACGGACTCGGCCTCGGACTCGCTGCATATCTCATACATAGACACGGCATCCGAGTCTGCCATGTCATCCTGCACATCCGATAACTTTTGAAGCAGGTCACAAATTCTCCGACTAAATTTCGGACCCCTTACTTTTTCAATGTTTGTATGAGGCCTACAACCATGTTGAAGGCCTCATTAGCCATTTGCAGCTGCTCCATGGCGGGCTTGGAAGCACTAAGACTGCACTTTTTACTAATTATTTTAATTTATTTTGTATTGTCACTGGTTTCCGGTACACTGATTACTTTCTCAGTATTTTTCATCCAAGGATGAAAGGATAATTTGCACTAATTACTTCACTGAGTTTCACTTAATTGCGTCCGTACATATGTCCGTGAGGTATGACTGTCAGCGACATCCCTAAAAGCGAAAGGCTGGGAGTTCATCTTTACGGAGGGTTCCAAGAAGAACAACAGTACTTCTTTTGCCGTCACCAAGGAAAATGGTACTTTAATTCTTGGAGGTTTACTACCAACATATGCCTCCGTGTTCACAGCAGAGGCCCTAGCCATCTACAAAGCTTTATGGATGACTGCTAAACAGTCCTATAGGTTTACTAATACCATCCCCAAATCCGTTTTTGTTATTCATGAATAATCCTAAGGCAATGAGTAATTTAAAATTGTAAAATATTTAAGGTGATATAAGAAATGAATTTCTTTTGGCAGCATAATCTGTATTTGATATATCTTATAAAATTAGCAATAATATGTGATAAAAATGTGAGGGAAGCGTGTCTTTTTCCTTCAACAATAAGCCTTAGGGATCCATTGTAAAGGTTGGATTGTTTTTTTAGGTGGTGCTGTTGCTGATTGTGTCAACGGGTTCGGCGACATTGGCTGGATCGGTGTGGTTGGTTGCATCGGTGGAGATGGATCAATCGTCGGCTGGGTCGTCCTGGTTTTTCTTGAGGTAGTGGGAGATGTCTTCAGACACCACTTTTGCCCTGGTTCTGGAGATGGCGATGGGCATGTTATATCTTCTGCCATTCGGTCGGTATCTTCGGTGGTGGGTGGAGACTCGGATGGTACGGACTCGGCCTCGGACTCGCCGCATATCTCATACATAGACACGGCATCCGAGTCTGCCATGTCATCCTGCACATCCGATAACTTTTGAAGCAGGTCACAAATTCTCCGACTAAATTTCGGACCCCTTACTTTTTCAATGTTTGTATGAGGCCTACAACCATGTTGAAGTACTTGATTTATCTTATAAAATTAGCAATAATATGTAATAAAAATGTGAGGGAAGCGTGTCTTTTTCCTTCAACAATAAGCCTTAGGGATCCATTGTAAAGGTTGGATTGTTTTTTTTTTGGTGGTGCTGTTGCTGTTTGTGTCAACGGGTTCGGCGACATTGGCTGGATCGGTGTGGTTGGTTGCATCGGTGGAGATGGATCAATCGTCGGCTGGGTCGTCCTGGTTTTTCTTGAGGTAGTGGGAGATG
Source organism: Eristalis tenax (assembly GCA_905231855.2). NCBI lineage: Eukaryota > Metazoa > Arthropoda > Insecta > Diptera > Syrphidae > Eristalis > Eristalis tenax. The sequence goes on along the minus strand of HG993124.1, from coordinate 82,454,794 downwards.
TCTTCTGACACCTCTTTTGCCCTGGTTCTGGAGATGGCGATGGGCATGTTATATCTTCTGCCATTCGGTCGGTATCTTCGGTGGTGGGTGGAGACTCGGATGGTACGGACTCGGCCTCGGACTCGCTGCATATCTCATACATAGACACGGCATCCGAGTCTGCCATGTCATCCTGCACATCCGATAACTTTTGAAGCAGGTCACAAATTCTCCGACTAAATTTCGGACCCCTTACTTTTTCAATGTTTGTATGAGGCCTACAACCATGTTGAAGGCCTCATTAGCCATTTGCAGCTGCTCCATGGCGGGCTTGGAAGCACTAAAACTGCACTTTTTACTAATTATTTTAATTTATTTTGTATTGTCACTGGTTTCCGGTACACTGATTACTTTCTCAGTATTTTTCATCCAAGGATGAAAGGATAATTTGCACTAATTACTTCACTGAGTTTCACTTAATTGCGTCCGTACATATGTCCGTGAGGTATGACTGTCAGCGACATCCCTAAAAGCGAAAGGCTGGGAGTTCATCTTTACGGAGGGTTCCAAGAAGAACAACAGTACTTCTTTTGCCGTCACCAAGGAAAATGGTACTTTAATTCTTGGAGGTTTACTACCAACATATGCCTCCGTGTTCACAGCAGAGGCCCTAGCCATCTACAAAGCTTTATGGATGACTGCTAAACAGTCCTATAGGTTTACTAATACCATCCCCAAATCCGTTTTTGTTATTGATGAATAATCCTAAGGCAATGAGTAATTTAAAATTGTAAAATATTTAAGGTGATATAAGAAATGAATTTCTTTTGGCAGCATAATCTGTATTTGATATATCTTATAAAATTAGCAATAATATGTGATAAAAATGTGAGGGAAGCGTGTCTTTTTCCTTCAACAATAAGCCTTAGGGATCCATTGTAAAGGTTGGATTGTTTTTTTAGGTGGTGCTGTTGCTGATTGTGTCAACGGGTTCGGCGACATTGGCTGGATCGGTGTGGTTGGTTGCATCGGTGGAGATGGATCAATCGTCGGCTGGGTCGTCCTGGTTTTTCTTGAGGTAGTGGGAGATGTCTTCAGACACCACTTTTGCCCTGGTTCTGGAGATGGCGATGGGCATGTTATATCTTCTGCCATTCGGTCGGTATCTTCGGTGGTGGGTGGAGACTCGGATGGTACGGACTCGGCCTCGGACTCGCCGCATATCTCATACATAGACACGGCATCCGAGTCTGCCATGTCATCCTGCACATCCGATAACTTTTGAAGCAGGTCACAAATTCTCCGACTAAATTTCGGACCCCTTACTTTTTCAATGTTTGTATGAGGCCTACAACCATGTTGAAGGCCTCATTAGCCATTTGCAGCTGCTCCATGGCGGGCTTGGAAGCACTAAAACTGCACTTTTTACTAATTATTTTAATTTATTTTGTATTGTCACTGGTTTCCGGTACACTGATTACTTTCTCAGTATTTTTCATCCAAGGATGAAAGGATAATTTCCACTAATTACTTCACTGAGTTTCACTTAATTGCGTCCGTACATATGTCCGTGAGGTATGACTGTCAGCGACATCCCTAAAAGCGAAAGGCTGGGAGTTCATCTTTACGGAGGGTTCCAAGAAGAACAACAGTACTTCTTTTGCCGTCACCAAGGAAAATGGTACTTTAATTCTTGGAGGTTTACTACCAACATATGCCTCCGTGTTCACAGCAGAGGCCCTAGCCATCTACAAAGCTTTATGGATGACTGCTAAACAGTCCTATAGGTTTACTAATACCATCCCCAAATCCGTTTTTGTTATTGATGAATAATCCTAAGGCAATGAGTAATTTAAAATTGTAAAATATTTAAGGTGATATAAGAAATGAATTTCTTTTGGCAGCATAATCTGTACTTGATTTATCTTATAAAATTAGCAATAATATGTAATAAAAATGTGAGGGAAGCGTGTCTTTTTCCTTCAACAATAAGCCTTAGGGATCCATTGTAAAGGTTGGATTGTTTTTTTTTTGGTGGTGCTGTTGCTGTTTGTGTCAACGGGTTCGGCGACATTGGCTGGATCGGTGTGGTTGGTTGCATCGGTGGAGATGGATCAATCGTCGGCTGGGTCGTCCTGGTTTTTCTTGAGGTAGTGGGAGATGTCTTCTGACACCTCTTTTGCCCTGGTTCTGGAGATGGCGATGGGCATGTTATATCTTCTGCCATTCGGTCGGTATCTTCGGTGGTGGGTGGAGACTCGGATGGTACGGACTCGGCCTCGGACTCGCTGCATATCTCATACATAGACACGGCATCCGAGTCTGCCATGTCATCCTGCACATCCGATAACTTTTGAAGCATGTTTACCTTACTTTTTCAATGTTTGTATGAGGCCTACAACCATGTTGAAGGCCTCATTAGCCATTTGCAGCTGCTCCATGGCGGGCTTGGAAGCACTAAAACTGCACTTTTTACTAATTATTTTAATTTATTTTGTATTGTCACTGGTTTCCGGTACACTGATTACTTTCTCAGTATTTTTCATCCAAGGATGAAAGGATAATTTGCACTAATTACTTCACTGAGTTTCACTTAATTGCGTCCGTACATATGTCCGTGAGGTATGACTGTCAGCGACATCCCTAAAAGCGAAAGGCTGGGAGTTCATCTTTACGGAGGGTTCCAAGAAGAACAACAGTACTTCTTTTGCCGTCACCAAGGAAAATGGTACTTTAATTCTTGGAGGTTTACTACCAACATATGCCTCCGTGTTCACAGCAGAGGCCCTAGCCATCTACAAAGCTTTATGGATGACTGCTAAACAGTCCTATAGGTTTACTAATACCATCCCCAAATCCGTTTTTGTTATTGATAAATAATCCTAAGGCAATGAGTAATTTAAAATTGTAAAATATTTAAGGTGATATAAGAAATGAATTTCTTTTGGCAGCATAATCTGTACTTGATTTATCTTATAAAATTAGCAATAATATGTAATAAAAATGTGAGGGAAGCGTGCCTTTTTCCTTCAACAATAAGCCTTAGGGATCCATTGTAAAGGTTGGATTGTTTTTTTTGGTGGCGCTGTTGCTGTTTGTGTCAACTGGTTCGGCGACATTGGCTGGATCGGTGTGGTTGGTTGCATCGGTGGAGATGGATCAATCGTCGGCTGGGTCGTCCTGGTTTTTCTTGAGGTAGTGGGAGATGTCTTCTGACACCTCTTTTGCCCTGGTTCTGGAGATGGCGATGGGCATGTTATATCTTCTGCCATTCGGTCGGTATCTTCGGTGGTGGGTGGAGACTCGGATGGTACGGACTCGGCCTCGGACTCGCTGCATATCTCATACATAGACACGGCATCCGAGTCTGCCATGTCATCCTGCACATCCGATAACTTTTGAAGCAGGTCACAAATTCTCCGACTAAATTTCGGACCCCTTACTTTTTCAATGTTTGTATGAGGCCTACAACCATGTTGAAGGCCTCATTAGCCATTTGCAGCTGCTCCATGGCGGGCTTGGAAGCACTAAAACTGCACTTTTTACTAATTATTTTAATTTATTTTGTATTGTCACTGGTTTCCGGTACACTGATTACTTTCTCAGTATTTTTCATCCAAGGATGAAAGGATAATTTGCACTAATTACTTCACTGAGTTTCACTTAATTGCGTCCGTACATATGTCCGTGAGGTATGACTGTCAGCGACGTCCCTAAAAGCGAAAGGCTGGGAGTTCATCTTTACGGAGGGTTCCAAGAAGAACGACAGTACTTCTTTTGCCGTCACCAAGGAAAATGGTACTTTAATTCTTGGAGGTTTACTACCAACATATGCCTCCGTGTTCACAGCAGAGGCCCTAGCCATCTACAAAGCTTTATGGATGACTGCTAAACACTCCTATAGGTTTACTAATACCATCCCCAAATCCGTTTTTGTTATTGATGAATAATCCTAAGGCAATGAGTAATTTAAAATTGTAAAATATTTAAGGTGATATAAGAAATGAATTTCTTTTGGCAGCATAATCTGTATTTGATATATCTTATAAAATTAGCAATAATATGTGATAAAAATGTGAGGGAAGCGTGTCTTTTTCCTTCAACAATAAGCCTTAGGGATCCATTGTAAAGGTTGGATTGTTTTTTTAGGTGGTGCTGTTGCTGATTGTGTCAACGGGTTCGGCGACATAGGCTGGATCGGTGTGGTTGGTTGCATCGGTGGAGATGGATCAATCGTCGGCTGGGTCGTCCTGGTTTTTCTTGAGGTAGTGGGAGATGTCTTCAGACACCACTTTTGCCCTGGTTCTGGAGATGGCGATGGGCATGTTATATCTTCTGCCATTCGGTCGGTATCTTCGGTGGTGGGTGGAGACTCGGATGGTACGGACTCGGCCTCGGACTCGCCGCATATCTCATACATAGACACGGCATCCGAGTCTGCCATGTCATCCTGCACATCCGATAACTTTTGAAGCAGGTCACAAATTCTCCGACTAAATTTCGGACCCCTTACTTTTTCAATGTTTGTATGAGGCCTACAACCATGTTGAAGGCCTCATTAGCCATTTGCAGCTGCTCCATGGCGGGCTTGGAAGCACTAAAACTGCACTTTTTACTAATTATTTTAATTTATTTTGTATTGTCACTGGTTTCCGGTACACTGATTACTTTCTCAGTATTTTTCATCCAAGGATGAAAGGATAATTTCCACTAATTACTTCACTGAGTTTCACTTAATTGCGTCCGTACATACGTCCGTGAGCTATGACTGTCAGCGACATCTCTAAAAGCGAAAGGCTGGGAGTTCATCTTTACGGAGGGTTCCAAGAAGAACAACAGTACTTCTTTTGCCGTCACCAAGGAAAATGGTACTTTAATTCTTGGAGGTTTACTACCAACATATGCCTCCGTGTTCACAGCAGAGGCCCTAGCCATCTACAAAGCTTTATGGATGACTGCTAAACAGTCCTATAGGTTTACTAATACCATCCCCAAATCCGTTTTTGTTATTGATAAATAATCCTAAGGCAATGAGTAATTTAAAATTGTGAAATATTTAAGGTGATATAAGAAATGAATTTCTTTTGGCAGCATAATCTGTACTTGATTTATCTTATAAAATTAGCAATAATATGTAATAAAAATGTGAGGGAAGCGTGTCTTTTTCCTTCAACAATAAGCCTTAGGGATCCATTGTAAAGGTTGGATTGTTTTTTTTGGTGGTGCTGTTGCTGTTTGTGTCAACGGGTTCGGCGACATTGGCTGGATCGGTGTGGTTGGTTGCATCGGTGGAGATGGATCAATCGTCGGCTGGGTCGTCCTGGTTTTTCTTGAGGTAGTGGGAGATGTCTTCTGACACCTCTTTTGCCCTGGTTCTGGAGATGGCGATGGGCATGTTATATCTTCTGCCATTCGGTCGGTATCTTCGGTGGTGGGTGGAGACTCGGATGGTACGGACTCGGCCTCGGACTCGCTGCATATCTCGTACATAGACACGGCATCCGAGTCTGCCATGTCATCCTGCACATCCGATAACTTTTGAAGCAGGTCACAAATTCTCCGACTAAATTTCGGACCCCTTACTTTTTCAATGTTTGTATGAGGCCTACAACCATGTTGAAGGCCTCATTAGCCATTTGCAGCTGCTCCATGGCGGGCTTGGAAGCACTAAAACTGCACTTTTTACTAATTATTTTAATTTATTTTGTATTGTCACTGGTTTCCGGTACACTGATTACTTTCTCAGTATTTTTCATCCAAGGATGAAAGGATAATTTGCACTAATTACTTCACTGAGTTTCACTTAATTGCGTCCGTACATATGTCCGTGAGGTATGACTGTCAGCGACATCCCTAAAAGCGAAAGGCTGGGAGTTCATCTTTACGGAGGGTTCCAAGAAGAACAACAGTACTTCTTTTGCCGTCACCAAGGAAAATGGTACTTTAATTCTTGGAGGTTTACTACCAACATATGCCTCCGTGTTCACAGCAGAGGCCCTAGCCATCTACAAAGCTTTATGGATGACTGCTAAACAGTCCTATAGGTTTACTAATACCATCCCCAAATCCGTTTTTGTTATTGATGAATAATCCTAAGGCAATGAGTAATTTAAAATTGTAAAATATTTAAGGTGATATAAGAAATGAATTTCTTTTGGCAGCATAATCTGTATTTGATATATCTTATAAAATTAGCAATAATATGTGATAAAAATGTGAGGGAAGCGTGTCTTTTTCCTTCAACAATAAGCCTTAGGGATCCATTGTAAAGGTTGGATTGTTTTTTTAGGTGGTGCTGTTGCTGATTGTGTCAACGGGTTCGGCGACATTGGCTGGATCGGTGTGGTTGGTTGCATCGGTGGAGATGGATCAATCGTCGGCTGGGTCGTCCTGGTTTTTCTTGAGGTAGTGGGAGATGTCTTCAGACACCACTTTTGCCCTGGTTCTGGAGATGGCGATGGGCATGTTATATCTTCTGCCATTCGGTCGGTATCTTCGGTGGTGGGTGGAGACTCGGATGGTACGGACTCGGCCTCGGACTCGCCGCATATCTCATACATAGACACGGCATCCGAGTCTGCCATGTCATCCTGCACATCCGATAACTTTTGAAGCAGGTCACAAATTCTCCGACTAAATTTCGGACCCCTTACTTTTTCAATGTTTGTATGAGGCCTACAACCATGTTGAAGGCCTCATTAGCCATTTGCAGCTGCTCCATGGCGGGCTTGGAAGCACTAAAACTGCACTTTTTACTAATTATTTTAATTTATTTTGTATTGTCACTGGTTTCCGGTACACTGATTACTTTCTCAGTATTTTTCATCCAAGGATGAAAGGATAATTTCCACTAATTACTTCACTGAGTTTCACTTAATTGCGTCCGTACATACGTCCGTGAGCTATGACTGTCAGCGACATCTCTAAAAGCGAAAGGCTGGGAGTTCATCTTTACGGAGGGTTCCAAGAAGAACAACAGTACTTCTTTTGCCGTCACCAAGGAAAATGGTACTTTAATTCTTGGAGGTTTACTACCAACATATGCCTCCGTGTTCACAGCAGAGGCCCTAGCCATCTACAAAGCTTTATGGATGACTGCTAAACAGTCCTATAGGTTTACTAATACCATCCCCAAATCCGTTTTTGTTATTGATGAATAATCCTAAGGCAATGAGTATTTTAAAATTGTAAAATATTTAAGGTGATATAAGAAATGAATTTCTTTTGGCAGCATAATCTGTACTTGATTTATCTTATAAAATTAGCAATAATATGTAATAAAAATGTGAGGGAAGCGTGTCTTTTTCCTTCAACAATAAGCCTTAGGGATCCATTGTAAAGGTTGGATTGTTTTTTTTTGGTGGTGCTGTTGCTGTTTGTGTCAACGGGTTCGGCGACATTGGCTGGATCGGTGTGGTTGGTTGCATCGGTGGAGATGGATCAATCGTCGGCTGGGTCGTCCTGGTTTTTCTTGAGGTAGTGGGAGATGTCTTCTGACACCTCTTTTGCCCTGGTTCTGGAGATGGCGATGGGCATGTTATATCTTCTGCCATTCGGTCGGTATCTTCGGTGGTGGGTGGAGACTCGGATGGTACGGACTCGGCCTCGGACTCGCTGCATATCTCATACATAGACACGGCATCCGAGTCTGCCATGTCATCCTGCACATCCGATAACTTTTGAAGCAGGTCACAAATTCTCCGACTAAATTTCGGACCCCTTACTTTTTGTATGAGGCCTACAACCATGTTGAAGGCCTCATTAGCCATTTGCAGCTGCTCCATGGCGGGCTTGGAAGCACTAAAACTGCACTTTTTACTAATTATTTTAATTTATTTTGTATTGTCACTGGTTTCCGGTACACTGATTACTTTCTCAGTATTTTTCATCCAAGGATGAAAGGATAATTTCCACTAATTACTTCACTGAGTTTCACTTAATTGCGTCCGTACATATGTCCGTGAGGTATGACTGTCAGCGACATCCCTAAAAGCGAATGGCTGGGAGTTCATCTTTACGGAGGGTTCCAAGAAGAACAACAGTACTTCTTTTGCCGTCACCAAGGAAAATGGTACTTTAATTCTTGGAGGTTTACTACCAACATATGCCTCCGTGTTCACAGCAGAGGTCCTAGCCATCTACAAAGCTTTATGGATGACTGCTAAACAGTCCTATAGGTTTACTAATACCATCCCCAAATCCGTTTTTGTTATTGATGAATAATCCTAAGGCAATGAGTAATTTAAAATTGTAAAATATTTAAGGTGATATAAGAAATGAATTTCTTTTGGCAGCATAATCTGTATTTGATATATCTTATAAAATTAGCAATAATATGTGATAAAAATGTGAGGGAAGCGTGTCTTTTTCCTTCAACAATAAGCCTTAGGGATCCATTGTAAAGGTTGGATTGTTTTTTTAGGTGGTGCTGTTGCTGATTGTGTCAACGGGTTCGGCGACATTGGCTGGATCGGTGTGGTTGGTTGCATCGGTGGAGATGGATCAATCGTCGGCTGGGTCGTCCTGGTTTTTCTTGAGGTAGTGGGAGATGTCTTCAGACACCACTTTTGCCCTGGTTCTGGAGATGGCGATGGGCATGTTATATCTTCTGCCATTCGGTCGGTATCTTCGGTGGTGGGTGGAGACTCGGATGGTACGGACTCGGCCTCGGACTCGCCGCATATCTCATACATAGACACGGCATTCGAGTCTGCCATGTCATCCTGCACATCCGATAACTTTTGAAGCAGGTCACAAATTCTATGACTAAATTTCGGACCCCTTACTTTTTCAATGTTTGTATGAGGCCTACAACCATGTTGAAGGCCTCATTAGCCATTTGCAGCTGCTCCATGGCGGGCTTGGAAGCACTAAAACTGCACTTTTTACTAATTATTTTAATTTATTTTGTATTGTCACTGGTTTCCGGTACACTGATTACTTTCTCAGTATTTTTCATCCAAGGATGAAAGGATAATTTCCACTAATTACTTCACTGAGTTTCACTTAATTGCGTCCGTACATACGTCCGTGAGCTATGACTGTCAGCGACATCTCTAAAAGCGAAAGGCTGGGAGTTCATCTTTACGGAGGGTTCCAAGAAGAACAACAGTACTTCTTTTGCCGTCACCAAGGAAAATGGTACTTTAATTCTTGGAGGTTTACTACCAACATATGCCTCCGTGTTCACAGCAGAGGCCCTAGCCATCTACAAAGCTTTATGGATGACTGCTAAACAGTCCTATAGGTTTACTAATACCATCCCCAAATCCGTTTTTGTTATTGATGAATAATCCTAAGGCAATGAGTAATTTAAAATTGTAAAATATTTAAGGTGATATAAGAAATGAATTTCTTTTGGCAGCATAATCTGTACTTGATTTATCTTATAAAATTAGCAATAATATGTAATAAAAATGTGAGGGAAGCGTGTCTTTTTCCTTCAACAATAAGCCTTAGGGATCCATTGTAAAGGTTGGATTGTTTTTTTTGGTGGTGCTGTTGCTGTTTGTGTCAACGGGTTCGGCGACATTGGCTGGATCGGTGTGGTTGGTTGCATCGGTGGAGATGGATCAATCGTCGGCTGGGTCGTCCTGGTTTTTCTTGAGGTAGTGGGAGATGTCTTCTGACACCTCTTTTACCCTGGTTCTGGAGATGGCGATGGGCATGTTATATCTTCTGCCATTCGGTCGGTATCTTCGGTGGTGGGTGGAGACTCGGATGGTACGGACTCGGCCTCGGACTCGCTGCATATCTCATACATAGACACGGCATCCGAGTCTGCCATGTCATCCTGCACATCCGATAACTTTTGAAGCAGGTCACAAATTCTCCGACTAAATTTCTGACCCCTTACTTTTTCAATGTTTGTATGAGGCCTACAACCATGTTGAAGGCCTCATTAGCCATTTGCAGCTGCTCCATGGCGGGCTTGGAAGCACTAAAACTGCACTTTTTACTAATTATTTTAATTTATTTTGTATTGTCACTGGTTTCCGGTACACTGATTACTTTCTCAGTATTTTTCATCCAAGGATGAAAGGATAATTTGCACTAATTACTTCACTGAGTTTCACTTAATTGCGTCCGTACATATGTCCGTGAGGTATGACTGTCAGCGACATCCCTAAAAGCGAAAGGCTAGGAGTTCATCTTTACGGAGGGTTCCAAGAAGAACAACAGTACTTCTTTTGCCGTCACCAAGGAAAATGGTACTTTAATTCTTGGAGGTTTACTACCAACATATGCCTCCGTGTTCACAGCAGAGGCCCTAGCCATCTACAAAGCTTTATGGATGACTGCTAAACAGTCCTATAGGTTTACTAATACCATCCCCAAATCCGTTTTTGTTATTGATGAATAATCCTAAGGCAATGAGTAATTTAAAATTGTAAAATATTTAAGGTGATATAAGAAATGAATTTCTTTTGGCTGCATAATCTGTATTTGATATATCTTATAAAATTAGCAATAATATGTGATAAAAATGTGAGGGAAGCGTGTCTTTTTCCTTCAACAATAAGCCTTAGGGATCCATTGTAAAGGTTGGATTGTTTTTTTAGGTGGTGCTGTTGCTGATTGTGTCAACGGGTTCGGCGACATTGGCTGGATCGGTGTGGTTGGTTGCATCGGTGGAGATGGATCAATCGTCGGCTGGGTCGTCCTGGTTTTTCTTGAGGTAGTGGGAGATGTCTTCAGACACCACTTTTGCCCTGGTTCTGGAGATGGCGATGGGCATGTTATATCTTCTGCCATTCGGTCGGTATCTTCGGTGGTGGGTGGAGACTCGGATGGTACGGACTCGGCCTCGGACTCGCCGCATATCTCATACATAGACACGGCATCCGAGTCTGCCATGTCATCCTGCACATCCGATAACTTTTGAAGCAGGTCACAAATTCTCCGACTAAATTTCGGGCCCCTTACTTTTTCAATGTTTGTATGAGGCCTACAACCATGTTGAAGGCCTCATTAGCCATTTGCAGCTGCTCCATGGCGGGCTTGGAAGCACTAAAACTGCACTTTTTACTAATTATTTTAATTTATTTTGTATTGTCACTGGTTTCCGGTACACTGATTACTTTCTCAGTATTTTTCATCCAAGGATGAAAGGATAATTTTCACTAATTACTTCACTGAGTTTCACTTAATTGCGTCCGTACATATGTCCGTGAGGTATGACTGTCAGCGACATCCCTAAAAGCGAAAGGCTGGGAGTTCATCTTTACGGAGGGTTCCGAGAAGAACAACAGTACTTCTTTTGCCGTCACCAAGGAAAATGGTACTTTAATTCTTGGAGGTTTACTACCAACATATGCCTCCGTGTTCACAGCAGAGGCCCTAGCCATCTACAAAGCTTTATGGATGACTGCTAAACAGTCCTATAGGTTTACTAATACCATCCCCAAATCCGTTTTTGTTATTGATGAATAATCCTAAGGCAATGAGTAATTTAAAATTGTAAAATATTTAAGGTGATATAAGAAATGAATTTCTTTTGGCAGCATAATCTGTACTTGATTTATCTTATAAAATTAGCAATAATATGTAATAAAAATGTGAGGGAAGCGTGTCTTTTTCCTTCAACAACAAGCCTTAGGGATCCATTGTAAAGGTTGGATTGTTTTTTTTGGTGGTGCTGTTGCTGTTTGTGTCAACGGGTTCGGCGACATTGGCTGGATCGGTGTGGTTGGTTGCATCGGTGGAGATGGATCAATCGTCGGCTGGGTCGTCCTGGTTTTTCTTGAGGTAGTGGGAGATGTCTTCAGACACCACTTTTGCCCTGGTTCTGGAGATGGCGATGGGCATGTTATATCTTCTGCCATTCGGTCGGTATCTTCGGTGGTGGGTGGAGACTCGGATGGTACGGACTCGGCCTCGGACTCGCCGCATATCTCATACATAGACACGGCATCCGAGTCTGCCATGTCATCCTGCACATCCGATAACTTTTGAAACAGGTCACAAATTCTCCGACTAAATTTCGGACCCCTTACTTTTTCAATGTTTGTATGAGGCCTACAACCATGTTGAAGGCCTCATTAGCCATTTGCAGCTGCTCCATGGCGGGCTTGGAAGCACTAAAACTGCACTTTTTACTAATTATTTTAATTTATTTTGTATTGTCACTGGTTTCCGGTACACTGATTACTTTCTCAGTATTTTTCATCCAAGGATGAAAGGATAATTTCCACTAATTACTTCACTGAGTTTCACTTAATTGCGTCCGTACATACGTCCGTGAGCTATGACTGTCAGCGACATCTCTAAAAGCGAAAGGCTGGGAGTTCATCTTTACGGAGGGTTCCAAGAAGAACAACAGTACTTCTTTTGCCGTCACCAAGGAAAATGGTACTTTAATTCTTGGAGGTTTACTACCAACATATGCCTCCGTGTTCACAGCAGAGGCCCTAGCCATCTACAAAGCTTTATGGATGACTGCTAAACAGTCCTATAGGTTTACTAATACCATCCCCAAATCCGTTTTTGTTATTGATGAATAATCCTAAGGCAATGAGTAATTTAAAATTGTAAAATATTTAAGGTGATATAAGAAATGAATTTCTTTTGGCAGCATAATCTGTACTTGATTTATCTTATAAAATCAGCAATAATATGTAATAAAAATGTGAGGGAAGCGTGTCTTTTTCCTTCAACAATAAGCCTTAGGGATCCATTGTAAAGGTTGGATTGTTTTTTTTGGTGGTGCTGTTGCTGTTTGTGTCAACGGGTTCGGCGACATTGGCTGGATCGGTGTGGTTGGTTGCATCGGTGGAGATGGATCAATCGTCGGCTGGGTCGTCCTGGTTTTTCTTGAGGTAGTGGGGGATGTCTTCTGACACCTCTTTTGCCCTGATTCTGAAGATGGCGATGGGCATGTTATATCTTCTGCCATTCGGTCGGTATCTTCGGTGGTGGGTGGAGACTCGGATGGTACGGACTCGGCCTCGGACTCGCTGCATATCTCATACATAGACACGGCATCCGAGTCTGCCATGTCATCCTGCACATCCGATAACTTTTGAAGCAGGTCACAAATTCTCCGACTAAATTTCGGACCCCTTACTTTTTCAATGTTTGTATGAGGCCTGCAACCATGTTGAAGGCCTCATTAGCCATTTGCAGCTGCTCCATGGCGGGCTTGGAAGCACTAAAACTGCACTTTTTACTAATTATTTTAATTTATTTTGTATTGTCACTGGTTTCCGGTACACTGATTACTTTCTCAGTATTTTTCATCCAAGGATGAAAGGATAATTTGCACTAATTACTTCACTGAGTTTCACTTAATTGCGTCCGTACATATGTCCGTGAGGTATGACTGTCAGCGACATCCCTAAAAGCGAAAGGCTGGGAGTTCATCTTTACGGAGGGTTCCAAGAAGAACAACAGTACTTCTTTTGCCGTCACCAAGGAAAATGGTACTTTAATTCTTGGAGGTTTACTACCAACATATGCCTCCGTGTTCACAGCAGAGGCCCTAGCCATCTACAAAGCTTTATGGATGACTGCTAAACAGTCCTATAGGTTTACTAATACCATCCCCAAATCCGTTTTTGTAATTGATGAATAATCCTAAGGCAATGAGTAATTTAAAATTGTAAAATATTTAAGGTGATATAAGAAATGAATTTCTTTTGGCAACATAATCTGTATTTGATATATCTTATAAAATTAGCAATAATATGTGATAAAAATGTGAGGGAAGCGTGTCTTTTTCCTTCAACAATAAGCCTTAGGGATCCATTGTAAAGGTTGGATTGTTTTTTTAGGTGGTGCTGTTGCTGATTGTGTCAACGGGTTCGGCGACATTGGCTGGATCGGTGTGGTTGGTTGCATCGGTGGAGATGGATCAATCGTCGGCTGGGTCGTCCTGGTTTTTCTTGAGGTAGTGGGAGATGTCTTCAGACACCACTTTTGCCCTGGTTCTGGAGACGGCGATGGGCATGTTATATCTTCTGCCATTCGGTCGGTATCTTCGGTGGTGGGTGGAGACTCGGATGGTACGGACTCGGCCTCGGACTCGCTGCATATCTCATACATAGACACGGCATCCGAGTCTGCCATGTCATCCTGCACATCCGATAACTTTTGAAGCAGGTCACAAATTCTCCGACTAAATTTCGGACCCCTTACTTTTTGTATGAGGCCTACAACCATGTTGAAGGCCTCATTAGCCATTTGCAGCTGCTCCATGGCGGGCTTGGAAGCACTAAAACTGCACGTTTTACTAATTATTTTAATTTATTTTGTATTGTCACTGGTTTCCGGTACACTGATTACTTTCTCAGTATTTTTCATCCAAGGATGAAAGGATAATTTGCACTAATTACTTCACTGAGTTTCACTTAATTGCGTCCGTACATATGTCCGTGAGGTATGACTGTCAGCGACATCCCTAAAAGCGAAAGGCTGGGAGTTCATCTTTACGGAGGGTTCCAAGAAGAACAACAGTACTTCTTTTGCCGTCACCAAGGAAAATGGTACTTTAATTCTTGGAGGTTTACTACCAACATATGCCTCCGTGTTCACAGCAGAGGCCCTAGCCATCTACAAAGCTTTATGGATGACTGCTAAACAGTCCTATAGGTTTACTAATACCATCCCCAAATCCGTTTTTGTTATTGATGAATAATCCTAAGGCAATGAGTAATTTAAAATTGTAAAATATTTAAGGTGATATAAGAAATTAATTTCTTTTGGCAGCATAATCTGTATTTGATATATCTTATAAAATTAGCAATAATATGTGATAAAAATGTGAGGGAAGCGTGTCTTTTTCCTTCAACAATACGCCTTAGGGATCCATTGTAAAGGTTGGATTGTTTTTTTAGGTGGTGCTGTTGCTGATTGTGTCAACGGGTTCGGCGACATTGGCTGGATCGGTGTGGTTGGTTGCATCGGTGGAGATGGATCAATCGTCGGCTGGGTCGTCCTGGTTTTTCTTGAGGTAGTGGGAGATGTCTTCAGACACCACTTTTGCCCTGGTTCTGGAGATGGCGATGGGCATGTTATATCTTCTGCCATTCGGTCGGTATCTTCGGTGGTGGGTGGAGACTCGGATGGTACGGACTCGGCCTCGGACTCGCCGCATATCTCATACATAGACACGGCATCCGAGTCTGCCATGTCATCCTGCACATCCGATAACTTTTGAAGCAGGTCACAAATTCTCCGACTAAATTTCGGACCCCTTACTTTTTCAATGTTTGTATGAGGCCTACAACCATGTTGAAGGCCTCATTAGCCATTTGCAGCTGCTCCATGGCGGGCTTGGAAGCACTAAAACTGCACTTTTTACTAATTATTTTAATTTATTTTGTATTGTCACTGGTTTCCGGTACACTGATTACTTTCTCAGTATTTTTCATCCAAGGATGAAAGGATAATTTGCACTAATTACTTCACTGAGTTTCACTTAATTGCGTCCGTACATATGTCCGTGAGGTATGACTGTCAGCGACATCCCTAAAAGCGAAAGGCTGGGAGTTCATCTTTACGGAGGGTTCCAAGAAGAACAACAGTACTTCTTTTGCCGTCACCAAGGAAAATGGTACTTTAATTCTTGGAGGTTTACTACCAACATATGCCTCCGTGTTCACAGCAGAGGCCCTAGCCATCTACAAAGCTTTATGGATGACTGCTAAACAGTCCTATAGGTTTACTAATACCATCCCCAAATCCGTTTTTGTTATTGATGAATAATCCTAAGGCAATGAGTAATTTAAAATTGTAAAATATTTAAGGTGATATAAGAAATGAATTTCTTTTGGCAGCATAATCTGTATTTGATATATCTTATAAAATTAGCAATAATATGTGATAAAAATGTGAGGGAAGCGTGTCTTTTTCCTTCAACAATAAGCCTTAGGGATCCATTGTAAAGGTTGGATTGTTTTTTTAGGTGGTGCTGTTGCTGATTGTGTCAACGGGTTCGGCAACATTGGCTGGATCGGTGTGGTTGGTTGCATCGGTGGAGATCGGCTGGGTCGTCCTGGTTTTTCTTGAGGTAGTGGGAGATGTCTTCAGACACCACTTTTGCCCTGGTTCTGGAGATGGCGATGGGCATGTTATATCTTCTGCCATTCGGTCGGTATCTTCGGTGGTGGGTGGAGACTCGGATGGTACGGACTCGGCCTCGGACTCGCCGCATATCTCATACATAGACACGGCATCCGAGTCTGCCATGTCATCCTGCACATCCGATAACTTTTGAAGCAGGTCACAAATACTCCGACTAAATTTCGGACCCCTTACTTTTTCAATGTTTGTATGAGGCCTACAACCATGTTGAAGGCCTCATTAGCCATTTGCAGCTGCTCCATGGCGGGCTTGGAAGCACTAAAACTGCACTTTTTACTAATTATTTTAATTTATTTTGTATTGTCACTGGTTTCCGGTACACTGATTACTTTCTCAGTATTTTTCATCCAAGGATGAAAGGATAATTTCCACTAATTACTCACTGAGTTTCACTTAATTGCGTCCGTACATACGTCCGTGAGCTATGACTGTCAGCGACATCTCTAAAAGCGAAAGGCTGGGAGTTCATCTTTACGGAGGGTTCCAAGAAGAACAACAGTACTTCTTTTGCCGTCACCAAGGAAAATGGTACTTTAATTCTTGGAGGTTTACTACCAACATATGCCTCCATGTTCACAGCAGAGGCCCTAGCCATCTACAAAGCTTTATGGATGACTGCTAAACAGTCCTATAGGTTTACTAATACCATCCCCAAATCCGTTTTTGTTATTGATGAATAATCCTAAGGCAATGAGTAATTTAAAATTGTAAAATATTTAAGGTGATATAAGAAATGAATTTCTTTTGGCAGCATAATCTGTATTTGATTTATCTTATAAAATTAGCAATAATATGTGATAAAAATGTGAGGGAAGCGTGTCTTTTTCCTTCAACAATAAGCCTGAGGGATCCATTGTAAAGGTTGGATTGTTTTTTTAGGTGGTGCTGTTGCTGTTTGTGTCAACGGGTTCGGCGACATTGGCTGGATCGGTGTGGTTGGTTGCATCGGTGGAGATGGATCAATCGTCGGCTGGGTCGTCCTGGTTTTTCTTGAGGTAGTGGGAGATGTCTTCAGACACCACTTTTGCCCTGGTTCTGGAGACGGCGATGGGCATGTTATATCTTCTGCCATTCGGTCGGTATCTTCGGTGGTGGGTGGAGACTCGGATGGTACGGACTCGGCCTCGGACTCGCTGCATATCTCATACATTGACACGGCATCCGAGTCTGCCATGTCATCCTGCACATCCGATAACTTTTGAAGCAGGTCACAAATTCTCCGACTAAATTTCGGACCCCTTACTTTTTGTATGAGGCCTACAACCATGTTGAAGGCCTCATTAGCCATTTGCAGCTGCTCCATGGCGGGCTTGGAAGCACTAAAACTGCACGTTTTACTAATTATTTTAATTTATTTTGTATTGTCACTGGTTTCCGGTACACTGATTACTTTCTCAGTATTTTTCATCCAAGGATGAAAGGATAATTTGCACTAATTACTTCACTGAGTTTCACTTAATTGCGTCCGTACATATGTCCGTGAGGTATGACTGTCAGCGACATCCCTAAAAGCGAAAGGCTGGGAGTTCATCTTTACGGAGGGTTCCAAGAAGAACAACAGTACTTCTTTTGCCGTCACCAAGGAAAATGGTACTTTAATTCTTGGAGGTTTACTACCAACATATGCCTCCGTGTTCACAGCAGAGGCCCTAGCCATCTACAAAGCTTTATGGATGACTGCTAAACAGTCCTATAGGTTTACTAATACCATCCCCAAATCCGTTTTTGTTATTGATGAATAATCCTAAGGCAATGAGTAATTTAAAATTGTAAAATATTTAAGGTGATATAAGAAATTAATTTCTTTTGGCAGCATAATCTGTATTTGATATATCTTATAAAATTAGCAATAATATGTGATAAAAATGTGAGGGAAGCGTGTCTTTTTCCTTCAACAATACGCCTTAGGGATCCATTGTAAAGGTTGGATTGTTTTTTTAGGTGGTGCTGTTGCTGATTGTGTCAACGGGTTCGGCGACATTGGCTGGATCGGTGTGGTTGGTTGCATCGGTGGAGATGGATCAATCGTCGGCTGGGTCGTCCTGGTTTTTCTTGAGGTAGTGGGAGATGTCTTCAGACACCACTTTTGCCCTGGTTCTGGAGATGGCGATGGGCATGTTATATCTTCTGCCATTCGGTCGGTATCTTCGGTGGTGGGTGGAGACTCGGATGGTACGGACTCGGCCTCGGACTCGCCGCATATCTCATACATAGACACGGCATCCGAGTCTGCCATGTCATCCTGCACATCCGATAACTTTTGAAGCAGGTCACAAATTCTCCGACTAAATTTCGGACCCCTTACTTTTTCAATGTTTGTATGAGGCCTACAACCATGTTGAAGGCCTCATTAGCCATTTGCAGCTGCTCCATGGCGGGCTTGGAAGCACTAAAACTGCACTTTTTACTAATTATTTTAATTTATTTTGTATTGTCACTGGTTTCCGGTACACTGATTACTTTCTCAGTATTTTTCATCCAAGGATGAAAGGATAATTTCCACTAATTACTTCACTGAGTTTCACTTAATTGCGTCCGTACATACGTCCGTGAGCTATGACTGTCAGCGACATCTCTAAAAGCGAAAGGCTGGGAGTTCATCTTTACGGAGGGTTCCAAGAAGAACAACAGTACTTCTTTTGCCGTCACCAAGGAAAATGGTACTTTAATTCTTGTAGGTTTACTACCAACATATGCCTCCGTGTTCACAGCAGAGGCCCTAGCCATCTACAAAGCTTTATGGATGACTGCTAAACAGTCCTATAGGTTTACTAATACCATCCCCAAATCCGTTTTTGTTATTGATGAATAATCCTAAGGCAATGAGTAATTTAAAATTGTAAAATATTTAAGGTGATATAAGAAATGAATTTCTTTTGGTAGCATAATCTGTACTTGATTTATCTTATAAAATTAGCAATAATATGTAATAAAAATGTGAGGGAAGCGTGTCTTTTTCCTTCAACAATAAGCCTTAGGGATCCATTGTAAAGGTTGGATTGTTTTTTTTGGTGGTGCTGTTGCTGTTTGTGTCAACGGGTTCGGCGACATTGGCTGGATCGGTGTGGTTGGTTGCATCGGTGGAGATGGATCAATCGTCGGCTGGGTCGTCCTGGTTTTTCTTGAGGTAGTGGGGGATGTCTTCTGACACCTATTTTGCCCTGGTTCTGGAGATGGCGATGGGCATGTTATATCTTCTGCCATTCGGTCGGTATCTTCGGTGGTGGGTGGAGACTCGGATGGTACGGACTCGGCCTCGGACTCGCTGCATATCTCATACATAGACACGGCATCCGAGTCTGCCATGTCATCCTGCACATCCGATAACTTTTGAAGCAGGTCACAAATTCTCCGACTAAATTTCGGACCCCTTACTTTTTCAATGTTTGTATGAGGCCTACAACCATGTTGAAGGCCTCATTAGCCATTTGCAGCTGCTCCATGGCGGGCTTGGAAGCACTAAAACTGCACTTTTTACTAATTATTTTAATTTATTTTGTATTGTCACTGGTTTCCGGTACACTGATTACTTTCTCAGTATTTTTCATCCAAGGATGAAAGGATAATTTGCACTAATTACTTCACTGAGTTTCACTTAATTGCGTCCGTACATATGTCCGTGAGGTATGACTGTCAGCGACATCCCTAAAAGCGAAAGGCTGGGAGTTCATCTTTACGGAGGGTTCCAAGAAGAACAACAGTACTTCTTTTGCCGTCACCAAGGAAAATGGTACTTTAATTCTTGGAGGTTTACTACCAACATATGCCTCCGTGTTCACAGCAGAGGCCCTAGCCATCTACAAAGCTTTATGGATGACTGCTAAACAGTCCTATAGGTTTACTAATACCATCCCCAAATCCGTTTTTGTTATTGATGAATAATCCTAAGGCAATGAGTAATTTAAAATTGTAAAATATTTAAGGTGATATAAGAAATGAATTTCTTTTGGCAGCATAATCTGTATTTGATATATCTTATAAAATTAGCAATAATATGTGATAAAAATGTGAGGGAAGCGTGTCTTTTTCCTTCAACAATAAGCCTTAGGGATCCATTGTAAAGGTTGGATTGTTTTTTTAGGTGGTGCTGTTGCTGATTGTGTCAACGGGTTCGGCAACATTGGCTGGATCGGTGTGGTTGGTTGCATCGGTGGAGATCGGCTGGGTCGTCCTGGTTTTTCTTGAGGTAGTGGGAGATGTCTTCAGACACCACTTTTGCCCTGGTTCTGGAGATGGCGATGGGCATGTTATATCTTCTGCCATTCGGTCGGTATCTTCGGTGGTGGGTGGAGACTCGGATGGTACGGACTCGGCCTCGGACTCGCCGCATATCTCATACATAGACACGGCATCCGAGTCTGCCATGTCATCCTGCACATCCGATAACTTTTGAAGCAGGTCACAAATACTCCGACTAAATTTCGGACCCCTTACTTTTTCAATGTTTGTATGAGGCCTACAACCATGTTGAAGGCCTCATTAGCCATTTGCAGCTGCTCCATGGCGGGCTTGGAAGCACTAAAACTGCACTTTTTACTAATTATTTTAATTTATTTTGTATTGTCACTGGTTTCCGGTACACTGATTACTTTCTCAGTATTTTTCATCCAAGGATGAAAGGATAATTTCCACTAATTACTCACTGAGTTTCACTTAATTGCGTCCGTACATACGTCCGTGAGCTATGACTGTCAGCGACATCTCTAAAAGCGAAAGGCTGGGAGTTCATCTTTACGGAGGGTTCCAAGAAGAACAACAGTACTTCTTTTGCCGTCACCAAGGAAAATGGTACTTTAATTCTTGGAGGTTTACTACCAACATATGCCTCCATGTTCACAGCAGAGGCCCTAGCCATCTACAAAGCTTTATGGATGACTGCTAAACAGTCCTATAGGTTTACTAATACCATCCCCAAATCCGTTTTTGTTATTGATGAATAATCCTAAGGCAATGAGTAATTTAAAATTGTAAAATATTTAAGGTGATATAAGAAATGAATTTCTTTTGGCAGCATAATCTGTATTTGATTTATCTTATAAAATTAGCAATAATATGTGATAAAAATGTGAGGGAAGCGTGTCTTTTTCCTTCAACAATAAGCCTGAGGGATCCATTGTAAAGGTTGGATTGTTTTTTTAGGTGGTGCTGTTGCTGTTTGTGTCAACGGGTTCGACGACATTGGCTGGATCGGTGTGGTTGGTTGCATCGGTGGAGATGGATCAATCGTCGGCTGGGTCGTCCTGGTTTTTCTTGAGGTAGTGGGAGATGTCTTCAGACACCTCTTTTGCCCTGGTTCTGGAGATGGCGATGGGCATGTTATATCTTCTGCCATTCGGTCGGTATCTTCGCTGGTGGGTGGAGACTCGGATGGTACGGACTCGGCCTCGGACTCGCTGCATATCTCATACATAGACACGGCATCCGAGTCTGCCATGTCATCCTGCACATCCGATAACTTTTGAAGCAGGTCACAAATTCTCCGACTAAATTTCGGACCCCTTCCTTTTTCCTTGTTTGTATGAGGCCTACAACCATGTTGAAGGCCTCATTAGCCATTTGCAGCTGCTCCATGGCGGGCTTGGAATCACTAAAACTGCACTTTTTACTAATTATTTTAATTTATTTTGTATTGTCACTGGTTTCCGGTACACTGATTACTTTCTCAGTATTTTTCATCCAAGGATGAAAGGATAATTTCCACTAATTACTTCACTGAGTTTCACTTAATTGCGTCCGTACATACGTCCGTGAGCTATGACTGTCAGCGACATCTCTAAAAGCGAAAGGCTGGGAGTTCATCTTTACGGAGGGTTCCAAGAAGAACAACAGTACTTCTTTTGCCGTCACCAAGGAAAATGGTACTTTAATTCTTGGAGGTTTACTACCAACATATGCCTCCGTGTTCACAGCAGAGGCCCTAGCCATCTACAAAGCTTTATGGATGACTGCTAAACAGTCCTATAGGTTTACTAATACCATCCCCAAATCCGTTTTTGTTATTGATGAATAATCCTAAGGCAATGAGTAATTTAAAATTGTAAAATATTTAAGGTGATATAAGAAATGAATTTCTTTTGGCAGCATAATCTGTATTTGATTTATCTTATAAAATTAGCAATAATATGTGATAAAAATGTGAGGGAAGCGTGTCTTTTTCCTTCAACAATAAGCCTTAGGGATCCATTGTAAAGGTTGGATTGTTTTTTTAGGTGGTGCTGTTGCTGTTTGTGTCAACGGGTTCGGCGACATTGGCTGGATCGGTGTGGTTGGTTGCATCGGTGGAGATGGATCAATCGTCGGCTGGGTCGTCCTGGTTTTTCTTGAGGTAGTGGGAGATGTCTTCAGACACCTCTTTTGCCCTGGTTCTGGAGATGGCGATGGGCATGTTATATCTTCTGCCATTCGGTCGGTATCTTCGCTGGTGGGTGGAGACTCGGATGGTACGGACTCGGCCTCGGACTCGCTGCATATCTCATACATAGACACGGCATCCGAGCCTGCCATGTCATCCTGCACATCCGATAACTTTTGAAGCAGGTCACAAATTCTCCGACTAAATTTCGGACCCCTTCCTTTTTCAATGTTTGTATGAGGCCTACAACCATGTTGAAGGCCTCATTAGCCATTTGCAGCTGCTCCATGGCGGCCTTGGAAGCACTAAAACTGCACTTTTTACTAATTATTTTAATTTATTTTGTATTGTCACTGGTTTCCGGTACACTGATTACTTTCTCAGTATTTTTCATCCAAGGATGAAAGGATAATTTCCACTAATTACTTCACTGAGTTTCACTTAATTGCGTCCGTACATATGTCCGTGAGGTATGACTGTCAGCGACATCCCTAAAAGCGAAAGGCTGGGAGTTCATCTTTACGGAGGGTTCCAAGAAGAACAACAGTACTTCTTTTGCCGTCACCAAGGAAAATGGTACTTTAATTCTTGGAGGTTTACTACCAACATATGCCTCCGTGTTCACAGCAGAGGCCCTAGCCATCTACAAAGCTTTATGGATGACTGCTAAACAGTCCTATAGGTTTACTAATACCATCCCCAAATCCGTTTTTGTTATTGATGAATAATCGTAAAGCAATGAGTAATTTAAAATTGTAAAATATTTAAGGTGATATAAGAAATGAATTTCTTTTGGCAGCATAATCTGTATTTGATTTATCTTATAAAATTATCATTAATATGTGATAAAAATGTGAGGGAAGCGTGTCTTTTTCCTTCAACAATAAGCCTTAGGGATCCATTGTAAAGGTTGGATTGTTTTTTTAGGTGGTGCTGTTGCTGTTTGTGTCAACGGGTTCGGCGACATTGGCTGGATCGGTGTGGTTGGTTGCATCGGTGGAGATGGATCAATCGTCGGCTGGGTCGTCCTGGTTTTTCTTGAGGTAGTGGGAGATGTCTTCAGACACCTCTTTTGCCCTGGTTCTGGAGATGGCGATGGGCATGTTATATCTTCTGCCATTCGGTCGGTATCTTCGGTGGTGGGTGGAGACTCGGATGATACGGACTCGGCCTCGGACTCGCTGCATATCTCATACATAGACACGGCATCCGAGTCTGCCATGTCATCCTGCACATCCGATAACTTTTGAAGCAGGTCACAAATTCTCCGACTAAATTTCGGACCCCTTCCTTTTTCCTTGTTTGTATGAGGCCTACAACCATGTTGAAGGCCTCATTAGCCATTTGCAGCTGCTCCATGGCGGGCTTGGAAGCACTAAAACTGCACTTTTTACTAATTATTTAAATTTATTTTGTATTGTCACTGGTTTCCGGTACACTGATTACTTTCTTAGTATTTTTCATCCAAGGATGAAAGGATAATTTCCACTAATTACTTCACTGAGTTTCACTTAATTGCGTCCGTACATATGTCCGTGAGGTATGACTGTCAGCGACATCCCTAAAAGCGAAAGGCTGGGAGTTCATCTTTACGGAGGGTTCCAAGAAGAACAACAGTTCTTCTTTTGCCGTCACCAAGGAAAATGGTACTTTAATTCTTGGAGGTTTACTACCAACATATGCCTCCGTGTTCACAGCAGAGGCCCTAGCCATCTACAAAGCTTTATGGATGACTGCTAAACAGTCCTATAGGTTTACTAATACCATCCCCAAATCCGTTTTTGTTATTGTGAATAATCCTAAAGCAATGAGTAATTTAAAATTGTAAAATATTTAAGGTGATATAAGAAATGAATTTCTTTTGGCAGCATAATCTGTATTTGATTTATCTTATAAAATTAGCAATAATATGTGATATAAATGTGAGGGAAGCGTGTCTTTTTCCTTCAACAATAAGCCTTAGGGATCCATTGTAAAGGTTGGATTGTTTTTTTAGGTGGTGCTGTTGCTGTTTGTGTCAACGGGTTCGACGACATTGGCTGGATCGGTGTGGTTGGTTGCATCGGTGGAGATGGATCAATCGTCGGCTGGGTCGTCCTGGTTTTTCTTGAGGTAGTGGGAGATGTCTTCAGACACCTCTTTTGCCCTGGTTCTGGAGATGGCGATGGGCATGTTATATCTTCTGCCATTCGGTCGGTATCTTCGGTGGTGGGTGGAGACTCGGATGGTACGGACTCGGCCTCGGACTCGCTGCATATCTCATACATAGACACGGCATCCGAGTCTGCCATGTCATCCTGCACATCCGATAACTTTTGAAGCAGGTCACAAATTCTCCGACTAAATTTCGGACCCCTTCCTTTTTCCTTGTTTGTATGAGGCCTACAACCATGTTGAAGGCCTCATTAGCCATTTGCAGCTGCTCCATGGCGGGCTTGGAAGCACTAAAACTGCACTTTTTACTAATTATTTTAATTTATTTTGTATTGTCACTGGTTTCCGGTACACTGATTACTTTCTCAGTATTTTTCATCCAAGGATGAAAGGATAATTTGCACTAATTACTTCACTGAGTTTCACTTAATTGCGTCCGTACATATGTCCGTGAGGTATGACTGTCAGCGACATCCCTAAAAGCGAAAGGCTGGGAGTTCATCTTTACGGAGGGTTCCAAGAAGAACAACAGTACTTCTTTTGCCGTCACCAAGGAAAATGGTACTTTAATTCTTGGAGGTTTACTACCAACATATGCCTCCGTGTTCACAGCAGAGGCCCTAGCCATCTACAAAGCTTTATGGATGACTGCTAAACAGTCCTATAGGTTTACTAATACCATCCCCAAATCCGTTTTTGTTATTGATGAATAATCCTAAGGCAATGAGTAATTTAAAATTGTAAAATATTTAAGGTGATATAAGAAATGAATTTCTTTTGGCAGCATAATCTGTATTTGATATATCTTATAAAATTAGCAATAATATGTGATAAAAATGTGAGGGAAGCGTGTCTTTTTCCTTCAACAATAAGCCTTAGGGATCCATTGTAAAGGTTGGATTGTTTTTTTAGGTGGTGCTGTTGCTGATTGTGTCAACGGGTTCGGCGACATTGGCTGGATCGGTGTGGTTGGTTGCATCGGTGGAGATCGGCTGGGTCGTCCTGGTTTTTCTTGAGGTAGTGGGAGACGTCTTCAGACACCACTTTTGCCCTGGTTCTGGAGATGGCGATGGGCATGTTATATCTTCTGCCATTCGGTCGGTATCTTCGGTGGTGGGTGGAGACTCGGATGGTACGGACTCGGCCTCGGACTCGCCGCATATCTCATACATAGACACGGCATCCGAGTCTGCCATGTCATCCTGCACATCCGATAACTTTTGAAGCAGGTCACAAATTCTCCGACTAAATTTCGGACCCCTTACTTTTTCAATGTTTGTATGAGGCCTACAACCATGTTGAAGGCCTCATTAGCCATTTGCAGCTGCTCCATGGCGGGCTTGGAAGCACTAAAACTGCACTTTTTACTAATTATTTTAATTTATTTTGTATTGTCACTGGTTTCCGGTACACTGATTACTTTCTCAGTATTTTTCATCCAAGGATGAAAGGATAATTTCCACTAATTACTTCACTGAGTTTCACTTAATTGCGTCCGTACATACGTCCGTGAGCTATGACTGTCAGCGACATCTCTAAAAGCGAAAGGCTGGGAGTTCATCTTTACGGAGGGTTCCAAGAAGAACAACAGTACTTCTTTTGCCGTCACCAAGGAAAATGGTACTTTAATTCTTGGAGGTTTACTACCAACATATGCCTCCGTGTTCACAGCAGAGGCCCTAGCCATCTACAAAGCTTTATGGATGACTGCTAAACAGTCCTATAGGTTTACTAATACCATCCCCAAATCCGTTTTTGTTATTGATGAATAATCGTAAAGCAATGAGTAATTTAAAATTGTAAAATATTTAAGGTGATATAAGAAATGAATTTCTTTTGGCAGCATAATCTGTATTTGATTTATCTTATAAAATTATCATTAATATGTGATAAAAATGTGAGGGAAGCGTGTCTTTTTCCTTCAACAATAAGCCTTAGGGATCCATTGTAAAGGTTGGATTGTTTTTTTAGGTGGTGCTGTTGCTGTTTGTGTCAACGGGTTCGGCGACATTGGCTGGATCGGTGTGGTTGGTTGCATCGGTGGAGATGGATCAATCGTCGGCTGGGTCGTCCTGGTTTTTCTTGAGGTAGTGGGAGATGTCTTCAGACACCTCTTTTGCCCTGGTTCTGGAGATGGCGATGGGCATGTTATATCTTCTGCCATTCGGTCGGTATCTTCGGTGGTGGGTGGAGACTCGGATGGTACGGACTCGGCCTCGGACTCGCTGCATATCTCATACATAGACACGGCATCCGAGTCTGCCATGTCATCCTGCACATCCGATAACTTTTGAAGCAGGTCACAAATTCTCCGACTAAATTTCGGACCCCTTCCTTTTTCCTTGTTTGTATGAGGCCTACAACCATGTTGAAGGCCTCATTAGCCATTTGCAGCTGCTCCATGGCGGGCTTGGAAGCACTAAAACTGCACTTTTTACTAATTATTTAAATTTATTTTGTATTGTCACTGGTTTCCGGTACACTGATTACTTTCTTAGTATTTTTCATCCAAGGATGAAAGGATAATTTCCACTAATTACTTCACTGAGTTTCACTTAATTGCGTCCGTACATATGTCCGTGAGGTATGACTGTCAGCGACATCCCTAAAAGCGAAAGGCTGGGAGTTCATCTTTACGGAGGGTTCCAAGAAGAACAACAGTTCTTCTTTTGCCGTCACCAAGGAAAATGGTACTTTAATTCTTGGAGGTTTACTACCAACATATGCCTCCGTGTTCACAGCAGAGGCCCTAGCCATCTACAAAGCTTTATGGATGACTGCTAAACAGTCCTATAGGTTTACTAATACCATCCCCAAATCCGTTTTTGTTATTGTGAATAATCCTAAAGCAATGAGTAATTTAAAATTGTAAAATATTTAAGGTCTTTTGGCAGCATAATCTGTATTTGATATATCTTATAAAATTAGCAATAATATGTGATAAAAATGTGAGGGAAGCGTGTCTTTTTCCTTCAACAATAAGCCTTAGGGATCCATTGTAAAGGTTGGATTGTTTTTTTAGGTGGTGCTGTTGCTGTTTGTGTCAACGGGTTCGACGACATTGGCTGGATCGGTGTGGTTGGTTGCATCGGTGGAGATGGATCAATCGTCGGCTGGGTCGTCCTGGTTTTTCTTGAGGTAGTGGGAGATGTCTTCAGACACCTCTTTTGCCCTGGTTCTGGAGATGGCGATGGGCATGTTATATCTTCTGCCATTCGGTCGGTATCTTCGGTGGTGGGTGGAGACTCGGATGGTACGGACTCGGCCTCGGACTCGCTGCATATCTCATACATAGGCACGGCATCCGAGTCTGCCATGTCATCCTGCACAACTTTTGAAGCAGGTCACAAATTCTCCGACTAAATTTCGGACCCCTTACTTTTTCAATGTTTGTATGAGGCCTACATCTATGTTGAAGGCCTCATTAGCCATTTGCAGCTGCTCCATGGCGGGCTTGGAAGCACTAAAACTGCACTTTTTACTAATTATTTTAATTTATTTTGTATCGTCACTGGTTTCCGGTACACTGATTACTTTCTCAGTATTTTTCATCCAAGGATGAAAGGATAATTTCCACTAATTACTTCACTGAGTTTCACTTAATTGCGTCCGTACATACGTCCGTGAGCTATGACTGTCAGCGACATCTCCAAAAGCGAAAGGCTGGGAGTTCATCTTTACGGAGGGTTCCAAGAAGAACAACAGTACTTCTTTTGCCGTCACCAAGGAAAATGGTACTTTAATTCTTGGAGGTTTACTACCAACATATGCCTCCGTGTTCACAGCAGAGGCCCTAGCCATCTACAAAGCTTTATGGATGACTGCTAAACAGTCCTATAGGTTTACTAATACCATCTCCAAATCCGTTTTTGTTATTGTGAATAATCCTAAAGCAATGAGTAATTTAAAATTGTAAAATATTTAAGGTGATATAAGAAATGAATTTATTTTGGCAGCATAATCTGTATTTGATTTATCTTATAAAATTAGCAATAATATGTGATAAAAATGTGAGGGAAGCGTGTCTTTTTCCTTCAACAATAAGCCTTAGGGATCCATTGTAAAGGTTGGATTGTTTTTTTAGGTGGTGCTGTTGCTGTTTGTGTCAACGGGTTCGACGACATTGGCTGGATCGGTGTGGTTGGTTGCATCGGTGGAGATCGGCTGGGTCGTCCTGGTTTTTCTTGAGGTAGTGGGAGATGTCTTCAGACACCACTTTTGCCCTGGTTCTGGAGATGGCGATGGGCATGTTAT
This sequence comes from Eristalis tenax, assembly GCA_905231855.2. Lineage (NCBI taxonomy): Eukaryota > Metazoa > Arthropoda > Insecta > Diptera > Syrphidae > Eristalis > Eristalis tenax. Next base: position 82,425,972 of record HG993124.1, on the reverse strand, counting down.
ATCTTCTGCCATTCGGTCGGTATCTTCGGTGGTGGGTGGAGACTCGGATGGTACGGACTCGGCCTCGGACTCGCCGCATATCTCATACATAGACACGGCATCCGAGTCTGCCATGTCATCCTGCACATCCGATAACTTTTGAAGCAAGTCACAAATTCTCCGACTAAATTTCGGACCCCTTCCTTTTTCCTTGTTTGTATGAGGCCTACAACCATGTTGAAGGCCTCATTAGCCATTTGCAGCTGCTCCATGGCGGGCTTGGAAGCACTGAAACTGCACTTTTTACTAATTATTTTAATTTATTTTGTATTGTCACTGGTTTCCGGTACACTGATTACTTTCTCAGTATTTTTCATCCAAGGATGAAAGGATAATTTGCACTAATTACTTCACTGAGTTTCACTTAATTGCGTCCGTACATATGTCCGTGAGGTATGACTGTCAGCGACATCCCTAAAAGCGAAAGGCTGGGAGTTCATCTTTACGGAGGGTTCCAAGAAGAACAACAGTACTTCTTTTGCCGTCACCAAGGAAAATGGTACTTTAATTCTTGGAGGTTTACTACCAACATATGCCTCCGTGTTCACAGCAGAGGCCCTAGCCATCTACAAAGCTTTATGGATGACTGCTAAACAGTCCTATAGGTTTACTAATACCATCCCCAAATCCGTTTTTGTTATTGATGAATAATCCTAAGGCAATGAGTAATTTAAAATTGTAAAATATTTAAGGTGATATAAGAAATGAATTTCTTTTGGCAGCATAATCTGTATTTGATATATCTTATAAAATTAGCAATAATATGTGATAAAAATGTGAGGGAAGCGTGTCTTTTTCCTTCAACAATAAGCCTTAGGGATCCATTGTAAAGGTTGGATTGTTTTTTTAGGTGGTGCTGTTGCTGATTGTGTCAACGGGTTCGGCGACATTGGCTGGATCGGTGTGGTTGGTTGCATCGGTGGAGATGGATCAATCGTCGGCTGGGTCGTCCTGGTTTTTCTTGAGGTAGTGGGAGATGTCTTCAGACACCACTTTTGCCCTGGTTCTGGAGATGGCGATGGGCATGTTATATCTTCTGCCATTCGGTCGGTATCTTCGGTGGTGGGTGGAGACTCGGATGGTACGGACTCGGCCTCGGACTCGCCGCATATCTCATACATAGACACGGCATCCGAGTCTGCCATGTCATCCTGCATATCCGATAACTTTTGAAGCAAGTCACAAATTCTCCGACTAAATTTCGGACCCCTTCCTTTTTCCTTGTTTGTATGAGGCCTACAACCATGTTGAAGGCCTCATTAGCCATTTGCAGCTGCTCCATGGCGGGCTTGGAAGCACTGAAACTGCACTTTTTACTAATTATTTTAATTTATTTTGTATTGTCACTGGTTTCCGGTACACTGATTACTTTCTCAGTATTTTTCATCCAAGGATGAAAGGATAATTTGCACTAATTACTTCACTGAGTTTCACTTAATTGCGTCCGTACATATGTCCGTGAGGTATGACTGTCAGCGACATCCCTAAAAGCGAAAGGCTGGGAGTTCATCTTTACGGAGGGTTCCAAGAAGAACAACAGTACTTCTTTTGCCGTCACCAAGGAAAATGGTACTTTAATTCTTGGAGGTTTACTACCAACATATGCCTCCGTGTTCACAGCAGAGGCCCTAGCCATCTACAAAGCTCTATGGATGACTGCTAAACAGTCCTATAGGTTTACTAATACCATCCCCAAATCCGTTTTTGTTATTGATGAATAATCCTAAGGCAATGAGTAATTTAAAATTGTAAAATATTTAAGGTGATATAAGAAATGAATTTCTTTTGGCAGCATAATCTGTATTTGATATATCTTATAAAATTAGCAATAATATGTGATAAAAATGTGAGGGAAGCGTGTCTTTTTCCTTCAACAATAAGCCTTAGGGATCCATTGTAAAGGTTGGATTGTTTTTTTAGGTGGTGCTGTTGCTGATTGTGTCAACGGGTTCGGCGACATTGGCTGGATCGGTGTGGTTGGTTGCATCGGTGGAGATGGATCAATCGTCGGCTGGGTCGTCCTGGTTTTTCTTGAGGTAGTGGGAGATGTCTTCAGACACCACTTTTGCCCTGGTTCTGGAGATGGCGATGGGCATGTTATATCTTCTGCCATTCGGTCGGTATCTTCGGTGGTGGGTGGAGACTCGGATGGTACGGACTCGGCCTCGGACTCGCCGCATATCTCATACATAGACACGGCATCCGAGTCTGCCATGTCATCCTGCACATCCGATAACTTTTGAAGCAGGTCACAAATTCTCCGACTAAATTTCGGACCCCATACTTTTTCAATGTTTGTATGAGGCCTACAACCATGTTGAAGGCCTCATTAGCCATTTGCAGCTGCTCCATGGCGGGCTTGGAAGCACTAAAACTGCACTTTTTACTAATTATTTTAATTTATTTTGTATTGTCACTGGTTTCCGGTACACTGATTACTTTCTCAGTATTTTTCATCCAAGGATGAAAGGATAATTTCCACTAATTACTTCACTGAGTTTCACTTAATTGCGTCCGTACATACGTCCGTGAGCTGTGACTGTCAGCGACATCTCTAAAAGCGAAAGGCTGGGAGTTCATCTTTACGGAGGGTTCCAAGAAGAACAACAGTACTTCTTTTGCCGTCACCAAGGAAAATGGTACTTTAATTCTTGGAGGTTTACTACCAACATATGCCTCCGTGTTCACAGCAGAGGCCCTAGCCATCTACAAAGCTTTATGGATGACTGCTAAACAGTCCTATAGGTTTACTAATACCATCCCCAAATCCGTTTTTGTTATTGATGAATAATCCTAAAGCAATGAGTAATTTAAAATTGTAAAATATTTAAGGTGATATAAGAAATGAATTTCTTTTGGCAGCATAATCTGTACTTGATTTATCTTATAAAATTAGCAATAATATGTGATAAAAATGTGAGGGAAGCGTGTCTTTTTCCTTCAACAATAAGCCTTAGGGATCCATTGTAAAGGTTGGATTGTTTTTTTTGGTGGTGCTGTTGCTGTTTGTGTCAACGGGTTCGGCGACATTGGCTGGATCGGTGTGGTTGGTTGCATCGGTGGAGATGGATCAATCGTCGGCTGGGTCGTCCTGGTTTTTCTTGAGGTAGTGGGAGATGTCTTCTGACACCTCTTTTGCCCTGGTTCTGGAGATGGCGATGGGCATGTTATATCTTCTGCCATTCGGTCGGTATCTTCGGTGGTGGGTGGAGACTCGGATGGTACGGACTCGGCCTCGGACTCGCTGCATATCTCATACATAGACACGGCATCCGAGTCTGCCATGTCATCCTGCACATCCGATAACTTTTGAAGCAGGTCACAAATTCTCCGACTAAATTTCGGACCCCTTACTTTTTCAATGTTTGTATGAGGCCTACAACCATGTTGAAGGCCTCATTAGCCATTTGCAGCTGCTCCATGGCGGGCTTGGAAGCACTAAAACTGCACTTTTTACTAATTATTTTAATTTATTTTGTATTGTCACTGGTTTCCGGTACACTGATTACTTTCTCAGTATTTTTCATCCAAGGATGAAAGGATAATTTGCACTAATTACTTCACTGAGTTTCACTTAATTGCGTCCGTACATACGTCCATGAGCTATGACTGTCAGCGACATCCCTAAAAGCGAAAGGCTGGGAGTTCATCTTTACGGAGGGTTCCAAGAAGAACAACAGTACTTCTTTTGCCGTCACCAAGGAAAATGGTACTTTAATTCTTGGAGGTTTACTAACAACATATGCCTCCGTGTTCACAGCAGAGGCCCTAGCCATCTACAAAGCTTTATGGATGACTGCTAAACAGTCCTATAGGTTTACTAATACCATCCCCAAATCCGTTTTTGTTATTGATGAATAATCCTAAGGCAATGAGTAATTTAAAATTGTAAAATATTTAAGGTGATATAAGAAATGAATTTCTTTTGGCAGCATAATCTGTATTTGATATATCTTATAAAATTAGCAATAATATGTGATAAAAATGTGAGGGAAGCGTGTCTTTTTCCTTCAACAATAAGCCTTAGGGATCCATTGTAAAGGTTGGAGTGTTTTTTTAGGTGGTGCTGTTGCTGTTTGTGTCAACGGGTTCGGCGACATTGGCTGGATCGGTGTGGTTGGTTGCATCGGTGGAGATGGATCAATCGTCGGCTGGGTCGTCCTGGTTTTTCTTGAGGTAGTGGGAGATGTCTTCAGACACCTCTTTTGCCCTGGTTCTGGAGATGGCGATGGGCATGTTATATCTTCTGCCATTCGGTCGGTATCTTCGGTGGTGGGTGGAGACTCGGATGGTACGGACTCGGCCTCGGACTCGCCGCATATCTCATACATAGACACGGCATCCGAGTCTGCCATGTCATCCTGCACATCCGATAACTTTTGAAGCAGGTCACAAATTCTCCGACTAAATTTCGGACCCCTTACTTTTTCAATGTTTGTATGAGGCCTACAACCATGTTGAAGGCCTCATTAGCCATTTGCAGCTGCTCCATGGCGGGCTTGGAAGCACTAAAACTGCACTTTTTACAAATTATTTTAATTTATTTTGTATTGTCACTGGTTTCCGGTACACTGATTACTTTCTCAGTATTTTTCATCCAAGGATGAAAGGATAATTTCCACTAATTACTTCACTGAGTTTCACTTAATTGCGTCCGTACATACGTCCGTGAGCTATGACTGTCAGCGACATCTCTAAAAGCGAAAGGCTGGGAGTTCATCTTTACGGAGGGTTCCAAGAAGAACAACAGTACTTCTTTTGCCGTCACCAAGGAAAATGGTACTTTAATTCTTGGAGGTTTACTACCAACATATGCCTCCGTGTTCACAGCAGAGGCCCTAGCCATCTACAAAGCTTTATGGATGACTGCTAAACAGTCCTATAGGTTTACTAATACCATCCCCAAATCCGTTTTTGTTATTGATGAATAATCCTAAAGCAATGAGTAATTTAAAATTGTAAAATATTTAAGGTGATATAAGAAATGAATTTCTTTTGGCAGCATAATCTGTACTTGATTTATCTTATAAAATTAGCAATAATATGTGATAAAAATGTGAGGGAAGCGTGTCTTTTTCCTTCAACAATAAGCCTTAGGGATCCATTGTAAAGGTTGGATTGTTTTTTTAGGTGGTGCTGTTGCTGATTGTGTCAACGGGTTCGGCGACATTGGCTGGATCGGTGTGGTTGGTTGCATCGGTGGAGATGGATCAATCGTCGGCTGGGTCGTCCTGGTTTTTCTTGAGGTAGTGGGAGATGTCTTCAGACACCACTTTTGCCCTGGTTCTGGAGATGGCGATGGGCATGTTATATCTTCTGCCATTCGGTCGGTATCTTCGGTGGTGGGTGGAGACTCGGATGGTACGGACTCGGCCTCGGACTCGCCGCATATCTCATACATAGACACGGCATCCGAGTCTGCCATGTCATCCTGCACATCCAATAACTTTTGAAGCAAGTCACAAATTCTCCGACTAAATTTCGGACCCCTTCCTTTTTCCTTGTTTGTATGAGGCCTACAACCATGTTGAAGGCCTCATTAGCCATTTGCAGCTGCTCCATGGCGGGCTTGGAAGCACTGAAACTGCACTTTTTACTAATTATTTTAATTTATTTTGTATTGTCACTGGTTTCCGGTACACTGATTACTTTCTCAGTATTTTTCATCCAAGGATGAAAGGATAATTTGCACTAATTACTTCACTGAGTTTCACTTAATTGCGTCCGTACATATGTCCGTGAGGTATGACTGTCAGCGACATCCCTAAAAGCGAAAGGCTGGGAGTTCATCTTTACGGAGGGTTCCAAGAAGAACAACAGTACTTCTTTTGCCGTCACCAAGGAAAATGGTACTTTAATTCTTGGAGGTTTACTACCAACATATGCCTCCGTGTTCACAGCAGAGGCCCTAGCCATCTACAAAGCTTTATGGATGACTGCTAAACAGTCCTATAGGTTTACTAATACCATCCCCAAATCCGTTTTTGTTATTGATGAATAATCCTAAAGCAATGAGTAATTTAAAATTGTAAAATATTTAAGGTGATATAAGAAATGAATTTCTTTTGGCAGCATAATCTGTACTTGATTTATCTTATAAAATTAGCAATAATATGTGATAAAAATGTGAGGGAAGCGTGTCTTTTTCCTTCAACAATAAGCCTTAGGGATCCATTGTAAAGGTTGGATTGTTTTTTTTGGTGGTGCTGTTGCTGTTTGTGTCAACGGGTTCGGCGACATTGGCTGGATCGGTGTGGTTGGTTGCATCGGTGGAGATGGATCAATCGTCGGCTGGGTCGTCCTGGTTTTTCTTGAGGTAGTGGGAGATGTCTTCTGACACCTCTTTTGCCCTGGTTCTGGAGATGGCGATGGGCATGTTATATCTTCTGCCATTCGGTCGGTATCTTCGGTGGTGGGTGGAGACTCGGATGGTACGGACTCGGCCTCGGACTCGCTGCATATCTCATACATAGACACGGCATCCGAGTCTGCCATGTCATCCTGCACATCCGATAACTTTTGAAGCAGGTCACAAATTCTCCGACTAAATTTCGGACCCCTTACTTTTTCAATGTTTGTATGAGGCCTACAACCATGTTGAAGGCCTCATTAGCCATTTGCAGCTGCTCCATGGCGGGCTTGGAAGCACTAAAACTGCACTTTTTACTAATTATTTTAATTTATTTTGTATTGTCACTGGTTTCCGGTACACTGATTACTTTCTCAGTATTTTTCATCCAAGGATGAAAGGATAATTTGCACTAATTACTTCACTGAGTTTCACTTAATTGCGTCCGTACATATGTCCGTGAGGTATGACTGTCAGCGACATCCCTAAAAGCGAAAGGCTGGGAGTTCATCTTTACGGAGGGTTCCAAGAAGAACAACAGTACTTCTTTTGCCGTCACCAAGGAAAATGGTACTTTAATTCTTGGAGGTTTACTAACAACATATGCCTCCGTGTTCACAGCAGAGGCCCTAGCCATCTACAAAGCTTTATGGATGACTGCTAAACAGTCCTATAGGTTTACTAATACCATCCCCAAATCCGTTTTTGTTATTGATGAATAATCCTAAGGCAATGAGTAATTTAAAATTGTAAAATATTTAAGGTGATATAAGAAATGAATTTCTTTTGGCAGCATAATCTGTATTTGATATATCTTATAAAATTAGCAATAATATGTGATAAAAATGTGAGGGAAGCGTGTCTTTTTCCTTCAACAATAAGCCTTAGGGATCCATTGTAAAGGTTGGATTGTTTTTTTAGGTGGTGCTGTTGCTGATTGTGTCAACGGGTTCGGCGACATTGGCTGGATCGGTGTGGTTGGTTGCATCGGTGGAGATGGATCAATCGTCGGCTGGGTCGTCCTGGTTTTTCTTGAGGTAGTGGGAGATGTCTTCAGACACCACTTTTGCCCTGGTTCTGGAGATGGCGATGGGCATGTTATATCTTCTGCCATTCGGTCGGTATCTTCGGTGGTGGGTGGAGACTCGGATGGTACGGACTCGGCCTCGGACTCGCTGCATATCTCATACATAGACACGGCATCCGAGTCTGCCATGTCATCCTGCACATCCGATAACTTTTGAAGCAGGTCACAAATTCTCCGACTAAATTTCGGACCCCATACTTTTTCAATGTTTGTATGAGGCCTACAACCATGTTGAAGGCCTCATTAGCCATTTGCAGCTGCTCCATGGCGGGCTTGGAAGCACTAAAACTGCACTTTTTACTAATTATTTTAATTTATTTTGTATTGTCACTGGTTTCCGGTACACTGATTACTTTCTCAGTATTTTTCATCCAAGGATGAAAGGATAATTTCCACTAATTACTTCACTGAGTTTCACTTAATTGCGTCCGTACATACGTCCGTGAGCTATGACTGTCAGCGACATCTCTAAAAGCGAAAGGCTGGGAGTTCATCTTTTCGGAGGGTTCCAAGAAGAACAACAGTACTTCTTTTGCCGTCACCAAGGAAAATGGTACTTTAATTCTTGGAGGTTTACTACCAACATATGCCTCCGTGTTCACAGCAGAGGCCCTAGCCATCTACAAAGCTTTATGGATGACTGCTAAACAGTCCTATAGGTTTACTAATACCATCCCCAAATCCGTTTTTGTTATTGATGAATAATCCTAAAGCAATGAGTAATTTAAAATTGTAAAATATTTAAGGTGATATAAGAAATGAATTTCTTTTGGCAGCATAATCTGTACTTGATTTATCTTATAAAATTAGCAATAATATGTGATAAAAATGTGAGGGAAGCGTGTCTTTTTCCTTCAACAATAAGCCTTAGGGATCCATTGTAAAGGTTGGATTGTTTTTTTTGGTGGTGCTGTTGCTGTTTGTGTCAACGGGTTCGGCGACATTGGCTGGATCGGTGTGGTTGGTTGCATCGGTGGAGATGGATCAATCGTCGGCTGGGTCGTCCTGGTTTTTCTTGAGGTAGTGGGAGATGTCTTCTGACACCTCTTTTGCCCTGGTTCTGGAGATGGCGATGGGCATGTTATATCTTCTGCCATTCGGTCGGTATCTTCGGTGGTGGGTGGAGACTCGGATGGTACGGACTCGGCCTCGGACTCGCTGCATATCTCATACATAGACACGGCATCCGAGTCTGCCATGTCATCCTGCACATCCGATAACTTTTGAAGCAGGTCACAAATTCTCCGACTAAATTTCGGACCCCTTACTTTTTCAATGTTTGTATGAGGCCTACAACCATGTTGAAGGCCTCATTAGCCATTTGCAGCTGCTCCATGGCGGGCTTGGAAGCACTAAAACTGCACTTTTTACTAATTATTTTAATTTATTTTGTATTGTCACTGGTTTCCGGTACACTGATTACTTTCTCAGTATTTTTCATCCAAGGATGAAAGGATAATTTGCACTAATTACTTCACTGAGTTTCACTTAATTGCGTCCGTACATATGTCCGTGAGGTATGACTGTCAGCGACATCCCTAAAAGCGAAAGGCTGGGAGTTCATCTTTACGGAGGGTTCCAAGAAGAACAACAGTACTTCTTTTGCCGTCACCAAGGAAAATGGTACTTTAATTCTTGGAGGTTTACTAACAACATATGCCTCCGTGTTCACAGCAGAGGCCCTAGCCATCTACAAAGCTTTATGGATGACTGCTAAACAGTCCTATAGGTTTACTAATACCATCCCCAAATCCGTTTTTGTTATTGATGAATAATCCTAAGGCAATGAGTAATTTAAAATTGTAAAATATTTAAGGTGATATAAGAAATGAATTTCTTTTGGCAGCATAATCTGTATTTGATATATCTTATAAAATTAGCAATAATATGTGATAAAAATGTGAGGGAAGCGTGTCTTTTTCCTTCAACAATAAGCCTTAGGGATCCATTGTAAAGGTTGGATTGTTTTTTTAGGTGGTGCTGTTGCTGATTGTGTCAACGGGTTCGGCGACATTGGCTGGATCGGTGTGGTTGGTTGCATCGGTGGAGATGGATCAATCGTCGGCTGGGTCGTCCTGGTTTTTCTTGAGGTAGTGGGAGATGTCTTCAGACACCACTTTTGCCCTGGTTCTGGAGATGGCGATGGGCATGTTATATCTTCTGCCATTCGGTCGGTATCTTCGGTGGTGGGTGGAGACTCGGATGGTACGGACTCGGCCTCGGACTCGCTGCATATCTCATACATAGACACGGCATCCGAGTCTGCCATGTCATCCTGCACATCCGATAACTTTTGAAGCAGGTCACAAATTCTCCGACTAAATTTCGGACCCCATACTTTTTCAATGTTTGTATGAGGCCTACAACCATGTTGAAGGCCTCATTAGCCATTTGCAGCTGCTCCATGGCGGGCTTGGAAGCACTAAAACTGCACTTTTTACTAATTATTTTAATTTATTTTGTATTGTCACTGGTTTCCGGTACACTGATTACTTTCTCAGTATTTTTCATCCAAGGATGAAAGGATAATTTCCACTAATTACTTCACTGAGTTTCACTTAATTGCGTCCGTACATACGTCCGTGAGCTATGACTGTCAGCGACATCTCTAAAAGCGAAAGGCTGGGAGTTCATCTTTTCGGAGGGTTCCAAGAAGAACAACAGTACTTCTTTTGCCGTCACCAAGGAAAATGGTACTTTAATTCTTGGAGGTTTACTACCAACATATGCCTCCGTGTTCACAGCAGAGGCCCTAGCCATCTACAAAGCTTTATGGATGACTGCTAAACAGTCCTATAGGTTTACTAATACCATCCCCAAATCCGTTTTTGTTATTGATGAATAATCCTAAAGCAATGAGTAATTTAAAATTGTAAAATATTTAAGGTGATATAAGAAATGAATTTCTTTTGGCAGCATAATCTGTACTTGATTTATCTTATAAAATTAGCAATAATATGTGATAAAAATGTGAGGGAAGCGTGTCTTTTTCCTTCAACAATAAGCCTTAGGGATCCATTGTAAAGGTTGGATTGTTTTTTTTGGTGGTGCTGTTGCTGTTTGTGTCAACGGGTTCGGCGACATTGGCTGGATCGGTGTGGTTGGTTGCATCGGTGGAGATGGATCAATCGTCGGCTGGGTCGTCCTGGTTTTTCTTGAGGTAGTGGGAGATGTCTTCTGACACCTCTTTTGCCCTGGTTCTGGAGATGGCGATGGGCATGTTATATCTTCTGCCATTCGGTCGGTATCTTCGGTGGTGGGTGGAGACTCGGATGGTACGGACTCGGCCTCGGACTCGCTGCATATCTCATACATAGACACGGCATCCGAGTCTGCCATGTCATCCTGCACATCCGATAACTTTTGAAGCAGGTCACAAATTCTCCGACTAAATTTCGGACCCCTTACTTTTTCAATGTTTGTATGAGGCCTACAACCATGTTGAAGGCCTCATTAGCCATTTGCAGCTGCTCCATGGCGGGCTTGGAAGCACTAAAACTGCACTTTTTACTAATTATTTTAATTTATTTTGTATTGTCACTGGTTTCCGGTACACTGATTACTTTCTCAGTATTTTTCATCCAAGGATGAAAGGATAATTTGCACTAATTACTTCACTGAGTTTCACTTAATTGCGTCCGTACATACGTCCATGAGCTATGACTGTCAGCGACATCCCTAAAAGCGAAAGGCTGGGAGTTCATCTTTACGGAGGGTTCCAAGAAGAACAACAGTACTTCTTTTGCCGTCACCAAGGAAAATGGTACTTTAATTCTTGGAGGTTTACTAACAACATATGCCTCCGTGTTCACAGCAGAGGCCCTAGCCATCTACAAAGCTTTATGGATGACTGCTAAACAGTCCTATAGGTTTACTAATACCATCCCCAAATCCGTTTTTGTTATTGATGAATAATCCTAAGGCAATGAGTAATTTAAAATTGTAAAATATTTAAGGTGATATAAGAAATGAATTTCTTTTGGCAGCATAATCTGTATTTGATATATCTTATAAAATTAGCAATAATATGTGATAAAAATGTGAGGGAAGCGTGTCTTTTTCCTTCAACAATAAGCCTTAGGGATCCATTGTAAAGGTTGGAGTGTTTTTTTAGGTGGTGCTGTTGCTGTTTGTGTCAACGGGTTCGACGACATTGGCTGGATCGGTGTGGTTGGTTGCATCGGTGGAGATGGAACAATCGTCGGCTGGGTCGTCCTGGTTTTTCTTGAGGTAGTGGGAGATGTCTTCAGACACCTCTTTTGCCCTGGTTCTGGAGATGGCGATGGGCATGTTATATCTTCTGCCATTCGGTCGGTATCTTCGGTGGTGGGTGGAGACTCGTATGGTACGGACTCGGCCTCGGACTCGCTGCATATCTCATACATAGACACGGCATCCGAGTCTGCCATGTCATCCTGCACATCCGATAACTTTTGAAGCAGGTCACAAATTCTCCGACTAAATTTCGGACCCCTTCCTTTTTCCTTGTTTGTATGAGGCCTACAACCATGTTGAAGGCCTCATTAGCCATTTGCAGCTGCTCCATGGCGGGCTTGGAAGCACTAAAACTGCACTTTTTACTAATTATTTTAATTTATTTTGTATTGTCACTGGTTTCCGGTACACTGATTACTTTCTCAGTATTTTTCATCCAAGGATGAAAGGATAATTTCCACTAATTACTTCACTGAGTTTCACTTAATTGCGTCCGTACATATGTCCGTGAGGTATGACTGTCAGCGACATCCCTAAAAGCGAAAGGCTGGGAGTTCATCTTTACGGAGGGTTCCAAGAAGAACAACAGTACTTCTTTTGCCGTCACCAAGGAAAATGGTACTCTAATTCTTGGAGGTTTACTACCAACATATGCCTCCGTGTTCACAGCAGAGGCCCTAGCCATCTACAAAGCTTTATGGATGACTGCTAAACAGTCCTATAGGTTTACTAATACCATCCCCAAATCCGTTTTTGTTATTGATGAATAATCCTAAGGCAATGAGTAATTTAAAATTGTAAAATATTTAAGGTGATATAAGAAATGAATTTCTTTTGGCAGCATAATCTGTATTTGATATATCTTATAAAATTAGCAATAATATGTGATAAAAATGTGAGGGAAGCGTGTCTTTTTCCTTCAACAATAAGCCTTAGGGATCCATTGTAAAGGTTGGATTGTTTTTTTAGGTGGTGCTGTTGCTGATTGTGTCAACGGGTTCGGCGACATTGGCTGGATCGGTGTGGTTGGTTGCATCGGTGGAGATGGATCAATCGTCGGCTGGGTCGTCCTGGTTTTTCTTGAGGTAGTGGGAGATGTCTTCAGACACCACTTTTGCCCTGGTTCTGGAGATGGCGATGGGCATGTTATATCTTCTGCCATTCGGTCGGTATCTTCGGTGGTGGGTGGAGACTCGGATGGTACGGACTCGGCCTCGGACTCGCTGCATATCTCATACATAGACACGGCATCCGAGTCTGCCATGTCATCCTGCACATCCGATAACTTTTGAAGCAGGTCACAAATTCTCCGACTAAATTTCGGACCCCATACTTTTTCAATGTTTGTATGAGGCCTACAACCATGTTGAAGGCCTCATTAGCCATTTGCAGCTGCTCCATGGCGGGCTTGGAAGCACTAAAACTGCACTTTTTACTAATTATTTTAATTTATTTTGTATTGTCACTGGTTTCCGGTACACTGATTACTTTCTCAGTATTTTTCATCCAAGGATGAAAGGATAATTTCCACTAATTACTTCACTGAGTTTCACTTAATTGCGTCCGTACATACGTCCGTGAGCTATGACTGTCAGCGACATCTCTAAAAGCGAAAGGCTGGGAGTTCATCTTTTCGGAGGGTTCCAAGAAGAACAACAGTACTTCTTTTGCCGTCACCAAGGAAAATGGTACTTTAATTCTTGGAGGTTTACTACCAACATATGCCTCCGTGTTCACAGCAGAGGCCCTAGCCATCTACAAAGCTTTATGGATGACTGCTAAACAGTCCTATAGGTTTACTAATACCATCCCCAAATCCGTTTTTGTTATTGATGAATAATCCTAAAGCAATGAGTAATTTAAAATTGTAAAATATTTAAGGTGATATAAGAAATGAATTTCTTTTGGCAGCATAATCTGTACTTGATTTATCTTATAAAATTAGCAATAATATGTGATAAAAATGTGAGGGAAGCGTGTCTTTTTCCTTCAACAATAAGCCTTAGGGATCCATTGTAAAGGTTGGATTGTTTTTTTTGGTGGTGCTGTTGCTGTTTGTGTCAACGGGTTCGGCGACATTGGCTGGATCGGTGTGGTTGGTTGCATCGGTGGAGATGGATCAATCGTCGGCTGGGTCGTCCTGGTTTTTCTTGAGGTAGTGGGAGATGTCTTCTGACACCTCTTTTGCCCTGGTTCTGGAGATGGCGATGGGCATGTTATATCTTCTGCCATTCGGTCGGTATCTTCGGTGGTGGGTGGAGACTCGGATGGTACGGACTCGGCCTCGGACTCGCTGCATATCTCATACATAGACACGGCATCCGAGTCTGCCATGTCATCCTGCACATCCGATAACTTTTGAAGCAGGTCACAAATTCTCCGACTAAATTTCGGACCCCTTACTTTTTCAATGTTTGTATGAGGCCTACAACCATGTTGAAGGCCTCATTAGCCATTTGCAGCTGCTCCATGGCGGGCTTGGAAGCACTAAAACTGCACTTTTTACTAATTATTTTAATTTATTTTGTATTGTCACTGGTTTCCGGTACACTGATTACTTTCTCAGTATTTTTCATCCAAGGATGAAAGGATAATTTGCACTAATTACTTCACTGAGTTTCACTTAATTGCGTCCGTACATACGTCCATGAGCTATGACTGTCAGCGACATCCCTAAAAGCGAAAGGCTGGGAGTTCATCTTTACGGAGGGTTCCAAGAAGAACAACAGTACTTCTTTTGCCGTCACCAAGGAAAATGGTACTTTAATTCTTGGAGGTTTACTAACAACATATGCCTCCGTGTTCACAGCAGAGGCCCTAGCCATCTACAAAGCTTTATGGATGACTGCTAAACAGTCCTATAGGTTTACTAATACCATCCCCAAATCCGTTTTTGTTATTGATGAATAATCCTAAGGCAATGAGTAATTTAAAATTGTAAAATATTTAAGGTGATATAAGAAATGAATTTCTTTTGGCAGCATAATCTGTATTTGATATATCTTATAAAATTAGCAATAATATGTGATAAAAATGTGAGGGAAGCGTGTCTTTTTCCTTCAACAATAAGCCTTAGGGATCCATTGTAAAGGTTGGAGTGTTTTTTTAGGTGGTGCTGTTGCTGTTTGTGTCAACGGGTTCGACGACATTGGCTGGATCGGTGTGGTTGGTTGCATCGGTGGAGATGGAACAATCGTCGGCTGGGTCGTCCTGGTTTTTCTTGAGGTAGTGGGAGATGTCTTCAGACACCTCTTTTGCCCTGGTTCTGGAGATGGCGATGGGCATGTTATATCTTCTGCCATTCGGTCGGTATCTTCGGTGGTGGGTGGAGACTCGTATGGTACGGACTCGGCCTCGGACTCGCTGCATATCTCATACATAGACACGGCATCCGAGTCTGCCATGTCATCCTGCACATCCGATAACTTTTGAAGCAGGTCACAAATTCTCCGACTAAATTTCGGACCCCTTCCTTTTTCCTTGTTTGTATGAGGCCTACAACCATGTTGAAGGCCTCATTAGCCATTTGCAGCTGCTCCATGGCGGGCTTGGAAGCACTAAAACTGCACTTTTTACTAATTATTTTAATTTATTTTGTATTGTCACTGGTTTCCGGTACACTGATTACTTTCTCAGTATTTTTCATCCAAGGATGAAAGGATAATTTCCACTAATTACTTCACTGAGTTTCACTTAATTGCGTCCGTACATATGTCCGTGAGGTATGACTGTCAGCGACATCCCTAAAAGCGAAAGGCTGGGAGTTCATCTTTACGGAGGGTTCCAAGAAGAACAACAGTACTTCTTTTGCCGTCACCAAGGAAAATGGTACTCTAATTCTTGGAGGTTTACTACCAACATATGCCTCCGTGTTCACAGCAGAGGCCCTAGCCATCTACAAAGCTTTATGGATGACTGCTAAACAGTCCTATAGGTTTACTAATACCATCCCCAAATCCGTTTTTGTTATTGATGAATAATCCTAAGGCAATGAGTAATTTAAAATTGTAAAATATTTAAGGTGATCTAAGAAATGAATTTCTTTTGGCAGCATAATCTGTATTTGATATATCTTATAAAATTAGCAATAATATGTGATAAAAATGTGAGGGAAGCGTGTCTTTTTCCTTCAACAATAAGCCTTAGGGATCCATTGTAAAGGTTGGAGTGTTTTTTTAGGTGGTGCTGTTGCTGTTTGTGTCAACGGGTTCGGCGACATTGGCTGGATCGGTGTGGTTGGTTGCATCGGTGGAGATGGATCAATCGTCGGCTGGGTCGTCCTGGTTTTTCTTGAGGTAGTGGGAGATGTCTTCAGACACCTCTTTTGCCCTGGTTCTGGAGATGGCGATGGGCATGTTATATCTTCTGCCATTCGGTCGGTATCTTCGGTGGTGGGTGGAGACTCGGATGGTACGGACTCGGCCTCGGACTCGCTGCATATCTCATACATAGACACGGCATCCGAGTCTGCCATGTCATCCTGCACATCCGATAACTTTTGAAGCAGGTCACAAATTCTCCGACTAAATTTCGGACCTCTTCCTTTTTCCTTGTTTGTATGAGGCCTACAACCATGTTGAAGGCCTCATTAGCCATTTGCAGCTGCTCCATGGCGGGCTTGGAAGCACTAAAACTGCACTTTTTACTAATTATTTTAATTTATTTTGTATTGTCACTGGTTTCCGGTACACTGATTACTTTCTCAGTATTTTTCATCCAAGGATGAAAGGATAATTTCCACTAATTACTTCACTGAGTTTCACTTAATTGCGTCCGTACATATGTCCGTGAGGTATGACTGTCAGCGACATCCCTAAAAGCGAAAGGCTGGGAGTTCATCTTTACGGAGGGTTCCAAGAAGAACAACAGTACTTCTTTTGCCGTCACCAAGGAAAATGGTACTCTAATTCTTGGAGGTTTACTACCAACATATGCCTCCGTGTTCACAGCAGAGGCCCTAGCCATCTACAAAGCTTTATGGATGACTGCTAAACAGTCCTATAGGTTTACTAATACCATCCCCAAATCCGTTTTTGTTATTGCTGAATAATCCTAAGGCAATGAGTAATTTAAAATTGTAAAATATTTAAGGTGATATAAGAAATGAATTTCTTTTGGCAGCATAATCTGTACTTGATTTATCTTATAAAATTAGCAATAATATGTGATAAAAATGTGAGGGAAGCGTGTCTTTTTCCTTCAACAATAAGCCTTAGGGATCCATTGTAAAGGTTGGATTGTTTTTTTTGGTGGTGCTGTTGCTGTTTGTGTCAACGGGTTCGGCGACATTGGCTGGATCGGTGTGGTTGGTTGCATCGGTGGAGATGGATCAATCGTCGGCTGGGTCGTCCTGGTTTTTCTTGAGGTAGTGGGAGATGTCTTCAGACACCTATTTTGCCCTGGTTCTGGAGATGGCGATGGGCATGTTATATCTTCTGCCATTCGGTCGGTATCTTCGGTGGTGGGTGGAGACTCGGATGGTACGGACTCGGCCTCGGACTCGCTGCATATCTCATACATAGACACGGCATCCGAGTCTGCCATGTCATCCTGCACATCCGATAACTTTTGAAGCAGGTCACAAATTCTCCGACTAAATTTCGGACCTCTTCCTTTTTCCTTGTTTGTATGAGGCCTACAACCATGTTGAAGGCCTCATTAGCCATTTGCAGCTGCTCCATGGCGGGCTTGGAAGCACTAAAACTGCACTTTTTACTAATTATTTTAATTTATTTTGTATTGTCACTGGTTTCCGGTACACTGATTACTTTCTCAGTATTTTTCATCCAAGGATGAAAGGATAATTTCCACTAATTACTTCACTGAGTTTCACTTAATTGCGTCCGTACATATGTCCGTGAGGTATGACTGTCAGCGACATCCCTAAAAGCGAAAGGCTGGGAGTTCATCTTTACGGAGGGTTCCAAGAAGAACAACAGTACTTCTTTTGCCGTCACCAAGGAAAATGGTACTTTAATTCTTGGAGGTTTACTACCAACATATGCCTCCGTGTTCACAGCAGGGGCCCTAGCCATCTACAAAGCTTTATGGATGACTGCTAAACAGTCCTATAGGTTTACTAATACCATCCCCAAATCCGTTTTTGTTATTGATGAATAATCCAAAGGCAATGAGTAATTTAAAATTGTAAAATATTTAAGGTGATATAAGAAATGAATTTCTTTTGGCAGCATAATCTGTACTTGATTTATCTTATAAAATTAGCAATAATATGTGATAAAAATGTGAGGGAAGCGTGTCTTTTTCCTTCAACAATAAGCCTTAGGGATCCATTGTAAAGGTTGGATTGTTTTTTTAGGTGGTGCTGTTGCTGTTTGTGTCAACGGGTTCGGCGACATTGGCTGGATCGGTGTGGTTGGTTGCATCGGTGGAGATGGATCAATCGTCGGCTGGGTCGTCCTGGTTTTTCTTGAGGTAGTGGGAGATGTCTTCAGACACCTCTTTTGCCCTGGTTCTGGAGATGGCGATGGGCATGTTATATCTTCTGCCATTCGGTCGGTATCTTCGGTGGTGGGTGGAGACTCGGATGGTACGGACTCGGCCTCGGACTCGCCGCATATCTCATACATAGACACGGCATCCGAGTCTGCCATGTCATCCTGCACATCCGATAACTTTTGAAGCTGGTCACAAATTCTCCGACTAAATTTCGGACCCCTTCCTTTTTCCTTGTTTGTATGAGGCCTACAACCATGTTGAAGGCCTCATTAGCCATTTGCAGCTGCTCCATGGCGGGCTTGGAAGCACTAAAACTGCACTTTTTACTAATTATTTTAATTTATTTTGTATTGTCACTGGTTTCCGGTACACTGATTACTTTCTCAGTATTTTTCATCCAAGGATGAAAGGATAATTTCCACTAATTACTTCACTGAGTTTCACTTAATTGCGTCCGTACATATGTCCGTGAGGTATGACTGTCAGCGACATCCCTAAAAGCGAAAGGCTGGGAGTTCATCTTTACGGAGGGTTCCAAGAAGAACAACAGTACTTATTTTGCCGTCACCAAGGAAAATGGTACTCTAATTCTTGGAGGTTTACTACCAACATATGCCTCCGTGTTCACAGCAGAGGCCCTAGCCATCTACAAAGCTTTATGGATGACTGCTAAACAGTCCTATAGGTTTACTAATACCATCCCCAAATCCGTTTTTGTTATTGATGAATAATCCTAAGGCAATGAGTAATTTAAAATTGTAAAATATTTAAGGTGATATAAGAAATGAATTTCTTTTGGCAGCATAATCTGTACTTGATTTATCTTATAAAATTGGCAATAATATGTGATAAAAATGTGAGGGAAGCGTGTCTTTTTCCTTCAACAATAAGCCTTAGGGATCCATTGTAAAGGTTGGATTGTTTTTTTTGGTGGTGCTGTTGCTGTTTGTGTCAACGGGTTCGGCGACATTGGCTGGATCGGTGTGGTTGGTTGCATCGCTGGGTCGTCCTGGTTTTTCTTGAGGTAGTGGGAGATTTCTTCAGACACCTCTTTTGCCCTGGTTCTGGAGATGGCGATGGGCATGTTATATCTTCTGCCATTCGGTCGGTATCTTCGGTGGTGGGTGGAGACTCGGATGGTACGGACTCGGCCTCGGACTCGCTGCATATCTCATACATAGACACGGCATCCGAGTCTGCCATGTCATCCTGCACATCCGATAACTTTTGAAGCAGGTCACAAATTCTCCGACTAAATTTCGGACCCCTTACTTTTTCAATGTTTGTATGAGGCCTACAACCATGTTGAAGGCCTCATTAGCCATTTGCAGCTGCTCCATGGCGGGCTTGGAAGCACTAAAACTGCACTTTTTACTAATTATTTTAATTTATTTTGTATTGTCACTGGTTTCCGGTACACTGATTACTTTCTCAGTATTTTTCATCCAAGGATGAAAGGATAATTTGCACTAATTACTTCACTGAGTTTCACTTAATTGCGTCCGTACATACGTCCGTGAGCTATGACTGTCAGCGACATCTCTAAAAGCGAAAGGCTGGGAGTTCATCTTTACGGAGGGTTCCAAGAAGAACAACAGTACTTCTTTTGCCGTCACCAAGGAAAATGGTACTTTAATTCTTGGAGGTTTACTACCAACATATGCCTCCGTGTTCACAGCAGAGGCCCTAGCCATCTACAAAGCTTTATGGATGACTGCTAAACAGTCCTATAGGTTTACTAATACCATCCCCAAATCCGTTTTTGTTATTGATGAATAATCCTAAGGCAATGAGTAATTTAAAATTGTAAAATATTTAAGGTGATATAAGAAATGAATTTCTTTTGGCAGCATAATCTGTATTTGATATATCTTATAAAATTAGCAATAATATGTGATAAAAATGTGAGGGAAGCGTGCCTTTTTCCTTCAACAATAAGCCTTAGGGATCCATTGAAAAGGTTGGATTGTTTTTTTTTGGTGGTGCTGTTGCTGTTTGTGTCAACGGGTTCGGCGACATTGGCTCGATCGGTGTGGTTGGTTGCATCGCTGGGTCGTCCTGGTTTTTCTTGAGGTAGTGGGAGATGTCTTCAGACACCTCTTTTGCCCTGGTTCTGGAGATGGCGATGGCCATGTTATATCTTCTGCCATTCGGTCGGTATCTTCGGTGGTGGGAGGAGACTCGGATGGTACGGACTCGGCCTCGGACTCGCTGCATATCTCATACATAGACACGGCATCCGAGTCTGCCATGTCATCCTGCACATCCGATAACTTTTGAAGCAGGTCACAAATTCTCCGACTAAATTTCGGACCCCTTCCTTTTTCCTTGTTTGTATGAGGCCTACAACCATGTTGAAGGCCTCATTAGCCATTTGCAGCTGCTCCATGGCGGGCTTGGAAGCACTGAAACTGCACTTTTTACTAATTATTTTAATTTATTTTGTATTGTCACTGGTTTCCGGTACACTGATTACTTTCTCAGTATTTTTCATCCAAGGATGAAAGGATAATTTGCACTAATTACTTCACTGAGTTTCACTTAATTGCGTCCGTACATATGTCCGTAAGGTATGACTGTCAGCGACATCCCTAAAAGCGAAAGGCTGGGAGTTCATCTTTACGGAGGGTTCCAAGAAGAACAACAGTACTTCTTTTGCCGTCACCAAGGAAAATGGTACTTTAATTCTTGGAGGTTTACTACCAACATACGCCTCCGTGTTCACAGCAGAGGCCCTAGCCATCTACAAAGCTTTATGGATGACTGCTAAACAGTCCTATAGGTTTCCTAATACCATCCCCAAATCCGTTTTTGTTATTGATGAATAATCCTAAGGCAATGAGTAATTTAAAATTGTAAAATATTTAAGGTGATATAAGAAATGAATTTCTTTTGGCAGCATAATCTGTATTTGATATATCTTATAAAATTAGCAATAATATGTGATAAAAATGTGAGGGAAGCGTGTCTTTTTCCTTCAACAATAAGCCTTAGGGATAAATTGTAAAGGTTGGAGTGTTTTTTTAGGTGATGCTGTTGCTGTTTGTGTCAACGGGTTCGGCGACATTGGCTGGATCGGTGTGGTTGGTTGCATCGGTGGAGATGGATCAATCGTCGGCTGGGTCGTCCTGGTTTTTCTTGAGGTAGTGGGAGATGTCTTCAGACACCTCTTTTGCCCTGGTTCTGGAGATGGCGATGGGCATGTTATATCTTCTGCCATTCGGTCGGTATCTTCGCTGGTGGGTGGAGACTCGGATGGTACGGACTCGGCCTCGGACTCGCCGCATATCTCATACATAGACACGGCATCCGAGTCTGCCATGTCATCCTGCACATCCGATAACTTTTGAAGCAGGTCACAAATTCTCCGACTAAATTTCGGACCCCTTACTTTTTCAATGATTGTATGAGGCCTACAACTATGTTGAAGGCCTCATTAGCCATTTGCAGCTGCTCCATGGCGGGCTTGGAAGCACTAAAGCTGCACTTTTTACTAATTATTTTAATTTATTTTGTATTGTCACTGGTTTCCGGTACACTGATTACTTTCTCAGTATTTTTCATCCAAGGATGAAAGGATAATTTCCACTAATTACTTCACTGAGTTTCACTTAATTGCGTCCGTACATATGTCCGTGAGTTATGACTGTCAGCGACATCCCTAAAAGCGAAAGGCTGGGAGTTCATCTTTACGGAGGGTTCCAAGAAGAACAACAGTACTTCTTTTGCCGTCACCAAGGAAAATGGTACTTTAATTCTTAGAGGTTTACTACCAACATATGCCTCTGTGTTCACAGCAGAGGCCCTAGCCATCTACAAAGCTTTATGGATGACTGCTAAACAGTCCTATAGGTTTACTAATACCATCCCCAAATCCGTTTTTGTTATTGATGAATAATCCTAAGGCAATGAGTAATTTAAAATTGTAAAATATTTAAGGTGATATAAGAAATGAATTTCTTTTGGCAGCATAATCTGTATTTGATATATCTTATAAAATTAGCAATAATATGTGATAAAAATGTGAGGGAAGCGTGTCTTTTTCCTTCAACAATAAGCCTTAGGGATCCATTGTAAAGGTTGGATTGTTTTTTTAGGTGGTGCTGTTGCTGTTTGTGTCAACGGGTTCGGCGACATTGGCTGGATCGGTGTGGTTGGTTGCATCGGTGGAGATGGATCAATCGTCGGCTGGGTCGTCCTGGTTTTTCTTGAGGTAGTGGGAGATGTCTTCAGACACCTCTTTTGCCCTGGTTCTGGAGATGGCGATGGCCATGTTATATCTTCTGCCATTCGGTCGGTATCTTCGCTGGTGGGTGGAGACTCGGATGGTACGGACTCGGCCTCGGACTTGCTGCATATCTCATACATAGACACGGCATCCGAGTCTGCCATGTCATCCTGCACATCCGATAACTTTTGAAGCAGGTCACAAATTCTCCGACTAAATTTCGGACCCCTTACTTTTTCAATGATTGTATGAGGCCTACAACTATGTTGAAGGCCTCATTAGCCATTTGCAGCTGCTCCATGGCGGGCTTGGAAGCACTAAAGCTGCACTTTTTACTAATTATTTTAATTTATTTTGTATTGTCACTGGTTTCCGGTACACTGATTACTTTCTCAGTATTTTTCATCCAAGGATGAAAGGATAATTTCCACTAATTACTTCACTGAGTTTCACTTAATTGCGTCCGTACATACGTCCGTGAGCTATGACTGTCAGCGACATCTCTAAAAGCGAAAGGCTGGGAGTTCATCTTTACGGAGGGTTCCAAGAAGAACAACAGTACTTCTTTTGCCGTCACCAAGGAAAATGGTACTTTAATTCTTGGAGGTTTACTACCAACATATGCCTCCGTGTTCACAGCAGAGGCCCTAGCCATCTACAAAGCTTTATGGATGACTGCTAAACAGTCCTATAGGTTTACTAATACCATCCCCAAATCCGTTTTTGTTATTGATGAATAATCCTAAGGCAATGAGTAATTTAAAATTGTAAAATATTTAAGGTGATATAAGAAATGAATTTCTTTTGGCAGCATAATCTGTATTTGATATATCTTATAAAATTAGCAATAATATGTGATAAAAATGTGAGGGAAGCGTGCCTTTTTCCTTCAACAATAAGCCTTAGGGATCCATTGAAAAGGTTGGATTGTTTTTTTTTGGTGGTGCTGTTGCTGTTTGTGTCAACGGGTTCGGCGACATTGGCTGGATCGGTGTGGTTGGTTGCATCGCTGGGTCGTCCTGGTTTTTCTTGAGGTAGTGGGAGATGTCTTCAGACACCTCTTTTGCCCTGGTTCTGGAGATGGCGATGGGCATGTTATATCTTCTGCCATTCGGTCGGTATCTTCGCTGGTGGGTGGAGACTCGGATGGTACGGACTCGGCCTCGGACTCGCAGCATATCTCATACATAGACACGGCATCCGAGTCTGCCATGTCATCCTGCACATCCGATAACTTTTGAAGCAGGCCACAAATTCTCCGACTAAATTTCGGACCCCTTCCTTTTTCCTTGTTTGTATGAGGCCTACAACCATGTTGAAGGCCTCATTAGCCATTTGCAGATGCTCCATGGCGGGCTTGGAAGCACTAAAACTGCACTTTTTACTAATTATTTTAATTTATTTTGTATTGTCACTGGTTTCCGGTACACTGATTACTTTCTCAGTATTTTTCATCCAAGGATGAAAGGATAATTTGCACTAATTACTTCACTGAGTTTCACTTAATTGCGTCCGTACATATGTCCGTGAGTTATGACTGTCAGCGACATCCCTAAAAGCGAAAGGCTGGGAGTTCATCTTTACGGAGGGTTCCAAGAAGAACAACAGTACTTCTTTTGCCGTCACCAAGGAAAATGGTACTTTAATTCTTGGAGGTTTACTACCAACATATGCCTCTGTGTTCACAGCAGAGGCCCTAGCCATCTACAAAGCTTTATGGATGACTGCTAAACAGTCCTATAGGTTTACTAATACCATCCCCAAATCCGTTTTTGTTATTGATGAATAATCCTAAGGCAATGAGTAATTTAAAATTGTAAAATATTTAAGGTGATATAAGAAATGAATTTCTTTTGGCAGCATAATCTGTATTTGATATATCTTATAAAATTAGCAATAATATGTGATAAAAATGTGAGGGAAGCGTGTCTTTTTCCTTCAACAATAAGCCTTAGGGATCCATTGTAAAGGTTGGATTGTTTTTTTAGGTGGTGTTGTTGCTGTTTGTGTCAACGGGTTCGGCGACATTGGCTGGATCGGTGTGGTTGGTTGCATCGGTGGAGATGGATCAATCGTCGGCTGGGTCGTCCTGGTTTTTCTTGAGGTAGTGGGAGATGTCTTCAGACACCTCTTTTGCCCTGGTTCTGGAGATGGCGATGGGCATGTTATATCTTCTGCCATTCGGTCGGTATCTTCGCTGGTGGGTGGAGACTCGGATGGTACGGACTCGGCCTCGGACTTGCTGCATATCTCATACATAGACACGGCATCCGAGTCTGCCATGTCATCCTGCACATCCGATAACTTTTGAAGCAGGTCACAAATTCTCCGACTAAATTTCGGACCCCTTACTTTTTCAATGATTGTATGAGGCCTACAACTATGTTGAAGGCCTCATTAGCCATTTGCAGCTGCTCCATGGCGGGCTTGGAAGCACTAAAGCTGCACTTTTTACTAATTATTTTAATTTATTTTGTATTGTCACTGGTTTCCGGTACACTGATTACTTTCTCAGTATTTTTCATCCAAGGATGAAAGGATAATTTCCACTAATTACTTCACTGAGTTTCACTTAATTGCGTCCGTACATACGTCCGTGAGCTATGACTGTCAGCGACATCTCTAAAAGCGAAAGGCTGGGAGTTCATCTTTACGGAGGGTTCCAAGAAGAACAACAGTACTTCTTTTGCCGTCACCAAGGAAAATGGTACTTTAGTTCTTGGAGGTTTACTACCAACATATGCCTCCGTGTTCACAGCAGAAGCCCTAGCCATCTGCAAAGCTTTATGGATAACTGCTAAACAGTGTGGAAGACATGTGATCTGCTCGGACAGTTTGCCCACTATCAACGCGGTAAAAAATCCCCAAAAGAACACAGCCATCATCTCGGATATCCGCAACTACATTGCTAAGCCTCCAAAAAAAATAAAAATAATGTGGGTCCCAGGCCACGTCGGTATAAAAGGGAACGAACTTGCGGACCAAGAAGCTGGGCTCACGCACCGAGTCCCAATGTACCAATTTGAGGCTACCACTAAACTAGTTTAAAGTCCTCTATAAACTCCAAATTATTATCGGACACTACCACCACCAGTACACCCTCTACAACCCAGACCGCAGCAGTCCAACAACCTCAAAATTCGCCAACACTATTTTCACGAGACTACGACTGGGGCACACAGCCCATACACATCAACATTTACTTAAAGTCACCTCTCCACATATATACCACACTTGCAACAGATTGTTCGACATCAACCACATACTGTGTCAAGCACACCTACCTCAACACTGCACAAACAAATCAGTTCATCTTCTGCTTAAATCTCCATCCCAACATAACATTAATTTAATTTTCGATTATATCAAAAACTACACATAGATATTTAAGATTACTTCAGAGCCGCAGGTCTCGCCAGCTAGCGCTCTATATTCATATGTTAGTTTATAATTTTAATTACATTCTAATAAATTATAATAATAATAATAATTTCCACTAATTACTTCACTGAGTTTCACTTAATTGCGTCCGTACATACGTCCGTGAGCTATGACTGTCAGCGAGATAATGCTTGGCAGCACCGACATTAATGGCATTTGTGGCAGTCTGGGGTGGAATCGTGTAAGGTGATGGTTGATCGTTAATGGTCACAATCTTCGGTTTTCGATTGTGTCAGGCTGACCACGTTAAATGCCAAAACACTTAATAAATTACACATTCAAATCGGTTACGAAACATAAATGAAAGTAGACCACAGCCATGAATCAAAAATTGCACAAACATTTTAAAATTATCTAAAACATCAACATCAATTACTGTTATGTCTCCTTATGTATAGTTCGTATTTATATATTTGAAGACAATTTGACATCTATATTTTTATACACACATTTGCATGTAGGTACATCATTAAAATGTTCAATATAGTAATATAATAACTGATTCCAATATTTATTTGTTTCAAATTTAAAAATGCTTTACATATTTCAATATATTGCAGTTATTGAAGTACACGTATACAACAAATGTTTATACCCTTCTATTTTAACACTAATTGTATTGATGATTTGGAAAATACCATTGAACATAAATGTTTTTTTATAAATGTATTCTACAAATTTTGATTTTAACGCCCGAAACTACACTTGTTGCTCTTAGTTTTGCCATCAAAGAACAATTCAATGTAACGGCTACCAATTTGTTCCATATGTTTTTTCATTGCGTTTTGAGAATCTTCATATGAATTAAAAAAAAGATCTGCAGTGCCACTATGCAATCCTTTAATATTAAAAATAATTTCTACGTTACTTGGACGAATAGGTTTTTGTATTGTCACTGGTTTCCGGTACACTGATTACTTTCTCAGTATTTTTCATCCAAGGATGAAAGGATAATTTCCACTAATTACTTCACTGAGTTTCACTTAATTGCGTCCGTACATACGTCCGTGAGCTATGACTGTCAGCGACATCTCTAAAAGCGAAAGGCTGGGAGTTCATCTTTACGGAGGGTTCCAAGAAGAACAACAGTACTTCTTTTGCCGTCACCAAGGAAAATGGTACTTTAATTCTTGGAGGTTTACTACCAACATATGCCTCCGTGTTCACAGCAGAGGCCCTAGCCATCTACAAAGCTTTATGGATGACTGCTAAACAGTCCTATAGGTTTACTAATACCATCCCCAAATCCGTTTTTGTTATTGATGAATAATCCTAAGGCAATGAGTAATTTAAAATTGTAAAATATTTAAGGTGATATAAGAAATGAATTTCTTTTGGCAGCATAATCTGTATTTGATATATCTTATAAAATTAGCAATAATATGTGATAAAAATGTGAGGGAAGCGTGCCTTTTTCCTTCAACAATAAGCCTTAGGGATCCATTGAAAAGGTTGGATTGTTTTTTTTTGGTGGTGCTGTTGCTGTTTGTGTCAACGGGTTCGGCGACATTGGCTGGATCGGTGTGGTTGGTTGCATCGCTGGGTCGTCCTGGTTTTTCTTGAGGTAGTGGGAGATGTCTTCAGACACCTCTTTTGCCCTGGTTCTGGAGATGGCGATGGGCATGTTATATCTTCTGCCATTCGGTCGGTATCTTCGCTGGTGGGTGGAGACTCGGATGGTACGGACTCGGCCTCGGACTCGCAGCATATCTCATACATAGACACGGCATCCGAGTCTGCCATGTCATCCTGCACATCCGATAACTTTTGAAGCAGGCCACAAATTCTCCGACTAAATTTCGGACCCCTTCCTTTTTCCTTGTTTGTATGAGGCCTACAACCATGTTGAAGGCCTCATTAGCCATTTGCAGATGCTCCATGGCGGGCTTGGAAGCACTAAAACTGCACTTTTTACTAATTATTTTAATTTATTTTGTATTGTCACTGGTTTCCGGTACACTGATTACTTTCTCAGTATTTTTCATCCAAGGATGAAAGGATAATTTGCACTAATTACTTCACTGAGTTTCACTTAATTGCGTCCGTACATATGTCCGTGAGTTATGACTGTCAGCGACATCCCTAAAAGCGAAAGGCTGGGAGTTCATCTTTACGGAGGGTTCCAAGAAGAACAACAGTACTTCTTTTGCCGTCACCAAGGAAAATGGTACTTTAATTCTTGGAGGTTTACTACCAACATATGCCTCTGTGTTCACAGCAGAGGCCCTAGCCATCTACAAAGCTTTATGGATGACTGCTAAACAGTCCTATAGGTTTACTAATACCATCCCCAAATCCGTTTTTGTTATTGATGAATAATCCTAAGGCAATGAGTAATTTAAAATTGTAAAATATTTAAGGTGATATAAGAAATGAATTTCTTTTGGCAGCATAATCTGTATTTGATATATCTTATAAAATTAGCAATAATATGTGATAAAAATGTGAGGGAAGCGTGTCTTTTTCCTTCAACAATAAGCCTTAGGGATCCATTGTAAAGGTTGGATTGTTTTTTTAGGTGGTGTTGTTGCTGTTTGTGTCAACGGGTTCGGCGACATTGGCTGGATCGGTGTGGTTGGTTGCATCGGTGGAGATGGATCAATCGTCGGCTGGGTCGTCCTGGTTTTTCTTGAGGTAGTGGGAGATGTCTTCAGACACCTCTTTTGCCCTGGTTCTGGAGATGGCGATGGGCATGTTATATCTTCTGCCATTCGGTCGGTATCTTCGCTGGTGGGTGGAGACTCGGATGGTACGGACTCGGCCTCGGACTTGCTGCATATCTCATACATAGACACGGCATCCGAGTCTGCCATGTCATCCTGCACATCCGATAACTTTTGAAGCAGGTCACAAATTCTCCGACTAAATTTCGGACCCCTTACTTTTTCAATGATTGTATGAGGCCTACAACTATGTTGAAGGCCTCATTAGCCATTTGCAGCTGCTCCATGGCGGGCTTGGAAGCACTAAAGCTGCACTTTTTACTAATTATTTTAATTTATTTTGTATTGTCACTGGTTTCCGGTACACTGATTACTTTCTCAGTATTTTTCATCCAAGGATGAAAGGATAATTTCCACTAATTACTTCACTGAGTTTCACTTAATTGCGTCCGTACATACGTCCGTGAGCTATGACTGTCAGCGACATCTCTAAAAGCGAAAGGCTGGGAGTTCATCTTTACGGAGGGTTCCAAGAAGAACAACAGTACTTCTTTTGCCGTCACCAAGGAAAATGGTACTTTAGTTCTTGGAGGTTTACTACCAACATATGCCTCCGTGTTCACAGCAGAAGCCCTAGCCATCTGCAAAGCTTTATGGATAACTGCTAAACAGTGTGGAAGACATGTGATCTGCTCGGACAGTTTGCCCACTATCAACGCGGTAAAAAATCCCCAAAAGAACACAGCCATCATCTCGGATATCCGCAACTACATTGCTAAGCCTCCAAAAAAAATAAAAATAATGTGGGTCCCAGGCCACGTCGGTATAAAAGGGAACGAACTTGCGGACCAAGAAGCTGGGCTCACGCACCGAGTCCCAATGTACCAATTTGAGGCTACCACTAAACTAGTTTAAAGTCCTCTATAAACTCCAAATTATTATCGGACACTACCACCACCAGTACACCCTCTACAACCCAGACCGCAGCAGTCCAACAACCTCAAAATTCGCCAACACTATTTTCACGAGACTACGACTGGGGCACACAGCCCATACACATCAACATTTACTTAAAGTCACCTCTCCACATATATACCACACTTGCAACAGATTGTTCGACATCAACCACATACTGTGTCAAGCACACCTACCTCAACACTGCACAAACAAATCAGTTCATCTTCTGCTTAAATCTCCATCCCAACATAACATTAATTTAATTTTCGATTATATCAAAAACTACACATAGATATTTAAGATTACTTCAGAGCCGCAGGTCTCGCCAGCTAGCGCTCTATATTCATATGTTAGTTTATAATTTTAATTACATTCTAATAAATTATAATAATAATAATAATTTCCACTAATTACTTCACTGAGTTTCACTTAATTGCGTCCGTACATACGTCCGTGAGCTATGACTGTCAGCGAGATAATGCTTGGCAGCACCGACATTAATGGCATTTGTGGCAGTCTGGGGTGGAATCGTGTAAGGTGATGGTTGATCGTTAATGGTCACAATCTTCGGTTTTCGATTGTGTCAGGCTGACCACGTTAAATGCCAAAACACTTAATAAATTACACATTCAAATCGGTTACGAAACATAAATGAAAGTAGACCACAGCCATGAATCAAAAATTGCACAAACATTTTAAAATTATCTAAAACATCAACATCAATTACTGTTATGTCTCCTTATGTATAGTTCGTATTTATATATTTGAAGACAATTTGACATCTATATTTTTATACACACATTTGCATGTAGGTACATCATTAAAATGTTCAATATAGTAATATAATAACTGATTCCAATATTTATTTGTTTCAAATTTAAAAATGCTTTACATATTTCAATATATTGCAGTTATTGAAGTACACGTATACAACAAATGTTTATACCCTTCTATTTTAACACTAATTGTATTGATGATTTGGAAAATACCATTGAACATAAATGTTTTTTTATAAATGTATTCTACAAATTTTGATTTTAACGCCCGAAACTACACTTGTTGCTCTTAGTTTTGCCATCAAAGAACAATTCAATGTAACGGCTACCAATTTGTTCCATATGTTTTTTCATTGCGTTTTGAGAATCTTCATATGAATTAAAAAAAAGATCTGCAGTGCCACTATGCAATCCTTTAATATTAAAAATAATTTCTACGTTACTTGGACGAATAGGTTCGAAAAACTGTAAAGAGTTTAATTAATTTATTGACTTATGGTAATATTATTAATCATACTTTCAAGACATCTTTTTCAAAAGTATTGTATGGAAGCCCGAGCATGTGGATACAATAATGGTCGTTATCAATCCGAAAATTCATATTGATTCCAAAAATATTCATAGGTCGTTCTAAATCTGTCTTATATCTGTCTGCCCATCATAGCCGCAACATTTACTGCTTCGTTATTTCCACTTTCATAAATGTTATTCAATTCATTCCCGTCGTTGACTGAATGATTATGTTTAGTTTATTTGTATACAAGTTTATAATAAGATAGCCATACCATAATTGAATCCAATGTTGTTATCGAAGTTTTGACCATTTTCAGCATTGGAACCTCTCACATTTTTATTAATATCATTATTCCAAATTAACCCTGCGTTGAAGTATTTTTCACGATTGTTGCAACCAATATTTGAGTTGATTCCCGTGCCCGTATTGTGAATATGCATTGATCTACCAGTTATTGCCGCAGCTATCATTTTTGAAACCGCTCTGTATACGAAATCCATCTGCATGGGAACTTTTCAAAAGACATCTCACTACAAAAAACTTCATTACTTACAAAAAGGCTAATGCAAATTTCGTCGTGAAGTCAAGGAGAGTAAAGCTTAAAGCTTGTATGAGTTCACATCTGCCATAAACCCCAACACGACACCAGAAAAAATCTGGCATTGTATTCGTAGCCTTAGTGTTAATTCTGTTCCACACTCCATTAACTCAATCACAACACCTCTGGGAACAAGAACTTCTCCTCAGGAAATAAGCAACTATTTTGCTATAGATGGTCAAATGACTCTAGAGATGATAATTTTCCTCCTGGCTTCAGAACAGAAAAACAATTAGCTTTATCCTGCTCAATTGTGTCCAACCCAATATCAGCCCCTGCCAGACACATAGAATTAGACATTACCCTAATAGAACTAGAATGTTGTCTAACTAAACTCAAAGGCAAACACCCAGTAGGGATCGTTTATCATACCCCATGCTAAAAAATCTTTCACACAGCAAAATCCAGACTAATTTCTTTTTATAACAACATCTTACAAACTGGTACAATTCCCCAATATTGGAAGTTAGCAACAGTTCTTCCTCTTCCTAAACCAAAGAGAGATATTAGTGTAATAGAAGGATATCGTCCTATCTCCCTCGTGCCTTGCATCTCATACTCTGGTTCATTGAATCAAAATATCTTCTTAGCCAGAATCAAGTAGCTTTCAGAGCAAATAAGGGATGTGCTGATGCACTCATACATCTGGATTTTTACGTAACCAAGGCACTCCATGCTCGGAACCACGTTACCATTCTTTCTCTAGATTTTGAAAAGGCTTTTGACAAAATATTTATCCACTTGGTTTTAAACAAAATCAAAGACTGGGGTATTGGATCGAAAATCTTTAACTATATTCGTTCATTATTAACTCATAGGAAAATTTGCGTCAGAGGCAATAATAATTACTCTTCAACTCTTCCTCTTTTTAATGGTATGCCTCAAGGCTAACCACTCTCAGTGGTTCTATTCAAAATTACCTTCGATGAACTATCTAAGATAATTAGTAAACACAGACACTTAGCTCATTGCATTTACTCAGACGATGTTTTCGTGCTGAGTATAAGCGTAGATCTAAGTAAAACTAATCATTTATTTACGTCACTAATTGAAGACATCTTAAATTGGTCTAAACTCTCTGGTGCAAAGCTTACTCTCGACAAATGCAAAACTTTGCACATCTGTCGGAAAAAGTCTTGCAACAGCGACTCATTATCTCTAAAAATTAATAATGTAAATATCAGTAGTGTACATAATTTAAAAAATTTAGGCCTCATTGTTAACAATAAATATAATTGGAAACCACATTGTATTGGTCTTAAGAAAAGCCTAGCTGCCAAAAATGTTAGGCCTCATTGTTAACAATAAATATAATTGGAAACCACATTGTATTAGCCTTAAGAAAATCCTAGCTGCCAGAGCAAATGTAGTTAATTATCTAGCTAACAAAAAATGTAATACCCATATTTACACTTTATGTAATATTTCAAAGCCACTACTACTTAGCAAGATCGACTATGGGTTGTTTATTTACGGCAACTCACCAAAATCAACCATCAACGCCATCAAAGGCCCATACCACCAAGCTGACCGACGTAGCATCAACGCCTTTCGAACCAGCCCTATGAAAAATGTCCTCGTTGAAGCTGGACTTCCCATGATAGAAGAACGAATAGAATCCGCTAAAGCCAAACTTTACATAAAGCTCCTACACTGTAACAACTCCACTATTAGCAGGGATTTTGCTTTAGCAAGGAAAATAAAACACCCAAAAAGAGTTCAGTCATCAATAGCAAGTGCTCTCATAATTGCAAAAAATCTGGATCTCCCGCAGAAAGTGCTCATTCAACGAACCCCAACTGTCCCAACATGGGCTACTAAGCAGTACACCAAAGGAGACTTACCTTACTTTGTTTCTCCGCATTTCCACATCCCTAAAAGCGAAAGGCTGGGAGTTCATCTTTACGGACTGGTCTAAGAAGAACAACAGTACTTCTTTTGCCGTCACCAAGGAAAATGGTACTTTAATTCTTGGAGGTTTACTACCAACATATGCCTCCGTGTTCACAGCAGAAGCCCTAGCCATCTGCAAAGCTTTATGGATAACTGCTAAACAGTGTGGAAGACATGTGATCTGCTCGGACAGTTTGCCCACTATCAACGCGGTAAAAAATCCCAAAAAGAACACAGCCATCATCTCGGATATCCGCAACTACATTACTAAGCCTCCAAAAAAAATAAAAATAATGTGGGTCCCAGGCCACGTCGGTATAAAAGGGAACGAACTTGCGGACCAAGAAGCTGGGCTCGCGCACCGAGTCCCAATGTACCAATTTGAGGCTACCACTAAATCAGATGCACTACGCTTCCTAAAGTCCTCTATAAACTCCAAATTATTATCGGACTGGCAACACTACCACCACCACTACACCCTCTACAACCCAGACAACAGCAGTCCAACAACCTCAAAACTCGCCAACACTATTTTCACGAGACTACGACTGGGGCACACAGCCCATACACATCAGCATTTACTTAAAGGCACCTCCCCACCTATATACAACACTTGCAACAGATTGTTCGACATCAACATACCGTGTCAAGCACACCTACCTCAACACTGCACAAACAAATCAGTTCATCTTCTGCTTAAATCTCCATCCCAACATAACATTAATTTAATTTTCGATTATATCAAAAAACTAAACATAGATATTTAAGATTACTTCAGAGCCGCAGGTCTCTGCAGCTAGCGCTCTATATTCATATGTTAGTTTATAATTTTAATTATATTCTAATAAATTATAATAATAATAATACTTTCCACTAATTACGGAAAAAGGACAATGACTTTCGGTTTTGCACGTGGAATGTGAGGTCCCTTAACAGACCACGTGCAGCCGATGAACTAGCGGAGGCCCTAGACTGCTATAAAGCAGATATAACCGCTATCCAGGAAGTGCGGTGGAACGGGCCGGGCAAAAAGAGGATGAGAAACTGCGACCTCTACTACGGCGACTGCTACAGAGAAGGAGGCCAGCGCTTATTTGGATGTGGTTTTGTTGTTCGAGGCAGACTTAGGCAAAAAGTCTTAAGCTTTAAGTATGTAAGCGAGCGCCTCCTAACAATCCGCATCAAGTCTAAGCTCGGGAACATCAGCCTGATTTGCGCCCACGCCCCGACAGAGGAGAAAGATGACAATAGCAAGGACGATTTCTATGATCTCCTAGAAAGAACATACGATCAATGCCCCAGCTATGATACCAAGATCGTTCTAGGAGATCACAGCTGGTCAAGGAAGAAATCTTTGCTAAAGTTATCGGAAAACACAGCCTGCACGACGACACATCCGGAAACGGACTAAGGCTGGTGGATTTCGCCTCGGGGCGTAACCTCTCTGTAATGAGCACACGGTTCCCACACCTCAACATCCATAAAGGGACCTGGCGGTCACCTGATCAATCAACCGTCAACCAGATTGATCACATTGCGATCGACGTCAGACACTCCTCCAATATTCTTGATGTCCGAACTTTCCGAGGAGCCAATATTGACTCGGATCATTTCCTTGTTGTAGCCAAGGTAAGAATGAGGATATCGAGAGAAATACGGAGTCGAGACAGGACACCTCGTTTTGACGTTGGAAAGTTACAATCGCAATCGATCGTTAGGAACTTTGCCGACCGAGTCTCCCTGAAACTCTCCGAAAGTTCGACCCTGCCTACAACCACAATAGACCAGGAATGGAAACGTTGTCATGGCTTCTTGACAAAGAAGCTGCCACTGATGTGCTGGGTTTTACGACACCACCAAAGACGAACCCATGGTTTGACAACGAGTGCAGGCAGGCACATGCAGCCAAACAGGAGGCCTACAAGGCAACTCTGCATCGAACAACGAGAGCTGTTCGTGAGCTCTACGAGCAGAAGAGAAGGGAAGAGAACCGGCTTCTCAGAAGGAAAAAGAAAGAGCACGAGAAGCGCGCGGTCGAGCAGATGGAGAAATGTTACGGCAGGAAGGAGGTCCGAAAGTTTTACCAAAAGGTAAAACAGTTATCCGGAGGGTATAGACCCCGGACAGAAGCCTGCAGGGATGAAAATGGACAACTAGTAGTAGAGTCGCAGTCGATGCTGAGAATTTGGAAAAATCACTTCTGCAGACTGTTAAACGGCGATGACGACACAAATTCCGCTGTCAGGCAGAATGTTCCACTTAATTTGGACGAGGATCACCAAGAATTCCGTCCCCCCGACTTAGGCGAGGTCAAGATAGCGATATCTAGACTAAAGTCGAACAAAGCTGCTGGAGCGGACGGACTGTCCGCGGAACTGTTTAAAGCAGCTGGAGATGATCTGGTTGGGCGCATGCGCCAGCTCATCTGTAAGATATGGTCGGAGGAAAGCATGCCCGATGAGTGGAATCTCAGCGTCGTTTGTCCGGTCCACAAGAAAGGAGACCCTTTTGACTGCGCCAACTATCGAGGGATCAGTCTCCTTAACATATCGTACAAGATCCTCTCTGCCGTCTTGTGTGAACGCCTGAAACCATTCGTCAATAACCTGATAGGTCCTTATCAGTGCGGTTTCAGGCCGGGAAAGTCCACCATAGACCAAATTTTCACACTGCGGCAGATCCTGGAAAAAACCCACGAGATGCAGATTGACACCCACCACCTATTCGTCGATTTTAAGGCCGTATATGACAGCGTACATAGAGACGAGCTATACAATGCCATGTCTAGTTTTGACATTCCAGCCAAACTCGTCAGATTGTGCAGGATGACGATGGAGAACTCTCGCTGCTCCATCAAGGTCGGTAACGAACTCACCGAGACCTTCAATGTCAAAAAAGGTTTTAGACAAGGCGACACGCTGTCATGTGATTTCTTCAACATCATACTTGAGAAGATCGTGCGAAACTCAAATGTCAACACCAGAGGCACGATCTTCCAAAAGTCCGTTCAACTGCTTGCATACGCGGACGATATTGACGTGATTGGACGAACACAGCGAGCTGTCAATGAGGCTTTTGCTAGCATTGAAGCGGAAGCGGCTAAAATGGGTTTGGCAGTTAATCAGGGCAAAACAAAGTACATGCTGTCATCACGAAGGGACGCACAACATCGACGCCTCGGACAGAGCGTCATAATGGGCAGCAGAAACTTTGAGGTAGTCAAGGACTTCGTCTACCTTGGCTCTGCAGTAAACAGGGACAATAACACCAGTACCGAGATCAAGCGCAGAATTACTCTTGCCAATCGCTGTTTCTTTGGGCTCAAGAGGCAATTGAGTAACAGAGCCATCTCTCGAAACACCAAGTTGACATTATATAACACCCTAATCATCCCCGTCCTGCTCTATGGCGCAGAGACATGTGCGCTATTGAAAGCGGATGAAGAAGCTCTTGGTCTTTTTGAGAGAAAAGTTCTGCGTGCGATCTTTGGTCCTGTTTGTATTGATGGCGTCTGGAGAAGGAGATTCAACCACGAACTGTACGGGCTGTACAGCGGCATGCACCTAGTTAAGCGTCTTCGGATCCAACGCTTAAGATGGCTAGGTCACGTAGAGCGGATTGACACCACAGCTCCGGCCCGAAGAGTCTTCGATTCCGAGCCTTTGGGACAACGCACAAGAGGTCGTCCTAGAACAAGATGGCGCACACAAGTGGAGAAGGACCTCAACCAACTTGATGTGCACAACTGGAGGCAGCTGGCGAAAGATCGTGCTGGCTGGAGAGGCTTGTTAGTTGAGGCCCAGGTCCACCCCGGACTGTAGCGCCAAACAAAGAAGAAGAAGAAGTATACAACAAATGTTTATACCCTTCTGTTTTAACACTAATTGTATTAATGATTTGGAAAATACCATTGAACATAAATGTTTTTTTATAAATGTATTCTACAAATTTTGATTTTGACGCCCGAAACTACACTTGTTGCTCTTAGTTTTGCCATCAAAGAACAATTCAATGTAACGGCTACCAATTTGTCCCATATGTTTTTTCATTGCGTTTTGAGAATCTTCATATGAATTAAAAAAAAGATCTGCAGTGCCACTATGCAATCCTTTAATATTAAAAATAATTTCTACGTTACTTGGACGAATAGGTTCGAAAAACTGTAAAGAGTTTAATTAATTTATTGACTTATGGTAATATTATTAATCATACTTTCAAGACATCTTTTTCAAAAGTATTGTATGGAAGCCCGCGCATGTGGATACAATAATGGTTGTTATCAATCCGAAAATTCCTATTGATTCCAAAAATATTCATAGGTCGTTCTAAATCTGTATGCCCATCATAGCCGCAACATTTACTGCTTCGTTATTTCCACTTTCATAAATGTTATTCAATTCATTCCCGTCGTTGACTGAATGATTATGTTTAGTTTATTTGTATACAAGTTTATAATAAGATAGCCATACCATAATTGAATCCAATGTTGTTATCGAAGTTTTGACCATTTTCAGCATTGGAACCTCTCACATTTTTATTAATATCATTATTCCAAATTAACCCTGCGTTGAAGTATTTTTCACGATTGTTGCAACCAATATTTGAGTTGATTTCCGTGCCCGTATTGTGAATATGCATTGATCTACCAGTTATTGCCGCAGCTATCATTTTTGAAATCGCTCTGCATACCAAATCCATCTGCATGGAAACTTTTCAAAAGACATCTCGCTACAAAAAACCTCATTACTTACAAAAAGGCTAATGCAAATTTCGTCGTGAAGTCAAGGAGAGCAAAGCAAAAAGCTTGTATGAGTTCACATCTGCCATAAACCCCAACACGACACCAGAAAAAATCTGGCATTGTATTCGTAGCCTTAGTGGTAATTCTGTTCCACACTCCATTAACTCAATCACAACACCTCAGGGAACTAGAACTTCTCCTCAGGAAATAAGCAACTATTTTGCTATAGATGGTCAATTGACTCTAGAGATAATAATTTTCCCCCTGACTTCAGAACAGAAAATCAATTAGCTTTATCCTGCTCAATTGTGTCCAACCCAATATCAGCACCTGCCAGACACACAGAATCAGACATTACCCTAATAGAACTAGAATGTTGTCTAACTAAACTCAAAGGCAAACACCCAGTAGGGATCGTTTATCATAACCCATGCTAAAAAATCTTCCACACATAGCAAAATCCAAACTAATTTCTTTATATAACAAAATTTTACAAACTGGTACAATTCCCCAATATTGGAAGTTAGCAACAGTTCTTCCTCTTCCTAAACCAAAGAGAGATATTAGTGTAATAGAAGGATATCGTCCTATCTCCCTCGTGCCTTGCATCTCATACTCTGGTTCATTGAATCAAAATATCTTCTTAGCCAGAATCAAGTAGCTTTCAGAGCAAATAAGGGATGTGCTGATGCACTCATACATCTGGATTTTTACGTAACCAAGGCACTCCATGCTCGGAACCACGTTACCATTCTTTCTCTAGATTTTGAAAAGGCTTTTGACAAAATATTTATCCACTTGGTTTTAAACAAAATCACAGACTGGGGTATTGGATCGAAAATCTTTAACTATATTCGTTCATCATTAACTCATAGGAAAATTTGCGTCAGAGGCAATAATAATTACTCTTCAACCCTTCCTCTTTTTAATGGTATGCCTCAAGGCTAACCACTCTCAGTGGTTCTATTCAAAATTACCTTCGATGAACTATCTAAGATAATTAGTAAACACAGACACTTAGATCATTGCATTTACGCAGACGATGTTTTCGTGCTGAGTAAAAGCGTAGATCTAAGTAAAACTAATCATTTATTTACGTCACTAATTGAAGACATCTTAAATTGGTCTCTGGTGCAAAGCTTACTCTCGACAAATGCAAAACTTTGCACATCTGTCGGAAAAAGTCTTGCAACAGCGACTCATTATCTCTAAAAATTAATAATGTAAATATCAATAGTGTACATAATTTAAAAAATGTAGGCATCATTGTTAACAATAAATATAATTGGAAACCACATTGTATTGATCTTAAGAAAAGCCTAGCTGCCAAAAATGTTAGGCCTCATTGTTAACAATAAATATAATTGGAAACCACATTGTATTAGCCTTAAGAAAATCCTAGCTGCCAGAGCAAATGTAGTTAATTATCTAGCTAACAAAAAATGTAATACCCATATTAACACTTTATGTAATATTTCAAAGCCACTACTACTTAGCAAGATCGACTATGGGTTGTTTATTTACGGCAACTCACCAAAATCAACCATCAACGCCATCAAAGCCCCATACCACCAAGCTGACCGACGTAGCATCAACGCCTTTCGAACCAGCCCAATGAAAAATGTCCTCGTTGAAGCTGGACTTCCCACGATAGAAGAACGAATAGAATCCGCTAAAGCCAAACTTTACATAAAGCTCCTTCACTGTAACAACTCCACTATTAGCAGGGATTTTGCTTTAGCAAGGAACCTAAAACACCCAAAAAGAGTTCAGTCATCAATAGCAAGTGCTCTCATAATTGCAAAAAATCTGGATCTCCCGCAGAAAGTGCTCATTCAACGAACCCCAACTGTCCCAACATGGGCTACTAAGCAGTACACCAAAGGAGACTTACCTTGCTTTGTTTCTCCGCATTTCCACATCCCTAAAAGCGAAAGGCTGGGAGTTCATCTTTACGGACTGGTCTAAGAAGAACAACAGTACTTCTTTTGCCGTCACCAAGGAAAATGGTACTTTAATTCTTGGAGGTTTACTACCAACATATGCCTCCGTGTTCACAGCAGAAGCCCTAGCCATCTGCAAAGCTTTATGGATAACTGCTAAACAGTGTGGAAGACATGTGATCTGCTCGGACAGTTTGCCCACTATCAACGCGGTAAAAAATCCCAAAAAGAACACAGCCATCATCTCGGATATCCGCAACTACATTGCTAAGCCTCCAAAAAAAAGGGAACGAACTTG
Organism: Eristalis tenax; assembly: GCA_905231855.2. NCBI lineage: Eukaryota > Metazoa > Arthropoda > Insecta > Diptera > Syrphidae > Eristalis > Eristalis tenax. The sequence goes on along the minus strand of HG993124.1, from coordinate 82,385,771 downwards.
CGGACCAAGAAGCTGGGCTCGCGCACGAGTCCCAATGTACCAATTTGAGGCTACCACTAAATCAGATGCACTACGCTTCCTAAAGTCCTCTATAAACTCCAAATTATTATCGGACTGGCAACACTACCACCACCACTACACCCTTTACCACCCAGACAACAGCAGTCCAACAACCTCAAAATTCGCCAACACTATTTTCACGAGACTACAACTGGGGCACACAGCCCATACACATCAACATTTACTTAAAGGCACCTCTCCACCTATATACAACACTTGCAACAGATTGTTCGACATCAACCACATACTGTGTCAAGCACACCTACCTCAACACTGCACAAACAAATCAGTTCATCTTCTGCTTAAATCTCTATCCCAACATAACATTAATTTAATTTTCGATTATATCAAAAAACTAAACATAGATATTTAAGATTACTTCAGAGCCGCAGGTCTCGGCAGCTAGCGCTCTATATTCATATGTTAGTTTATAATTTTAATTATATTCTAATAAATTATAACAATAATAATAATAATTATTTCCACTAATTACTTCACTGAGTTTCACTTAATTGCGTCCGTACATACGTCCGTGAACTATGACTGTTAGCGAGAGAATGCTTGGCAGCACCGACGACATTAATGGCATTTGTGGCAGTCAGGGGTGGAATCGTGTATGGTGATGGTTGATCGGTAATGGTCACAATCTTCGGTTTTCGATTGTGTCACGCTGACCATCACGTTAAATGCCAAAACATTTAATAAATTACACATTCAAATCGATTACGAAACATAAATGAAAGTAGACCACAGCCATGAATCAAAAATTGCACAAACATTTTAAAATTATCTAAAACATCAACAACACCTACAAATGCTTGATATCGTGAGCCACATACCCCAAACTACTGAATGAATGAATAAATTCAGGGATGAACACACAGAAAATAATGGTTAAATATACATAGTATTTTATCCGCGCTAGCGGCTATAAATATCTCGTGCAACTTAAGAGAATCTAGGATTTGCTGTTAGTTTATTTTACGTTGCAAGTTGATTTAAGCGTACATACGTTTGCAAAAAAAAAAAAAAACACGCCTTGAGATAAATGTTTACCAACGAACGATAACCATATTCAAAGTCAAAAGGTAACAAATTCTCGCCTCACATCAAAATTTGTTCTTGAATTCAAGGGAGGTGACAAAAAACCATTGAAATTCTTACTCCAAATAAATTCAAAAAGTTGCCAGCAGACGGCATTTGTATTCAAGTAGTATCACTTCCCATTTTGCGGTGGCATTTGATAATTTAAGAATGCAATTGTTTCAGAACTCGGATATATAGGTGCGCGTATATAATTACATTTCAATGAAAGCCCAAGAAAAAGGGCGATGCAAACGTTTTTCCTTTCTTAAAAAAATTAACCAAAAATGAATTGAAAATGCATTCAATTCAAGTAATGTTCTGTTTTATAGTTTTATTTTTCACTAAGATTATTTCGTGAAATATGTTGTTTCGGTTCGTTATGAAAAGCGTCAATATGAAAACATAAAAAGATCTGAAAATCTGAAACAGAATAATATAATAAATGAATGTAATATTATTTTCCGTTTTGTTACAGTTTCCTTGTCTCATTATGTATAGTTCGTATTTATATATTTGAAGACAATTTGACATCTATATTTTTATACACACATTTGCATGTAGGTACATCATTAAAATGTTCAATATAGTAATATAATAACTGATTCCAATATTTATTTGTTTCAAATTTAAAAATGCTTTACATATTTTAATATATTGCAGTTATTGAAGTACACGTATACAACAAATGTTTATACCCTTCTGTTTTAACACTAATTGTATTGATGATTTGGAAAATACCATTGAACATAAATGTTTTTTTTATACATGTATTCTACAAATTTTGATTTTGACGCCCGAAACTTCACTTGTTGCTCTTAGTTTTGCCATCAAAGAACAATTCAATGTAACGGCTACCAATTTGTTCCATATGTTTTTTCATTGCGTTTTGAGAATCTTCATATGAATTAAAGAAAGCATCTGCAGTCCTTTATTATTAAAAATAATTTCTACGTTACTTGGACGCATAGGTTCGAAAAACTGTAAAGAGTTTAAATAATTTATTGACTTATGGTAATATTATTAATCATACTTTCAAGACATCTTTTTCAAAAGTATTGTATGGAAGCCCGCGCATGTGGATAAAATACTGGTCGTTATCAATCCGAAAATTCCTATTGTTTCCAAAAATATTCATAGGTAGTTCTAAATCTGTCTTATATCTGTCTGCCAATCATAGCCGCAACATTTACTGCTTCGTTATTTCCACTTTCATAAATGTCATTCAAATCATTCCCGTCGTTGTCTGAATGAATATGTTTAGTTTATTTGTATAAAAGTTTATAATAAGATAGCCATACCATAATTGAATCCAATGTTGTTATCGAAGTTTAGCATTGAAACCTCTCACATCTTTATTAATTTTATTAATTGCAATTCCAAATTAGAAGTATTTTTCACGATTGTTGCAACCAATATTTGAGTTGATTCCCGTGCCCGTATTGTGAATATGCATTGATCTACCAGTTATTGCCGCAGCTATCATTTTTGAAACCGCTCTGCATACCAAATCCATCTGCATGGAAACTTTTCAAAAGACATCTCACTACAACAAACTTTATTACTTACAAAAAGGCTAATGCAAATTTCGTCGTGAAGTCAAGGAGAGCAAAGCTAAAAGCTTGTATGAGTTCACATCTGCCCTAAACCCCAACACGACACCAGAACAAAATCTGGCATTGTATTCGTAGCCTCAGTGGTAATTCTGTTCCACACTCCATTAACTCAATCACAACACCTCAGGGAACAAGAACTTCTCCTCAGGAAATAAGCAACTATTTTGCTAATAGATGGTCAAATGACTCTAGAGTTTTATCCTGCTCAATTTTGTCCAACCCAATATCAGCACCTGCCAGACGTATAGAATCAGACATTACCCTAATAGAACTAAAATGTTGTCTACCTAAACTCAAAGGCAAACACCCAGTAGGGATTGTATATCATACCCCATGCTAAAAAATCTTCCACACATAGCAAAATCCAGACAAATTTCATTTTATAACAACATCCTACAAACTGGTACAATTCCCCAATATTGGAAGTTAGCAACAGTTCTTCATCTTCCTAAACCAAAGAGAGATATTAGTGTAATAGAAGGATATCGTCCTATCTCCCTCGTGCCTTGCATCTCATACTCTGGTTGATTGAATCAAAATATCTTCTTAGCCAGAATCAAGTAGCTTTCAGAGCAAATAAGGGATGTGCTGATGCACTCATACATCTGGATTTTTACGTAATCAAGGCACTCCATGCTCGGAACCACGTTACCATTCTTTCTCTAGATTTTGAAAAGGCTTTTGACAAAATATTTATTCACTTGGTTTTAAACAAAATCAAAGACTGGGGTATTGGATCGAAAATCTTTAACTATATTCGTTCATTATTAACTCATAGGAAAATTTGCGTCAGAGGCAATAATAATTACTCTTCAACCCTTACTCTTTTTAATGGTATGCCTCAAGGCTAACCACTCTCAGTGGATCTATTCAAAATTACCTTCGATGAACTATCTAAGATAATTAGTAAACACAGACACTTAGATCATTGCATTTACGCAGACGATGTTTTCGTGCTGAGTAAAAGCGTAGATCTAAGTAAAACTAATCATTTATTTACGTCACTAATTGAAGACATCTTAAATTGGTCTAAACTCTCTGGTGCAAAGCTTTCTCTCGACAAATGCAAAACTTTGCACATCTGTCGGAAAAAGTCTTGCAACAGCGACTCATTATCTCTAAAAATTAGTAATGTAAATATCAGTAGTGTACATAATTTAAAAAATTTAGGCCTCATTGTTAACAATAAATATAATTGGAAACCACATTGTATTGGTCTTAAGAAAAGCCTAGCTGCCAAAAATGTTAGGCCTCATTGTTAACAATAAATATAATTGGAAACCACATTGTATTAGTCTTAAGAAAATCCTAGCTGCCAGAGCAAATGTAGTTAATTATCTAGCTAACAAAGAATGAAAGACCCATAACAAGAAACACCCATATTAGCACTTTATGTACTATTTCAAAGTCACTACTACTTAGCAAGATCGACTATGGGTTGTTTATTTACGGCAACTCACCAAAATCAACCATCAACGCCATCAAAGCCCCATACCACCAAGCTGACCGACGTAGCATCAACGCTTTTCGAACCAGCCCTATGAAAAATGTCCTCGTTGAAGCTGGACTTCCCACGATAGAAGAACGAATAGAATCCGCTAAAGCCAAACTTTACATAATGCTCCTACACTCTAACAACTCCATTATTAGCAGGGATTTTGCTTTAGCAAGGAACCTAAAACACCCAAAAGAGTTCAGTCATCAATAGCAAGTGCTCTCATAATTACAAAAAATCTGGATCTCCCGCATTCAACAAACCCCAACTGTCCCACCATGGGCTACTAAGCAGTACACCAAAACAGACTTACCTTGCTTTGTTTCTCCGCATTTCCACATCCCTAAAAGCGAAAGGCTGGGAGTTCATCTTTACGGACGGTTCCAAGAAGAACAACAGTTCTTCTTTTGCCGTCACCAAGGAAAATGGTACTTTAATTCTTGGAGGTTTACTGCCAACATATGCCTCCGTGTTCACAGCAGAAGCCCTAGCCATCTACAAACCTTTATGGATAACTGCTAAACAGTGTGGGAGATATGTGATCTGCTCGGACAGTTTGTCCACTATCAACGCGGTAAAAAATCCCAAAAAGAACACAGCCATCATCTCGGATATCCGTAACTACATTGCTAAGGCTCAAAAAAAAAAAAATAATAATAATGTGGGTCCCAAGCCACGTCGGAACGAACTTGCGGACCAAGAAGCTGGGCTCGCGCACCGAGCCCCTATGTACCAATTTGAGGCTACCACTAAATCAGACGCACTACGCTTCCTAAAGTCCTCTATCAACTCCAAATTATTATCGGACTGGCAACACTACCACCACCACTACACCCTCTACAACCCAGACAGCAGCAGTCCAACAACCTCAAAACTCGCCAACACTATTTTCGCGAGACTACGACTGGGGCACACAGCCCATACACATCAGCATTTACTTAAAGGCACCTCCCCACCTATATACAACACTTGCAACAGATTGTTCGACATCAACCACATACTGTGTCAAGCACACCTACCTCAACACTGCACAAACAAATCAGTTCATCTTCTGCTTAAATCTCCATACCAACATAACATTAATTTAATTTTCGATTTTATCAAAAAACTAAACATAGATATTTAAGATTACTTCAGAGCCGCAGGTCTCGGCAGCTAACGCTCTATATACATATGTTAGTTTATAATTTTAATTATATTCTAATAAATTATAATAATAATAATAATAATTTCCACTAATTACTTCACTGAGTTTAACTTAATTGCGTTCACACTTAATAAATTACACATTCGAATCGATTACGAAACATAAATGAAAGTAGACCACAGACATGAATCAAAAACATCAACAACACCTACAAATGCTTGATATCGTGAGCCACATACCCCAAACTACTGAATGAATGAATAAATTCAGGGATGAACACTGAAAATAATGGTTAAATCAGCATTTTATCCGCTCTAGCGGGTATAAATATCTCGTGCAACTTAAGAGAATATAGGATTTGCTGTTAGTTTATTTTACGTTGCAAGTTGATTTAAGCGTACATACGTTTGCAAAAAAAAACACGCCTTGAGATAAATGTTTACCAACGAACGATAACCTTATTCAAAGTTAAAAGGTAACAAATTCTCGCCTCACATCAAAATCTGTTCTTGAATTCAAGGGAGGTGACAAAAAACCATTGAAATTCTTACTCCAAATAAATTCAAAAAGATGGCAGCAGACGGCGGTGGCATTTGATAGTTTAAGAATGCAATTGTTTCAGAACTCGGAAATATAGGTGCGCGTATATAATTACATTTCAATGAAAGCCCAAGAAAAAGGGCGATGCAAAAGTTTTTTCTTTCTTAAAAAAATTAACGAAAAATGACTTGAAAATTAATTCAATTCAAGTAATGTTCTGTTTTATTGTTTTATTTTTCACTTAGATTATTTCGTGAAATATGTTGTTTCGGTTCGTTATGAAAAGCGTCAATATAAAAACTTAAATAGATCTGAAAATATTAAATGAATGTAATATTATTTTCCGTTTTGTTACTGTTTCCTTGTCTCATTATGTACAGTTCGTATTTATATTTTTGAAGACAATTTTACATCTATATTTTTATACACACATTTGCATGTAGGTATAATAACTGATTCCAATATTTATTTGTTTCAAATTTAAAAATGCTTTACATATTTTAATATATTGCAGTTATTGAAGTACACGTATACAACAAATGTTTATACCCTTCTGTTTTAACACTAATTGTATTGATGATTTGGAAAATACCATTGAACCTAAATGTTTTTTTTTATAAATGTATTCTACAAATTTTGATTTTGACGCCCGAAACTACACTTGTTGCTCTTAGTTTTGCCATCAAAGAACAATTCAATGTAACGGCTACCAATTTGTTCCATATGTTTTTTCATTGCGTTTTGAGAATCTTCACATGAATTAAAGAAAGCATCTGCAGTCCTTTATTACTAAAAATAATTTCTACGTTACTTGGACGAATAGGTTCGAAAAACTGTAAAGAGTTTTATTAATTTATTGATTTATGGTAATATTATTAATCATACTTTCAAGATATCTTTTTCAAAAGTATTGTATGGAAGTTTTGACCATTTTTAGCATTGAAACCTCTCACATCTTTATTAATTTTATTAATTCCAATTCCAAATTAGAAGTATTTTTCACGATTGTTGCAACCAATATTTGAGTTGATTCCCGTGCCCGTATTGTGAATATGCATTGATCTACCAGTTATTGCCGCAGCTATCATTTTTGAAACCGCTCTGCATACCAAATCCATCTGCATGGAAATTTTTCAAAAGACATCTCACTACAACAAACTTCATTACTTACAAAAAGGCTAATGCAAATTTCGTCGTGAAGTCAAGGAGAGCAAAGCTAAAAGCTTGTATGAGTTCACACCTGCCATAAACCCCAACACGACACCAGAAAAAATCTGGCATTGTATTCGTAGCCTCAGTGGTAATTCTGTTCCACACTCCATTAACTCAATCACAACACCTCAGGGAACTTCTCCTCAGGAAATAAGCAACTATTTTGCTAATAGATGGTCAAATGACTCTAGAGATGATCATTTTCCAAAATCAACCATCAACGCCATCAAAGCCCCATACCACCAAGCTGACCGACGTAGCATCAACGCCTTTCGAACCAGCCCTATGAAAAATGTCCTCGTTGAAGCTGAACTTCCCACGATAGAAGAACGAATAGAATCCGCTAAAGCCAAACTTTACATAAAGCTCCTACACTCTAACAACTCCATTATTGGCAGGGATTTTGCTTTAGCAAGGAACCTAAAACACCCAAAAAGAGTTCAGTCATCAATAGCAAGTGCTCTCATAATTGCAAAAAATCTGGATCTCCCGCATTCAACAAACCCCAACTGTCCCACCATGGGCTACTAAGCATTACACCAAAAGAGACTTACCTTGCTTCGTTTCTCCGCATTTCCACATCCCTAAAAGCGAAAGGCTGGGAGTTCATCTTTAGGGACGGTTCCAAGAAGAACAACAGTACTTCTTTTGACGTCGCCAATTAAAATGGTACTTTAATTCTTGGAGGTTTACTACCAACATATGCCTCCGTGTTTACAGCAGAAGCCCTAGCCATCTACAAACCTTTATGGATAACTGGTAAACAGTGTGGAAGATATGTGATCTGCTCGGACAGTTTGCCCACTATCAACGCGGTAAAAAATCCCCAAAAGAACACAGCCATCATCTCGGATATCCGCAACTACATTGCTAAGGCTCAAAAAAAAAAAAATAAAAATAATGTGGGTCCCAAGCCACGTCGGAACGAACTTGCGGACCAAGAAGCTGGGCTCGCGCACCGATCCCCAATGTACCAATTTGAGGCTACCACTAAATCAGATGCAGCAGTCCAACAACCTCAAAACTCGCCAACACTACTTTCACGAGACTACGACTGGGGCACACAGCCCATACACATCAGCATTTACTTAAAGGCACCTCTCCACCTATATACAACACTTGCAACAGATTGTTCGACATCAACATACCGTGTCAAGCACACCTACCTCATCACTGCACAAACAAACCAGTTCATCTTCTGCTTAAATCTCCATCCCAACATAACATTAATTTAATTTTCGATTATATCAAAAAACTAAACATAGATATTTAAGATTACTTCAGAGCCGCAGGTCTCGCCAGCTAGCGCTCTATATTCATATGTTAGTTTATAATTTTAATTATATTCTAATAAATTATAATAATAATAATAATTTCCACTAATTACTTCACTGAGTTTCACTTAATTGCGTCCGTACATACGTCCGTGAGCTATGACTGTCAGCGAGATAATGCTTGGCAGCACCGACATTAATGGCATTTGTGGCAGTCAGGGGTGGAATCGTGTAAGGTGATGGTTGATCGTTAATGGTCACAATCTTCGGTTTTCGATTGTGTCACGCTGACCACGTTAAATGCCAAAACACTTAATAAATTACACATTCAAATCGGTTACGAAACATAAATGAAAGTAGACCACAGCCATGAATCAAAAATTGCACAAACATTTTAAAATTATCTAAAACATCAACAACACCTACAAATGCTTGATATCGTGAGCCACATACCCCAAACTACTGAATGAATGAATAAATTCAGAAGATAACGGTTAAATCAGTATTTTATCCGCGCTAGTGGCTATAAATATCTCGGGCAACTTAATAGGATATAGGATTTGCTGTTAGTTTATTTTACGTTGCAAGTTGATTTAAGCGTACATACGTTTGCAAAAAAAAAAAAAAACACGCCTTGAGATAAATGTTTACCAACGAACGATAATCTTATTCAAAGTTAAAAGGTAACAAATTCTCGCCTCACATCAAAATCTGTTCTTGAATTCAAGGGAGGTGACACAAAACCATTGAAATTCTTACTCCAAATAAATTCAAAAAGTTAGCAGCAGACGGCATTTGTATTCAAGTAGTATCACTTTCCATTCGGCGGTGGCATTTGATAATTTAAGAATGCAATTGTTTCAGAACTCGGAAATATAGGTGCGCGTGTATAATTACATTTCAATGAAAGACCAAGAAAAATGGCAATGCAAACGTTTTTCCTTTCTTAAAAAAATTAACGAAAAATGAATTCAATTCAAGTAATGTTCTGTTTTATTGTTTTATTTTTCACTTAGATTATTTCGTGAAATATGTTGTTTCGGTTCGTTACGAAAAGCGTCAATATGAAAACATAAATAGATCTGAAAATAATAAATGAATGTAATATTATTTTCCGTTTTGTTACTGTTTCCTTGTCTCATTATGTATAGTTCGTATTTATATATTTGAAGACAATTTTACATCTATATTTTTATACACACATTTGCATGAAGGTATAATAACTGATTCCAATATTTATTTTTACATATTTTAATATATTGCAGTTATTGAAGTACACGTATACAACAAATGTTTATACCCTTCTGTTTTAACACTAACTGTATTGATGATTTGGAAAATACCATTGAACATAAATGTTTCATAAATGTATTCTACAAATTTTTGATTTTGACGCCCGACACTACACTTGTTGCTCTTAGTTTTGCCATCAAAGAACAATTCAATGTAACGGCTACCAATTTGTTCCATATGTTCTTTCATTGCGTTTTGAGAATCTTCATATGAATTAAAGAAAGCATCTGCAGTCCTTTATTATTAAAAATAATTTCTACGTTACTTGGACGAATAGGTTCGAAAAACTGTAAAGAGTTTAAATAATTTATTGACTTATGGTAATATTATTAATCATACTTTCAAGACATCTTTTTCAAAAGTATTGTATGGAAGCCCGCGCATGTGGATAAAATACTGGTCGTTATCAATCCGAAAATTCCTATTGATTCCAAAAATATTCATAGGTAGTTCTAAATCTGTCTTATATCTGTCTGCCCATCATAGCCGCAACATTTACTGCTTCGTTATTTCCACCTTCATAAATGTCAAATCATTCCCTGCATGATTATGTTTAGTTTATTTGTATAAAAGTTTATAATAAGATAGCCATACCATAATTGAATCCAATGTTGTTATCGAAGTTTTGACCATTTTTAGCATTGAAACCTCTCACATCTTTATTAATTTTATTAATTGCAATTCCAAATTAGAAGTATTTTTCACGATTGTTGCAACCAATATTTGAGTTGATTCCCGTGCCCGTATTGTGAATATGCATTGATCTACCAGTTATTGCCGCAGCTATCATTTTTGAAACCGCTCTGCATACCAAATCCATCTGCATGGAAACTTTTCAAAAGACATCTCACTACAACAAACTTCATTACTTACAAAAAGGCTAATGCAATTTTCGTCGTGAAGTCAAGGAGAGTAAAGCTAAAAGCTTGTATGAGTTCACATCTGCCCTAAACCCCAACACGACACCAGAAAAAATCTGGCATTGTATTCGTAGCCTCAGTGGAAATTCTGTTCCACACTCCATTAACTCAATCACAACACCTCAGGGAACAAGAACTTCTCCTCAGGAAATAAGCAACTATTTTGCTAATAGATGGTCAAATGACTCTAGAGATGATAATTTTCCCCCTGGCTTCAGAACAGAAAATCAATTAGCTTTATCCTGCTCAATTGTGTCCAACCCAATATCAGCACCTGCCAGACGTATAGAATCAGACATTAGGGAGACATAGGGATTGTATATCATACCCCATGCTAAAAAATCTTCCACACATAGCAAAATCCAGACAAATTTCATTTTATAACAACATCCTACAAACTGGTACAATTCCCCAATATTGGAAGTTAGCAACAGTTCTTCCTCTTCCTAAACCAAAGAGAGATATTAGTGTAATAGAAGGATATCGTCCTATCTCCCTCGTGCCTTGCATCTCATACTCTGGTTGATTGAATCAAAATATCTTCTTAGCCAGAATCAAGTAGCTTTCAGAGCAAATAAGGGATGTGCTGATGCACTCATACATCTGGATTTTTACGTAACCAAGGCACTCCATGCTCGGAACCACGTTACCATTCCTTCTCTAGATTTTGAAAAAAGTTTTGACAAAATATTTATCCGCTTGGTTTTAAACAAAATCAAAGACTGGGGTATTGGATCATATGAATTAAAGAAAGCATCTGCAGTCCTTTATTATTAAAAATAATTTCTACGTTACTTGGACGAATAGGTTCGAAAAACTGTAAAGAGTTTAAATAATTTATTGACTTATGGTAATATTATTAATCATACTTTCAAGACATCTTTTTCAAAAGTATTGTATGGAAGCCCGCGCATGTGGATAAAATACTGGTCGTTATCAATCCGAAAATTCCTATTGATTCCAAAAATATTCATAGGTAGTTCTAAATCTGTCTTATATCTGTCTGCCCATCATAGCCGCAACATTTACTGCTTCGTTATTTCCACTTTCATAAATGTCAAATCATTCCCTGCATGATTATGTTTAGTTTATTTGTATAAAAGTTTATAATAAGATAGCCATACCATAATTGAATCCAATGTTGTTATCGAAGTTTTGACCATTTTTAGCATTGAAACCTCTCACATCTTTATTAATTTTATTAATTGCAATTCCAAATTAGAAGTATTTTTCACGATTGTTGCAACCAATATTTGAGTTGATTCCCGTGCCCGTATTGTGAATATGCATTGATCTACCAGTTATTGCCGCAGCTATCATTTTTGAAACCGCTCTGCATACCAAATCCATCTGCATGGAAACTTTTCAAAAGACATCTCACTACAACAAACTTCATTACTTACAAAAAGGCTAATGCAATTTTCGTCGTGAAGTCAAGGAGAGTAAAGCTAAAAGCTTGTATGAGTTCACATCTGCCCTAAACCCCAACACGACACCAGAAAAAATCTGGCATTGTATTCGTAGCCTCAGTGGAAATTCTGTTCCACACTCCATTAACTCAATCACAACACCTCAGGGAACAAGAACTTCTCCTCAGGAAATAAGCAACTATTTTGCTAATAGATGGTCAAATGACTCTAGAGATGATAATTTTCCCCCTGGCTTCAGAACAGAAAATCAATTAGCTTTATCCTGCTCAATTGTGTCCAACCCAATATCAGCACCTGCCAGACGTATAGAATCAGACATTAGGGAGACATAGGGATTGTATATCATACCCCATGCTAAAAAATCTTCCACACATAGCAAAATCCAGACAAATTTCATTTTATAACAACATCCTACAAACAGGTACAATTCCCCAATATTGGAAGTTAGCAACAGTTCTTCCTCTTCCTAAACCAAAGAGAGATATTAGTGTAATAGAAGGATATCGTCCTATCTCCCTCGTGCCTTGCATCTCATACTCTGGTTGATTGAATCAAAATATCTTCTTAGCCAGAATCAAGTAGCTTTCAGAGCAAATAAGGGATGTGCTGATGCACTCATACATCTGGATTTTTACGTAACCAAGGCACTCCATGCTCGGAACCACGTTACCATTCCTTCTCTAGATTTTGAAAAAAGTTTTGACAAAATATTTATCCGCTTGGTTTTAAACAAAATCAAAGACTGGGGTATTGGATCGAAAATCTTTAACTATATTCGTTCATTATTAACTCATAGGAAAATTTGCGTCAGAGGCAATAATAATTACTCTTCAACCCTTCCTCTTTTTAATGGTATGCCTCAAGGCTAACCACTCTCAGTGGATCTATTCAAAATTACCTTCGATGAACTATCTAAGATAATTAGTAAACACAGACACTTAGATCATTGCATTTACGCAGACGATGTTTTCGTGCTGAGTAAAAGCGTAGATCTAAGTAAAACTAATCATTTATTTACGTCACTAATTGAAGACATCTTAAATTGGTCTAAACTCTCTGGTGCAAAGCTTTCTCTCGACAAATGCAAAACTTTGCACATCTGTCGGAAAAAGTCTCGCAACAGCGACTCATTATCTCTAAAAATTAATAATGTAAATATCAGTAGTGTACATAATTTAAAAAATTTAGACCTCATTGTTAACAATAAATATAATTGGAAACCACATTGTATTGGTCTTAAGAAAAGCCTAGCTGCCAAAAATTTTAGGCCTCATTGTTAACAATAAATATAATTGGAAACCACATTGTATTAGTCTTAAGAAAATCCTAGCTGCAGAGCAAATGTAGTTAATTATCTAGCTAACAAAGAATGTAATACCCATATTAGCACTTTATGTAATATTTCAAAGTCACTACTACTTAGCAAGATCGACTATGGGTTGTTTATTTACGGCAACTCACCAAAATCAACCATCAACGCCATCAAAGCCCCATACCACCAAGCTGACCGACGTAGCATCAACGCCTTTCGAACCAGCCCTATGAAAAATGTCCTCGTTGAAGCTGAACTTCCCACGATAGAAGAACGAATAGAATCCGCTAAAGCCAAACTTTACATAAAGCTCCTACACTCTAACAACTCCATTATTGGCAGGGATTTTGCTTTAGCAAGGAACCTAAAACACCCAAAAAGAGTTCAGTCATCAATAGCAAGTGCTCTCATAATTGCAAAAAATCTGGATCTCCCGCATTCAACAAACCCCAACTGTCCCACCATGGGCTACTAAGCATTACACCAAAAGAGACTTACCTTGCTTCGTTTCTCCGCATTTCCACATCCCTAAAAGCGAAAGGCTGGGAGTTCATCTTTAGGGACGGTTCCAAGAAGAACAACAGTACTTCTTTTGCCGTCACCAATTAAAATGGTACTTTAATTCTTGGAGGTTTACTACCAACATATGCCTCCGTGTTTACAGCAGAAGCCCTAGCCATCTACAAACCTTTATGGATAACTGGTAAACAGTGTGGAAGATATGTGATCTGCTCGGACAGTTTGCCCACTATCAGCGCGGTAAAAAATCCCCAAAAGAACACAGCCATCATCTCGGATATCCGCAACTACATTGCTAAATCTCAAAAAAAAAAAAAAATAAAAATAATGTGGGTCCCAAGCCACGTCGGAACGAACTTGCGGACCAAGAAGCTGGGCTCGCGCACCGAGCCCCAATGTACCAATTTGAGGCTACCACTAAATCAGATGCAGCAGTCCAACAACCTCAAAACTCGCCAACACTACTTTCACGAGACTACGACTGGGGCACACAGCCCATACACATCAGCATTTACTTAAAGGCACCTCTCCACCTATATACAACACTTGCAACAGATTGTTCGACATCAACATACCGTGTCAAGCACACCTACCTCATCACTGCACAAACAAACCAGTTCATCTTCTGCTTAAATCTCCATCCCAACATAACATTAATTTAATTTTCGATTATATCAAAAAACTAAACATAGATATTTAAGATTACTTCAGAGCCGCAGGTCTCGCCAGCTAGCGCTCTATATTCATATGTTAGTTTATAATTTTAATTATATTCTAATAAATTATAATAATAATAATAATTTCCACTAATTACTTCACTGAGTTTCACTTAATTGCGTCCGTACATACGTCCGTGAGCTATGACTGTCAGCGAGATAATGCTTGGCAGCACCGACATTAATGGCATTTGTGGCAGTCAGGGGTGGAATCGTGTAAGGTGATGGTTGATCGTTAATGGTCACAATCTTCGGTTTTCGATTGTGTCACGCTGACCACGTTAAATGCCAAAACACTTAATAAATTACACATTCAAATCGGTTACGAAACATAAATGAAAGTAGACCACAGCCATGAATCAAAAATTGCACAAACATTTTAAAATTATCTAAAACATCAACAACACCTACAAATGCTTGATATCGTGAGCCACATACCCCAAACTACTGAATGAATGAATAAATTCAGGGATGAACACACAGAAGATAACGGTTAAATCAGTATTTTATCCGCGCTAGTGGCTATAAATATCTCGGGCAACTTAATAGGATATAGGATTTGCTGTTAGTTTATTTTACGTTGCAAGTTGATTTAAGCGTACATACGTTTGCAAAAAAAAAAAAACACGCCTTGAGATAAATGTTTACCAACGAACGATAACCTTATTCAAAGTTAAAAGGTAACAAATTCTCGCCTCACATCAAAATCTGTTCTTGAATTCAAGGGAGGTGACACAAAACCATTGAAATTCTTACTCCAAATAAATTCAAAAAGTTAGCAGCAGACGGCATTTGTATTCAAGTAGTATCACTTTCCATTCGGCGGTGGCATTTGATAATTTAAGAATGCAATTGTTTCAGAACTCGGAAATATAGGTGCGCGTATATAATTACATTTCAATGAAAGACCAAGAAAAATGGCAATGCAAACGTTTTTCCTTTCTTAAAAAAATTAACGAAAAATTAATTCAATTCAAGTAATGTTCTGTTTTATTGTTTTATTTTTCACTAAGATTATTTCGTGAAATATGTTGTTTCGGTTCGTTATGAAAAGCGTCAATATGAAAACATAAATAGATCTGAAAATAATAAATGAATGTAATATTATTTTCCGTTTTGTTACAATTTCCTTGTCTCATTATATATAGTTCGCATTTATATATTTGTAGACAATTTGACATCTATATTTATATACACACATTTGCATGTAGGTATAATAACTGATTCCAATATTTATTTGTTTCAAATTTAAAAATGCTTTACATATTTTAATATATTGCAGTTATTGAAGTACACGTATACAACAAATGTTTATACCCTTCTGTTTTAACACTAATTGTATTGATGAATTGGAAAATACCATTGAACATAAATGTTTTCATAAATGTATTCTACAAATTTTGATTTTGGCGCCCGAAACTACACTTGTTGCTCTTAGTTTTGCCATCAAGAACAATTCAATGTAACGGCTACCAATTTGTTCCATATGTTTTTTCATTGCGTTTTGAGAATCTTCATATGAATTAAAGAAAGCATCTGCAGTGCCACTATGCAATCCTTTATTTTTAAAAATAATTTGTACGTTACTTGGACGAATAGGTTCGAAAAACTGTAAAGAGTTTAATTAATTTATTGACTTATGGTAATATTATTAATCATACTTTCAAGACATCTTTTTCAAAAGTATTGTATGGAAGCCCGCGCATGTGGATACAATACCGGTCGTTATCAATACGAAAATTTCTATTGATTCCAAAAATATTCATAGGTCGTTCTAAATCTGTCTTATTGCCCATCATAGCCGCAACATTTACTGCTTCGTTATTTCTACTTTCATAAATGTTATTCAATTCGTTCCCGTCGTTGTCTGAATGATTATGTTTAGTTTATTTATATAAAAGTTTATAATAAGAAAGCCATACCATAATTGAATCCAATGTTGTTATCGAAGTTTTGACCATTTTCAGCATTGGAACCTCTCACATTTTTATTTATATCATTATTCCAAATTAACCCTGCGTTGAAGTATTTTTCACGATTGTTGCAACCAATATTTGAGTTGATTCCCGTGCCCGTATTGTGAATATGCATTGATCTACCAGTTATTGCCGCAGCTATCATTTTTGAAACCGCTCTGCATACCAAATCCATCTGCATGGAATCTTTTCAAAAGACATCTCACTACAACAAACTTCATTACTTACAAAAAGGCTAACGCAAATTTCGTCGTGAAGTCAAGGAGAGCAAAGCTAAAAGCTTGTATGAGTTCACATCTGCCCTAAACCCCAACACGACACCAGAAAAAATCTGGCATTGTATTCGTAGCCTCAGTGGTAATTCTGTTCCACACTCCATTAACTCAATCACAACACCTCAGGGAACAAGAACTTCTCCTCAGGAAATAAGCAACTATTTTGCTAATAGATGGTCAAATGACTCTAGAGATGATAATTTTCCCCCTGGCTTCAGAACAGAACAACAATTAGCTTTATCCTGCTCAATTGTGTCCAACCCAATATCAGCACCTGCCAGACGTATGGAATCAGACATTACCCTAATAGAACTAAAATGTTGTCTAACTAAACTCAAAGGCAAACACCCAGTAGGGATTGTATATCATACCCCATGCTAAAAAATCTTCCACACATAGCAAAATCCAGACAAATTTCATTTTATAACAACATCCTACAAACTGGTACAATTCCCCAATATTGGAAGTTAGCAACAGTTCTTCCTCTTCCTAAACCAAAGAGAGATATTAGTGTAATAGAAGGATATCGTCCTATCTCCCTCGTGCCTTGCATCTCATACTCTGGTTGATTGAATCAAAATATCTTCTTAGCCAGAATCAAGTAGCTTTCAGAGCAAATAAGGGATGTGCTGATGCACTCATACATCTGGATTTTTACGTAACCAAGGCACTCCATGCTCGGAACCACGTTACCATTCTTTCTTTAGATTTTGAAAAGGCTTTTGACAAAATATTTATTCACTTGGTTTTAAACAAAATCAAAGACTGGGGTATTGGATCGAAAATCTTTAACTATATTCGTTCATTATTAACTCATAGGAAAATTTGCGTCAGAGGCAATAATAATTACTCTTCAACCCTTCCTCTTTTTAATGGTATGCCTCAAGGCTAACCACTCTCAGCGGATCTATTCAAAATTACCTTCGATGAACTATCTAAGATAATTAGTAAACACAGACACTTATATCATTGAGCGTAGATCTAAGTAAAACTAATCATTTATTTACGTCACTAATTGAAGACATCTTAAATTGGTCTAAACTCTCTGGTGCAAAGCTTTCTCTCGACAAATGCAAAACTTTGCACATCTGTCGGAAAAAGTCTTGCAACAGCGACTTATTACCTCTAAAAATTAGTAATGTAAATATCAGTAGTGTACATAATTTAAAAAAATTAGGCCTCATTTTTAACAATAAATATAATTGGAAACCACATTGTATTGGTCTTAAGAAAAGCCTAGCTGCCAAACATTTTAGGCCTCATTGTTAACAATAAATATAATTGGAAACCACATTGTATTAGTCTTAAGAAAATCCTAGCTGCCAGAGCAAATGTAGTTAATTATCTAGCTAACAAAGAATGTAATACCCATATTAGCACTTTATGTAATATTTCAAAGTCACTACTACTTAGCAAGATCGACTATGGGTTGTTTATTTACGGCAACTCACCAAAATCAACCATCAACGCCATCAAAGCCCCATACCACCAAGCTGACCGAAGTAGCATCAACGCCTTTCGAACCAGCCCTATGAAAAATGTCCTCGTTGAAGCTGGACTTCCCACGATAGAAGAACGAATAGAATCCGCTAAAGCCAAACTTTACATAAAGCTCCTACACTCTAACAACTCCATTATTAGCAGGGATTTTGCTTTAGCAAGGAACCTAAAACACCCAAAAAGAGTTCAGTCATCAATAGCAAGTGCTCTCATAATTGCAAAAAATCTTGATCTCCCGCATTCAACAAACCCCAACTGTCCCACCATGGGCTACTAAGCAGTACACCAAAAGAGACTTACCTTGCTTCGTTTCTCCGCATTTCCACATCCCTAAAAGCGAAAGGCTGGGAGTTCATCTTTAGGGACGGTTCCAAGAAGAACAATAGTACTTCTTTTGCCGTCACCAATTAAAATGGTACTTTAATTCTTGGAGGTTTACTACCAACATATGCCTCCGTGTTCACAGCAGAAGCCCTAGCCATCTACAAAGCTTTATGGATAACTGGTAAACAGTGTGGAAGATATGTGATCTGCTAGGACAGTTTGCCCACTATCAACGCGGTAAAAAATCTCCAAAAGAACACAGCCATCATCTCGGATATCAGCAACTACATTGCTAAGGCTCAAAAAAAAAAATAAAAATAATGTGGGTCCCAAGCCACGTCGGAACGAACTTGCGGACCAAGAAGCTGGGCTCGCGCACCGAGCCCCAATGTACCAATTTGAGGCTACCACTAAATCAGATGCAGCAGTCCAACAACCTCAAAACTCGCCAACAATACTTTCACGAGACTACGACTGGGGCACACAGCCCATACACATCAGCATTTACTTAGAGGCACCTCTCCACCTATATGCAACACTTGCAACAGATTTTTCCACACCAACCACATGCTGTGTCCCGCACACCTACCTCAACACTGCACAAACAAACCAGTTCATCTTCTGCTTAAATCTCCATCCCAACATAACATTAATTTAATTTTCGATTATATCAAAAAACTAAACATAGATATTTAAGATTACTTCAGAGCCGCAGGTCTCGCCAGCTAGCGCTCTATATTCATATGTTAGTTTATAATTTTAATTATATTCTAATAAATTATAATAATAATAATAATTTCCACTAATTACTTCACTGAGTTTCACTTAATTGCGTCCGTACATACGTCCGTGAGCTATGACTGTCAGCGAGATAATGCTTGGCAGCACCGACATTAATGGCATTTGTGGCAGTCAGGGGTGGAATCGTGTAAGGTGATGGTTGATCGTTAATGGTCACAATCTTCGGTTTTCGATTGTGTCACGCTGACCACGTTAAATGCCAAAACACTTAATAAATTACACATTCAAATCGGTTACGAAACATAAATGAAAGTAGACCACAGCCATGAATCAAAAATTGCACAAACATTTTAAAATTATCTAAAACATCAACAACACCTACAAATGCTTGATATCGTGAGCCACATACCCCAAACTACTGAATGAATGAATAAATTCAGGGATGAACACACAGAAGATAACGGTTAAATCAGTATTTTATCCGCGCTAGTGGCTATAAATATCTCGGGCAACTTAATAGGATATAGGATTTGCTGTTAGTTTATTTTACGTTGCAAGTTGATTTAAGCGTACATACGTTTGCAAAAAAAAAAAAAACACGCCTTGAGATAAATGTTTACCAACGAACGATAACCTTATTCAAAGTTAAAAGGTAACAAATTCTCGCCTCACATCAAAATCTGTTCTTGAATTCAAGGGAGGTGACACAAAACCATTGAAATTCTTACTCCAAATAAATTCAAAAAGTTAGCAGCAGACGGCATTTGTATTCAAGTAGTATCACTTTCCATTCGGCGGTGGCATTTGATAATTTAAGAATGCAATTGTTTCAGAACTCGGAAATATAGGTGCGCGTGTATAATTACATTTCAATGAAAGACCAAGAAAAATGGCAATGCAAACGTTTTTCCTTTCTTAAAAAAATTAACGAAAAATGAATTCAATTCAAGTAATGTTCTGTTTTATTGTTTTATTTTTCACTTAGATTATTTCGTGAAATATGTTGTTTCGGTTCGTTACGAAAAGCGTCAATATGAAAACATAAATAGATCTGAAAATAATAAATGAATGTAATATTATTTTCCGTTTTGTTACTGTTTCCTTGTCTCATTATGTATAGTTCGTGTTTATATATTTGAAGACAATTTTACATCTATATTTTTATACACACATTTGCATGAAGGTATAATAACTGATTCCAATATTTATTTGTTTCAAATTTAAAAATGCTTTACATATTTTAATATATTGCAGTTATTGAAGTACACGTATACAACAAATGTTTATACCCTTCTGTTTTAACACTAACTGTATTGATGATTTGGAAAATACCATTGAACATAAATGTTTCATAAATGTATTCTACAAATTTTGATTTTGACGCCCGAAACTACACTTGTTGCTCTTAGTTTTGCCATCAAAGAACAATTCAATGTAACGGCTACCAATTTGTTCCATATGTTCTTTCATTGCGTTTTGAGAATCTTCATATGAATTAAAGAAAGCATCTGCAGTCCTTTATTATTAAAAATAATTTCTACGTTACTTGGACGAATAGGTTCGAAAAACTGTAAAGAGTTTAAATAATTTATTGACTTATGGTAATATTATTAATCATACTTTCAAGACATCTTTTTCAAAAGTATTGTATGGAAGCCCGCGCATGTGGATAAAATACTGGTCGTTATCAATCCGAAAATTCCTATTGATTCCAAAAATATTCATAGGTAGTTCTAAATCTGTCTTATATCTGTCTGCCCATCATAGCCGCAACATTTACTGCTTCGTTATTTCCACTTTCATAAATGTCAAATCATTCCCTGCATGATTATGTTTAGTTTATTTGTATAAAAGTTTATAATAAGATAGCCATACCATAATTGAATCCAATGTTGTTATCGAAGTTTTGACCATTTTTAGCATTGAAACCTCTCACATCTTTATTAATTTTATTAATTGCAATTCCAAATTAGAAGTATTTTTCACGATTGTTGCAACCAATATTTGAGTTGATTCCCGTGCCCGTATTGTGAATATGCATTGATCTACCAGTTATTGCCGCAGCTATCATTTTTGAAACCGCTCTGCATACCAAATCCATCTGCATGGAAACTTTTCAAAAGACATCTCACTACAACAAATTTCATTACTTACAAAAAGGCTAATGCAAATTTCGTCGTGAAGTCAAGGAGAGCAAAGCTAAAAGCTTGTATGAGTTCACATCTGCCCTAAACCCCAACATGACACCAGAAAAAATCTGGCATTGTATTCGTAGCCTCAGTGGTAATTCTGTTCCACACTCCATTAACTCAATCACAACACCTCAGGGAACAAGAACTTCTCAGGAAATAAGCAACTATTTTGCTAATAGATGGTCAAATGACTCTAGAGATGATAATTTCCCCCCTGGCTTCAGAACAGAAAATCAATTAGCTTTATCCTGCTCAATTGTGTCCAACCCAATATCAGCACCTGCCAGACGTATAGAATCAGACATTACCCTAATAGAACTAAAATGTTGTCTAACTAAACTCAAAGGCAAACACCCAGTAGGGATTGTATATCATACCCCATGCTAAAAAATCTTCCACACATAGCAAAATCCAGACAAATTTCATTTTATAACAACATCCTACAAACTGGTACAATTCCCCAATATTGGAAGTTAGCAACAGTTCTTCCTCTTCCTAAACCAAAGCATATCGTCCTATCTCTCTCGTGCCTTGCATCTCATACTCCGGTTGATTGAATCAAAATATCTTCTTAGCCAGAATCAAGTAGCTTTCAGAGCAAATAAGGGATGTGCTGATGCACTCATACATCTGGATTTTTACGTAAACCAAGGCACTCCATGCTCGGAACCACGTTACCATTCTTTCTCTAGATTTTGAAAAAACTTTTGACAAAATATTTATCCGCTTGGTTTAAACAAAATCAAAGACTGGGGTATTGGATCGAAAATCTTTAACTATATTCGTTCATTATTAACTCATAGGAAAATTTGCGTCAGAGGCAATAATAATTACTCTTCAACCCTTCCTCTTTTTAATGGTATGCCTCAAGGCTAACCACTCTCAGTGGATCTATTCAAAATTACCTTCGATGAACTATCTAAGGTAATTAGTAAACACAGACACTTAGATCATTGCATTTACGCAGACGATGTTTTCGTGCTGAGTAAAAGCGTAGATCTAAGTAAAACTAATCATTTATTTACGTCACTAATTGAAGACATCTTAAATTGGTCTAAACTCTCTGGTGCAAAGCTTTCTCTCGACAAATGCAAAACTTTGCACATCTGTCGGAAAAAGTCTTGCAACAGCGACTCATTATCTCTAAAAATTAATAATGTAAATATCAGTAGTGTACATAATTTAAAAAATTTAGACCTCATTGTTAACAATAAATATAATTGGAAACCACATTGTATTGGTCTTAAGAAAAGCCTAGCTGCCAAACATTTTAGGCCTCATTGTTAACAATAAATATAATTGGAAACCACATTGTATTAGTCTTAAGAAAATCCTAGCTGCCAGAGTAAATGTAGTTAATTATCTAGCTAACAAAGAATGTAATACCCATATTAGCACTTTATGTAATATTTCAAAGTCACTACTACTTAGCAAGATCGACTATGGGTTGTTTATTTACGGCAACTCACCAAAATCAACCATCAACGCCATCAAAGCCCCATACCACCAAGCTGACCGACGTAGCATCAACGCCTTTCGAACCAGCCCTATGAAAAATGTCCTCGTTGAAGCTGGACTTCCCACGATAGAAGAACGAATAGAATCCGCTAAAGCCAAACTTTACATAAAGCTCCTACACTCTAACAACTCCATTATTGGCAGGGATTTTGCTTTAGCAAGGAACCTAAAACACCCAAAAAGAGTTCAGTCATCAATAGCAAGTGCTCTCATAATTGCAAAAAATCTGGATCTCCCGCATTCAACAAACCCCAACTGTCCCACCATGGGCTACTAAGCAGTACACCAAAAGAGACTTACCTTGCTTCGTTTCTCCGCATTTCCACATCCCTAAAAGCGAAAGGCTGGGAGTTCATCTTTAGGGACGGTTCCAAGAAGAACAACAGTACTTCTTTTGCCGTCACCAATTAAAATAGTACTTTAATTCTTGGAGGTTTACTACCAACATATGCCTCCGTGTTCACAGCAGAAGCCCTAGCCATCTACAAACCTTTATGGATAACTGGTAAACAGTGTGGAAGATATGTGATCTGCTCGGACAGTTTGCCCACTATCAACGCGGTAAAAAATCCCCAAAAGAACACAGCCATCATCTCGGATATCCGTAACTACATTGCTAAGGCTCAAAAAAAAAAAAAAATAATGTGGGTCCCAAGCCACGTCGGAACGAACTTGCGGACCAAGAAGCTGGGCTCGCGCACCGAGCCCCAATGTACCAATTTGAGGCTACCACTAAATCAGATGCAGCAGTCCAACAACCTCAAAACTCGCCAACACTACTTTCACGAGACTACGACTGGGGCACACAGCCCAAACACATCAGCATTTACTTAAAGGCACCTCTCCACCTATATGCAACACTTGCAACAGATTTTTCCACACCAACCACATGCTGTGTCCCGCACACCTACCTCAACACTGCACAAACAAACCAGTTCATCTTCTGCTTAAATCTCCATCCCAACATAACATTAATTTAATTTTCGATTATATCAAAAAACTAAACATAGATATTTAAGATTACTTCAGAGCCGCAGGTCTCGCCAGCTAGCGCTCTATATTCATATGTTAGTTTCTAATTTTAATTATATTCTAATAAATTATAATAATAATAATAATTTCCACTAATTACTTCACTGAGTTTCACTTAATTGCGTCCGTACATACGTCCGTGAGCTATGACTGTCAGCGAGATAATGCTTGGCAGCACCGACATTAATGGCATTTGTGGCAGTCAGGGGTGGAATCGTGTAAGGTGATGGTTGATCGTTAATGGTCACAATCTTCGGTTTTCGATTGTGTCACGCTGACCACGTTAAATGCCAAAACACTTAATAAATTACACATTCAAATCGGTTACGAAACATAAATGAAAGTAGACCACAGCCATGAATCAAAAATTGCACAAACATTTTAAAATTATCTAAAACATCAACAACACCTACAAATGCTTGATATCGTGAGCCACATACCCCAAACTACTGAATGAATGAATAAATTCAGGGATGAACACACAGAAGATAACGGTTAAATCAGTATTTTATCCGCGCTAGTGGCTATAAATATCTCGGGCAACTTAATAGGATATAGGATTTGCTGTTAGTTTATTTTACGTTGCAAGTTGATTTAAGCGTACATACGTTTGCAAAAAAAAAAAAACACGCCTTGAGATAAATGTTTACCAACGAACGATAACCTTATTCAAAGTTAAAAGGTAACAAATTCTCGCCTCACATCAAAATCTGTTCTTGAATTCAAGGGAGGTGACACAAAACCATTGAAATTCTTACTCCAAATAAATTCAAAAAGTTAGCAGCAGACGGCATTTGTATTCAAGTAGTATCACTTTCCATTCGGCGGTGGCATTTGATAATTTAAGAATGCAATTGTTTCAGAACTCGGAAATATAGGTGCGCGTATATAATTACATTTCAATGAAAGGCCAAGAAAAATGGCAATGCAAACGTTTTTCCTTTCTTAAAAAAATTAACGAAAAATGACTTGAAAATTAATTCAATTCAAGTAATGTTCTGTTTTATTGTTTTATTTTTCACTTAGATTATTTCGTGAAATATGTTGTTTCGGTTCGTTACGAAAAGCGTCAATATGAAAACATAAATAGATCTGAAAATAATAAATGAATGTAATATTATTTTCCGTTTTGTTACTGTTTCCTTGTCTCATTATGTATAGTTCGTATTTATATATATGTATATATATGTAATATTATTTTCCGTTTTGTTACTGTTTCCTTGTCTCATTATGTATAGTTCGTATTTATATATTTGAAGACAATTTTACATCTATATTTTTATACACACATTTGCATGAAGGTATAATAACTGATTCCAATATTTATTTGTTTCAAATTTAAAAATGCTTTACATATTTTAATATATTGCAGTTATTGAAGTACACGTATACAACAAATGTTTATACCCTTCTGTTTTAACACTAACTGTATTGATGATTTGGAAAATACCATTGAACATAAATGTTTCATAAATGTATTCTACAAATTTTGATTTTGACGCCCGAAACTACACTTGTTGCTCTTAGTTTTGCCATCAAAGAACAATTCAATGTAACGGCTACCAATTTGTTCCATATGTTCTTTCATTGCGTTTTGAGAATCTTCATATGAATTAAAGAAAGCATCTGCAGTCCTTTATTATTAAAAATAATTTCTACGTTACTTGGACGAATAGGTTCGAAAAACTGTAAAGAGTTTAAATAATTTATTGACTTATGGTAATATTATTAATCATACTTTCAAGACATCTTTTTCAAAAGTATTGTATGGAAGCCCGCGCATGTGGATAAAATACTGGTCGTTATCAATCCGAAAATTCCTATTGATTCCAAAAATATTCATAGGTAGTTCTAAATCTGTCTTATATCTGTCTGCCCATCATAGCCGCAACATTTACTGCTTCGTTATTTCCACTTTCATAAATGTCAAATCATTCCCTGCATGATTATGTTTAGTTTATTTGTATAAAAGTTTATAATAAGATAGCCATACCATAATTGAATCCAATGTTGTTATCGAAGTTTTGACCATTTTTAGCATTGAAACCTCTCACATCTTTATTAATTTTATTAATTGCAATTCCAAATTAGAAGTATTTTTCACGATTGTTGCAACCAATATTTGAGTTGATTCCCGTGCCCGTATTGTGAATATGCATTGATCTACCAGTTATTGCCGCAGCTATCATTTTTGAAACCGCTCTGCATACCAAATCCATCTGCATGGAAACTTTTCAAAAGACATCTCACTACAACAAATTTCATTACTTACAAAAAGGCTAATGCAAATTTCGTCGTGAAGTCAAGGAGAGCAAAGCTAAAAGCTTGTATGAGTTCACATCTGCCCTAAACCCCAACATGACACCAGAAAAAATCTGGCATTGTATTCGTAGCCTCAGTGGTAATTCTGTTCCACACTCCATTAACTCAATCACAACACCTCAGGGAACAAGAACTTCTCAGGAAATAAGCAACTATTTTGCTAATAGATGGTCAAATGACTCTAGAGATGATAATTTCCCCCCTGGCTTCAGAACAGAAAATCAATTAGCTTTATCCTGCTCAATTGTGTCCAACCCAATATCAGCACCTGCCAGACGTATAGAATCAGACATTACCCTAATAGAACTAAAATGTTGTCTAACTAAACTCAAAGGCAAACACCCAGTAGGGATTGTATATCATACCCCATGCTAAAAAATCTTCCACACATAGCAAAATCCAGACAAATTTCATTTTATAACAACATCCTACAAACTGGTACAATTCCCCAATATTGGAAGTTAGCAACAGTTCTTCCTCTTCCTAAACCAAAGCATATCGTCCTATCTCTCTCGTGCCTTGCATCTCATATTGAATCAAAATATCTTCTTAGCCAGAATCAAGTAGCTTTCAGAGCAAATAAGGGATGTGCTGATGCACTCATACATCTGGATTTTTACGTAAACCAAGGCACTCCATGCTCGGAACCACGTTACCATTCTTTCTCTAGATTTTGAAAAAACTTTTGACAAAATATTTATCCGCTTGGTTTAAACAAAATCAAAGACTGGGGTATTGGATCGAAAATCTTTAACTATATTCGTTCATTATTAACTCATAGGAAAATTTGCGTCAGAGGCAATAATAATTACTCTTCAACCCTTCCTCTTTTTAATGGTATGCCTCAAGGCTAACCACTCTCAGTGGATCTATTCAAAATTACCTTCGATGAACTATCTAAGGTAATTAGTAAACACAGACACTTAGATCATTGCATTTACGCAGACGATGTTTTCGTGCTGAGTAAAAGCGTAGATCTAAGTAAAACTAATCATTTATTTACGTCACTAATTGAAGACATCTTAAATTGGTCTAAACTCTCTGGTGCAAAGCTTTCTCTCGACAAATGCAAAACTTTGCACATCTGTCGGAAAAAGTCTTGCAACAGCGACTCATTATCTCTAAAAATTAATAATGTAAATATCAGTAGTGTACATAATTTAAAAAATTTAGACCTCATTGTTAACAATAAATATAATTGGAAACCACATTGTATTGGTCTTAAGAAAAGCCTAGCTGCCAAACATTTTAGGCCTCATTGTTAACAATAAATATAATTGGAAACCACATTGTATTAGTCTTAAGAAAATCCTAGCTGCCAGAGCAAATGTAGTTAATTATCTAGCTAACAAAGAATGTAATACCCATATTAGCACTTTATGTAATATTTCAAAGTCACTACTACTTAGCAAGATCGACTATGGGTTGTTTATTTACGGCAACTCACCAAAATCAACCATCAACGCCATCAAAGCCCCATACCACCAAGCTGACCGACGTAGCATCAACGCCTTTCGAACCAGCCCTATGAAAAATGTCCTCGTTGAAGCTGGACTTCCCACGATAGAAGAACGAATAGAATCCGCTAAAGCCAAACTTTACATAAAGCTCCTACACTCTAACAACTCCATTATTGGCAGGGATTTTGCTTTAGCAAGGAACCTAAAACACCCAAAAAGAGTTCAGTCATCAATAGCAAGTGCTCTCATAATTGCAAAAAATCTGGATCTCCCGCATTCAACAAACCCCAACTGTCCCACCATGGGCTACTAAGCAGTACACCAAAAGAGACTTACCTTGCTTCGTTTCTCCGCATTTCCACATCCCTAAAAGCGAAAGGCTGGGAGTTCATCTTTAGGGACGGTTCCAAGAAGAACAACAGTACTTCTTTTGCCGTCACCAATTAAAATAGTACTTTAATTCTTGGAGGTTTACTACCAACATATGCCTCCGTGTTCACAGCAGAAGCCCTAGCCATCTACAAACCTTTATGGATAACTGGTAAACAGTGTGGAAGATATGTGATCTGCTCGGACAGTTTGCCCACTATCAACGCGGTAAAAAATCCCCAAAAGAACACAGCCATCATCTCGGATATCCGTAACTACATTGCTAAGGCTCAAAAAAAAAAAAAAATAATGTGGGTCCCAAGCCACGTCGGAACGAACTTGCGGACCAAGAAGCTGGGCTCGCGCACCGAGCCCCAATGTACCAATTTGAGGCTACCACTAAATCAGATGCAGCAGTCCAACAACCTCAAAACTCGCCAACACTACTTTCACGAGACTACGACTGGGGCACACAGCCCAAACACATCAGCATTTACTTAAAGGCACCTCTCCACCTATATGCAACACTTGCAACAGATTTTTCCACACCAACCACATGCTGTGTCCCGCACACCTACCTCAACACTGCACAAACAAACCAGTTCATCTTCTGCTTAAATCTCCATCCCAACATAACATTAATTTAATTTTCGATTATATCAAAAAACTAAACATAGATATTTAAGATTACTTCAGAGCCGCAGGTCTCGCCAGCTAGCGCTCTATATTCATATGTTAGTTTCTAATTTTAATTATATTCTAATAAATTATAATAATAATAATAATTTCCACTAATTACTTCACTGAGTTTCACTTAATTGCGTCCGTACATACGTCCGTGAGCTATGACTGTCAGCGAGATAATGCTTGGCATTATCGACATTAATGGCATTTGTGGCAGTCAGGGGTGGAATCGTGTAAGGTGATGGTTGATCGTTAATGGTCACAATCTTCGGTTTTCGATTGTGTCACGCTGACCACGTTAAATGCCAAAACACTTAATAAATTACACATTCAAATCGGTTACGAAACATAAATGAAAGTAGACCACAGCCATGAATCAAAAATTGCACAAACATTTTAAAATTATCTAAAACATCAACAACACCTACAAATGCTTGATATCGTGAGCCACATACCCCAAACTACTGAATGAATGAATAAATTCAGGGATGAACACACAGAAGATAACGGTTAAATCAGTATTTTATCCGCGCTAGTGGCTATAAATATCTCGGGCAACTTAATAGGATATAGGATTTGCTGTTAGTTTATTTTACGTTGCAAGTTGATTTAAGCGTACATACGTTTGCAAAAAAAAAAAACACGCCTTGAGATAAATGTTTACCAACGAACGATAACCTTATTCAAAGTTAAAAGGTAACAAATTCTCGCCTCACATCAAAATCTGTTCTTGAATTCAAGGGAGGTGACACAAAACCATTGAAATTCTTACTCCAAATAAATTCAAAAAGTTAGCAGCAGACGGCATTTGTATTCAAGTAGTATCACTTTCCATTCGGCGGTGGCATTTGATAATTTAAGAATGCAATTGTTTCAGAACTCGGAAATATAGGTGCGCGTATATAATTACATTTCAATGAAAGGCCAAGAAAAATGGCAATGCAAACGTTTTTCCTTTCTTAAAAAAATTAACGAAAAATGACTTGAAAATTAATTCAATTCAAGTAATGTTCTGTTTTATTGTTTTATTTTTCACTTAGATTATTTCGTGAAATATGTTGTTTCGGTTCGTTACGAAAAGCGTCAATATGAAAACATAAATAGATCTGAAAATAATAAATGAATGTAATATTATTTTCCGTTTTGTTACTGTTTCCTTGTCTCATTATGTATAGTTCGTATTTATATATTTGAAGACAATTTTACATCTATATTTTTATACACACATTTGCATGTAGGTATAATAACTGATTCCAATATTTATTTGTTCCAAATTTAAAAATGCTTTACATATTTTAATATATTGCAGTTATTGAAGTACACGTATACAACAAATGTTTATACCCTTCTGTTTTAACACTAACTGTATTGATGATTTGGAAAATACCAAATATTTCATAAATGTATTCTACAAATTTTGATTTTGACGCCCGAAACTACACTTGTTGCTCTTAGTTTTGCCATCAAAGAACAATTCAATGTAACGGCTACCAATTTGTTCCATATGTTTTTTCATTGCGTTTTGAGAATCTTCATATGAATTAAAGAAAGCATCTGCAGTCCTTTATTATTAAAAATAATTTCTACGTTACTTGGACGAATAGGTTCGAAAAACTGTAAAGAGTTTAAATAATTTATTGACTTATGGTAATATTATTAATCATACTTTCAAGACATCTTTTTCAAAAGTATTGTATGGAAGCCCGCGCATGTGGATAAAATACTGGTCGTTATCAATCCGAAAATTCCTATTGATTCCAAAAATATTCATAGGTAGTTCTAAATCTGTCTTATATCTGTCTGCCCATCATAGCCGCAACATTTACTGCTTCGTTATTTCCACTTTCATAAATGTCAAATCATTCCCGTCGTTGTCTGAATGATTATGTTTAGTTTATTTGTATAAAAGTTTATAATAAGATAGCCATACCATAATTGAATCCAATGTTGTTATCGAAGTTTTGACCATTTTTAGCATTGAAACCTCTCACATCTTTATTAATTTTATTAAATCTAATTCCAAATTAGATGTATTTTTCACGATTGTTGCAACCAATATTTGAGTTGATTCCCGTGCCCGTATTGTGAATATGCATTGATCTACCAGTTATTGCCGCAGCTATCATTTTTGAAACCGCTCTGCATACCAAATCCATCTGCATGGAAACTTTTCAAAAGACATCTCACTACAACAAACTTCATTACTTACAAAAAGGCTAATGCAAATTTCGTCGTGAAGTCAAGGAGAGCAAAGCTAAAAGCTTGTATGAGTTCACATCTGCCCTAAACCCCAACACGACACCAGAAAAAATCTGGCATTGTATTCGTAGCCTCAGTGGTAATTCTGTTCCACACTCCATTAACTCAATCACAACACCTCAGGGAACAAGAACTTCTCAGGAAATAAGCAACTATTTTGCTAATAGATGGTCAAATGACTCTAGAGATGATAATTTCCCCCCTGGCTTCAGAACAGAAAATCAATTAGCTTTATCCTGCTCAATTGTGTCCAACCCAATATCAGCACCTGCCAGACGTATAGAATCAGACATTACCCTAATAGAACTAAAATGTTGTCTAACTAAACTCAAAGGCAAACACCCAGTAGGGATTGTATATCATACCCCATGCTAAAAAATCTTCCACACAAATTTCATTTTATAACAACATCCTACAAACTGGTACAATTCCCCAATATTGGAAGTTAGCACCAGTTCTTCCTCTTCCTAAACCAAAGAGAGATATTAGTGTAATAGAAGGATATCGTCCTATCTCCCTCGTGCCTTGCATCTCATACTCTGGTTGATTGAATCAAAATATCTTCTTAGCCAGAATCAAGTAGCTTTCAGAGCAAATAAGGGATGTGCTGATGCACTCATACATCTGGATTTTTACTTAACCAAGGCACTCCATGCTCGGAACCACGTTACCATTCTTTCTCTAGATTTTGAAAAAACTTTTGACAAAATATTTATCCGCTTGGTTTTAAACAAAATCAAAGACTGGGGTATTGGATCGAAAATCTTTAACTATATTCGTTCATTATTAACTCATAGGAAAATTTGCGTCAGAGGCAATAATAATTACTCTTCAACCCTTCCTCTTTTTAATGGTATGCCTCAAGGCTAACCACTCTCAGTGGATCTATTCAAAATTACCTTCGATGAACTATCTAAGATAATTAGTAAACACAGACACTTAGATCATTGCATTTACGCAGACGATGTTTTCGTGCTGAGTAAAAGCGTAGATCTAAGTAAAACTAATCATTTATTTACGTCACAAATTGAAGACATCTTAAATTGGTCTAAACTCTCTGGTGCAAAGCTTTCTCTCGACAAATGCAAAACTTTGCACATCTGTCGGAAAAAGTCTTGCAACAGCGACTCATTATCTCTAAAAATTAATAATGTAAATATCAGTAGTGTACATAATTTAAAAAATTTAGACCTCATTGTTAACAATAAATATAATTGGATACCACATTGTATTAGTCTTAAGAAAATCCTAGCTGCCAGATCAAATGTAGTTAATTAGCTAACAAAGAATGTAATACCCATATTAGCACTTTATGTAATATTTCAAAGTCACTACTACTTAGCAAGATCGACTATGGGTTGTTTATTTACGGCAACTCACCAAAATCAACCATCAACGCCATCAAAGCCCCATACCACCAAGCTGACCGTCGTAGCATCAACGCCTTTCGAACCAGCCCTATGAAAAATGTCCTCGTTGAAGCTGGACTTCCCACGATAGAAGAACGAATAGAATCCGCTAAAGCCAAACTTTACATAAAGCCTAGCTGCCAAAAATGTTAGGCCTCATTGTTAACAATAAATATAATTGGAAACCACATTGTATTAGTCTTAAGAAAATCCTAGCTGCCAGAGCAAATGTAGTTAATTATCTAGCTAACAAAGAATGTAATACCCATATTAGCACTTTATGTAATATTTCAAAGTCACTACTACTTAGCAAGATCGACTATGGGTTGTTTATTTACGGCAACTCACCAAAATCAACCATCAACGCCATCAAAGCCCCATACCACCAAGCTGACCGACGTAGCATCAACGCCTTTCGAACCAGCCCTATGAAAAATGTCCTCGTTGAAGCTGGACTTCCAAAACTTTAATAAAGCTCCTACACTCTAACAACTCCATTATTAGCAGGGATTTTGCTTTAGCAAGGAACCTAAAACACCCAAAAAGAGTTCAGTCATCAATAGCAAGTGCTCTCATAATTGCAAAAAATCTGGATCTCCCGCATTCAACAAACCCCAACTGTCCCACCATGGGCTACTAAGCAGTACACCAAAAGAGACTTACCTTGCTTCGTTTCTCCGCATTTCCACATCGATAAAAGCGAAAGGCTGGGAGTTCATCTTTAGGGACGGTTCCAAGAAGAACAACAGTACTTCTTTTGCCGTCACCAATTAAAATGGTACTTTAATTCTTGGAGGTTTACTACCAACATATGCCTCCGTGTTCACAGCAGAAGCCCTAGCCATCTACAAACCTTTATGGATAACTGGTAAACAGTGTGGAAGATATGTGATCTGCTCGGACAGTTTGCCCACTATCAACGCGGTAAAAAATCCCCAAAAGAACACAGCCATCATCTCGGATATCAGCAACTACATTGCTAAGGCTCAAAAAAAAAAAAATAAAAATAATGTGGGTCCCAAGCCACGTCGGAACGAACTTGCGGACCAAGAAGCTGGGCTCGCGCACCGAGCCCCAATGTACCAATTTGAGGCTACCACTAAATCAGATGCAGCAGTACAACAACCTTAAAACTCGCCAACACTACTTTCACGAGACTACGACTGGGGCACACAGCCCATACACATCAGCATTTACTTAAAGGCACCTCTCCACCTATATGCAACACTTGCAACAGATTTTTCCACACCAACCACATGCTGTGTCCCGCACACCTACCTCAACACTGCACAAACAAACCAGTTCATCTTCTGCTTAAATCTCCATCCCAACATAACATTAATTTAATTTTCGATTATATCAAAAAACTAAACATAGATATTTAAGATTACTTCAGAGCCGCAGGTCTCGCCAGCTAGCGCTCTATATTCATATGTTAGTTTATAATTTTAATTATATTCTAATAAATTATAATAATAATAATAATTTCCACTAATTACTTCACTGAGTTTCACTTAATTGCGTCCGTACATACGTCCGTGAGCTATGACTGTCAGCGAGATAATGCTTGGCAGCACCGACATTAATGGCATTTGTGGCAGTCAGGGGTGGAATCGTGTAAGGTGATGGTTGATCGTTAATGGTCACAATCTTCGGTTTTCGATTGTGTCACGCTGACCACGTTAAATGCCAAAACACTTAATAAATTACACATTCAAATCGATTACGAAACATAAATGAAAGTAGACCACAGCCATGAATCAAAAATTGCACAAACATTTTAAAATTATCTAAAACATCAACAACACCTGCAAATGCTTGATATCGTGAGCCACATACCCCAAACTACTGAATGAATGAATAAATTCAGGGATGAACACACAGAAGATAACGGTTAAATCAGTATTTTATCCGCGCTAGTGGCTATAAATATCTCGGGCAACTTAATAGGATATAGGATTTGCTGTTAGTTTATTTTACGTTGCAAGTTGAATTAAGCCTACATACGTTTGCAAAAAAAAACACGCCTTGAGATAAATGTTTACCAACGAACGATAACCTTATTCAAAGTTAAAAGGTAACAAATTCTCGCCTCACAACAAAATCTGTTCTTGAATTCAAGGGAGGTGACAAAAAACCATTGAAATTCTTACTCCAAATAAATTCAAAATGTTGGCAGCAGACGGCATTTGTATTCAAGTAGTATCACTTTCCATTCGGCGGTGGCATTTGATAATTTAAGAATGCAATTGTTTCAGAACTCGGAAATATAGGTGCGCGTATATAATTACATTTCAATGAAAGACCAAGAAAAATGGCAATGCAAACGTTTTTCCTTTCTTAAAAAAATTAACGAAAAATGACTTGAAAATTAATTCAATTCAAGTAATGTTCTGTTTTATTGTTTTATTTTTCACTTAGATTATTTCGTGAAATATGTTGTTTCGGTTCGTTACGAAAAGCGTCAATATGAAAACATAAATAGATCTGAAAATAATAAATGAATGTAATATTATTTTCCGTTTTGTTACAATTTCCTTGTCTCATTATATATAGTTCGCATTTATATATTTGTAGACAATTTGACATCTACATTTATATACACACATTTGCATGTAGGTATAATAACTGATTCCAATATTTATTTGTTTCAAATTTAAAAATGCTTTACATATTTTAATATATTGCAGTTATTGAAGTAAACGTATATGTTTATACCCTGCTGTTTTAACACTAATTGTATTGATGAATTGGAAAATACCATTGAACATAAATGTTTTCATAAATGTATTCTACAAATTTTGATTTTGACGCCCGAAACTACACTTGTTGCTCTTAGTTTTGCCATCAAAGAACAATTCAATGTAACGGCTACCAATTTGTTCCATATGTTTTTTCATTGCGTTTTGAGAATCTTCATATGAATTAAAGAAAGCATCTGCAGTCCTTTATTATTAAAAATAATTTCTACGTTACTTGGACGAATAGGTTCGAAAAACTGTAAAGAGTTTAAATAATTTATTGACATATGGTAATATTATTAATCATACTTTCAAGACATCTTTTTCAAAAGTATTGTATGGAAGCCCGCGCATGTGGATAAAATACTGGTCGTTATCAATCCGAAAATTCCTATTGATTCCAAAAATATTCATAGGTAGTTCTAAATCTTTCTTATATCTGTCTGCCCATCATAGCCGCAACATTTACTGCTTCGTTATTTCCACTTTCATAAATGTCAAATCATTCCCGTCGTTGTCTGAATGATTATGTTTAGTTTATTTGTATAAAAGTTTATAATAAGATAGCCATACCATAATTGAATCCAATGTTGTTATCGAAGTTTTGACCATTTTTAGCATTGAAACCTCTCACATCTTTATTAATTTTATTAATTGCAATTCCAATTTAGAAGTATTTTTCACGATTGTTGCAACCAATATTTGAGTTGATTCCCGTGCCCGTATTGTGAATATGCATTGATCTACCAGTTATTGCCGCAGCTATCATTTTTGAAACCGCTCTGCATACCAAATCCATCTGCATGGAAACTTTTCAAAAGACATCTCACTACAACAAACTTCATTACTTACAAAAAGGATAATGCAAATTTCGTCGTGAAGTCAAGGAGAGCAAAGCTAAAAGCTTGTATGAGTTCACATCTGCCCTAAACCCCAACACGACACCAGAAAAAATCTGGCATTGTATTCGTAGCCTCAGTGGTAATTCTGTTCCACACTCCATTAAATCAATCACAACACATCAGGGAACAAGAACTTCTCAGGAAATAAGCAACTATTTTGCTAATAGATGGTCAAATGACTCTAGAGATGATAATTTTCCCCCTGGCTTCAGAACAGAAAATCAATTAGCTTTATCCTGCTCAATTGTGTCCAACCCAATATCAGCACCTGCCAGACGTATAGAATCAGACATTACCCTAATAGAACTAAAATGTTGTCTAACTAAACTCAAAGGCAAACACCCAGTAGGGATTGTATATCATACCCCATGCTAAAAAATCTTCCACACAAATTTCATTTTATAACAACATCCTACAAACTGGTACAATTCCCCAATATTGGAAGTTAGCACCAGTTCTTCCTCTTCCTAACCCAAAGAGAGATATTAGTGTAATAGAAGTATATCGTCCTATCTCCCTCGTGCCTTGCATCTCATACTCTGGTTGATTGAATCAAAATATCTTCTTAGCCAGAATCAAGTAGCTTTCAGAGCAAATAAGGGATGTGCTGATGCACTCATACATCTGGATTTTTACTTAACCAAGGCACTCCATGCTCGGAACCACGTTACCATTCTTTCTCTAGATTTTGAAAAAACTTTTGACAAAATATTTATCCGCTTGGTTTTAAACAAAATCAAAGACTGGGGTATTGGATCGAAAACCTTTAATTATATTCGTTCATTATTAACTCATAGGAAAATTTGCGTCAGAGGCAATAATAATTACTCTTCAACCCTTCCTCTTTTTAATGGTATGCCTCAAGGCTAACCACTCTCAGTGGATCTATTCAAAATTACCTTCGATGAACTATCTAAGATAATTAGTAAACACAGACACTTAGATCATTGCATTTACGCAGACGATGTTTTCGTGCTGAGTAAAAGCGTAGATCTAAGTAAAACTAATCATTTATTTACGTCACTAATTGAAGACATCTTAAATTGGTCTAAACTCTCTGGTGCAAAGCTTTCTCTCGACAAATGCAAAACTTTGCACATCTGTCGGAAAAAGTCTTGCAACAGCGACTCATTATCTCTAAAAATTAATAATGTAAATATCAGTAGTGTACATAATTTAAAAAATTTAGACCTCATTGTTAACAATAAATATAATTGGATACCACATTGTATTAGTCTTAAGAAAATCCTAGCTGCCAGATCAAATGTAGTTAATTAGCTAACAAAGAATGTAATACCCATATTAGCACTTTATGTAATATTTCAAAGTCACTACTACTTAGCAAGATCGACTATGGGTTGTTTATTTACGGCAACTCACCAAAATCAACCATCAACGCCATCAAAGCCCCATACCACCAAGCTGACCGTCGTAGCATCAACGCCTTTCGAACCAGCCCTATGAAAAATGTCCTCGTTGAAGCTGGACTTCCCACGATAGAAGAACGAATAGAATCCGCTAAAGCCAAACTTTACATAAAGCCTAGCTGCCAAAAATTTTAGGCCTCATTGTTAACAATAAATATAATTGGAAACCACATTGTATTAGTCTTAAGAAAATCCTAGCTGCCAGAGCAAATGTAGTTAATTATCTAGCTAACAAAGAATGTAATACCCATATTAGCACTTTATGTAATATTTCAAAGTCACTACTACTTAGCAAGATCGACTATGGGTTGTTTATTTACGGCAACTCACCAAAATCAACCATCAACGCCATCAAAGCCCCATACCACCAAGCTGACCGACGTAGCATCAACGCCTTTCGAACCAGCCCTATGAAAAATGTCCTCGTTGAAGCTGGACTTCCCACGATAGAAGAACGAATAGAATCCGCTAAAGTCAAACTTTACATAAAGCTCCTACACTCTAACAACTCCATTATTAGCAGGGATTTTGCATTAGCAAGGAACCTAAAACACCCAAAAAGAGTTCAGTCATCAATAGCAAGTGCTCTCATAATTGCAAAAAATCTGGATCTCCCGCATTCAACAAACCCCAACTGTCCCACCATGGGCTACTAAGCAGTACACCAAAAGAGACTTACCTTGCTTCGTTTCTCCGCATTTCCACATCCCTAAAAGCGAAAGGCTGGGAGTTCATCTTTAGGGACGGTTCCAAGAATAACAACAGTACTTCTTTTGCCGTCACCAATTAAAATGGTACTTTAATTCTTGGAGGTTTACTACCAACATATGCCTCCGTGTTCACAGCAGAAGCCCTAGCCATCTACAAACCTTTATGGATAACTGGTAAACAGTGTGGAAGATATGTGATCTGCTCGGACAGTTTGCCCACTATCAACGCGGTGAAAAATCCCAAAAAGAACACAGCCATCATCTCGGATATCCGTAACTACATTGCTAAGGCTCAAAAAAAAAAAAAAAATAATAATGTGGGTCCCAAGCCACGTCGGAACGAACTTGCGGACCAAGAAGCTGGGCTCGCGCACCGGGAATATATATATATTTTATATATATATTATATATATAAATATTTTAGTTGCTGAAGCTTTTCGGTTAAAGTTTACATACGCTGATGCTCTTAAACATTTAGAGGGGAAGAGTTGATATTACATATATTGTTAAGCTACATTGTTAAGTTTAAAAAACATTATTGGAAATATTATTTTCTCATTTCTAAATATAAAACTACATATGCAAACATTAAAACTCAATCTGTAAAGGTTATCAATTTGGATAAATGAGTGAAATACTTTATTAACTTCAAGAATTTATCGGCCAAGGTTTTTAACTGTCTAAAACACAAAATGTGTTCTCACAAACTACGTCTCGCAACGGAAAACGCTATATCAACAGCGCACAGGAACGTGTTGCATACAGTTTTTAAACAACAAAAATATGGTAACCATTAAAAGTGTTTTATTTGTCCCAAGCATGCAAAGTAATTTTTATATTCAAAGGCTATAACTTGTTATTTGTGTTTGCTATAACTGAAGTAATTTCTAGAGTGTACAGAATTCGGCAACTAGAAAAGGTTTTTTCAGCAAAATGTATTTTTCGGAGCTCAAGGATGAACATTTTCTAATTCACGCAAAAAATCAAAAAGTCGCACAAAAATACCTTGCCACAAAAGCCTGTTGGAGTAGAAATGGACAACAATTGGAGAGGAACGACTTTTCGAACAGTGGAGTGCAGCGATGCTACTAAATATTTTGCCCAGGTGCTACGACACTTTAATACCAGCTTTAGAGACACGATCAACTGCAGAGAGTAAACTACCACTAAATCAGATGCAGCAGTCCAACAACCTCAAAACTCGCCAACACTACTTTCACGAGACTACGACTGGGGCACACAGCCCATACACATCAGCATTTACTTAAAGGCACCTCTCCACCTATATGCAACACTTGCAACAGATTTTTCCACACCAACCACATGCTGTGTCCCGCACACCTACCTCAACACTGCACAAACAAACCAGTTCATCTTCTGCTTAAATCTCCATCCCAACATAACATTAATTTAATTTTCGATTATATCAAAAAACTAAACATAGATATTTAAGATTACTTCAGAGCCGCAGGTCTCGCCAGCTAGCGCTCTATATTCATATGTTAGTTTATAATTTTAATTATATTCTAATAAATTATAATAATAATAATTATTTCCACTAATTACTTCACTGAGTTTCACTTAATTGCGTCCGTACATACGTCCGTGAGCTATGACTGTCAGCGAGATAATGCTTGGCAGCACCGACATTAATGGCATTTGTGGCAGTCAGGGGTGGAATCGTGTAAGGTGATGGTTGATCGTTAATGGTCACAATCTTCGGTTTTCGATTGTGTCACGCTGACCACGTTAAATGCCAAAACACTTAATAAATTACACATTCAAATCGGTTACGAAACATAAATGAAAGTAGACCACAGCCATGAATCAAAAATTGCACAAACATTTTAAAATTATCTAAAACATCAACAACACCTACAAATGCTTGATATCGTGAGCCACATACCCCAAACTACTGAATGAATGAATAAATTCAGGGATGAACACACAGAAGATAACGATTAAATCAGTATTTTATCCGCGCTAGTGGCTATAAATATCTCGGGCAACTTAATAGGATATAGGATTTGCTGTTAGTTTATTTTACGTTGCAAGTTGATTTAAGCGTACATACGTTTGCAAAAAAAAAAAAAACACGCCTTCTCGCCTCACATCAAAATCTGTTCTTGAATTCAAGGGAGGTGACAAAAAACCATTGAAATTCTTACTCCAAATAAATTCGAAAAGTTAGCAGCAGACGGCATTTGATTTCAAGTAGTATCACTTTCCATTCGGCGGTGGCATTTGATAATTTAAGAATGAATATAGGTGCGCGTATATAATTACATTTCAATGAAAGACAAAAAAAAATGGCAATGCAAACGTTTTTCCTTTCTTAAAAAAATTAACGAAAAATGACTTGAAAATTAATTCAATTCAAGTAATGTTCTGTTTTATTGTTTTATTTTTCACTTAGATTATTTCGTGAAATATGTTGTTTCGGTTCGTTATGAAAAGCGTCAATATGAAAACATAAATAGATCTGAAAATAATAAATGAATGTAATATTATTTTCCGTTTTGTTACTGTTTCCTTGTCTCATTATGTATAGTTCGTATTTATATATTTGAAGACAATTTTACATCTATATTTTTATACACACATTTGCATGTAGGTATAATAACTGATTCCAATATTTATTTGTTTCAAATTTAAAAATGCTTTACATATTTTAATATATTGCAGTTATTGAAGTACACGTATACAACAAATGTTTATACCCTTCTGTTATAACACTAACTGTATTGATGATTTGGAAAATACCATTGAACATAAATGTTTCATAAATGTATTCTACAAATTTTGATTTTGACGCCCGAAACTACACTTGTTGCTCTTAGTTTTGCCATCAAAGAACAATTCAATGTAACGGCTACCAATTTGTTCCATATGTTTTTTCATTGCGTTTTGAGAATCTTCATATGAATTAAAGAAAGCATCTGCAGTCCTTTATTATTAAAAATAATTTCTACGTTACTTGGACGAATAGGTTCGAAAAACTGTAAAGAGTTTAAATAATTTATTGACTTATGGTAATATTATTAATCATACTTTCAAGACATCTTTTTCAAAAGTATTGTATGGAAGCCCGCGCATGTGGATAAAATACTGGTCGTTATCAATCCGAAAATTCCTATTGATTCCAAAAATATTCATAGGTAGTTCTAAATCTTTCTTATATCTGTCTGCCCATCATAGCCGCAACATTTACTGCTTCGTTATTTCCACTTTCATAAATGTCAAATCATTCCCGTCGTTGTCTGAATGATTATGTTTAGTTTATTTGTATAAAAGTTTATAATAAGATAGCCATACCATAATTGAATCCAATGTTGTTATCGAAGTTTTGACCATTTTTAGCATTGAAACCTCTCACATCTTTATTAATTTTATTAATTGCAATTCCAAATTAGTATTTTTCACGATTGTTGCAACCAATATTTGAGTTGATTCCCGTGCCCGTATTGTGAATATGCATTGATCTACCAGTTATTGCCGCAGCTATCATTTTTGAAACCGCTCTGCATACCAAATCCATCTGCATGGAAACTTTTCAAAAGACATCTCACTACAACAAACTTCATTACTTACAAAAAGGCTAATGCAAATTTCGTCGTGAAGTCAAGGAGAGCAAAGCTAAAAGCTTGTATGAGTTCACATCTGCCCTAAACCCCAACACGACACCAGAAAAAATCTGGCATTGTATTCGTAGCCTCAGTGGTAATTCTGTTCCACACTCCATTAACTCAATCACAACACCTCAGGGAACAAGAACTTCTCAGGAAATAAGCAACTATTTTGCTAATAGATGGTCAAATGACTCTAGAGATGATAATTTCCCCCCTGGCTTCAGAACAGAAAATCAATTAGCTTTATCCTGCTCAATTGTGTCCAACCCAATATCAGCACCTGCCAGACGTATAGAATCAGACATTACCCTAATAGAAATAAAATGTTGTCTAACTAAACTCAAAGGCAAACACCCAGTAGGGATTGTATATCATACCCCATGCTAAAAAATCTTCCACACATAGCAAAATCCAGACAAATTTCATTTTATAACAACATCCTACAAACTGGTACAATTCCCCAATATTGGAAGTTAGCAACAGTTCTTCCTCTTCCTAAACCAAAGAGAGATATTAGTGTAATAGAAGGATATCGTCCTATCTCCCTCGTGCCTTGCATCTCATACTCTGGTTGATTGAATCAAAATATCTTCTTAGCCAGAATCAAGTAGCTTTCAGAGCAAATAAGGGATGTGCTGATGCACTCATACATCTGGATTTTTACGTAACCAAGGCACTCCATGCTCGGAACCACGTTACCATTCTTTCTCTAGATTTTGAAAAAACTTTTGACAAAATATTTATCCGCTTGGTTTTAAACAAAATCAAAGACTGGGGTATTGGATCGAAAATCTTTAACTATATTCGTTCATTATTAACTCATAGGAAAATTTGCGTCAGAGGCAATAATAATTACTCTTCAACCCTTCCTCTTTTTAATGGTATGCCTCAAGGCTAACCACTCTCAGTGGATCTATTCAAAATTACCTTCGATGAACTATCTAAGATAATT
Organism: Eristalis tenax; assembly: GCA_905231855.2. Lineage (NCBI taxonomy): Eukaryota > Metazoa > Arthropoda > Insecta > Diptera > Syrphidae > Eristalis > Eristalis tenax. The sequence continues at coordinate 82,342,732 of HG993124.1, read as the reverse complement.
AGTAAACACAGACACTTAGATCATTGCATTTACGCAGACGATGTTTTCGTGCTGAGTAAAAGCGTAGATCTAAGTAAAACTAATCATTTATTTACGTCACTAATTGAAGACATCTTAAATTGGTCTAAACTCTCTGGTGCAAAGCTTTCTCTCGACAAATGCAAAACTTTGCACATCTGTCGGAAAAAGTCTTGCAACAGCGACTCATTATCTCTAAAAATTAATAATGTAAATATCAGTAGTGTACATAATTTAAAAAAATTAGGCCTCATTGTTAACAATAAATATAATTGGAAACCACATTGTATTGGTCTTAAGAAAAGCCTAGCTGCCAAAAATGTTAGGCCTCATTGTTAACAATAAATATAATTGGAAACCACATTGTATTAGTCTTAAGAAAATCCTAGCTGCCAGAGCAAATGTAGTTAATTATCTAGCTAACAAAGAATGTAATACCCATATTAGCACTTTATGTAATATTTCAAAGTCACTACTACTTAGCAAGATCGACTATGGGTTGTTTATTTACGGCAACTCACCAAAATCAACCATCAACGCCATCAAAGCCCCATACCACCAAGCTGACCGTCGTAGCATCAACGCCTTTCGAACCAGCCCTATGAAAAATGTCCTCGTTGAAGCTGGACTTCCCACGATAGAAGAACGAATAGAATCCGCTAAAGCCAAACTTTACATAAAGCCTAGCTGCCAAAAATGTTAGGCCTCATTGTTAACAATAAATATAATTGGAAAAAACATTGTATTAGTCTTAAGAAAATCCTAGCTGCCAGAGCAAATGCAGTTAATTATCTAGCTAACAAAGAATGTAATACCCATATTAGCACTTTATGTAATATTTCAAAGTCACTACTACTTAGCAAGATCGACTATGGGTTGTTTATTTACGGCAACTCACCAAAATCAACCATCAACGCCATCAAAGCCCCATACCACCAAGCTGACCGACGTAGCATCAACGCCTTTCGAACCAGCCCTATGAAAAATGTCCTCGTTGAAGCTGGACTTCCCACGATAGAAGAACGAATAGAATCCGCTAAAGCCAAACTTTACATAAAGCTCCTACACTCTAACAACTCCATTATTAGCAGGGATTTTGCTTTAGCAAGGAACCTAAAACACCCAATTGCAAAAAATCTGGATCTCCCGCATTCAACAAACCCCAACTGTCCCACCATGAGCTACTAAGCAGTACACCAAAAGAGACTTACCTTGCTTCGTTTCTGCCACATCCCTAAAAGCGAAAGGCTGGGAGTTCATCTTTAGGGACGGTTCCAAGAAGAACAACAGTACTTCTTTTGCCGTCACCAATTAAAATGGTACTTTAATTCTTGGAGGTTTACTACCAACATATGCCTCCGTGTTCACAGCAGAAGCCCTAGCCATCTACAAACCTTTATGGATAACTGGTAAACAGTGTGGAAGATATGTGATCTGCTCGGACAGTTTGCCCACTATCAACGCGGTAAAAAATCCCCAAAAGAACACAGCCATCATCTCGGATATCCGTAACTACATTGCTCAGGCTCAAAAAAAAAAAAAAAAATAATGTGGGTCCCAAGCCACCTCGGAACGAACTTGCGGACCAAGAAGCTGGGCTCGCGCACCGAGCCCCAATGTACCAATTTGAGGCTACCACTAAATCAGATGCAGCAGTCCAACAACCTCAAAACTCGCCAACACTACTTTCACGAGACTACGACTGGGGCACACAGCCCATACACATCAGCATTTACTTAAAGGCACCTCTCCACCTATATGCAACACTTGCAACAGATTTTCCGCACCAACCACATGCTGTGTCCCGCACACCTACGTCAACACTGCACAAACAAACCAGTTCATCTTCTGCTTAAATCTCCATCCCAACATAACATTAATTTAATTTTCGATTATATCAAAAAACTAAACATAGATATTTAAGATTACTTCAGAGCCGCAGGTCTCGCCAGCTAGCGCTCTATATTCATATGTTAGTTTATAATTTTAATTATATTCTAATAAATTATAATAATAATAATAATTTCCACTAATTACTTCACTGAGTTTCACTTAATTGCGTCCGTACATACGTCCGTGAGCTATGACTGTCAGCGAGATAATGCTTGGCAGCACCGACATTAATGGCATTTGTGGCAGTCAGGGGTGGAATCGTGTAAGGTGATGGTTGATCGTTAATGGTCACAATCTTCGGTTTTCGATTGTGTCACGCTGACCACGTTAAATGCCAAAACACTTAATAAATTACACATTCAAATCGATTACGAAACATAAATGAAAGTAGACCACAGTCATGAATCAAAAATTGCACAAACATTTTAAAATTATCTAAAACATCAACAACACCTACAAATGCTTGATATCGTGAGCCACATACCCCAAACTACTGAATGAATGAATAAATTCAGGGATGAACACACAGAAGATAACGGTTAAATCAGTATTTTATCCGCGCTAGTGGCTATAAATATCTCGGGCAACTTAATAGGATATAGGATTTGCTGTTAGTTTATTTTACGTTGCAAGTTGATTTAAGCGTACATACGTTTGCAAAAAAAAAAAACACGCCTTGAGATAAATGTTTACCAACGAACGATAACCTTATTCAAAGTTAAAAGGTAACAAATTCTCGCCTCACATCAAAATCTGTTCTTGAATTCAAGGGAGGTGACAAAAAACCATTGAAATTCTTACTCCAAATAAATTGAAAAAGTTAGCAGCAGACGGCATTTGTATTCAAGTAGTATCACTTTCCATTCGGCGGTGGCATTTGATAATTTAAGAATGCAATTGTTTCAGAACTCGGAAATATAGGTGCGCGTATATAATTACATTTCAATGAAAGACCAAGAAAAATGGCAATGCAAACGTTTTTCCTTTCTTAAAAAAATTAACGAAAAATGACTTGAAAATTAATTCAATTCAAGTAATGTTCTGTTTTATTGTTTTATTTTTCACTTAGATTATTTCGTGAAATATGTTGTTTCTTTTCGTTACTAAAAGCGTCAATATGAAAACATAAATAGATCTGAAAATAATAAATGAATGTAATATTATTTTCCGTTTTGTTACTGTTTCCTTGTCTCATTATGTATAGTTCGTATTTATATATTTGAAGACAATTTTACATCTATATTTTTATACACACATTTGCATGAAGGTATAATAACTGATTCCAATATTTATTTGTTTCACGTATACAACAAATGTTTATACCCTTCTGTTTTAACACTAACTGTATTGATGATTTGGAAAATACCATTGAACATAAATGTTTCATAAATGTATTCTACAAATTTTGATTTTGACGCCCGAAACTACACTTGTTGCTCTTAGTTTTGCCATCAAAGAACAATTCAATGTAATGGCTACCAATTTGTTCCATATGTTTTTTCATTGCGTTTTGAGAATCTTCATATGAATTAAAGAAAGCATCTGCAGTCCTTTATTATTAAAAATAATTTCTACGTTACTTGGACGAATAGGTTCGAAAAACTGTAAAGAGTTTAAATAATTTATTGACTTATGGTAATATTATTAATCATACTTTCAAGACATGTTTTTCAAAAGTTTTGTATGGAAGCCCGCGCATGTGGATAAAATACTGGTCGTTATCAATCCGAAAATTCCTATTGATTCCAAAAATATTCATAGGTAGTTCTAAATCTGTCTTATATCTGTCTGCCCATCATAGCCGCAACATTTACTGCTTCGTTATTTCCACTTTCATAAATGTCAAATCATTCCCGTCGTTGTCTGAATGATTATGTTTAGTTTATTTGTATAAAAGTTTATAATAAGATAGCCATACCATAATTGAATCCAATGTTGTTATCGAAGTTTTGACCATTTTTAGCATTGAAACCTCTCACATCTTTATTAATTTTATTAATTGCAATTCCAAATTAGAAGTATTTTTCACGATTGTTGCAACCAATATTTGAGTTGATTCCCGTGCCCGTATTGTGAATATGCATTGATCTACCATTTATTGCCGCAGCTATCATTTTTGAAACCGCTCTGCATACCAAATCCATCTGCATGGAAACTTTTCAAAAGACATCTCACTACAACAAACTTCATTACTTACAAAAAGGCTAATGCAAATTTCGTCGTGAAGTCAAGGAGAGCAAAGCTAAAAGCTTGTATGAGTTCACATCTGCCCTAAACCCCAACACGACACCAGAAAAAATCTGGCATTGTATTCGTAGCCTCAGTGGTAATTCTGTTCCACACTCCATTAACTCAATCACCTCAGGGAACAAGAACTTCTCAGGAAATAAGCAACTATTTTGCTAATAGATGGTCAAATGACTCTAGAGATGATAATTTCCCCCCTGGCTTCAGAACAGAAAATCAATTAGCTTTATCCTGCTCAATTGTGTCCAACCCAATATCAGCACCTGCCAGACGTATAGAATCAGACATTACCCTAATAGAACTAAAATGTTGTCTAACTAAACTCAAAGGCAAACACCCAGTAGGGATTGTATATCATACCCCATGCTAAAAAATCTTCCACACATAGCAAAATCCGGACAAATTTCATTTTATAACAACATCCTACAAACTGGTACAATTCCCCAATATTGGAAGTTAGCAACAGTTCTTCCTCTTCCTAAACCAAAGAGAGATATTAGTGTAATAGAAGGATATCGTCCTATCTCCCTCGTGCCTTGCATCTTATACTCTGGTTGATTGAATCAAAATATCTTCTTAGCCAGAATCAAGTAGCTTTCAGAGCAAATAAGGGATGTGCTCATACATCTGGATTTTTACGTAACCAAGGCACTCCATGCTCGGAACCACGTTACCATTCTTTCTCTAGATTTTGAAAAAACTTTTGACAAAATATTTATCCGCTTGGTTTTAAACAAAATCAAAGACTGGGGTATTGGATTGAAAATCTTTAACTATATTCGTTCATTATTAACTCATAGGAAAATTTGCGTCAGAGGCAATAATAATTACTCTTCAACCCTTCCTCTTTTTAATCGTATGCCTCAAGGCTAACACTCTCAGTGGATCTATTCAAAATTACCTTCGATGAACTATCTAAGATAATTAGTAAACACAGACACTTAGATCATTGCATTTACGCAGAAGGTGTTTTCGTGCTGAGTAAAAGCGTAGATCTAAGTAAAACTAATCATTTATTTACGTCACTAATTGAAGACATCTTAAATTGGTCTAAACTCTCTGGTGCAAAGCTTTCTCTCGACAAATGCAAAACTTTGCACATCTGTCGGAAAAAGTCTTGCAACAGCGACTCATTATCTCTAAAAATTAATAATGTAAATAACAGTAGTGTACATAATTTAAAAAATTTAGACCTCATTGTTAACAATAAATATAATTGGAAACCACATTGTATTGGTCTTAAGAAAAGCCTAGCTGCCAAAAATTTTAGGCCTCATTGTTAACAATAAATATAATTGGAAACCACATTGTATTAGTCTTAAGAAAATCCTAGCTGCCAGAGCAAATGTAGTTAATTATCTAGCTAACAAAGAATGTAATACCCATATTAGCACTTTATGTAATATTTCAAAGTCACTACTACTTAGCAAGATCGACTATGGGTTGTTTATTTACGGCAACTCACCAAAATCAACCATCAACGCCATCAAAGCCCCATACCACCAAGCTGACCGACGTAGCATCAACGCCTTTCGAACCAGCCCTATGAAAAATGTCCTCGTTGAAGCTGGACTTCCCACGATAGAAGAACGAATAGAATCCGCTAAAGCCAAACTTTACATAAAGCTCCTACACTCTAACAACTCCATTATTAGCAGGGATTTTGCTTTAGCAAGGAACCTAAAACACCCAAAAAGAGTTCAGTCATCAATAGCAAGTGCTCTCATAATTGCAAAAAATCTTGATCTCCCGCATTCAACAAACCCCAACTGTCCCACCATGGGCTACTAAGCAGTACACCAAAAGAGACTTACCTTGCTTCGTTTCTCCGCATTTCCACATCCCTAAAAGCGAAAGGCTGGGAGTTCATCTTTAGGGACGGTTCCAAGAAGAACAACAGTACTTCTTTTGCCGTCACCAATTAAAATGGTACTTTAATTCTTGGAGGTTTACTACCAACATATGCATCCGTGTTCGCAGCAGAAGCGATAGCCATCTACAAACCTTTATGGATAACTGGTAAACAGTGTGGAAGATATGTGATCTGCTCGGACAGTTTGCCCACTATCAACGCGGTAAAAAATCCCCAAAAGAACACAGCCATCATCTCGGATATCCGTAACTACATTGCTAAGGCTCAAAAAAAAAAAAGTAATAATGTGGGTCCCAAGCCACGTCGGAACGAACTTGCGGACCAAGAAGCTGGGCTCGCGCACCGAGCCCCAATGTACCAATTTGAGGCTACCACTAAATCAGATGCAGCAGTCCAACAACCTCAAAACTCGCCAACACTACTTTCACGAGACTACGACTGGGGCACACAGCCCATACACATCAGCATTTACTTAAAGGCACCTCTCCACCTATATGCAACACTTGCAACAGATTTTTCCACACCAACCACATGCTGTGTCCCGCACACCTACCTCAACACTGCACAAACAAACCAGTTCATCTTCTGCTTAAATCTCCATCCCAACATAACATTAATTTAATTTTCGATTATATCAAAAAACTAAACATAGATATTTAAGATTACTTCAGAGCCGCAGGTCTCGCCAGCTAGCGCTCTATATTCATATGTTAGTTTATAATTTTAATTATATTCTAATAAATTATAATAATAATAATAATTTCCACTAATTACTTCACTGAGTTTCACTTAATTGCGTCCGTACATACGTCCGTGAGCTATGACTGTCAGCGAGATAATGCTTGGCAGCACCGACATTAATGGCATTTGTGGCAGTCAGGGGTGGAATCGTGTAAGGTGATGGTTGATCGTTAATGGTCACAATCTTCGGTTTTCGATTGTGTCACGCTGACCACGTTAAATGCCAAAACACTTAATAAATTACGCATTCAAATCGATTACGAAACATAAATGAAAGTAGACCACAGCCATGAATCAAAAATCGCACAAACATTTTAAAATTATCTAAAACATCAACAACACCTACAAATGCTTGATATCGTGAGCCACATACCCCAAACTACTGAATGAATGAATAAATTCAGGGATGAACACACAGAAGATAACGGTTAAATCAGTATTTTATCCGCGCTAGTGGCTATAAATATCTCGGGCAACTTAATAGGATATAGGATTTGCTGTTAGTTTATTTTACGTTGCAAGTTGATTTAAGCGTACATACGTTTGCAAAAAAAAAACACGCCTTGAGATAAATGTTTACCAACGAACGATAACCTTATTCAAAGTTAAAAGGTAACAAATTCTCGCCTCACATCAAAATCTGTTCTTGAATTCAAGGGAGGTGACAAAAAACCATTGAAATTCTTACTCCAAATAAATTCAAAAAGTTAGCAGCAGACGGCATTTGTATTCAAGTAGTATCACTTTCCATTCGGCGGTGGCATTTGATAATTTAAGAATGCAATTGTTTCAGAACTCGGAAGTATAGGTGCGCGTATATAATTACATTTCAATGAAAGACCAAGAAAAATGGCAATGCAAACGTTTTTCCTTTCTTAAAAAAATTAACGAAAAATGAATTCAATTCAAGTAATGTTCTGTTTTATTGTTTTATTTTTCACTTAGATTATTTCGTGAAATATGTTGTTTCGGTTCGTTACGAAAAGCGTCAATATAAAAACATAAATAGATCTGAAAATAATAAATGAATGTAATATTATTTTCCGTTTTGTTACTGTTTCCTTGTCTCATTATGTATAGTTCGTATTTATATATTTGAAGACAATTTTACATCTATATTTTTATACACACATTTGCATGTAGGTATAATAACTGATTCCAATATTTCTTTGTTTCAAATTTAAAAATGCTTTACATATTTTAATATATTGCAGTTATTGAAGTACACGTATACAACAAATGTTTATACCCTTCTGTTATAACACTAACTGTATTGATGATTTGGAAAATACCATTGAACATAAATGTTTCATAAATGTATTCTACAAATTTTGATTTTGACGCCCGAAACTACACTTGTTGCTCTTAGTTTTGCCATCAAAGAACAATTCAATGTAACGGCTACCAATTTGTTCCATATGTTTGTCATTGCGTTTTGAGAATCTTCATATGAATTAAAGAAAGCATCTGCAGTCCTTTATTATTAAAAATAATTTCTACGTTACTTGGACGAATAGGTTCGAAAAACTGTAAAGAGTTTAAATAATTTATTGACTTATGGTAATATTATTAATCATACTTTCAAGACATCTTTTTCAAAAGTATTGTATGGAGGCCCGCGCATGTGGATAAAATAACGGTCGTTATCAATCCGAAAATTCCTATTGATTCCAAAAATATTCATAGGTAGTTCTAAATCTGTCTTATATCTGTCTGCCCATCATAGCCGCAACATTTACTGCTTCGTTATTTCCACTTTCATAAATGTCAAATCATTCCCGTCGTTGTCTGAATGATTATGTTTAGTTTATTTGTATAAAAGTTTATAATAAGATAGCCATACCATAATTGAATCCAATGTTGTTATCGAAGTTTTGACCATTTTTAGCATTGAAACCTCTCACATCTTTATTAATTTTATTAATTGCAATTCCAAATTAGAAGTATTTTTCACGATTGTTGCAACCAATATTTGAGTTGATTCCCGTGCCCGTATTGTGAATATGCATTGATCTACCAGTTATTGCCGCAGCTATCATTTTTGAAACCGCTCTGCATGCCAAATCCATCTGCATGGAAACTTTTCAAAAGACAGCTCACTACAACAAACTTCATTACTTACAAAAAGGCTAATGCAAATTTCGTCGTGAAGTCAAGGAGAGCAAAGCTAAAAGCTTGTATGAGTTCACATCTGCCCTAAACCCCAACACGACACCAGAAAAAATCTGGCATTGTATTCGTAGCCTCAGTGGTAATTCTGTTCCACACTCCATTAACTCAATCACAACACCTCAGGGAACAAGAACTTCTCCTCAGGAAATAAGCAACTATTTTGCTAATAGATGGTCAAATGACTCTAGAGATGATAATTTCCCCCCTGGCTTCAGAACAGAAAATCAATTAACTTTATCCTGCTCAATTGTGTCCAACCCAATATCAGCACCTGCCAGACGTATAGAATCAGACATTACCCTAATAGAACTAAAATGTTGTCTAACTAAACTCAAAGGCAAACACCCAGTAGGGATTGTATATCATACCCCATGCTAAAAAATCTTCCACACATAGCAAAATCCAGACAAATTTCATTTTATAACAACATCCTACAAACTGGTACAATTCCCCAATATTGGAAGTTAGCAACAGTTCTTCCTCTTCCTAAACCAAAGAGAGATATTAGTGTAATAGAAGGATATCGTCCTATCTCCCTCGTGCCTTGCATCTCATACTCTGGTTGATTGAATCAAAATATCTTCGTAGCCAGAATCAAGTAGCTTTCAGAGCAAATAAGGGATGTGCTGATGAATTGCAAAAAATCTGGATCTCCCGCATTCAACAAACCCCAACTGTCCCACCATGAGCTACTAAGCAGTACACCAAAAGAGACTTACCTTGCTTCGTTTCTGCCACATCCCTAAAAGCGAAAGGCTGGGAGTTCATCTTTAGGGACGGTTCCAAGAAGAACAACAGTACTTCTTTTGCCGTCACCAATTAAAATGGTACTTTAATTCTTGGAGGTTTACTACCAACATATGCCTCCGTGTTCACAGCAGAAGCCCTAGCCATCTACAAACCTTTATGGATAACTGGTAAACAGGGTGGAAGATATGTGATCTGCTCGGACAGTTTGCCCACTATCAACGCGGTAAAAAATCCCCAAAAGAACACAGCCATCATCTCGGATATCCGTAACTACATTGCTAAGGCTCAAAAAAAAAAGAATAATAATGTGGGTCCCAAGCCACGTCGGAACGAACTTGCGGACCAAGAAGCTGGGCTCGCGCACCGAGCCCCAATGTACCAATTTGAGGCTACCACTAAATCAGATGCAGCAGTCCAACAACCTCAAAACTCGCCAACACTACTTTCACGAGACTACGACTGGGGCACACAGCCCATACACATCAGCATTTACTTAAAGGCACCTCTCCACCTATATGCAACACTTGCAACAGATTTTTCCACACCAACCACATGCTGTGTCCCGCACACCTACCTCAACATTGCACAAACAAACCAGTTCATCTTCTGCTTAAATCTCCATCCCAACATAACATTAATTTAATTTTCGATTATATCAAAAAACTAAACATAGATATTTAAGATTACTTCAGAGCCGCAAGTCTCGCCAGCTAGCGCTCTATATTCATATGTTAGTTTCTAATTTTAATTATATTCTAATAAATTATAATAATAATAATAATTTCCACTAATTACTTCACTGAGTTTCACTTAATTGCGTCCGTACATACGTCCGTGAGCTATGACTGTCAGCGAGATAATGCTTGGCAGCACCGACATTAATGGCATTTGTGGCAGTCAGGGGTGGAATCGTGTAAGGTGATGGTTGATCGTTAATGGTCACAATCTTCGGTTTTCGATTGTGTCACGCTGACCACGTTAAATGCCAAAACACTTAATAAATTACACATTCAAATCGATTACGAAACATAAATGAAAGTAGACCACAGCCATGAATCAAAAATTGCACAAACATTTTAAAATTATCTAAAACATCAACAACACCTACAAATGCTTGATATAGTGAGCCACATACCCCAAACTACTGAATGAATGAATAAATTCAGGGATGAACACACAGAAGATAACGGTTAAATCAGTATTTTATCCGCGCTAGTGGCTATAAATATCTCGGGCAACTTAATAGGATATAGGATTTGCTGTTAGTTTATTTTACGTTGCAAGTTGATTTAAGCGTACATACGTTTGCAAAAAAAAAAAAACACGCCTTGAGATAAATGTTTACCAACGAACGATAACCTTATTCAAAGTTAAAAGGTAACAAATTCTCGCCTCACATCAAAATCTGTTCTTGAATTCAAGAGAGGTGACAAAAAACCATTGAAATTCTTACTCCAAATAAATTCAAAAAGTTAGCAGCAGACGGCATTTGTATTCAAGTAGTATCACTTTCCATTCGGCGGTGGCATTTGATAATTTAAGAATGCAATTGTTTCAGAACTCGGAAATATAGGTGCGCGTATATAATTATATTTCAATGAAAGACCAAGAAAAATGGCAATGCAAACGTTTTTCCTTTCTTAAAAAAATTAACGAAAAATGAATTCAATTCAAGTAATGTTCTGTTTTATTGTTTTATTTTTCACTTAGATTATTTCGTGAAATATGTTGTTTCGGTTCGTTACGAAAAGCGTCAATATGAAAACATAAATAGATCTGAAAATAATAAATGAATGTAATATTATTTTCCGTTTTGTTACTGTTTCCTTGTCTCATTATGTATAGTTCGTATTTATATATTTGAAGACAATTTTACATCTATATTTTTATACACACATTTGCATGTAGGTATAATAACTGATTTCAATATTTATTTGTTTCAAATTTAAAAATACTTTACATATTTTAATATATTGCAGTTATTGAAGTACACGTATACAACAAATGATTATACTCTGTTTTAACACTAACTGTATTGATGATTTGGAAAATACCATTGAACATAAATGTTTCATAAATGTATTCTACAAATTTTGATTTTGACGCCCGAAACTACACTTGTTGCTCTTAGTTTTGCCATCAAAGAACAATTCAATGTAACGGCTACCAATTTGTTCCATATGTTTTTTCATTGCGTTTTGAGAATCTTCATATGAATTAAAGAAACCATCTGCAGTCCTTTATTATTAAAAATAATTTCTACGTTACTTGGACGAATAGGTTCGAAAAACTGTAAAGAGTTTAAATAATTTATTGACTTATGGTAATATTATTGATCATACTTTCAAGACATCTTTTTCAAAAGTATTGTATGGAAGCCCGAAAATTCCTATTGATTCCAAAAATATTCATAGGTAGTTCTAAATCTGTCTTATATCTGTCTGCCCATCATAGCCGCAACATTTACTGCTTCGTTATTTCCACTTTCATAAATGTCAAATCATTCCCGTCGTTGTCTGAATGATTATGTTTAGTTTATTTGTATAAAAGTTTATAATAAGATAGCCATACCATAATTGAATCCAATGTTGTTATCGAAGTTTTGACCATTTTTAGCATTGAAACCTCTCACATCTTTATTAATTTTATTAATTGCAATTCCAAATTAGTATTTTTCACGATGTTGCAACCAATATTTGAGTTGATTCCCGTGCCCGTATTGTGAATATGCATTGATCTACCAGTTATTGCCGCAGCTATCATTTTTGAAACCGCTCTGCATACCAAATCCATCTGCATGGAAACTTTTCAAAAGACATCTCACTACAACAAACTTCATTACTTACAAAAAGGCTAATGCAAATTTCGTCGTGAAGTCAAGGAGAGCAAAGCTAAAAGCTTGTATGAGTTCACATCTGCCCTAAACCCCAACACGACACCAGAAAAAATCTGGCATTGTATTCGTAGCCTCAGTGGTAATTCTGTTCCACACTCCATTAACGCAATCACAACACCTCAGGGAACAAGAACTTCTCAGGAAATAAGCAACTATTTTGCTAATAGATGGTCAAATGACTCTAGAGATGATAATTTTCCCCCTGGTTTCAGAACAGAAAATCAATTAGCTTTATCCTGCTCAATTGTGTCCAACCCAATATCAGCACCTGCCAGACGTATAGAATCAGACATTACCCTAATAGAACTAAAATGTTGTCTAACTAAACTCAAAGGCAAACACCCAGTAGGGATTGTATATCATACCCCATGCTAAAAAATCTTCCACACATAGCAAAATCCAGACAAATTTCATTTTATAACAACATCCTACAAACTGGTACAATTCCCCAATATTGGAAGTTAGCAACAGTTCTTCCTCTTCCTAAACCAAAGAGAGATATTAGTGTAATAGAAGGATATCGTCCTATCTCCCTCGTGCCTTGCATCTCATACTCTGGTTGATTGAATCAAAATATCTTCTTAGCCAGAATCAAGTAGCTTTCAGAGCAAATAAGGGATGTGCTGATGCACTCATACATCTGGATTTTTACGTAACCAAGGCACTCCATGCTCGGAACCACGTTACCATTCTTTCTCTAGATTTTGAAAAAACTTTTGACAAAATATTTATCCGCTTGGTTTTAAACAAAATCAAAGACTGGGGTATTGGACCGAAAATCTTTAACTATATTCGTTCATTATTAACTCATAGGAAAATTTGCGTCAGAGGCAATAATAATTACTCTTCAACCCTTCCTATTTTTAATGGTATGCCTCAAGGCTAACCACTCTCAGTGGATCTATTCAAAATTACCTTCGATGAACTATCTAAGATAATTAGTAAACACAGACACTTAGATCATTGCATTTACGCAGACGATGTTTTCGTGCTGAGTAAAAGCGTAGATCTAAGTAAAACTAATCATTTATTTACGTCACTAATTGAAGACATCTTAAATTGGTCTAAACTCTCTGGTGCAAAGCTTTCTCTCGACAAATGCAAAACTTTGCACATCTGTCGGAAAAAGTCTTGCAACAGCGACTCATTATCTCTAAAAATTAATAATGTAAATATCAGTAGTGTACATAATTTAAAAAATTTAGACCTCATTGTTAACAATAAATATAATTGGAAACCACATTGTATTGGTCTTAAGAAAAGCCTAGCTGCCAAAAATTTTAGGCCTCATTGTTAACAATAAATATAATTGGAAACCACATTGTATTAGTCTTAAGAAAATCCTAGCTGCCAGACCAAATGTAGTTAATTATCTAGCTAACAAAGAATGTAATACCCATATTAGCACTTTATGTAATATTTCAAAGTCACTACTACTTAGCAAGATCGACTATGGGTTGTTTATTTACGGCAACTCACCAAAATCAACCATCAACGCCATCAAAGCCCCATACCACCAAGCTGACCGACGTAGCATCAACGCCTTTCGAACCAGCCCTATGAAAAATGTCCTCGTTGAAGCTGGACTTCCCACGATAGAAGAACGAATAGAATCCGCTAAAGCCAAACTTTACATAAAGCTCCTACACTCTAACAACTCCATTATTAGCAGGGATTTTGCTTTAGCAAGGAACCTAAAACACCCAAAAAGAGTTCAGTCATCAATAGCAAGTGCTCTCATAATTGCAAAAAATCTGCCCCAATGTACCAAGTTGAGGCTACCACTAAATCAGATGCAGCAGTCCAACAACCTCAAAACTCGCCAACACTACTTTCACGAGACTACGACTGGGGCACACAGCCCATACTCAGCATTTACTTAAAGGCACCTCTCCACCTATATGCAACACTTGCAACAGATTTTTCCACACCAACCACATGCTGTGTCCCGCACACCTACCTCAACACTGCACAAACAAACCAGTTCATCTTCTGCTTAAATCTCCATCCCAACATAACATTAATTTAATTTTCGATTATATCAAAAAACTAAACATAGATATTTAAGATTACTTCAGAGCCGCAGGTCTCGCCAGCTAGCGCTCTATATTCATATGTTAGTTTATAATTTTAATTATATTCTAATAAATTATAATAATAATAATTATTTCCACTAATTACTTCACTGATTTCACTTAATTGCGTCCGTACATACGTCCGTGAGCTATGACTGTCAGCGAGATAATGCTTGGCAGCACCGACAATAATGGCATTTGTGGCAGTCAGGGGTGGAATCGTGTAAGGTGATGGTTGATCGTTAATGGTCACAATCTTCGGTTTTCGATTGTGTCACGCTGACCACGTTAAATGCCAAAACACTTAATAAATTACACATTCAAATCGATTACGAAACATAAATGAAAGTAGACCACAGCCATGAATCAAAAATTGCACAAACATTTTAAAATTATCTAAAACATCAACAACACCTACAAATGCTTGATATCGTGAGCCACATACCCCAAACTACTGAATGAATGAATAAATTCAGGGATGAACACACAGAAGATAACGGTTAAATCAGTATTTTATCCGCGCTAGTGGCTATAAATATCTCGGGCAACTTAATAGGATATAGGATTTGCTGTTAGTTTATTTTACGTTGCAAGTTGATTTAAGCGTACATACGTTTGCAAAAAAAAAAAACACGCCTTGAGATAAATGTTTACCAACGAACGATAACCTTATTCAAAGTTAAAAGGTAACAAATTCTCGCCTCACATCAAAATCTGTTCTTGAATTCAAGGGAGGTGACAAAAAACCATTGAAGTTCTTACTCCAAATAAATTCAAAAAGTTAGCAGCAGACGGCATTTGTATTCAAGTAGTATCACTTTCCATTCGGCGGTGGCATTTGATAATATAAGAATGCAATTGTTTCAGAACTCGGAAATATAGGTGCGCGTATATAATTACATTTCAATGAAAGACCAAGAAAAATGGCAATGCAAACGTTTTTCCTTTCTTAAAAAAATTAACGAAAAATGACTTGAAAATTAATTCAATTCAAGTAATGTTCTGTTTTATTGTTTTATTTTTCACTTAGATTATTTCGTGAAATATGTTGTTTCGGTTCGTTACGAAAAGCGTCAATATGAAAACATAAATAGATCTGAAAATAATAAATGAATGTAATATTATTTTCCGTTTTGTTACTGTTTCCTTGTCTCATTATGTATAGTTCGTATTTATATATTTGAAGACAATTTTACATCTATATTTTTATACACACATTTGCATGTAGGTATAATAACTGATTTCAATATTTATTTGTTTCAAATTTAAAAATGCTTTACATATTTTAATATATTGCAGTTATTGAAGTACACGTATACAACAAATGATTATACTCTGTTTTAACACTAACTGTATTGATGATTTGGAAAATACCAAATATTTCATAAATGTATTCTACAAATTTTGATTTTGACGCCCGAAACTACACTTGTTGCTCTTAGTTTTGCCATCAAAGAACAATTCAATGTAACGGCTACCAATTTGTTCCATATGTTTTTTCATTGCGTTTTGAGAATCTTCATATGAATTAAAGAAAGCATCTGCAGTCCTTTATTATTAAAAATAATTTCTACGTTACTTGGACGAATAGGTTCGAAAAACTGTAAAGAGTTTAAATAATTTATTGACTTATGGTAATATTATTAATCATACTTTCAAGACATCTTTTTCAAAAGTATTGTATGGAAGCCCGCGCATGTGGATAAAATACTGGTCGTTATCAATCCGAAAATTCCTATTGATTCCAAAAATATTCATAGGTAGTTCTAAATCTGTCTTATATCTGTCTGCCCATCATAGCCGCAACATTTACTGCTTCGTTATTTCCACTTTCATAAATGTCAAATCATTCCCGTCGTTGTCTGAATGATTATGTTTAGTTTATTTGTATAAAAGTTTATAATAAGATAGCCATACCATAATTGAATCCAATGTTGTTATCGAAGTTTTGACCATTTTTAGCATTGAAACCTCTCACATCTTTATTAATTTTATTAATTGCAATTCCAAATTAGTATTTTTCACGATTGTTGCAACCAATATTTGAGTTGATTCCCGTGCCCGTATTGTGAATATGCATTGATCTACCAGTTATTGCCGCAGCTATCATTTTTGAAACCGCTCTGCATGCCAAATCCATCTGCATGGAAACTTTTCAAAAGACAGCTCACTACAACAAACTTCATTACTTACAAAAAGGCTAATGCAAATTTCGTCGTGAAGTCAAGGAGAGCAAAGCTAAAAGCTTGTATGAGTTCACATCTGCCCTAAACCCCAACACGACACCAGAAAAAATCTGGCATTGTATTCGTAGCCTCAGTGGTAATTCTGTTCCACACTCCATTAACTCAATCACAACACCTCAGGGAACAAGAACTTCTCCTCAGGAAATAAGCAACTATTTTGCTAATAGATGGTCAAATGACTCTAGAGATGATAATTTCCCCCCTGGCTTCAGAACAGAAAATCAATTAACTTTATCCTGCTCAATTGTGTCCAACCCAATATCAGCACCTGCCAGACGTATAGAATCAGACATTACCCTAATAGAACTAAAATGTTGTCTAACTAAACTCAAAGGCAAACACCCAGTAGGGATTGTATATCATACCCCATGCTAAAAAATCTTCCACACATAGCAAAATCCAGACAAATTTCATTTTATAACAACATCCTACAAACTGGTACAATTCCCCAATATTGGAAGTTAGCAACAGTTCTTCCTCTTCCTAAACCAAAGAGAGATATTAGTGTAATAGAAGGATATCGTCCTATCTCCCTCGTGCCTTGCATCTCATACTCTGGTTGATTGAATCAAAATATCTTCGTAGCCAGAATCAAGTAGCTTTCAGAGCAAATAAGGGATGTGCTGATGAATTGCAAAAAATCTGGATCTCCCGCATTCAACAAACCCCAACTGTCCCACCATGAGCTACTAAGCAGTACACCAAAAGAGACTTACCTTGCTTCGTTTCTGCCACATCCCTAAAAGCGAAAGGCTGGGAGTTCATCTTTAGGGACGGTTCCAAGAAGAACAACAGTACTTCTTTTGCCGTCACCAATTAAAATGGTACTTTAATTCTTGGAGGTTTACTACCAACATATGCCTCCGTGTTCACAGCAGAAGCCCTAGCCATCTACAAACCTTTATGGATAACTGGTAAACAGGGTGGAAGATATGTGATCTGCTCGGACAGTTTGCCCACTATCAACGCGGTAAAAAATCCCCAAAAGAACACAGCCATCATCTCGGATATCCGTAACTACATTGCTAAGGCTCAAAAAAAAAAGAATAATAATGTGGGTCCCAAGCCACGTCGGAACGAACTTGCGGACCAAGAAGCTGGGCTCGCGCACCGAGCCCCAATGTACCAATTTGAGGCTACCACTAAATCAGATGCAGCAGTCCAACAACCTCAAAACTCGCCAACACTACTTTCACGAGACTACGACTGGGGCACACAGCCCATACACATCAGCATTTACTTAAAGGCACCTCTCCACCTATATGCAACACTTGCAACAGATTTTTCCACACCAACCACATGCTGTGTCCCGCACACCTACCTCAACACTGCACAAACAAACCAGTTCATCTTCTGCTTAAATCTCCATCCCAACATAACATTAATTTAATTTTCGATTATATCAAAAAACTAAACATAGATATTTAAGATTACTTCAGAGCCGCAAGTCTCGCCAGCTAGCGCTCTATATTCATATGTTAGTTTCTAATTTTAATTATATTCTAATAAATTATAATAATAATAATAATTTCCACTAATTACTTCACTGAGTTTCACTTAATTGCGTCCGTACATACGTCCGTGAGCTATGACTGTCAGCGAGATAATGCTTGGCAGCACCGACATTAATGGCATTTGTGGCAGTCAGGGGTGGAATCGTGTAAGGTGATGGTTGATCGTTAATGGTCACAATCTTCGGTTTTCGATTGTGTCACGCTGACCACGTTAAATGCCAAAACACTTAATAAATTACACATTCAAATCGATTACGAAACATAAATGAAAGTAGACCACAGCCATGAATCAAAAATTGCACAAACATTTTAAAATTATCTAAAACATCAACAACACCTACAAATGCTTGATATCGTGAGCCACATACCCCAAACTACTGAATGAATGAATAAATTCAGGGATGAACACACAGAAGATAACGGTTAAATCAGTATTTTATCCGCGCTAGTGGCTATAAATATCTCGGGCAACTTAATAGGATATAGGATTTGCTGTTAGTTTATTTTACGTTGCAAGTTGATTTAAGCGTACATACGTTTGCAAAAAAAAAAAACACGCCTTGAGATAAATGTTTACCAACGAACGATAACCTTATTCAAAGTTAAAAGGTAACAAATTCTCGCCTCACATCAAAATCTGTTCTTGAATTCAAGAGAGGTGACAAAAAACCATTGAAATTCTTACTCCAAATAAATTCAAAAAGTTAGCAGCAGACGGCATTTGTATTCAAGTAGTATCACTTTCCATTCGGCGGTGGCATTTGATAATTTAAGAATGCAATTGTTTCAGAACTCGGAAATATAGGTGCGCGTATATAATTATATTTCAATGAAAGACCAAGAAAAATGGCAATGCAAACGTTTTTCCTTTCTTAAAAAAATTAACGAAAAATGAATTCAATTCAAGTAATGTTCTGTTTTATTGTTTTATTTTTCACTAAGATTATTTCGTGAAATATGTTGTTTCGGTTCGTTACGAAAAGCGTCAATATGAAAACATAAATAGATCTGAAAATAATAAATGAATGTAATATTATTTTCCGTTTTGTTACTGTTTCCTTGTCTCATTATGTATAGTTCGTATTTATATATTTGAAGACAATTTTACATCTATATTTTTATACACACATTTGCATGTAGGTATAATAACTGATTTCAATATTTATTTGTTTCAAATTTAAAAATACTTTACATATTTTAATATATTGCAGTTATTGAAGTACACGTATACAACAAATGATTATACTCTGTTTTAACACTAACTGTATTGATGATTTGGAAAATACCATTGAACATAAATGTTTCATAAATGTATTCTACAAATTTTGATTTTGACGCCCGAAACTACACTTGTTGCTCTTAGTTTTGCCATCAAAGAACAATTCAATGTAACGGCTACCAATTTGTTCCATATGTTTTTTCATTGCGTTTTGAGAATCTTCATATGAATTAAAGAAACCATCTGCAGTCCTTTATTATTAAAAATAATTTCTACGTTACTTGGACGAATAGGTTCGAAAAACTGTAAAGAGTTTAAATAATTTATTGACTTATGGTAATATTATTGATCATACTTTCAAGACATCTTTTTCAAAAGTATTGTATGGAAGCCCGAAAATTCCTATTGATTCCAAAAATATTCATAGGTAGTTCTAAATCTGTCTTATATCTGTCTGCCCATCATAGCCGCAACATTTACTGCTTCGTTATTTCCACTTTCATAAATGTCAAATCATTCCCGTCGTTGTCTGAATGATTATGTTTAGTTTATTTGTATAAAAGTTTATAATAAGATAGCCATACCATAATTGAATCCAATGTTGTTATCGAAGTTTTGACCATTTTTAGCATTGAAACCTCTCACATCTTTATTAATTTTATTAATTGCAATTCCAAATTAGTATTTTTCACGATTGTTGCAACCAATATTTGAGTTGATTCCCGTGCCCGTATTGTGAATATGCATTGATCTACCAGTTATTGCCGCAGCTATCATTTTTGAAACCGCTCTGCATACCAAATCCATCTGCATGGAAACTTTTCAAAAGACATCTCACTACAACAAACTTCATTACTTACAAAAAGGCTAATGCAAATTTCGTCGTGAAGTCAAGGAGAGCAAAGCTAAAAGCTTGTATGAGTTCACATCTGCCCTAAACCCCAACACGACACCAGAAAAAATCTGGCATTGTATTCGTAGCCTCAGTGGTAATTCTGTTCCACACTCCATTAACGCAATCACAACACCTCAGGGAACAAGAACTTCTCAGGAAATAAGCAACTATTTTGCTAATAGATGGTCAAATGACTCTAGAGATGATAATTTTCCCCCTGGCTTCAGAACAGAAAATCAATTAGCTTTATCCTGCTCAATTGTGTCCAACCCAATATCAGCACCTGCCAGACGTATAGAATCAGACATTACCCTAATAGAACTAAAATGTTGTCTAACTGAACTCAAAGGCAAACACCCAGTAGGGATTGTATATCATACCCCATGCTAAAAAATCTTCCACACATAGCAAAATCCAGACAAATTTCATTTTATAACAACATCCTACAAACTGGTACAATTCCCCAATATTGGAAGTTAGCAACAGTTCTTCCTCTTCCTAAACCAAAGAGAGATATTAGTGTAATAGAAGGATATCGTCCTATCTCCCTCGTGCCTTGCATCTCATACTCTGGTTGATTGAATCAAAATATCTTCTTAGCCAGAATCAAGTAGCTTTCAGAGCAAATAAGGGATGTGCTGATGCACTCATACATCTGGATTTTTACGTAACCAAGGCACTCCATGCTCGGAACCACGTTACCATTCTTTCTCTAGATTTTGAAAAAACTTTTGACAAAATATTTATCCGCTTGGTTTTAAACAAAATCAAAGACTGGGGTATTGGACCGAAAATCTTTAACTATATTCGTTCATTATTAACTCATAGGAAAATTTGCGTCAGAGGCAATAATAATTACTCTTCAACCCTTCCTATTTTTAATGGTATGCCTCAAGGCTAACCACTCTCAGTGGATCTATTCAAAATTACCTTCGATGAACTATCTAAGATAATTAGTAAACACAGACACTTAGATCATTGCATTTACGCAGACGATGTTTTCGTGCTGAGTAAAAGCGTAGATCTAAGTAAAACTAATCATTTATTTACGTCACTAATTGAAGACATCTTAAATTGGTCTAAACTCTCTGGTGCAAAGCTTTCTCTCGACAAATGCAAAACTTTGCACATCTGTCGGAAAAAGTCTTGCAACAGCGACTCATTATCTCTAAAAATTAATAATGTAAATATCAGTAGTGTACATAATTTAAAAAATTTAGACCTCATTGTTAACAATAAATATAATTGGAAACCACATTGTATTGGTCTTAAGAAAAGCCTAGCTGCCAAAAATTTTAGGCCTCATTGTTAACAATAAATATAATTGGAAACCACATTGTATTAGTCTTAAGAAAATCCTAGCTGCCAGACCAAATGTAGTTAATTATCTAGCTAACAAAGAATGTAATACCCATATTAGCACTTTATGTAATATTTCAAAGTCACTACTACTTAGCAAGATCGACTATGGGTTGTTTATTTACGGCAACTCACCAAAATCAACCATCAACGCCATCAAAGCCCCATACCACCAAGCTGACCGACGTAGCATCAACGCCTTTCGAACCAGCCCTATGAAAAATGTCCTCGTTGAAGCTGGACTTCCCACGATAGAAGAACGAATAGAATCCGCTAAAGCCAAACTTTACATAAAGCTCCTACACTCTAACAACTCCATTATTAGCAGGGATTTTGCTTTAGCAAGGAACCTAAAACACCCAAAAAGAGTTCAGTCATCAATAGCAAGTGCTCTCATAATTGCAAAAAATCTGCCCCAATGTACCAAGTTGAGGCTACCACTAAATCAGATGCAGCAGTCCAACAACCTCAAAACTCGCCAACACTACTTTCACGAGACTACGACTGGGGCACACAGCCCATACTCAGCATTTACTTAAAGGCACCTCTCCACCTATATGCAACACTTGCAACAGATTTTTCCACACCAACCACATGCTGTGTCCCGCACACCTACCTCAACACTGCACAAACAAACCAGTTCATCTTCTGCTTTAATCTCCATCCCAACATAACATTAATTTAATTTTCGATTATATCAAAAAACTAAACATAGATATTTAAGATTACTTCAGAGCCGCAGGTCTCGCCAGCTAGCGCTCTATATTCATATGTTAGTTTATAATTTTAATTATATTCTAATAAATTATAATAATAATAATTATTTCCACTAATTACTTCACTGATTTCACTTAATTGCGTCCGTACATACGTCCGTGAGCTATGACTGTCAGCGAGATAATGCTTGGCAGCACCGACAATAATGGCATTTGTGGCAGTCAGGGGTGGAATCGTGTAAGGTGATGGTTGATCGTTAATGGTCACAATCTTCGGTTTTCGATTGTGTCACGCTGACCACGTTAAATGCCAAAACACTTAATAAATTACACATTCAAATCGATTACGAAACATAAATGAAAGTAGACCACAGCCATGAATCAAAAATTGCACAAACATTTTAAAATTATCTAAAACATCAACAACACCTACAAATGCTTGATATCGTGAGCCACATACCCCAAACTACTGAATGAATGAATAAATTCAGGGATGAACACACAGAAGATAACGGTTAAATCAGTATTTTATCCGCGCTAGTGGCTATAAATATCTCGGGCAACTTAATAGGATATAGGATTTGCTGTTAGTTTATTTTACGTTGCAAGTTGATTTAAGCGTACATACGTTTGCAAAAAAAAAAAACACGCCTTGAGATAAATGTTTACCAACGAACGATAACCTTATTCAAAGTTAAAAGGTAACAAATTCTCGCCTCACATCAAAATCTGTTCTTGAATTCAAGGGAGGTGACAAAAAACCATTGAAGTTCTTACTCCAAATAAATTCAAAAAGTTAGCAGCAGACGGCATTTGTATTCAAGTAGTATCACTTTCCATTCGGCGGTGGCATTTGATAATATAAGAATGCAATTGTTTCAGAACTCGGAAATATAGGTGCGCGTATATAATTACATTTCAATGAAAGACCAAGAAAAATGGCAATGCAAACGTTTTTCCTTTCTTAAAAAAATTAACGAAAAATGACTTGAAAATTAATTCAATTCAAGTAATGTTCTGTTTTATTGTTTTATTTTTCACTTAGATTATTTCGTGAAATATGTTGTTTCGGTTCGTTACGAAAAGCGTCAATATGAAAACATAAATAGATCTGAAAATAATAAATGAATGTAATATTATTTTCCGTTTTGTTACTGTTTCCTTGTCTCATTATGTATAGTTCGTATTTATATATTTGAAGACAATTTTACATCTATATTTTTATACACACATTTGCATGTAGGTATAATAACTGATTTCAATATTTATTTGTTTCAAATTTAAAAATGCTTTACATATTTTAATATATTGCAGTTATTGAAGTACACGTATACAACAAATGATTATACTCTGTTTTAACACTAACTGTATTGATGATTTGGAAAATACCAAATATTTCATAAATGTATTCTACAAATTTTGATTTTGACGCCCGAAACTACACTTGTTGCTCTTAGTTTTGCCATCAAAGAACAATTCAATGTAACGGCTACCAATTTGTTCCATATGTTTTTTCATTGCGTTTTGAGAATCTTCATATGAATTAAAGAAAGCATCTGCAGTCCTTTATTATTAAAAATAATTTCTACGTTACTTGGACGAATAGGTTCGAAAAACTGTAAAGAGTTTAAATAATTTATTGACTTATGGTAATATTATTAATCATACTTTCAAGACATCTTTTTCAAAAGTATTGTATGGAAGCCCGCGCATGTGGATAAAATACTGGTCGTTATCAATCCGAAAATTCCTATTGATTCCAAAAATATTCATAGGTAGTTCTAAATCTGTCTTATATCTGTCTGCCCATCATAGCCGCAACATTTACTGCTTCGTTATTTCCACTTTCATAAATGTCAAATCATTCCCGTCGTTGTCTGAATGATTATGTTTAGTTTATTTGTATAAAAGTTTATAATAAGATAGCCATACCATAATTGAATCCAATGTTGTTATCGAAGTTTTGACCATTTTTAGCATTGAAACCTCTCACATCTTTATTAATTTTATTAATTGCAATTCCAAATTAGTATTTTTCACGATTGTTGCAACCAATATTTGAGTTGATTCCCGTGCCCGTATTGTGAATATGCATTGATCTACCAGTTATTGCCGCAGCTATCATTTTTGAAACCGCTCTGCATACCAAATCCATCTGCATGGAAACTTTTCAAAAGACATCTCACTACAACAAACTTCATTACTTACAAAAAGGCTAATGCAAATTTCGTCGTGAAGTCAAGGAGAGCAAAGCTAAAAGCTTGTATGAGTTCACACCTGCCATAAACCCCAACACGACACCAGAAAAAATCTGGCATTGTATTCGTAGCCTCAGTGGTAATTCTGTTCCACACTCCATTAACTCAATCACAACACCTCAGGGAACTTCTCCTCAGGAAATAAGCAACTATTTTGCTAATAGATGGTCAAATGACTCTAGAGATGATCATTTTCCAAAATCAACCATCAACGCCATCAAAGCCCCATACCACCAAGCTGACCGACGTAGCATCAACGCCTTTCGAACCAGCCCTATGAAAAATGTCCTCGTTGAAGCTGAACTTCCCACGATAGAAGAACGAATAGAATCCGCTAAAGCCAAACTTTACATAAAGCTCCTACACGCTAACAACTCCATTATTAGCAGGGATTTTGCTTTAGCAAGGAACCTAAAACACCCAAAAAGAGTTCAGTCATCAATAGCAAGTGCTCTCATAATTGCAAAAAATCTGGATCTCCCGCATTCAACAAACCCCAACTGTCCCACCATGGGCTACTAAGCATTACACCAAAAGAGACTTACCTTGCTTCGTTTCTCCGCATTTCCACATCCCTAAAAGCGAAAGGCTGGGAGTTCATCTTTAGGGACGGTTCCAAGAAGAACAACAGTACTTCTTTTGACGTCGCCAATTAAAATGGTACTTTAATTCTTGGAGGTTTACTACCAACATATGCCTCCGTGTTTACAGCAGAAGCCCTAGCCATCTACAAACCTTTATGGATAACTGGTAAACAGTGTGGAAGATATGTGATCTGCTCGGACAGTTTGCCCACTATCAACGCGGTAAAAAATCCCCAAAAGAACACAGCCATCATCTCGGATATCCGCAACTACATTGCTAAGGCTCAAAAAAAAAAAAAATAAAAATAATGTGGGTCCCAAGCCACGTCGGAACGAACTTGCGGACCAAGAAGCTGGGCTCGCGCACCGAGCCCCAATGTACCAATTTGAGGCTACCACTAAATCAGATGCAGCAGTCCAACAACCTCAAAACTCGCCAACACTACTTTCACGAGACTACGACTGGGGCACACAGCCCATACACATCAGCATTTACTTAAAGGCACCTCTCCACCTATATACAACACTTGCAACAGATTGTTCGACATCAACATACCGTGTCAAGCACACCTACCTCATCACTGCACAAACAAACCAGTTCATCTTCTGCTTAAATCTCCATGCCAACATAACATTAATTTAATTTTCGATTATATCAAAAAACTAAACATAGATATTTAAGATTACTTCAGAGCCGCAGGTCTCGCCAGCTAGCGCTCTATATTCATATGTTAGTTTATAATTTTAATTATATTCTAATAAATTATAATAATAATAATTATTTCCACTAATTACTTCACTGATTTCACTTAATTGCGTCCGTACATACGTCCGTGAGCTATGACTGTCAGCGAGATAATGCTTGGCAGCACCGACAATAATGGCATTTGTGGCAGTCAGGGGTGGAATCGTGTAAGGTGATGGTTGATCGTTAATGGTCACAATCTTCGGTTTTCGATTGTGTCACGCTGACCACGTTAAATGCCAAAACACTTAATAAATTACACATTCAAATCGATTACGAAACATAAATGAAAGTAGACCACAGCCATGAATCAAAAATTGCACAAACATTTTAAAATTATCTAAAACATCAACAACACCTACAAATGCTTGATATCGTGAGCCACATACCCCAAACTACTGAATGAATGAATAAATTCAGGGATGAACACACAGAAGATAACGGTTAAATCAGTATTTTATCCGCGCTAGTGGCTATAAATATCTCGGGCAACTTAATAGGATATAGGATTTGCTGTTAGTTTATTTTACGTTGCAAGTTGATTTAAGCGTACATACGTTTGCAAAAAAAAAAACACGCCTTGAGATAAATGTTTACCAACGAACGATAACCTTATTCAAAGTTAAAAGGTAACAAATTCTCGCCTCACATCAAAATCTGTTCTTGAATTCAAGGGAGGTGACAAAAAACCATTGAAGTTCTTACTCCAAATAAATTCAAAAAGTTAGCAGCAGACGGCATTTGTATTCAAGTAGTATCACTTTCCATTCGGCGGTGGCATTTGATAATATAAGAATGCAATTGTTTCAGAACTCGGAAATATAGGTGCGCGTATATAATTACATTTCAATGAAAGACCAAGAAAAATGGCAATGCAAACGTTTTTCCTTTCTTAAAAAAATTAACGAAAAATGACTTGAAAATTAATTCAATTCAAGTAATGTTCTGTTTTATTGTTTTATTTTTCACTTAGATTATTTCGTGAAATATGTTGTTTCGGTTCGTTACGAAAAGCGTCAATATGAAAACATAAATAGATCTGAAAATAATAAATGAATGTAATATTATTTTCCGTTTTGTTACTGTTTCCTTGTCTCATTATGTATAGTTCGTATTTATATATTTGAAGACAATTTTACATCTATATTTTTATACACACATTTGCATGTAGGTATAATAACTGATTTCAATATTTATTTGTTTCAAATTTAAAAATGCTTTACATATTTTAATATATTGCAGTTATTGAAGTACACGTATACAACAAATGATTATACTCTGTTTTAACACTAACTGTATTGATGATTTGGAAAATACCAAATATTTCATAAATGTATTCTACAAATTTTGATTTTGACGCCCGAAACTACACTTGTTGCTCTTAGTTTTGCCATCAAAGAACAATTCAATGTAACGGCTACCAATTTGTTCCATATGTTTTTTCATTGCGTTTTGAGAATCTTCATATGAATTAAAGAAAGCATCTGCAGTCCTTTATTATTAAAAATAATTTCTACGTTACTTGGACGAATAGGTTCGAAAAACTGTAAAGAGTTTAAATAATTTATTGACTTATGGTAATATTATTAATCATACTTTCAAGACATCTTTTTCAAAAGTATTGTATGGAAGCCCGCGCATGTGGATAAAATACTGGTCGTTATCAATCCGAAAATTCCTATTGATTCCAAAAATATTCATAGGTAGTTCTAAATCTGTCTTATATCTGTCTGCCCATCATAGCCGCAACATTTACTGCTTCGTTATTTCCACTTTCATAAATGTCAAATCATTCCCGTCGTTGTCTGAATGATTATGTTTAGTTTATTTGTATAAAAGTTTATAATAAGATAGCCATACCATAATTGAATCCAATGTTGTTATCGAAGTTTTGACCATTTTTAGCATTGAAACCTCTCACATCTTTATTAATTTTATTAATTGCAATTCCAAATTAGTATTTTTCACGATTGTTGCAACCAATATTTGAGTTGATTCCCGTGCCCGTATTGTGAATATGCATTGATCTACCAGTTATTGCCGCAGCTATCATTTTTGAAACCGCTCTGCATACCAAATCCATCTGCATGGAAACTTTTCAAAAGACATCTCACTACAACAAACTTCATTACTTACAAAAAGGCTAATGCAAATTTCGTCGTGAAGTCAAGGAGAGCAAAGCTAAAAGCTTGTATGAGTTCACATCTGCCCTAAACCCCAACACGACACCAGAAAAAATCTGGCATTGTATTCGTAGCCTCAGTGGTAATTCTGTTCCACACTCCATTAACGCAATCACAACACCTCAGGGAACAAGAACTTCTCAGGAAATAAGCAACTATTTTGCTAATAGATGGTCAAATGACTCTAGAGACTTCCAAATGTTTTTTCATTGCGTTTTGAGAATCTTCATATGAATTAAAGAAAGCATCTGCAGTCCTTTATTATTAAAAATAATTTCTACGTTACTTGGACGAATAGGTTCGAAAAACTGTAAAGAGTTTAAATAATTTATTGACTTATGGTAATATTATTAATCATACTTTCAAGACATCTTTTTCAAAAGTATTGTATGGAAGCCCGCGCATGTGGATAAAATACTGGTCGTTATCAATCCGAAAATTCCTATTGATTCCAAAAATATTCATAGGTAGTTCTAAATCTGTCTTATATCTGTCTGCCCATCATAGCCGCAACATTTACTGCTTCGTTATTTCCACTTTCATAAATGTCAAATCATTCCCGTCGTTGTCTGATTGATTATGTTTAGTTTATTTGTATAAAAGTTTATAATAAGATAGCCATACCATAATTGAATCCAATGTTGTTATCGAAGTTTTGACCATTTTTAGCATTGAAACCTCTCACATCTTTATTAATTTTATTAATTCCAATTCCAAATTAGAAGTATTTTTCACGATTGTTGCAACCAATATTTGAGTTGATTCCCGTGCCCGTATTGTGAATATGCATTGATCTACCAGTTATTGCCGCAGCTATCATTTTTGAAACCGCTCTGCATACCAAATCCATCTGCATGGAAACTTTTCAAAAGACATCTCACTACAACAAACTTCATTACTTACAAAAAGGCTAATGCAATTTTCGTCGTGAAGTCAAGGAGAGCAAAGCTAAAAGCTTGTATGAATTCACATCTGCCCTAAACCCCAACACGACACCAGAAAAAATCTGGCATTGTATTCGTAGCCTCAGTGGTAATTCTGTTCCACACTCCATTAACTCAATCACAACACCTCAGGGAACAAGAACTTCTCCTCAGGAAATAAGCAACTATTTTGCTAATAGATGGTCAAATGACTCTAGAGATGATAATTTTCCCCCTGGCTTCAGAACAGAAAATCAATTAGCTTTATCCTGCTCAATTGTGTCCAACCCAATATCAGCACCTGCCAGACGTATAGAATCAGACATTACCCTAATAGAACTAAAATGTTGTCTAACTAAACTCAAAGGCAAACACCCAGTAGGGATTGTATATCATACCCCATGCTAAAAAATCTTCCACACATAGCAAAATCCAGACAAATTTCATTTTATAACAACATCCTACAAACTGGTACAATTCCCCAATATTGGAAGTTAGCAACAGTTCTTCCTCTTCCTAAACCAAAGAGAGATATTAGTGTAATAGAAGGATATCGTCCTATCTCCCTCGTGCCTTGCATCTCATACTCTGGTTGATTGAATCAAAATATCTTCTTAGCCAGAATCAAGTAGCTTTCAGAGCAAATAAGGGATGTGCTGATGCACTCATACATCTGGATTTTTACGTAACCAAGGCACTCCATGCTCGGAACCACGTTACCATTCTTTCTCTAGATTTTGAAAAAACTTTTGACAAAATATTTATCCGCTTGGTTTTAAACAAAATCAAAGACTGGGGTATTGGACCGAAAATCTTTAACTATATTCGTTCATTATTAACTCATAGGAAAATTTGCGTCAGAGGCAATAATAATTACTCTTCAACCCTTCCTATTTTTAATGGTATGCCTCAAGGCTAACCACTCTCAGTGGATCTATTCAAAATTACCTTCGATGAACTATCTAAGATAATTAGTAAACACAGACACTTAGATCATTGCATTTACGCAGACGATGTTTTCGTGCTGAGTAAAAGCGTAGATCTAAGTAAAACTAATCATTTATTTACGTCACTAATTGAAGACATCTTAAATTGGTCTAAACTCTCTGGTGCAAAGCTTTCTCTCGACAAATGCAAAACTTTGCACATCTGTCGGAAAAAGTCTTGCAACAGCGACTCATTATCTCTAAAAATTAATAATGTAAATATCAGTAGTGTACATAATTTAAAAAATTTAGACCTCATTGTTAACAATAAATATAATTGGAAACCACATTGTATTGGTCTTAAGAAAAGCCTAGCTGCCAAACATTTTAGGCCTCATTGTTAACAATAAATATAATTGGAAACCACATTGTATTAGTCTTAAGAAAATCCTAGCTGCCAGACCAAATGTAGTTAATTATCTAGCTAACAAAGAATGTAATACCCATATTAGCACTTTATGTAATATTTCAAAGTCACTACTACTTAGCAAGATCGACTATGGGTTGTTTATTTACGGCAACTCACCAAAATCAACCATCAACGCCATCAAAGCCCCATACCACCAAGCTGACCGACGTAGCATCAACGCCTTTCGAACCAGCCCTATGAAAAATGTCCTCGTTGAAGCTGGACTTCCCACGATAGAAGAACGAATAGAATCCGCTAAAGCGAAACTTTACATAAAGCTCCTACACTCTAACAACTCCATTATTAGCAGGGATTTTGCTTTAGCAAGGAACCTAAAACACCCAAAAAGAGTTCAGTCATCAATAGCAAGTGCTCT
The DNA here is from genome assembly GCA_905231855.2 of Eristalis tenax. Classification (NCBI taxonomy): domain Eukaryota; kingdom Metazoa; phylum Arthropoda; class Insecta; order Diptera; family Syrphidae; genus Eristalis; species Eristalis tenax. The sequence continues at coordinate 82,311,654 of HG993124.1, read as the reverse complement.
CATAATTGCAAAAAATCTGCCCCAATGTACCAAGTTGAGGCTACCACTAAATCAGATGCAGCAGTCCAACAACCTCAAAACTCGCCAACACTACTTTCACGAGACTACGACTGGGGCACACAGCCCATACTCAGCATTTACTTAAAGGCACCTCTCCACCTATATGCAACACTTGCAACAGATTTTTCCACACCAACCACATGCTGTGTCCCGCACACCTACCTCAACACTGCACAAACAAACCAGTTCATCTTCTGCTTAAATCTCCATCCCAACATAACATTAATTTAATTTTCGATTATATCAAAAAACTAAACATAGATATTTAAGATTACTTCAGAGCCGCAGGTCTCGCCAGCTAGCGCTCTATATTCATATGTTAGTTTATAATTTTAATTATATTCTAATAAATTATAATAATAATAATTATTTCCACTAATTACTTCACTGATTTCACTTAATTGCGTCCGTACATACGTCCGTGAGCTATGACTGTCAGCGAGATAATGCTTGGCAGCACCGACAATAATGGCATTTGTGGCAGTCAGGGGTGGAATCGTGTAAGGTGATGGTTGATCGTTAATGGTCACAATCTTCGGTTTTCGATTGTGTCACGCTGACCACGTTAAATGCCAAAACACTTAATAAATTACACATTCAAATCGATTACGAAACATAAATGAAAGTAGACCACAGCCATGAATCAAAAATTGCACAAACATTTTAAAATTATCTAAAACATCAACAACACCTACAAATGCTTGATATCGTGAGCCACATACCCCAAACTACTGAATGAATGAATAAATTCAGGGATGAACACACAGAAGATAACGGTTAAATCAGTATTTTATCCGCGCTAGTGGCTATAAATATCTCGGGCAACTTAATAGGATATAGGATTTGCTGTTAGTTTATTTTACGTTGCAAGTTGATTTAAGCGTACATACGTTTGCAAAAAAAAAAAACACGCCTTGAGATAAATGTTTACCAACGAACGAAAACCTTATTCAAAGTTAAAAGGTAACAAATTCTCGCCTCACATCAAAATCTGTTCTTGAATTCAAGGGAGGTGACAAAAAACCATTGAAATTCTTACTCCAAATAAATTCAAAAAGTTAGCAGCAGACGGCATTTGTATTCAAGTAGTATCACTTTCCATTCGGCGGTGGCATTTGATAATTTAAGAATGCAATTGTTTCAGAACTCGGAAGTATAGGTGCGCGTATATAATTACATTTCAATGAAAGACCAAGAAAAATGGCAATGCAAACGTTTTTCCTTTCTTAAAAAAATTAACGAAAAATGACTTGAAAATTAATTCAATTCAAGTAATGTTCTGTTTTATTGTTTTATTTTTCACTTAGATTATTTCGTGAAATATGTTGTTTCGGTTCGTTACGAAAAGCGTCAATATGAAAACATAAATAGATCTGAAAATAATAAATGAATGTAATATTATTTTCCGTTTTGTTACTGTTTCCTTGTCTCATTATGTATAGTTCGTATTTATATATTTGAAGACAATTTTACATCTATATTTTTATACACACATTTGCATGTAGGTATAATAACTGATTTCAATATTTATTTGTTTCAAATTTAAAAATGCTTTACATATTTTAATATATTGCAGTTATTGAAGTACACGTATACAACAAATGATTATACTCTGTTTTAACACTAACTGTATTGATGATTTGGAAAATACCAAATATTTCATAAATGTATTCTACAAATTTTGATTTTGACGCCCGAAACTACACTTGTTGCTCTTAGTTTTGCCATCAAAGAACAATTCAATGTAACGGCTACCAATTTGTTCCATATGTTTTTTCATTGCGTTTTGAGAATCTTCATATGAATTAAAGAAAGCATCTGCAGTCCTTTATTATTAAAAATAATTTCTACGTTACTTGGACGAATAGGTTCGAAAAACTGTAAAGAGTTTAAATAATTTATTGACTTATGGTAATATTATTAATCATACTTTCAAGACATCTTTTTCAAAAGTATTGTATGGAAGCCCGCGCATGTGGATAAAATACTGGTCGTTATCAATCCGAAAATTCCTATTGATTCCAAAAATATTCATAGGTAGTTCTAAATCTGTCTTATATCTGTCTGCCCATCATAGCCGCAACATTTACTGCTTCGTTATTTCCACTTTCATAAATGTCAAATCATTCCCGTCGTTGTCTGAATGATTATGTTTAGTTTATTTGTATAAAAGTTTATAATAAGATAGCCATACCATAATTGAATCCAATGTTGTTATCGAAGTTTTGACCATTTTTAGCATTGAAACCTCTCACATCTTTATTAATTTTATTAATTGCAATTCCAAATTAGTATTTTTCACGATTGTTGCAACCAATATTTGAGTTGATTCCCGTGCCCGTATTGTGAATATGCATTGATCTACCAGTTATTGCCGCAGCTATCATTTTTGAAACCGCTCTGCATACCAAATCCATCTGCATGGAAACTTTTCAAAAGACATCTCACTACAACAAACTTCATTACTTACAAAAAGGCTAATGCAAATTTCGTCGTGAAGTCAAGGAGAGCAAAGCTAAAAGCTTGTATGAGTTCACATCTGCCCTAAACCCCAACACGACACCAGAAAAAATCTGGCATTGTATTCGTAGCCTCAGTGGTAATTCTGTTCCACACTCCATTAACGCAATCACAACACCTCAGGGAACAAGAACTTCTCAGGAAATAAGCAACTATTTTGCTAATAGATGGTCAAATGACTCTAGAGACTTCCAAATGTTTTTTCATTGCGTTTTGAGAATCTTCATATGAATTAAAGAAAGCATCTGCAGTCCTTTATTATTAAAAATAATTTCTACGTTACTTGGACGAATAGGTTCGAAAAACTGTAAAGAGTTTAAATAATTTATTGACTTATGGTAATATTATTAATCATACTTTCAAGACATCTTTTTCAAAAGTATTGTATGGAAGCCCGCGCATGTGGATAAAATACTGGTCGTTATCAATCCGAAAATTCCTATTGATTCCAAAAATATTCATAGGTAGTTCTAAATCTGTCTTATATCTGTCTGCCCATCATAGCCGCAACATTTACTGCTTCGTTATTTCCACTTTCATAAATGTCAAATCATTCCCGTCGTTGTCTGATTGATTATGTTTAGTTTATTTGTATAAAAGTTTATAATAAGATAGCCATACCATAATTGAATCCAATGTTGTTATCGAAGTTTTGACCATTTTTAGCATTGAAACCTCTCACATCTTTATTAATTTTATTAATTCCAATTCCAAATTAGAAGTATTTTTCACGATTGTTGCAACCAATATTTGAGTTGATTCCCGTGCCCGTATTGTGAATATGCATTGATCTACCAGTTATTGCCGCAGCTATCATTTTTGAAACCGCTCTGCATACCAAATCCATCTGCATGGAAAATTTTCAAAAGACATCTCACTACAACAAACTTCATTACTTACAAAAAGGCTAATGCAATTTTCGTCGTGAAGTCAAGGAGAGCAAAGCTAAAAGCTTGTATGAATTCACATCTGCCCTAAACCCCAACACGACACCAGAAAAAATCTGGCATTGTATTCGTAGCCTCAGTGGTAATTCTGTTCCACACTCCATTAACTCAATCACAACACCTCAGGGAACAAGAACTTCTCCTCAGGAAATAAGCAACTATTTTGCTAATAGATGGTCAAATGACTCTAGAGATGATAATTTTCCCCCTGGCTTCAGAACAGAGAATCAATTAGCTTTATCCTGCTCAATTGTGTCCAACCCAATATCAGCACCTGCCAGACGTATAGAATCAGACATTACCCTAATAGAACTAAAATGTTGTCTAACTAAACTCAAAGGCAAACACCCAGTAGGGATTGTATATCATACCCCATGCTAAAAAATCTTCCACACATAGCAAAATCCAGACAAATTTCATTTTATAACAACATCCTACAAACTGGTACAATTCCCCAATATTGGAAGTTAGCAACAGTTCTTCCTCTTCCTAAACCAAAGAGAGATATTAGTGTAATAGAAGGATATCGTCCTATCTCCCTCGTGCCTTGCATCTCATACTCTGGTTGATTGAATCAAAATATCTTCTTAGCCAGAATCAAGTAGCTTTCAGAGCAAATAAGGGATGTGCTGATGCACTCATACATCTGGATTTTTACGTAACCAAGGCACTCCATGCTCGGAACCACGTTACCATTCTTTCTCTAGATTTTGAAAAAACTTTTGACAAAATATTTATCCGCTTGGTTTTAAACAAAATCAAAGACTGGGGTATTGGACCGAAAATCTTTAACTATATTCGTTCATTATTAACTCATAGGAAAATTTGCGTCAGAGGCAATAATAATTACTCTTCAACCCTTCCTATTTTTAATGGTATGCCTCAAGGCTAACCACTCTCAGTGGATCTATTCAAAATTACCTTCGATGAACTATCTAAGATAATTAGTAAACACAGACACTTAGATCATTGCATTTACGCAGACGATGTTTTCGTGCTGAGTAAAAGCGTAGATCTAAGTAAAACTAATCATTTATTTACGTCACTAATTGAAGACATCTTAAATTGGTCTAAACTCTCTGGTGCAAAGCTTTCTCTCGACAAATGCAAAACTTTGCACATCTGTCGGAAAAAGTCTTGCAACAGCGACTCATTATCTCTAAAAATTAATAATGTAAATATCAGTAGTGTACATAATTTAAAAAATTTAGACCTCATTGTTAACAATAAATATAATTGGAAACCACATTGTATTGGTCTTAAGAAAAGCCTAGCTGCCAAAAATTTTAGGCCTCATTGTTAACAATAAATATAATTGGAAACCACATTGTATTAGTCTTAAGAAAATCCTAGCTGCCAGACCAAATGTAGTTAATTATCTAGCTAACAAAGAATGTAATACCCATATTAGCACTTTATGTAATATTTCAAAGTCACTACTACTTAGCAAGATCGACTATGGGTTGTTTATTTACGGCAACTCACCAAAATCAACCATCAACGCCATCAAAGCCCCATACCACCAAGCTGACCGACGTAGCATCAACGCCTTTCGAACCAGCCCTATGAAAAATGTCCTCGTTGAAGCTGGACTTCCCACGATAGAAGAACGAATAGAATCCGCTAAAGCCAAACTTTACATAAAGCTCCTACACTCTAACAACTCCATTATTAGCAGGGATTTTGCTTTAGCAAGGAACCTAAAACACCCAAAAAGAGTTCAGTCATCAATAGCAAGTGCTCTCATAATTGCAAAAAATCTGCCCCAATGTACCAAGTTGAGGCTACCACTAAATCAGATGCAGCAGTCCAACAACCTCAAAACTCGCCAACACTACTTTCACGAGACTACGACTGGGGCACACAGCCCATACTCAGCATTTACTTAAAGGCACCTCTCCACCTATATGCAACACTTGCAACAGATTTTTCCACACCAACCACATGCTGTGTCCCGCACACCTACCTCAACACTGCACAAACAAACCAGTTCATCTTCTGCTTAAATCTCCATCCCAACATAACATTAATTTAATTTTCGATTATATCAAAAAACTAAACATAGATATTTAAGATTACTTCAGAGCCGCAGGTCTCGCCAGCTAGCGCTCTATATTCATATGTTAGTTTATAATTTTAATTATATTCTAATAAATTATAATAATAATAATTATTTCCACTAATTACTTCACTGATTTCACTTAATTGCGTCCGTACATACGTCCGTGAGCTATGACTGTCAGCGAGATAATGCTTGGCAGCACCGACAATAATGGCATTTGTGGCAGTCAGGGGTGGAATCGTGTAAGGTGATGGTTGATCGTTAATGGTCACAATCTTCGGTTTTCGATTGTGTCACGCTGACCACGTTAAATGCCAAAACACTTAATAAATTACACATTCAAATCGATTACGAAACATAAATGAAAGTAGACCACAGCCATGAATCAAAAATTGCACAAACATTTTAAAATTATCTAAAACATCAACAACACCTACAAATGCTTGATATCGTGAGCCACATACCCCAAACTACTGAATGAATGAATATATTCAGGGATGAACACACAGAAGATAACGGTTAAATCAGTATTTTATCCGCGCTAGTGGCTATAAATATCTCGGGCAACTTAATAGGATATAGGATTTGCTGTTAGTTTATTTTACGTTGCAAGTTGATTTAAGCGTACATACGTTTGCAAAAAAAAAAAACACGCCTTGAGATAAATGTTTACCAACGAACGATAACCTTATTCAAAGTTAAAAGGTAACAAATTCTCGCCTCACATCAAAATCTGTTCTTGAATTCAAGGGAGGTGACAAAAAACCATTGAAGTTCTTACTCCAAATAAATTCAAAAAGTTAGCAGCAGACGGCATTTGTATTCAAGTAGTATCACTTTCCATTCGGCGGTGGCATTTGATAATATAAGAATGCAATTGTTTCAGAACTCGGAAATATAGGTGCGCGTATATAATTACATTTCAATGAAAGACCAAGAAAAATGGCAATGCAAACGTTTTTCCTTTCTTAAAAAAATTAACGAAAAATGACTTGAAAATTAATTCAATTCAAGTAATGTTCTGTTTTATTGTTTTATTTTTCACTTAGATTATTTCGTGAAATATGTTGTTTCGGTTCGTTACGAAAAGCGTCAATATGAAAACATAAATAGATCTGAAAATAATAAATGAATGTAATATTATTTTCCGTTTTGTTACTGTTTCCTTGTCTCATTATGTATAGTTCGTATTTATATATTTGAAGACAATTTTACATCTATATTTTTATACACACATTTGCATGTAGGTATAATAACTGATTTCAATATTTATTTGTTTCAAATTTAAAAATGCTTTACATATTTTAATATATTGCAGTTATTGAAGTACACGTATACAACAAATGATTATACTCTGTTTTAACACTAACTGTATTGATGATTTGGAAAATACCAAATATTTCATAAATGTATTCTACAAATTTTGATTTTGACGCCCGAAACTACACTTGTTGCTCTTAGTTTTGCCATCAAAGAACAATTCAATGTAACGGCTACCAATTTGTTCCATATGTTTTTTCATTGCGTTTTGAGAATCTTCATATGAATTAAAGAAAGCATCTGCAGTCCTTTATTATTAAAAATAATTTCTACGTTACTTGGACGAATAGGTTCGAAAAACTGTAAAGAGTTTAAATAATTTATTGACTTATGGTAATATTATTAATCATACTTTCAAGACATCTTTTTCAAAAGTATTGTATGGAAGCCCGCGCATGTGGATAAAATACTGGTCGTTATCAATCCGAAAATTCCTATTGATTCCAAAAATATTCATAGGTAGTTCTAAATCTGTCTTATATCTGTCTGCCCATCATAGCCGCAACATTTACTGCTTCGTTATTTCCACTTTCATAAATGTCAAATCATTCCCGTCGTTGTCTGAATGATTATGTTTAGTTTATTTGTATAAAAGTTTATAATAAGATAGCCATACCATAATTGAATCCAATGTTGTTATCGAAGTTTTGACCATTTTTAGCATTGAAACCTCTCACATCTTTATTAATTTTATTAATTGCAATTCCAAATTAGTATTTTTCACGATTGTTGCAACCAATATTTGAGTTGATTCCCGTGCCCGTATTGTGAATATGCATTGATCTACCAGTTATTGCCGCAGCTATCATTTTTGAAACCGCTCTGCATACCAAATCCATCTGCATGGAAACTTTTCAAAAGACATCTCACTACAACAAACTTCATTACTTACAAAAAGGCTAATGCAAATTTCGTCGTGAAGTCAAGGAGAGCAAAGCTAAAAGCTTGTATGAGTTCACATCTGCCCTAAACCCCAACACGACACCAGAAAAAATCTGGCATTGTATTCGTAGCCTCAGTGGTAATTCTGTTCCACACTCCATTAACGCAATCACAACACCTCAGGGAACAAGAACTTCTCAGGAAATAAGCAACTATTTTGCTAATAGATGGTCAAATGACTCTAGAGACTTCCAAATGTTTTTTCATTGCGTTTTGAGAATCTTCATATGAATTAAAGAAAGCATCTGCAGTCCTTTATTATTAAAAATAATTTCTACGTTACTTGGACGAATAGGTTCGAAAAACTGTAAAGAGTTTAAATAATTTATTGACTTATGGTAATATTATTAATCATACTTTCAAGACATCTTTTTCAAAAGTATTGTATGGAAGCCCGCGCATGTGGATAAAATACTGGTCGTTATAAATCCGAAAATTCCTATTGATTCCAAAAATATTCATAGGTAGTTCTAAATCTGTCTTATATCTGTCTGCCCATCATAGCCGCAACATTTACTGCTTCGTTATTTCCACTTTCATAAATGTCAAATCATTCCCGTCGTTGTCTGATTGATTATGTTTAGTTTATTTGTATAAAAGTTTATAATAAGATAGCCATACCATAATTGAATCCAATGTTGTTATCGAAGTTTTGACCATTTTTAGCATTGAAACCTCTCACATCTTTATTAATTTTATTAATTGCAATTCCAAATTAGTATTTTTCACGATTGTTGCAACCAATATTTGAGTTGATTCCCGTGCCCGTATTGTGAATATGCATTGATCTACCAGTTATTGCCGCAGCTATCATTTTTGAAACCGCTCTGCATACCAAATCCATCTGCATGGAAACTTTTCAAAAGACATCTCACTACAACAAACTTCATTACTTACAAAAAGGCTAACGCAATTTTCGTCGTGAAGTCAAGGAGAGCAAAGCTAAAAGCTTGTATGAATTCACATCTGCCCTAAACCCCAACACGACACCAGAAAAAATCTGGCATTGTATTCGTAGCCTCAGTGGTAATTCTGTTCCACACTCCATTAACTCAATCACAACACCTCAGGGAACAAGAACTTCTCCTCAGGAAATAAGCAACTATTTTGCTAATAGATGGTCAAATGACTCTAGAGATGATAATTTTCCCCCTGGCTTCAGAACAGAAAATCAATTAGCTTTATCCTGCTCAATTGTGTCCAACCCAATATCAGCACCTGCCAGACGTATAGAATCAGACATTACCCTAATAGAACTAAAATGTTGTCTAACTAAACTCAAAGGCAAACACCCAGTAGGGATTGTATATCATACCCCATGCTAAAAAATCTTCCACACATAGCAAAATCCAGACAAATTTCATTTTATAACAACATCCTACAAACTGGTACAATTCCCCAATATTGGAAGTTAGCAACAGTTCTTCCTCTTCCTAAACCAAAGAGAGATATTAGTGTAATAGAAGGATATCGTCCTATCTCCCTCGTGCCTTGCATCTCATACTCTGGTTGATTGAATCAAAATATCTTCTTAGCCAGAATCAAGTAGCTTTCAGAGCAAATAAGGGATGTGCTGATGCACTCATACATCTGGATTTTTACGTAACCAAGGCACTCCATGCTCGGAACCACGTTACCATTCTTTCTCTAGATTTTGAAAAAACTTTTGACAAAATATTTATCCGCTTGGTTTTAAACAAAATCAAAGACTGGGGTATTGGACCGAAAATCTTTAACTATATTCGTTCATTATTAACTCATAGGAAAATTTGCGTCAGAGGCAATAATAATTACTCTTCAACCCTTCCTATTTTTAATGGTATGCCTCAAGGCTAACCACTCTCAGCGGATCTATTCAAAATTACCTTCGATGAACTATCTAAGATAATTAGTAAACACAGACACTTAGATCATTGCATTTACGCAGACGATGTTTTCGTGCTGAGTAAAAGCGTAGATCTAAGTAAAACTAATCATTTATTTACGTCACTAATTGAAGACATCTTAAATTGGTCTAAACTCTCTGGTGCAAAGCTTTCTCTCGACAAATGCAAAACTTTGCACATCTGTCGGAAAAAGTCTTGCAACAGCGACTCATTATCTCTAAAAATTAATAATGTAAATATCAGTAGTGTACATAATTTAAAAAATTTAGACCTCATTGTTAACAATAAATATAATTGGAAACCACATTGTATTGGTCTTAAGAAAAGCCTAGCTGCCAAAAATTTTAGGCCTCATTGTTAACAATAAATATAATTGGAAACCACATTGTATTAGTCTTAAGAAAATCCTAGCTGCCAGACCAAATGTAGTTAATTATCTAGCTAACAAAGAATGTAATACCCATATTAGCACTTTATGTAATATTTCAAAGTCACTACTACTTAGCAAGATCGACTATGGGTTGTTTATTTACGGCAACTCACCAAAATCAACCATCAACGCCATCAAAGCCCCATACCACCAAGCTGACCGACGTAGCATCAACGCCTTTCGAACCAGCCCTATGAAAAATGTCCTCGTTGAAGCTGGACTTCCCACGATAGAAGAACGAATAGAATCCGCTAAAGCCAAACTTTACATAAAGCTCCTACACTCTAACAACTCCATTATTAGCAGGGATTTTGCTTTAGCAAGGAACCTAAAACACCCAAAAAGAGTTCAGTCATCAATAGCAAGTGCTCTCATAATTGCAAAAAATCTGCCCCAATGTACCAAGTTGAGGCTACCACTAAATCAGATGCAGCAGTCCAACAACCTCAAAACTCGCCAACACTACTTTCACGAGACTACGACTGGGGCACACAGCCCATACTCAGCATTTACTTAAAGGCACCTCTCCACCTATATGCAACACTTGCAACAGATTTTTCCACACCAACCACATGCTGTGTCCCGCACACCTACCTCAACACTGCACAAACAAACCAGTTCATCTTCTGCTTAAATCTCCATCCCAACATAACATTAATTTAATTTTCGATTATATCAAAAAACTAAACATAGATATTTAAGATTACTTCAGAGCCGCAGGTCTCGCCAGCTAGCGCTCTATATTCATATGTTAGTTTATAATTTTAATTATATTCTAATAAATTATAATAATAATAATTATTTCCACTAATTACTTCACTGATTTCACTTAATTGCGTCCGTACATACGTCCGTGAGCTATGACTGTCAGCGAGATAATGCTTGGCAGCACCGACAATAATGGCATTTGTGGCAGTCAGGGGTGGAATCGTGTAAGGTGATGGTTGATCGTTAATGGTCACAATCTTCGGTTTTCGATTGTGTCACGCTGACCACGTTAAATGCCAAAACACTTAATAAATTACACATTCAAATCGATTACGAAACATAAATGAAAGTAGACCACAGCCATGAATCAAAAATTGCACAAACATTTTAAAATTATCTAAAACATCAACAACACCTACAAATGCTTGATATCGTGAGCCACATACCCCAAACTACTGAATGAATGAATAAATTCAGGGATGAACACACAGAAGATAACGGTTAAATCAGTATTGTATCCGCGCTAGTGGCTATAAATATCTCGGGCAACTTAATAGGATATAGGATTTGCTGTTAGTTTATTTTACGTTGCAAGTTGATTTAAGCGTACATACGTTTGCAAAAAAAAAAAACACGCCTTGAGATAAATGTTTACCAACGAACGATAACCTTATTCAAAGTTAAAAGGTAACAAATTCTCGCCTCACATCAAAATCTGTTCTTGAATTCAAGGGAGGTGACAAAAAACCATTGAAGTTCTTACTCCAAATAAATTCAAAAAGTTAGCAGCAGACGGCATTTGTATTCAAGTAGTATCACTTTCCATTCGGCGGTGGCATTTGATAATATAAGAATGCAATTGTTTCAGAACTCGGAAATATAGGTGCGCGTATATAATTACATTTCAATGAAAGACCAAGAAAAATGGCAATGCAAACGTTTTTCCTTTCTTAAAAAAATTAACGAAAAATGACTTGAAAATTAATTCAATTCAAGTAATGTTCTGTTTTATTGTTTTATTTTTCACTTAGATTATTTCGTGAAATATGTTGTTTCGGTTCGTTACGAAAAGCGTCAATATGAAAACATAAATAGATCTGAAAATAATAAATGAATGTAATATTATTTTCCGTTTTGTTACTGTTTCCTTGTCTCATTATGTATAGTTCGTATTTATATATTTGAAGACAATTTTACATCTATATTTTTATACACACATTTGCATGTAGGTATAATAACTGATTTCAATATTTATTTGTTTCAAATTTAAAAATGCTTTACATATTTTAATATATTGCAGTTATTGAAGTACACGTATACAACAAATGATTATACTCTGTTTTAACACTAACTGTATTGATGATTTGGAAAATACCAAATATTTCATAAATGTATTCTACAAATTTTGATTTTGACGCCCGAAACTACACTTGTTGCTCTTAGTTTTGCCATCAAAGAACAATTCAATGTAACGGCTACCAATTTGTTCCATATGTTTTTTCATTGCGTTTTGAGAATCTTCATATGAATTAAAGAAAGCATCTGCAGTCCTTTATTATTAAAAATAATTTCTACGTTACTTGGACGAATAGGTTCGAAAAACTGTAAAGAGTTTAAATAATTTATTGACTTATGGTAATATTATTAATCATACTTTCAAGACATCTTTTTCAAAAGTATTGTATGGAAGCCCGCGCATGTGGATAAAATACTGGTCGTTATCAATCCGAAAATTCCTATTGATTCCAAAAATATTCATAGGTAGTTCTAAATCTGTCTTATATCTGTCTGCCCATCATAGCCGCAACATTTACTGCTTCGTTATTTCCACTTTCATAAATGTCAAATCATTCCCGTCGTTGTCTGAATGATTATGTTTAGTTTATTTGTATAAAAGTTTATAATAAGATAGCCATACCATAATTGAATCCAATGTTGTTATCGAAGTTTTGACCATTTTTAGCATTGAAACCTCTCACATCTTTATTAATTTTATTAATTCCAATTCCAAATTAGAAGTATTTTTCACGATTGTTGCAACCAATATTTGAGTTGATTCCCGTGCCCGTATTGTGAATATGCATTGATCTACCAGTTATTGCCGCAGCTATCATTTTTGAAACCGCTCTGCATACCAAATCCATCTGCATGGAAACTTTTCAAAAGACATCTCACTACAACAAACTTCATTACTTACAAAAAGGCTAATGCAATTTTCGTCGTGAAGTCAAGGAGAGCAAAGCTAAAAGCTTGTATGAATTCACATCTGCCCTAAACCCCAACACGACACCAGAAAAAATCTGGCATTGTATTCGTAGCCTCAGTGGTAATTCTGTTCCACACTCCATTAACTCAATCACAACACCTCAGGGAACAAGAACTTCTCCTCAGGAAATAAGCAACTATTTTGCTAATAGATGGTCAAATGACTCTAGAGATGATAATTTTCCCCCTGGCTTCAGAACAGAAAATCAATTAGCTTTATCCTGCTCAATTGTGTCCAACCCAATATCAGCACCTGCCACACGTATAGAATCAGATATTACCCTAATAGAACTAAAATGTTGTCTAACTAAACTCAAAGGCAAACACCCAGTAGGGATTGTATATCATACCCCATGCTAAAAAATCTTCCACACATAGCAAAATCCAGACAAATTTCATTTTATAACAACATCCTACAAACTGGTACAATTCCCCAATATTGGAAGTTAGCAACAGTTCTTCCTCTTCCTAAACCAAAGAGAGATATTAGTGTAATAGAAGGATATCGTCCTATCTCCCTCGTGCCTTGCATCTCATACTCTGGTTGATTGAATCAAAATATCTTCTTAGCCAGAATCAAGTAGCTTTCAGAGCAAATAAGGGATGTGCTGATGCACTCATACATCTGGATTTTTACGTAACCAAGGCACTCCATGCTCGGAACCACGTTACCATTCTTTCTCTAGATTTTGAAAAAACTTTTGACAAAATATTTATCCGCTTGGTTTTAAACAAAATCAAAGACTGGGGTATTGGATCGAAAATCTTTAACTATATTCGTTCATTATTAACTCATAGGAAAATTTGCGTCAGAGGCAATAATAATTACTCTTCAACCCTTCCTCTTTTTAATGGTATGCCTCAAGGCTAACCACTCTCAGTGGATCTATTCAAAATTACCTTCGATGAACTATCTAAGATAATTAGTAAACACAGACACTTAGATCATTGCATTTACGCAGACGATGTTTTCGTGCTGAGTAAAAGCGTAGATCTAAGTAAAACTAATCATTTATTTACGTCACTAATTGAAGACATCTTAAATTGGTCTAAACTCTCTGGTGCAAAGCTTTCTCTCGACAAATGCAAAACTTTGCACATCTGTCGGAAAAAGTCTTGCAACAGCGACTCATTATCTCTAAAAATTAATAATGTAAATATCAGTAGTGTACATAATTTAAAAAATGTAGACCTCATTGTTAACAATAAATATAATTGGAAACCACATTGTATTGGTCTTAAGAAAAGCCTAGCTGCCAAACATTTTAGGCCTCATTGTTAACAATAAATATAATTGGAAACCACATTGTATTAGTCTTAAGAAAATCCTAGCTGCCAGAGCAAATGTAGTTAATTATCTAGCTAACAAAGAATGTAATACCCATATTAGCACTTTATGTAATATTTCAAAGTCACTACTACTTAGCAAGATCGACTATGGGTTGTTTATTTACGGCAACTCACCAAAATCAACCATCAACGCCATCAAAGCCCCATACCACCAAGCTGACCGACGTAGCATCAACGCCTTTCGAACCAGCCCTATGAAAAATGTCCTCGTTGAAGCTGGACTTCCCACGATAGAAGAACGAATAGAATCCGCTAAAGCCAAACTTTACATAAAGCTCCTACACTCTAACAACTCCATTATTAGCAGGGATTTTGCTTTAGCAAGGAACCTAAAACACCCAAAAAGAGTTCAGTCATCAATAGCAAGTGCTCTCATAATTGCAAAAAATCTGCCCCAATGTACCAAGTTGAGGCTACCACTAAATCAGATGCAGCAGTCCAACAACCTCAAAACTCGCCAACACTACTTTCACGAGACTACGACTGGGGCACACAGCCCATACTCAGCATTTACTTAAAGGCACCTCTCCACCTATATGCAACACTTGCAACAGATTTTTCCACACCAACCACATGCTGTGTCCCGCACACCTACCTCAACACTGCACAAACAAACCAGTTCATCTTCTGCTTAAATCTCCATCCCAACATAACATTAATTTAATTTTCGATTATATCAAAAAACTAAACATAGATATTTAAGATTACTTCAGAGCCGCAGGTCTCGCCAGCTAGCGCTCTATATTCATATGTTAGTTTATAATTTTAATTATATTCTAATAAATTATAATAATAATAATTATTTCCACTAATTACTTCACTGATTTCACTTAATTGCGTCCGTACATACGTCCGTGAGCTATGACTGTCAGCGAGATAATGCTTGGCAGCACCGACAATAATGGCATTTGTGGCAGTCAGGGGTGGAATCGTGTAAGGTGATGGTTGATCGTTAATGGTCACAATCTTCGGTTTTCGATTGTGTCACGCTGACCACGTTAAATGCCAAAACACTTAATAAATTACACATTCAAATCGATTACGAAACATAAATGAAAGTAGACCACAGCCATGAATCAAAAATTGCACAAACATTTTAAAATTATCTAAAACATCAACAACACCTACAAATGCTTGATATCGTGAGCCACATACCCCAAACTACTGAATGAATGAATAAATTCAGGGATGAACACACAGAAGATAACGGTTAAATCAGTATTTTATCCGCGCTAGTGGCTATAAATATCTCGGGCAACTTAATAGGATATAGGATTTGCTGTTAGTTTATTTTACGTTGCAAGTTGATTTAAGCGTACATACGTTTGCAAAAAAAAAAAACACGCCTTGAGATAAATGTTTACCAACGAACGATAACCTTATTCAAAGTTAAAAGGTAACAAATTCTCGCCTCACATCAAAATCTGTTCTTGAATTCAAGGGAGGTGACAAAAAACCATTGAAGTTCTTACTCCAAATAAATTCAAAAAGTTAGCAGCAGACGGCATTTGTATTCAAGTAGTATCACTTTCCATTCGGCGGTGGCATTTGATAATATAAGAATGCAATTGTTTCAGAACTCGGAAATATAGGTGCGCGTATATAATTACATTTCAATGAAAGACCAAGAAAAATGGCAATGCAAACGTTTTTCCTTTCTTAAAAAAATTAACGAAAAATGACTTGAAAATTAATTCAATTCAAGTAATGTTCTGTTTTATTGTTTTATTTTTCACTTAGATTATTTCGTGAAATATGTTGTTTCGGTTCGTTACGAAAAGCGTCAATATGAAAACATAAATAGATCTGAAAATAATAAATGAATGTAATATTATTTTCCGTTTTGTTACTGTTTCCTTGTCTCATTATGTATAGTTCGTATTTATATATTTGAAGACAATTTTACATCTATATTTTTATACACACATTTGCATGTAGGTATAATAACTGATTTCAATATTTATTTGTTTCAAATTTAAAAATGCTTTACATATTTTAATATATTGCAGTTATTGAAGTACACGTATACAACAAATGATTATACTCTGTTTTAACACTAACTGTATTGATGATTTGGAAAATACCAAATATTTCATAAATGTATTCTACAAATTTTGATTTTGACGCCCGAAACTACACTTGTTGCTCTTAGTTTTGCCATCAAAGAACAATTCAATGTAACGGCTACCAATTTGTTCCATATGTTTTTTCATTGCGTTTTGAGAATCTTCATATGAATTAAAGAAAGCATCTGCAGTCCTTTATTATTAAAAATAATTTCTACGTTACTTGGACGAATAGGTTCGAAAAACTGTAAAGAGTTTAAATAATTTATTGACTTATGGTAATATTATTAATCATACTTTCAAGACATCTTTTTCAAAAGTATTGTATGGAAGCCCGCGCATGTGGATAAAATACTGGTCGTTATCAATCCGAAAATTCCTATTGATTCCAAAAATATTCATAGGTAGTTCTAAATCTGTCTTATATCTGTCTGCCCATCATAGCCGCAACATTTACTGCTTCGTTATTTCCACTTTCATAAATGTCAAATCATTCCCGTCGTTGTCTGAATGATTATGTTTAGTTTATTTGTATAAAAGTTTATAATAAGATAGCCATACCATAATTGAATCCAATGTTGTTATCGAAGTTTTGACCATTTTTAGCATTGAAACCTCTCACATCTTTATTAATTTTATTAATTGCAATTCCAAATTAGTATTTTTCACGATTGTTGCAACCAATATTTGAGTTGATTCCCGTGCCCGTATTGTGAATATGCATTGATCTACCAGTTATTGCCGCAGCTATCATTTTTGAAACCGCTCTGCATACCAAATCCATCTGCATGGAAACTTTTCAAAAGACATCTCACTACAACAAACTTCATTACTTACAAAAAGGCTAATGCAAATTTCGTCGTGAAGTCAAGGAGAGCAAAGCTAAAAGCTTGTATGAGTTCACATCTGCCCTAAACCCCAACACGACACCAGAAAAAATCTGGCATTGTATTCGTAGCCTCAGTGGTAATTCTGTTCCACACTCCATTAACGCAATCACAACACCTCAGGGAACAAGAACTTCTCAGGAAATAAGCAACTATTTTGCTAATAGATGGTCAAATGACTCTAGAGACTTCCAAATGTTTTTTCATTGCGTTTTGAGAATCTTCATATGAATTAAAGAAAGCATCTGCAGTCCTTTATTATTAAAAATAATTTCTACGTTACTTGGACGAATAGGTTCGAAAAACTGTAAAGAGTTTAAATAATTTATTGACTTATGGTAATATTATTAATCATACTTTCAAGACATCTTTTTCAAAAGTATTGTATGGAAGCCCGCGCATGTGGATAAAATACTGGTCGTTATCAATCCGAAAATTCCTATTGATTCCAAAAATATTCATAGGTAGTTCTAAATCTGTCTTATATCTGTCTGCCCATCATAGCCGCAACATTTACTGCTTCGTTATTTCCACTTTCATAAATGTCAAATCATTCCCGTCGTTGTCTGATTGATTATGTTTAGTTTATTTGTATAAAAGTTTATAATAAGATAGCCATACCATAATTGAATCCAATGTTGTTATCGAAGTTTTGACCATTTTTAGCATTGAAACCTCTCACATCTTTATTAATTTTATTAATTCCAATTCCAAATTAGAAGTATTTTTCACGATTGTTGCAACCAATATTTGAGTTGATTCCCGTGCCCGTATTGTGAATATGCATTGATCTACCAGTTATTGCCGCAGCTATCATTTTTGAAACCGCTCTGCATACCAAATCCATCTGCATGGAAACTTTTCAAAAGACATCTCACTACAACAAACTTCATTACTTACAAAAAGGCTAATGCAATTTTCGTCGTGAAGTCAAGGAGAGCAAAGCTAAAAGCTTGTATGAATTCACATCTGCCCTAAACCCCAACACGACACCAGAAAAAATCTGGCATTGTATTCGTAGCCTCAGTGGTAATTCTGTTCCACACTCCATTAACTCAATCACAACACCTCAGGGAACAAGAACTTCTCCTCAGGAAATAAGCAACTATTTTGCTAATAGATGGTCAAATGACTCTAGAGATGATAATTTTCCCCCTGGCTTCAGAACAGAAAATCAATTAGCTTTATCCTGCTCAATTGTGTCCAACCCAATATCAGCACCTGCCAGACGTATAGAATCAGACATTACCCTAATAGAACTAAAATGTTGTCTAACTAAACTCAAAGGCAAACACCCAGTAGGGATTGTATATCATACCCCATGCTAAAAAATCTTCCACACATAGCAAAATCCAGACAAATTTCATTTTATAACAACATCCTACAAACTGGTACAATTCCCCAATATTGGAAGTTAGCAACAGTTCTTCCTCTTCCTAAACCAAAGAGAGATATTAGTGTAATAGAAGGATATCGTCCTATCTCCCTCGTGCCTTGCATCTCATACTCTGGTTGATTGAATCAAAATATCTTCTTAGCCAGAATCAAGTAGCTTTCAGAGCAAATAAGGGATGTGCTGATGCACTCATACATCTGGATTTTTACGTAACCAAGGCACTCCATGCTCGGAACCACGTTACCATTCTTTCTCTAGATTTTGAAAAAACTTTTGACAAAATATTTATCCGCTTGGTTTTAAACAAAATCAAAGACTGGGGTATTGGACCGAAAATCTTTAACTATATTCGTTCATTATTAACTCATAGGAAAATTTGCGTCAGAGGCAATAATAATTACTCTTCAACCCTTCCTATTTTTAATGGTATGCCTCAAGGCTAACCACTCTCAGTGGATCTATTCAAAATTACCTTCGATGAACTATCTAAGATAATTAGTAAACACAGACACTTAGGTCATTGCATTTACGCAGACGATGTTTTCGTGCTGAGTAAAAGCGTAGATCTAAGTAAAACTAATCATTTATTTACGTCACTAATTGAAGACATCTTAAATTGGTCTAAACTCTCTGGTGCAAAGCTTTCTCTCGACAAATGCAAAACTTTGCACATCTGTCGGAAAAAGTCTTGCAACAGCGACTCATTATCTCTAAAAATTAATAATGTAAATATCAGTAGTGTACATAATTTAAAAAATTTAGACCTCATTGTTAACAATAAATATAATTGGAAACCACATTGTATTGGTCTTAAGAAAAGCCTAGCTGCCAAAAATTTTAGGCCTCATTGTTAACAATAAATATAATTGGAAACCACATTGTATTAGTCTTAAGAAAATCCTAGCTGCCAGAGCAAATGTAGTTAATTATCTAGCTAACAAAGAATGTAATACCCATATTAGCACTTTATGTAATATTTCAAAGTCACTACTACTTAGCAAGATCGACTATGGGTTGTTTATTTACGGCAACTCACCAAAATCAACCATCAACGCCATCAAAGCCCCATACCACCAAGCTGACCGACGTAGCATCAACGCCTTTCGAACCAGCCCTATGAAAAATGTCCTCGTTGAAGCTGGACTTCCCACGATAGAAGAACGAATAGAATCCGCTAAAGCCAAACTTTACATAAAGCTCCTACACTCTAACAACTCCATTATTAGCAGGGATTTTGCTTTAGCAAGGAACCTAAAACACCCAAAAAGAGTTCAGTCATCAATAGCAAGTGCTCTCATAATTGCAAAAAATCTGCCCCAATGTACCAAGTTGAGGCTACCACTAAATCAGATGCAGCAGTCCAACAACCTCAAAACTCGCCAACACTACTTTCACGAGACTACGACTGGGGCACACAGCCCATACTCAGCATTTACTTAAAGGCACCTCTCCACCTATATGCAACACTTGCAACAGATTTTTCCACACCAACCACATGCTGTGTCCCGCACACCTACCTCAACACTGCACAAACAAACCAGTTCATCTTCTGCTTAAATCTCCATCCCAACATAACATTAATTTAATTTTCGATTATATCAAAAAACTAAACATAGATATTTAAGATTACTTCAGAGCCGCAGGTCTCGCCAGCTAGCGCTCTATATTCATATGTTAGTTTATAATTTTAATTATATTCTAATAAATTATAATAATAATAATTATTTCCACTAATTACTTCACTGATTTCACTTAATTGCGTCCGTACATACGTCCGTGAGCTATGACTGTCAGCGAGATAATGCTTGGCAGCACCGACAATAATGGCATTTGTGGCAGTCAGGGGTGGAATCGTGTAAGGTGATGGTTGATCGTTAATGGTCACAATCTTCGGTTTTCGATTGTGTCACGCTGACCACGTTAAATGCCAAAACACTTAATAAATTACACATTCAAATCGATTACGAAACATAAATGAAAGTAGACCACAGCCATGAATCAAAAATTGCACAAACATTTTAAAATTATCTAAAACATCAACAACACCTACAAATGCTTGATATCGTGAGCCACATACCCCAAACTACTGAATGAATGAATAAATTCAGGGATGAACACACAGAAGATAACGGTTAAATCAGTATTTTATCCGCGCTAGTGGCTATAAATATCTCGGGCAACTTAATAGGATATAGGATTTGCTGTTAGTTTATTTTACGTTGCAAGTTGATTTAAGCGTACATACGTTTGCAAAAAAAAAAAACACGCCTTGAGATAAATGTTTACCAACGAACGATAACCTTATTCAAAGTTAAAAGGTAACAAATTCTCGCCTCACATCAAAATCTGTTCTTGAATTCAAGGGAGGTGACAAAAAACCATTGAAGTTCTTACTCCAAATAAATTCAAAAAGTTAGCAGCAGACGGCATTTGTATTCAAGTAGTATCACTTTCCATTCGGCGGTGGCATTTGATAATATAAGAATGCAATTGTTTCAGAACTCGGAAATATAGGTGCGCGTATATAATTACATTTCAATGAAAGACCAAGAAAAATGGCAATGCAAACGTTTTTCCTTTCTTAAAAAAATTAACGAAAAATGACTTGAAAATTAATTCAATTCAAGTAATGTTCTGTTTTATTGTTTTATTTTTCACTTAGATTATTTCGTGAAATATGTTGTTTCGGTTCGTTACGAAAAGCGTCAATATGAAAACATAAATAGATCTGAAAATAATAAATGAATGTAATATTATTTTCCGTTTTGTTACTGTTTCCTTGTCTCATTATGTATAGTTCGTATTTATATATTTGAAGACAATTTTACATCTATATTTTTATACACACATTTGCATGTAGGTATAATAACTGATTTCAATATTTATTTGTTTCAAATTTAAAAATGCTTTACATATTTTAATATATTGCAGTTATTGAAGTACACGTATACAACAAATGATTATACTCTGTTTTAACACTAACTGTATTGATGATTTGGAAAATACCAAATATTTCATAAATGTATTCTACAAATTTTGATTTTGACGCCCGAAACTACACTTGTTGCTCTTAGTTTTGCCATCAAAGAACAATTCAATGTAACGGCTACCAATTTGTTCCATATGTTTTTTCATTGCGTTTTGAGAATCTTCATATGAATTAAAGAAAGCATCTGCAGTCCTTTATTATTAAAAATAATTTCTACGTTACTTGGACGAATAGGTTCGAAAAACTGTAAAGAGTTTAAATAATTTATTGACTTATGGTAATATTATTAATCATACTTTCAAGACATCTTTTTCAAAAGTATTGTATG
Organism: Eristalis tenax; assembly: GCA_905231855.2. Taxonomy (NCBI): domain Eukaryota; kingdom Metazoa; phylum Arthropoda; class Insecta; order Diptera; family Syrphidae; genus Eristalis; species Eristalis tenax. The sequence goes on along the minus strand of HG993124.1, from coordinate 82,289,498 downwards.
GAAGCCCGCGCATGTGGATAAAATACTGGTCGTTATCAATCCGAAAATTCCTATTGATTCCAAAAATATTCATAGGTAGTTCTAAATCTGTCTTATATCTGTCTGCCCATCATAGCCGCAACATTTACTGCTTCGTTATTTCCACTTTCATAAATGTCAAATCATTCCCGTCGTTGTCTGAATGATTATGTTTAGTTTATTTGTATAAAAGTTTATAATAAGATAGCCATACCATAATTGAATCCAATGTTGTTATCGAAGTTTTGACCATTTTTAGCATTGAAACCTCTCACATCTTTATTAATTTTATTAATTGCAATTCCAAATTAGTATTTTTCACGATTGTTGCAACCAATATTTGAGTTGATTCCCGTGCCCGTATTGTGAATATGCATTGATCTACCAGTTATTGCCGCAGCTATCATTTTTGAAACCGCTCTGCATACCAAATCCATCTGCATGGAAACTTTTCAAAAGACATCTCACTACAACAAACTTCATTACTTACAAAAAGGCTAATGCAAATTTCGTCGTGAAGTCAAGGAGAGCAAAGCTAAAAGCTTGTATGAGTTCACATCTGCCCTAAACCCCAACACGACACCAGAAAAAATCTGGCATTGTATTCGTAGCCTCAGTGGTAATTCTGTTCCACACTCCATTAACGCAATCACAACACCTCAGGGAACAAGAACTTCTCAGGAAATAAGCAACTATTTTGCTAATAGATGGTCAAATGACTCTAGAGACTTCCAAATGTTTTTTCATTGCGTTTTGAGAATCTTCATATGAATTAAAGAAAGCATCTGCAGTCCTTTATTATTAAAAATAATTTCTACGTTACTTGGACGAATAGGTTCGAAAAACTGTAAAGAGTTTAAATAATTTATTGACTTATGGTAATATTATTAATCATACTTTCAAGACATCTTTTTCAAAAGTATTGTATGGAAGCCCGCGCATGTGGATAAAATACTGGTCGTTATCAATCCGAAAATTCCTATTGATTCCAAAAATATTCATAGGTAGTTCTAAATCTGTCTTATATCTGTCTGCCCATCATAGCCGCAACATTTACTGCTTCGTTATTTCCACTTTCATAAATGTCAAATCATTCCCGTCGTTGTCTGATTGATTATGTTTAGTTTATTTGTATAAAAGTTTATAATAAGATAGCCATACCATAATTGAATCCAATGTTGTTATCGAAGTTTTGACCATTTTTAGCATTGAAACCTCTCACATCTTTATTAATTTTATTAATTCCAATTCCAAATTAGAAGTATTTTTCACGATTGTTGCAACCAATATTTGAGTTGATTCCCGTGCCCGTATTGTGAATATGCATTGATCTACCAGTTATTGCCGCAGCTATCATTTTTGAAACCGCTCTGCATACCAAATCCATCTGCATGGAAACTTTTCAAAAGACATCTCACTACAACAAACTTCATTACTTACAAAAAGGCTAATGCAATTTTCGTCGTGAAGTCAAGGAGAGCAAAGCTAAAAGCTTGTATGAATTCACATCTGCCCTAAACCCCAACACGACACCAGAAAAAATCTGGCATTGTATTCGTAGCCTCAGTGGTAATTCTGTTCCACACTCCATTAACTCAATCACAACACCTCAGGGAACAAGAACTTCTCCTCAGGAAATAAGCAACTATTTTGCTAATAGATGGTCAAATGACTCTAGAGATGATAATTTTCCCCCTGGCTTCAGAACAGAAAATCAATTAGCTTTATCCTGCTCAATTGTGTCCAACCCAATATCAGCACCTGCCAGACGTATAGAATCAGACATTACCCTAATAGAACTAAAATGTTGTCTAACTAAACTCAAAGGCAAACACCCAGTAGGGATTGTATATCATACCCCATGCTAAAAAATCTTCCACACATAGCAAAATCCAGACAAATTTCATTTTATAACAACATCCTACAAACTGGTACAATTCCCCAATATTGGAAGTTAGCAACAGTTCTTCCTCTTCCTAAACCAAAGAGAGATATTAGTGTAATAGAAGGATATCGTCCTATCTCCCTCGTGCCTTGCATCTCATACTCTGGTTGATTGAATCAAAATATCTTCTTAGCCAGAATCAAGTAGCTTTCAGAGCAAATAAGGGATGTGCTGATGCACTCATACATCTGGATTTTTACGTAACCAAGGCACTCCATGCTCGGAACCACGTTACCATTCTTTCTCTAGATTTTGAAAAAACTTTTGACAAAATATTTATCCGCTTGGTTTTAAACAAAATCAAAGACTGGGGTATTGGACCGAAAATCTTTAACTATATTCGTTCATTATTAACTCATAGGAAAATTTGCGTCAGAGGCAATAATAATTACTCTTCAACCCTTCCTATTTTTAATGGTATGCCTCAAGGCTAACCACTCTCAGTGGATCTATTCAAAATTACCTTCGATGAACTATCTAAGATAATTAGTAAACACAGACACTTAGGTCATTGCATTTACGCAGACGATGTTTTCGTGCTGAGTAAAAGCGTAGATCTAAGTAAAACTAATCATTTATTTACGTCACTAATTGAAGACATCTTAAATTGGTCTAAACTCTCTGGTGCAAAGCTTTCTCTCGACAAATGCAAAACTTTGCACATCTGTCGGAAAAAGTCTTGCAACAGCGACTCATTATCTCTAAAAATTAATAATGTAAATATCAGTAGTGTACATAATTTAAAAAATTTAGACCTCATTGTTAACAATAAATATAATTGGAAACCACATTGTATTGGTCTTAAGAAAAGCCTAGCTGCCAAAAATTTTAGGCCTCATTGTTAACAATAAATATAATTGGAAACCACATTGTATTAGTCTTAAGAAAATCCTAGCTGCCAGAGCAAATGTAGTTAATTATCTAGCTAACAAAGAATGTAATACCCATATTAGCACTTTATGTAATATTTCAAAGTCACTACTACTTAGCAAGATCGACTATGGGTTGTTTATTTACGGCAACTCACCAAAATCAACCATCAACGCCATCAAAGCCCCATACCACCAAGCTGACCGACGTAGCATCAACGCCTTTCGAACCAGCCCTATGAAAAATGTCCTCGTTGAAGCTGGACTTCCCACGATAGAAGAACGAATAGAATCCGCTAAAGCCAAACTTTACATAAAGCTCCTACACTCTAACAACTCCATTATTAGCAGGGATTTTGCTTTAGCAAGGAACCTAAAACACCCAAAAAGAGTTCAGTCATCAATAGCAAGTGCTCTCATAATTGCAAAAAATCTGCCCCAATGTACCAAGTTGAGGCTACCACTAAATCAGATGCAGCAGTCCAACAACCTCAAAACTCGCCAACACTACTTTCACGAGACTACGACTGGGGCACACAGCCCATACTCAGCATTTACTTAAAGGCACCTCTCCACCTATATGCAACACTTGCAACAGATTTTTCCACACCAACCACATGCTGTGTCCCGCACACCTACCTCAACACTGCACAAACAAACCAGTTCATCTTCTGCTTAAATCTCCATCCCAACATAACATTAATTTAATTTTCGATTATATCAAAAAACTAAACATAGATATTTAAGATTACTTCAGAGCCGCAGGTCTCGCCAGCTAGCGCTCTATATTCATATGTTAGTTTATAATTTTAATTATATTCTAATAAATTATAATAATAATAATTATTTCCACTAATTACTTCACTGATTTCACTTAATTGCGTCCGTACATACGTCCGTGAGCTATGACTGTCAGCGAGATAATGCTTGGCAGCACCGACAATAATGGCATTTGTGGCAGTCAGGGGTGGAATCGTGTAAGGTGATGGTTGATCGTTAATGGTCACAATCTTCGGTTTTCGATTGTGTCACGCTGACCACGTTAAATGCCAAAACACTTAATAAATTACACATTCAAATCGATTACGAAACATAAATGAAAGTAGACCACAGCCATGAATCAAAAATTGCACAAACATTTTAAAATTATCTAAAACATCAACAACACCTACAAATGCTTGATATCGTGAGCCACATACCCCAAACTACTGAATGAATGAATAAATTCAGGGATGAACACACAGAAGATAACGGTTAAATCAGTATTTTATCCGCGCTAGTGGCTATAAATATCTCGGGCAACTTAATAGGATATAGGATTTGCTGTTAGTTTATTTTACGTTGCAAGTTGATTTAAGCGTACATACGTTTGCAAAAAAAAAACACGCCTTGAGATAAATGTTTACCAACGAACGATAACCTTATTCAAAGTTAAAAGGTAACAAATTCTCGCCTCACATCAAAATCTGTTCTTGAATTCAAGGGAGGTGACAAAAAACCATTGAAATTCTTACTCCAAATAAATTCAAAAAGTTAGCAGCAGACGGCATTTGTATTCAAGTAGTATCACTTTCCATTCGGCGGTGGCATTTGATAATTTAAGAATGCAATTGTTTCAGAACTCGGAAGTATAGGTGCGCGTATATAATTACATTTCAATGAAAGACCAAGAAAAATGGCAATGCAAACGTTTTTCCTTTCTTAAAAAAATTAACGAAAAATGACTTGAAAATTAATTCAATTCAAGTAATGTTCTGTTTTATTGTTTTATTTTTCACTTAGATTATTTCGTGAAATATGTTGTTTCGGTTCGTTACGAAAAGCGTCAATATGAAAACATAAATAGATCTGAAAATAATAAATGAATGTAATATTATTTTCCGTTTTGTTACTGTTTCCTTGTCTCATTATGTATAGTTCGTATTTATATATTTGAAGACAATTTTACATCTATATTTTTATACACACATTTGCATGTAGGTATAATAACTGATTTCAATATTTATTTGTTTCAAATTTAAAAATGCTTTACATATTTTAATATATTGCAGTTATTGAAGTACACGTATACAACAAATGATTATACTCTGTTTTAACACTAACTGTATTGATGATTTGGAAAATACCAAATATTTCATAAATGTATTCTACAAATTTTGATTTTGACGCCCGAAACTACACTTGTTGCTCTTAGTTTTGCCATCAAAGAACAATTCAATGTAACGGCTACCAATTTGTTCCATATGTTTTTTCATTGCGTTTTGAGAATCTTCATATGAATTAAAGAAAGCATTTGCAGTCCTTTATTATTAAAAATAATTTCTACGTTACTTGGACGAATAGGTTCGAAAAACTGTAAAGAGTTTAAATAATTTATTGACTTATGGTAATATTATTAATCATACTTTCAAGACATCTTTTTCAAAAGTATTGTATGGAAGCCCGCGCATGTGGATAAAATACTGGTCGTTATCAATCCGAAAATTCCTATTGATTCCAAAAATATTCATAGGTAGTTCTAAATCTGTCTTATATCTGTCTGCCCATCATAGCCGCAACATTTACTGCTTCGTTATTTCCACTTTCATAAATGTCAAATCATTCCCGTCGTTGTCTGAATGATTATGTTTAGTTTATTTGTATAAAAGTTTATAATAAGATAGCCATACCATAATTGAATCCAATGTTGTTATCGAAGTTTTGACCATTTTTAGCATTGAAACCTCTCACATCTTTATTAATTTTATTAATTGCAATTCCAAATTAGTATTTTTCACGATTGTTGCAACCAATATTTGAGTTGATTCCCGTGCCCGTATTGTGAATATGCATTGATCTACCAGTTATTGCCGCAGCTATCATTTTTGAAACCGCTCTGCATACCAAATCCATCTGCATGGAAACTTTTCAAAAGACATCTCACTACAACAAACTTCATTACTTACAAAAAGGCTAATGCAAATTTCGTCGTGAAGTCAAGGAGAGCAAAGCTAAAAGCTTGTATGAGTTCACATCTGCCCTAAACCCCAACACGACACCAGAAAAAATCTGGCATTGTATTCGTAGCCTCAGTGGTAATTCTGTTCCACACTCCATTAACGCAATCACAACACCTCAGGGAACAAGAACTTCTCAGGAAATAAGCAACTATTTTGCTAATAGATGGTCAAATGACTCTAGAGACTTCCAAATGTTTTTTCATTGCGTTTTGAGAATCTTCATATGAATTAAAGAAAGCATCTGCAGTCCTTTATTATTAAAAATAATTTCTACGTTACTTGGACGAATAGGTTCGAAAAACTGTAAAGAGTTTAAATAATTTATTGACTTATGGTAATATTATTAATCATACTTTCAAGACATCTTTTTCAAAAGTATTGTATGGAAGCCCGCGCATGTGGATAAAATACTGGTCGTTATCAATCCGAAAATTCCTATTGATTCCAAAAATATTCATAGGTAGTTCTAAATCTGTCTTATATCTGTCTGCCCATCATAGCCGCAACATTTACTGCTTCGTTATTTCCACTTTCATAAATGTCAAATCATTCCCGTCGTTGTCTGATTGATTATGTTTAGTTTATTTGTATAAAAGTTTATAATAAGATAGCCATACCATAATTGAATCCAATGTTGTTATCGAAGTTTTGACCATTTTTAGCATTGAAACCTCTCACATCTTTATTAATTTTATTAATTCCAATTCCAAATTAGAAGTATTTTTCACGATTGTTGCAACCAATATTTGAGTTGATTCCCGTGCCCGTATTGTGAATATGCATTGATCTACCAGTTATTGCCGCAGCTATCATTTTTGAAACCGCTCTGCATACCAAATCCATCTGCATGGAAACTTTTCAAAAGACATCTCACTACAACAAACTTCATTACTTACAAAAAGGCTAATGCAATTTTCGTCGTGAAGTCAAGGAGAGCAAAGCTAAAAGCTTGTATGAATTCACATCTGCCCTAAACCCCAACACGACACCAGAAAAAATCTGGCATTGTATTCGTAGCCTCAGTGGTAATTCTGTTCCACACTCCATTAACTCAATCACAACACCTCAGGGAACAAGAACTTCTCCTAAGGAAATAAGCAACTATTTTGCTAATAGATGGTCAAATGACTCTAGAGATGATAATTTTCCCCCTGGCTTCAGAACAGAAAATCAATTAGCTTTATCCTGCTCAATTGTGTCCAACCCAATATCAGCACCTGCCACACGTATAGAATCAGACATTACCCTAATAGAACTAAAATGTTGTCTAACTAAACTCAAAGGCAAACACCCAGTAGGGATTGTATATCATACCCCATGCTAAAAAATCTTCCACACATAGCAAAATCCAGACAAATTTCATTTTATAACAACATCCTACAAACTGGTACAATTCCCCAATATTGGAAGTTAGCAACAGTTCTTCCTCTTCCTAAACCAAAGAGAGATATTAGTGTAATAGAAGGATATCGTCCTATCTCCCTCGTGCCTTGCATCTCATACTCTGGTTGATTGAATCAAAATATCTTCTTAGCCAGAATCAAGTAGCTTTCAGAGCAAATAAGGGATGTGCTGATGCACTCATACATCTGGATTTTTACGTAACCAAGGCACTCCATGCTCGGAACCACGTTACCATTCTTTCTCTAGATTTTGAAAAAACTTTTGACAAAATATTTATCCGCTTGGTTTTAAACAAAATCAAAGACTGGGGTATTGGATCGAAAATCTTTAACTATATTCGTTCATTATTAACTCATAGGAAAATTTTGCGTCAGAGGCAATAATAATTACTCTTCAACCCTTCCTCTTTTTAATGGTATGCCTCAAGGCTAACCACTCTCAGTGGATCTATTCAAAATTACCTTCGATGAACTATCTAAGATAATTAGTAAACACAGACACTTAGATCATTGCATTTACGCAGACGATGTTTTCGTGCTGAGTAAAAGCGTAGATCTAAGTAAAACTAATCATTTATTTACGTCACTAATTGAAGACATCTTAAATTGGTCTAAACTCTCTGGTGCAAAGCTTTCTCTCGACAAATGCAAAACTTTGCACATCTGTCGGAAAAAGTCTTGCAACAGCGACTCATTATCTCTAAAAATTAATAATGTAAATATCAGTAGTGTACATAATTTAAAAAATTTAGACCTCATTGTTAACAATAAATATAATTGGAAACCACATTGTATTGGTCTTAAGAAAAGCCTAGCTGCCAAAAATTTTAGGCCTCATTGTTAACAATAAATATAATTGGAAACCACATTGTATTAGTCTTAAGAAAATCCTAGCTGCCAGAGCAAATGTAGTTAATTATCTAGCTAACAAAGAATGTAATACCCATATTAGCACTTTATGTAATATTTCAAAGTCACTACTACTTAGCAAGATCGACTATGGGTTGTTTATTTACGGCAACTCACCAAAATCAACCATCAACGCCATCAAAGCCCCATACCACCAAGCTGACCGACGTAGCATCAACGCCTTTCGAACCAGCCCTATGAAAAATGTCCTCGTTGAAGCTGGACTTCCCACGATAGAAGAACGAATAGAATCCGCTAAAGCCAAACTTTACATAAAGCTCCTACACTCTAACAACTCCATTATTAGCAGGGATTTTGCTTTAGCAAGGAACCTAAAACACCCAATTGCAAAAAATCTGGATCTCCCGCATTCAACAAACCCCAACTGTCCCACCATGGGCTACTAAGCAGTACACCAAAAGAGACTTACCTTGCTTCGTTTCTCCGCATTTCCACATCCCTAAAAGCGAAAGGCTGGGAGTTCATCTTTAGGGACGGTTCCAAGAAGAACAATAGTACTTCTTTTGCCGTCACCAATTAAAATGGTACTTTAATTCTTGGAGGTTTACTACCAACATATGCCTCCGTGTTCACAGCAGAAGCCCTAGCCATCTACAAACCTTTGTGGATAACTGGTAAACAGTGTGGAAGATATGTGATCTGCTCGGACAGTTTGCCCACTATCAGCGCGGTAAAAAATCCCCAAAAGAACACAGCCATCATCTCGGATATCCGCAACTACATTGCTAAGGCTCAAAAAAAAAAAAAAAAATAATAATAATGTGGGTCCCAAGCCACGTCGGAACGAACTTGCGGACCAAGAAGCTGGGCTCGCGCACCGAGCCCCAATGTACCAATTTGAGGCTACCACTAAATCAGATGCAGCAGTCCAACAACCTCAAAACTCGCCAACACTACTTTCACGAGACTACGACTGGGGCACACAGCCCATACACATCAGCATGTGTGTGTGTGTCCCGCACACCTACCTAAACACTGCACAAACAAACCAGTTCATCTTCTGCTTAAATCTCCATCCCAACATAACATTAATTTAATTTTCGATTATATCAAAAAACTAAACATAGATATTTAAGATTACTTCAGAGCCGCAGGTCTCGCCAGCTAGCGCTCTATATTCATATGTTAGTTTATAATTTTAATTATATTCTAATAAATTATAATAATAATAATAATTTCCACTAATTACTTCACTGAGTTTCACTTAATTGCGTCCGTACATACGTCCGTGAGCTATGACTGTCAGCGAGATAATGCTTGGCAGCACCGACATTAATGGCATTTGTGGCAGTCAGGGGTGGAATCGTGTAAGGTGATGGTTGATCGTTAATGGTCACAATCTTCGGTTTTCGATTGTGTCACGCTGACCACGTTAAATGCCAAAACACTTAATAAATTACACATTCAAATCGGTTACGAAACATAAATGAAAGTAGACCACAGCCATGAATCAAAAATTGCACAAACATTTTAAAATTATCTAAAACATCAACAACACCTACAAATGCTTGATATCGTGAGCCACATACCCCAAACTACTGAATGAATGAATAAATTCAGGGATGAACACACAGAAGATAACGGTTAAATCAGTATTTTATCCGCGCTAGTGGCTATAAATATCTCGGGCAACTTAATAGGATATAGGATTTGCTGTTAGTTTATTTTACGTTGCAAGTTGATTTAAGCGTACATACGTTTGCAAAAAAAAAAAACACGCCTTGAGATAAATGTTTACCAACGAACGATAACCTTATTCAAAGTTAAAAGGTAACAAATTCTCGCCTCACATCAAAATCTGTTCTTGAATTCAAGGGAGGTGACAAAAAACCATTGAAATTCTTACTCCAAATAAATTCAAAAAGTTAGCAGCAGACGGCATTTGTATTGAAGTAGTATCACTTTCCATTCGGCGGTGGCATTTGATAATTTAAGAATGCAATTGTTTCAGAACTCGGAAATATAGGTGCGCGTATATAATTACATTTCAATGAAAGACCAAGAAAAACGGCAATGCAAACGTTTTTCCTTTCTTAAAAAAATTAACGAAAAATGAATTCAATTCAAGTAATGTTCTGTTTTATTGTTTTATTTTTCACTAAGATTATTTCGTGAAATATGTTGTTTCGGTTCGTTATGAAAAGCGTCAATATGAAAACATAAATAGATCTGAAAATAATAAATGAATGTAATATTATTTTCCGTTTTGTTACAATTTCCTTGTCTCATTATATATAGTTCGCATTTATATATTTGTAGACAATTTGACATCTATATTTATATACACACATTTGCATGTAGGTATAATAACTGATTCCAATATTTATTTGTTTCAAATTTAAAAATGCTTTACATATTTTAATATATTGCAGTTATTGAAGTAAACGTATATGTTTATACCCTGCTGTTTTAACACTAATTGTATTGATGAATTGGAAAATACCATTGAACATAAATGTTTTCATAGATGTATTCTACAAATTTTTGATTTTGACGGCCGAAACTACACTTGTTGCTCTTAGTTTTGCCATCAAAGAACAATTCAATGTAACGGCTACCAATTTGTTCCATATGTTTTTTCATTGCGTTTTGAGAATCTTCATATGAATTAAAGAAAGCATCTGCAGTCCTTTATTATTAAAAATAATTTCTACGTTACTTGGACGAATAGGTTCGAAAAACTGTAAAGAGTTTAAATAATTTATTGACTTATGGTAATATTATTAATCATACTTTCAAGACATCTTTTTCAAAAGTATTGTATGGAAGCCCGCGCATGTGGATAAAATACTGGTCGTCATCAATCCGAAAATTCCTATTGATTCCAAAAATATTCATAGGTAGTTCTAAATCTGTCTTATATCTGTCTTATATCTATCTATCTAGCCGCAACATTTACTGCTTCGTTATTTCCACTTTCATAAATGTCAAATCATTCCCGTCGTTGTCTGATTGATTATGTTTAGTTTATTTGTATAAAAGTTTATAATAAGATAGCCATACCATAATTGAATCCAATGTTGTTATCGAAGTTTTGACCATTTTTAGCATTGAAACCTCTCACATCTTTATTAATTTTATTAATTCCAATTCCAAATTAGAAGTATTTTTCACGATTGTTGCAACCAATATTTGAGTTGATTCCCGTGCCCGTATTGTGAATATGCATTGATCTACCAGTTATTGCCGCAGCTATCATTTTTGAAACCGCTCTGCATACCAAATCCATCTGCATGAAAACTTTTCAAAAGACATCTCACTACAACAAACTTCATTACTTACAAAAAGGCTAATGCAATTTTCGTCGTGAAGTCAAGGAGAGCAAAGCTAAAAGCTTGTATGAATTCACATCTGCCCTAAACCCCAACACGACACCAGAAAAAATCTGGCATTGTATTCGTAGCCTCAGTGGTAATTCTGTTCCACACTCCATTAACTCAATCACAACACCTCAGGGAACAAGAACTTCTCCTCAGGAAATAAGCAACTATTTTGCTAATAGATGGTCAAATGACTCTAGAGATGATAATTTTCCTGGCTTCAGAACAGAAAATCAATTAGCTTTATCCTGCTCAATTGTGTCCAACCCAATATCAGCACCTGCCACACGTATAGAATCAGACATTACCCTAATAGAACTAAAATGTTGTCTAACTAAACTCAAAGGCAAACACCCAGTAGGGATTGTATATCATACCCCATGCTAAAAAATCTTCCACACATAGCAAAATCCAGACAAATTTCATTTTATAACAACATCCTACAAACTGGTACAATTCCCCAATATTGGAAGTTAGCAACAGTTCTTCCTCTTCCTAAACCAAAGAGAGATATTAGTGTAATAGAAGGATATCGTCCTATCTCCCTCGTGCCTTGCATCTCATACTCTGGTTGATTGAATCAAAATATCTTCTTAGCCAGAATCAAGTAGCTTTCAGAGCAAATAAGGGATGTGCTGATGCACTCATACATCTGGATTTTTACGTAACCAAGGCACTCCATGCTCGGAACCACGTTACCATTCTTTCTCTAGATTTTGAAAAAACTTTTGACAAAATATTTATCCGCTTGGTTTTAAACAAAATCAAAGACTGGGGTATTGGATCGAAAATCTTTAACTATATTCGTTCATTATTAACTCATAGGAAAATTTTGCGTCAGAGGCAATAATAATTACTCTTCAACCCTTCCTCTTTTTAATGGTATGCCTCAAGGCTAACCACTCTCAGTGGATCTATTCAAAATTACCTTCGATGAACTATCTAAGATAATTAGTAAACACAGACACTTAGATCATTGCATTTACGCAGACGATGTTTTCGTGCTGAGTAAAAGCGTAGATCTAAGTAAAACTAATCATTTATTTACGTCACTAATTGAAGACATCTTAAATTGGTCTAAACTCTCTGGTGCAAAGCTTTCTCTCGACAAATGCAAAACTTTGCACATCTGTCGGAAAAAGTCTTGCAACAGCGACTCATTATCTCTAAAAATTAATAATGTAAATATCAGTAGTGTACATAATTTAAAAAATTTAGACCTCATTGTTAACAATAAATATAATTGGAAACCACATTGTATTGGTCTTAAGAAAAGCCTAGCTGCCAAAAATTTTAGGCCTCATTGTTAACAATAAATATAATTGGAAACCACATTGTATTAGTCTTAAGAAAATCCTAGCTGCCAGAGCAAATGTAGTTAATTATCTAGCTAACAAAGAATGTAATACCCATATTAGCACTTTATGTAATATTTCAAAGTCACTACTACTTAGCAAGATCGACTATGGGTTGTTTATTTACGGCAACTCACCAAAATCAACCATCAACGCCATCAAAGCCCCATACCACCAAGCTGACCGACGTAGCATCAACGCCTTTCGAACCAGCCCTATGAAAAATGTCCTCGTTGAAGCTGGACTTCCCACGATAGAAGAACGAATAGAATCCGCTAAAGCCAAACTTTACATAAAGCTCCTACACTCTAACAACTCCATTATTAGCAGGGATTTTGCTTTAGCAAGGAACCTAAAACACCCAATTGCAAAAAATCTGGATCTCCCGCATTCAACAAACCCCAACTGTCCCACCATGGGCTACTAAGCAGTACACCAAAAGAGACTTACCTTGCTTCGTTTCTCCGCATTTCCACATCCCTAAAAGCGAAAGGCTGGGAGTTCATCTTTAGGGACGGTTCCAAGAAGAACAATAGTACTTCTTTTGCCGTCACCAATTAAAATGGTACTTTAATTCTTGGAGGTTTACTACCAACATATGCCTCCGTGTTCACAGCAGAAGCCCTAGCCATCTACAAACCTTTGTGGATAACTGGTAAACAGTGTGGAAGATATGTGATCTGCTCGGACAGTTTGCCCACTATCAGCGCGGTAAAAAATCCCCAAAAGAACACAGCCATCATCTCGGATATCCGCAACTACATTGCTAAGGCTCAAAAAAAAAAAAAAAATAATAATAATGTGGGTCCCAAGCCACGTCGGAACGAACTTGCGGACCAAGAAGCTGGGCTCGCGCACCGAGCCCCAATGTACCAATTTGAGGCTACCACTAAATCAGATGCAGCAGTCCAACAACCTCAAAACTCGCCAACACTACTTTCACGAGACTACGACTGGGGCACACAGCCCATACACATCAGCATGTGTGTGTGTGTCCCGCACACCTACCTAAACACTGCACAAACAAACCAGTTCATCTTCTGCTTAAATCTCCATCCCAACATAACATTAATTTAATTTTCGATTATATCAAAAAACTAAACATAGATATTTAAGATTACTTCAGAGCCGCAGGTCTCGCCAGCTAGCGCTCTATATTCATATGTTAGTTTATAATTTTAATTATATTCTAATAAATTATAATAATAATAATAATTTCCACTAATTACTTCACTGAGTTTCACTTAATTGCGTCCGTACATACGTCCGTGAGCTATGACTGTCAGCGAGATAATGCTTGGCAGCACCGACATTAATGGCATTTGTGGCAGTCAGGGGTGGAATCGTGTAAGGTGATGGTTGATCGTTAATGGTCACAATCTTCGGTTTTCGATTGTGTCACGCTGACCACGTTAAATGCCAAAACACTTAATAAATTACACATTCAAATCGGTTACGAAACATAAATGAAAGTAGACCACAGCCATGAATCAAAAATTGCACAAACATTTTAAAATTATCTAAAACATCAACAACACCTACAAATGCTTGATATCGTGAGCCACATACCCCAAACTACTGAATGAATGAATAAATTCAGGGATGAACACACAGAAGATAACGGTTAAATCAGTATTTTATCCGCGCTAGTGGCTATAAATATCTCGGGCAACTTAATAGGATATAGGATTTGCTGTTAGTTTATTTTACGTTGCAAGTTGATTTAAGCGTACATACGTTTGCAAAAAAAAAAAACACGCCTTGAGATAAATGTTTACCAACGAACGATAACCTTATTCAAAGTTAAAAGGTAACAAATTCTCGCCTCACATCAAAATCTGTTCTTGAATTCAAGGGAGGTGACAAAAAACCATTGAAATTCTTACTCCAAATAAATTCAAAAAGTTAGCAGCAGACGGCATTTGTATTCAAGTAGTATCACTTTCCATTCGGCGGTGGCATTTGATAATTTAAGAATGCAATTGTTTCAGAACTCGGAAATATAGGTGCGCGTATATAATTACATTTCAATGAAAGACCAAGAAAAACGGCAATGCAAACGTTTTTCCTTTCTTAAAAAAATTAACGAAAAATGACTTGAAAATTAATTCAATTCAAGTAATGTTCTGTTTTATTGTTTTATTTTTCACTTAGATTATTTCGTGAAATATGTTGTTTCGGTTCGTTACGAAAAGCGTCAATATGAAAACATAAATAGATCTGAAAATAATAAATGAATGTAATATTATTTTCCGTTTTGTTACAATTTCCTTGTCTCATTATATATAGTTCGCATTTATATATTTGTAGACAATTTGACATCTACATTTATATACACACATTTGCATGTAGGTATAATAACTGATTCCAATATTTATTTGTTTCAAATTTAAAAATGCTTTACATATTTTAATATATTGCAGTTATTGAAGTAAACGTATATGTTTATACCCTGCTGTTTTAACACTAATTGTATTGATGAATTGGAAAATACCATTGAACATAAATGTTTTCATAGATGTATTCTACAAATTTTTGATTTTGACGGCCGAAACTACACTTGTTGCTCTTAGTTTTGCCATCAAAGAACAATTCAATGTAACGGCTACCAATTTGTTCCATATGTTTTTTCATTGCGTTTTGAGAATCTTCATATGAATTAAAGAAAGCATCTGCAGTCCTTTATTATTAAAAATAATTTCTACGTTACTTGGACGAATAGGTTCGAAAAACTGTAAAGAGTTTAAATAATTTATTGACTTATGGTAATATTATTAATCATACTTTCAAGACATCTTTTTCAAAAGTATTGTATGGAAGCCCGCGCATGTGGATAAAATACTGGTCGTTATCAATCCGAAAATTCCTATTGATTCCAAAAATATTCATAGGTAGTTCTAAATCTGTCTTATATCTGTCTGCCCATCATAGCCGCAACATTTACTGCTTCGTTATTTCCACTTTCATAAATGTCAAATCATTCCCGTCGTTGTCTGATTGATTATGTTTAGTTTATTTTTATAAAAGTTTATAATAAGATAGCCATACCATAATTGAATCCAATGTTGTTATCGAAGTTTTGACCATTTTTAGCATTGAAACCTCTCACATCTTTATTATTTTTATTAATTCCAATTCCAAATTAGAAGTATTTTTCACGATTGTTGCAACCAATATTTGAGTTGATTCCCGTGCCCGTATTGTGAATATGCATTGATCTACCAGTTATTGCCGCAGCTATCATTTTTGAAACCGCTCTGCATACCAAATCCATCTGCATGGAAACTTTTCAAAAGACATCTCACTACAACAAACTTCATTACTTACAAAAAGGCTAATGCAATTTTCGTCGTGAAGTCAAGGAGAGCAAAGCTAAAAGCTTGTATGAATTCACATCTGCCCTAAACCCCAACACGACACCAGAAAAAATCTGGCATTGTATTCGTAGCCTCAGTGGTAATTCTGTTCCACACTCCATTAACTCAATCACAACACCTCAGGGAACAAGAACTTCTCCTCAGGAAATAAGCAACTATTTTGCTAATAGATGGTCAAATGACTCTAGAGATGATAATTTTCCCCCTGGCTTCAGAACAGAAAATCAATTAGCTTTATCCTGCTCAATTGTGTCCAACCCAATATCAGCACCTGCCACACGTATAGAATCAGACATTACCCTAATAGAACTAAAATGTTGTCTAACTAAACTCAAAGGCAAACACCCAGTAGGGATTGTATATCATACCCCATGCTAAAAAATCTTCCACACATAGCAAAATCCAGACAAATTTAATTTTATAACAACATCCTACAAACTGGTACAATTCCCCAATATTGGAAGTTAGCAACAGTTCTTCCTCTTCCTAAACCAAAGAGAGATATTAGTGTAATAGAAGGATATCGTCCTATCTCCCTCGTGCCTTGCATCTCATACTCTGGTTGATTGAATCAAAATATCTTCTTAGCCAGAATCAAGTAGCTTTCAGAGCAAATAAGGGATGTGCTGATGCACTCATACATCTGGATTTTTACGTAACCAAGGCACTCCATGCTCGGAACCACGTTACCATTCTTTCTCTAGATTTTGAAAAAACTTTTGACAAAATATTTATCCGCTTGGTTTTAAACAAAATCAAAGACTGGGGTATTGGATCGAAAATCTTTAACTATATTCGTTCATTATTAACTCATAGGAAAATTTGCGTCAGAGGCAATAATAACTACTCTTCAACCCTTCCTCTTTTTAATGGTATGCCTCAAGGCTAACCACTCTCTGTGGATCTATTCAAAATTACCTTCGATGAACTATCTAAGATAATTAGTAAACACAGACACTTAGATCATTGCATTTACGCAGACGATGTTTTCGTGCTGAGTAAAAGCGTAGATCTAAGTAAAACGAATCATTTATTTACGTCACTAATTGAAGACATCTTAAATTGGTCTAAACTCTCTGGTGCAAAGCTTTCTCTCGACAAATGCAAAACTTTGCACATCTGTCGGAAAAAGTCTTGCAACAGCGACTCATTATCTCTAAAAATTAATAATGTAAATATCAGTAGTGTACATAATTTAAAAAATTTAGACCTCATTGTTAACAATAAATATAATTGGAAACCACATTGTATTGGTCTTAAGAAAAGCCTAGCTGCCAAAAATTTTAGGCCTCATTGTTAACAATAAATATAATTGGAAACCACATTGTATTAGTCTTAAGAAAATCCTAGCTGCCAGACCAAATGTAGTTAATTATCTAGCTAACAAAGAATGTAATACCCATATTAGCACTTTATGTAATATTTCAAAGTCACTACTACTTAGCAAGATCGACTATGGGTTGTTTATTTACGGCAACTCACCAAAATCAACCATCAACGCCATCACCACCAAGCCCCATACCACCAAGCTGACCGACGTAGCATCAACGCCTTTCGAACCAGCCCTATGAAAAATGTCCTCGTTGAAGCTGGACTTCCCACGATAGAAGAACGAATAGAATCCGCTAAAGCCAAACTTTACATAAAGCTCCTACACTCTAACAACTCCATTATTAGCAGGGATTTTGCTTTAGCAAGGAACCTAAAACACACAAAAAGAGTTCAGTCATCAATAGCAAGTGCTCTCATAATTGCAAAAAATCTGGATCTCAAGCATTCAACAAACCCCAACTGTCCCACCATGGGCTACTAAGCAGTACACCAAAAGAGACTTACCTTGCTTCGTTTCTCCGCATTTCCACATCCCTAAAAGCGAAAGGCTGGGAGTTCATCTTTAGGGACGGTTCCAAGAAGAACAATAGTACTTCTTTTGCCGTCACCAATTAAAATGGTACTTTAATTCTTGGAGGTTTACTACCAACATATGCCTCCGTGTTCACAGCAGAAGCCCTAGCCATCTACAAACCTTTATGGATAACTGGTAAACAGTGTGGAAGATATGTGATCTGCTCGGACAGTTTGCCCACTATCAGCGCGGTAAAAAATCCCCAAAAGAACACAGCCATCATCTCGGATATCCGCAACTACATTGCTAAGGCTCAAAAAAAAAAAAATAATAATAATGTGGGTCCCAAGCCACGTCGGAACGAACTTGCGGACCAAGAAGCTGGGCTCGCACCGAGCCCCAATGTACCAATTTGAGGCTACCACTAAATCAGATGCAGCAGTCCAACAACCTCAAAACTCGCCAACACTACTTTCACGAGACTACGACTGGGGCACACAGCCCATACACATCAGCATTTACTTAAAGGCACCTCTCCACCTATATGCAACACTTGCAACAGATTTTTCCACACCAACCACATGCTGTGTCCCGCACACCTACCTCAACACTGCACAAACAAACCAGTTCATCTTCTGCTTAAATCTCCATCCCAACATAACATTAATTTAATTTTCGATTATATCAAAAAACTAAACATAGATATTTAAGATTACTTCAGAGCCGCAGGTCTCGCCAGCTAGCGCTCTATATTCATATGTTAGTTTATAATTTTAATTATATTCTAATAAATTATAATAATAATAATAATTTCCACTAATTACTTCACTGAGTTTCACTTAATTGCGTCCGTACATACGTCCGTGAGCTATGACTGTCAGCGAGATAATGCTTGGCAGCACCGACATTAATGGCATTTGTGGCAGTCAGGGGTGGAATCGTGTAAGGTGATGGTTGATCGTTAATGGTCACAATCTTCGGTTTTCGATTGTGTCACGCTGACCACGTTAAATGCCAAAACACTTAATAAATTACACATTCAAATCGGTTACGAAACATAAATGAAAGTAGACCACAGCCATGAATCAAAAATTGCACAAACATTTTAAAATTATCTAAACCATCAACAACACCTACAAATGCTTGATATCGTGAGCCACATACCCCAAACTACTGAATGAATGAATAAATTCAGGGATGAACACACAGAAGATAACGGTTAAATCAGTATTTTATCCGCGCTAGTGGCTATAAATATCTCGGGCAACTTAATAGGATATAGGATTTGCTGTTAGTTTATTTTACGTTGCAAGTTGATTTAAGCGTACATACGTTTGCAAAAAAAAAAAACACGCCTTGAGATAAATGTTTACCAACGAACGATAACCTTATTCAAAGTTAAAAGGTAACAAATTCTCGCCTCACATCAAAATCTGTTCTTGAATTCAAGAGAGGTGACAAAAAACCATTGAAATTCTTACTCCAAATAAATTCAAAAAGTTAGCAGCAGACGACATTTGTATTCAAGTAGTATCACTTTCCATTCGGCGGTGGCATTTGATAATTTAAGTATGCAATTGTTTCAGAACTCGGAAATATAGGTGCGCGTATATAATTACATTTCAATGAAAGACCAAGAAAAACGGCAATGCAAACGTTTTTCCTTTCTTAAAAAAATTAACGAAAAATGACTTGAAAATTAATTCAATTCAAGTAATGTTCTGTTTTATTGTTTTATTTTTCACTTAGATTATTTCGTGAAATATGTTGTTTCGGTTCGTTACGAAAAGCGTCAATATGAAAACATAAATAGATCTGAAAATAATAAATGAATGTAATATTATTTTCCGTTTTGTTACAATTTCCTTGTCTCATTATATATAGTTCGCATTTATATATTTGTAGACAATTTGACATCTACATTTATATACACACATTTGCATGTAGGTATAATAACTGATTCCAATATTTATTTGTTTCAAATTTAAAAATGCTTTACATATTTTAATATATTGCAGTTATTGAAGTAAACGTATATGTTTATACCCTACTGTTTTAACACTAATTGTATTGATGAATTGGAAAATACCATTGAACATAAATGTTTTCATAAATGTATTCTACAAATTTTGATTTTGACGGCCGAAACTACACTTGTTGCTCTTAGTTTTGCCATCAAAGAACAATTCAATGTAACGGCTACCAATTTGTTCCATATGTTTTTTCATTGCGTTTTGAGAATCTTCATATGAATTAAAGAAAGCATCTGCAGTCCTTTATTATTAAAAATAATTTCTACGTTACTTGGACGAATAGGTTCGAAAAACTGTAAAGAGTTTAAATAATTTATTGACTTATGGTAATATTATTAATCATACTTTCAAGACATCTTTTTCAAAAGTATTGTATGGAAGCCCGCGCATGTGGATAAAATACTGGTCGTTATCAATCCGAAAATTCCTATTGATTCCAAAAATATTCATAGGTAGTTCTAAATCTGTCTTATATCTGTCTACCCATCATAGCCGCAACATTTACTGCTTCGTTATTTCCACTTTCATAAATGTCAAACCATTCCCGTCGTTGTCTGATTGATTATGTTTAGTTTATTTGTATAAAAGTTTATAATAAGATAGCCATACCATAATTGAATCCAATGTTGTTATCGAAGTTTTGACCATTTTTAGCATTGAAACCTCTCACATCTTTATTAATTTTATTAATTCCAATTCCAAATTAGAAGTATTTTTCACGATTGTTGCAACCAATATTTGAGTTGATTCCCGTGCCCGTATTGTGAATATGCATTGATCTACCAGTTATTGCCGCAGCTATCATTTTTGAAACCGCTCTGCATACCAAATCCATCTGCATGAAAACTTTTCAAAAGACATCTCACTACAACAAACTTCATTACTTACAAAAAGGCTAATGCAATTTTCGTCGTGAAGTCAAGGAGAGCAAAGCTAAAAACTTGTATGAATTCACATCTGCCCTAAACCCCAACACGACACCAGAAAAAATCTGGCATTGTATTCGTAGCCTCAGTGGTAATTCTGTTCCACACTCCATTAACTCAATCACAACACCTCAGGGAACAAGAACTTCTCCTCAGGAAATAAGCAACTATTTTGCTAATAGATGGTCAAATGACTCTAGAGATGATAATTTTCCCCCTGGCTTCAGAACAGAAAATCAATTAGCTTTATCCTGCTCAATTGTGTCCAACCCAATATCAGCACCTGCCACACGTATAGATTGTATATCATAGGGTAGGGATTGTATATCATACCCCATGCTAAAAAATCTTCCACACATAGCAAAATCCAGACAAATTTCATTTTATAACAACATCCTTCAAACTGGTACAATTCCCCAATATTGGAAGTTAGCAACAGTTCTTCCTCTTCCTAAACCAAAGAGAGATATTAGTGTAATAGAAGGATATCGTCCTATCTCCCTCGTGCCTTGCATCTCATACTCTGGTTGATTGAATCAAAATATCTTCTTAGCCAGAATCAAGTAGCTTTCAGAGCAAATAAGGGATGTGCTGATGCACTCATACATCTGGATTTTTACGTAACCAAGGCACTCCATGCTCGGAACCACGTTACCATTCTTTCTCTAGATTTTGAAAAAACTTTTGACAAAATATTTATCCGCTTGGTTTTAAACAAAATCAAAGACTGGGGTATTGGATCGAAAATCTTTAACTATGTTCGTTCATTATTAACTCATAGGAAAATTTGCGTCAGAGGCAATAATAATTACTCTTCAACCCTTCCTCTTTTTAATGGTATGCCTCAAGGCTAACCACTCTCAGTGGATCTATTCAAAATTACCTTCGATGAACTATCTAAGATAATTAGTAAACACAGACACTTAGATCATTGCATTTACGCAGACGATGTTTTCGTGCTGAGTAAAAGCGTAGATCTAAGTAAAACTAATCATTTATTTACGTCACTAATTGAAGACATCTTAAATTGGTCTAAACTCTCTGGTGCAAAGCTTTCTCTCGACAAATGCAAAACTTTGCACATCTGTCGGAAAAAGTCTTGCAACAGCGACTCATTATCTCTAAAAATTAATAATGTAAATATCAGTAGTGTACATAATTTAAAAAATTTAGACCTCATTGTTAACAATAAATATAATTGGAAACCACATTGTATTGGTCTTAAGAAAAGCCTAGCTGCCAAAAATTTTAGGCCTCATTGTTAACAATAAATATAATTGGAAACCACATTGTATTAGTCTTAAGAAAATCCTAGCTGCCAGAGCAAATGTAGTTAATTATCTAGCTAACAAAGAATGTAATACCCATATTAGCACTTTATGTAATATTTCAAAGTCACTACTACTTAGCAAGATCGACTATGGGTTGTTTATTTACGGCAACTCACCAAAATCAACCATCAACGCCATCAAAGCCCCATACCACCAAGCTGACCGACGTAGCATCAACGCCTTTCGAACCAGCCCTATGAAAAATGTCCTCGTTGAAGCTGGACTTCCCACGATAGAAGAACGAATAGAATCCGCTAAAGCCAAACTTTACATAAAGCTCCTACACTCTAACAACTCCATTATTAGCAGGGATTTTGCTTTAGCAAGGAACCTAAAACACCCAAAAAGAGTTCAGTCATCAATAGCAAGTGCTCTCATAATTGCAAAAAATCTGGATCTCCCGCATTCAACAAACCCCAACTGTCCCACCGTGGGCTACTAAGCAGTACACCAAAAGAGACTTACCTTGCTTCGTTTCTCCGCATTTCCACATCCCTAAAAGCGAAAGGCTGGGAGTTCATCTTTAGGGACGGTTCCAAGAAGAACAATAGTACTTCTTTTGCCGTCACCAATTAAAATGGTACTTTAATTCTTGGAGGTTTACTACCAACATATGCCTCCGTGTTCACAGCAGAAGCCCTAGCCATCTACAAACCTTTATGGATAACTGGTAAACAGTGTGGAAGATATGTGATCTGCTCGGACAGTTTGCCCACTATCAGCGCGGTAAAAAATCCCCAAAAGAACACAGCCATCATCTCGGATATCCGCAACTACATTGCTAAGGCTCAGAAAAAAAAAATAATAATGTGGGTCCCAAGCCACGTCGGAACGAACTTGCGGACCAAGAAGCTGGGCTCGCGCACCGAGCCCCCATGTACCAATTTGAGGCTACCACTAAATCAGATGCAGCAGTCCAACAACCTCAAAACTCGCCAACACTACTTTCACGAGACTACGACTGGGGCACACAGCCCATACACATCAGCATTTACTTAAAGGCACCTCTCCACCTATATGCAACACTTGCAACAGATTTTTCCACACCAACCACATGCTGTGTCCCGCACACCTACCTCAACACTGCACAAACAAACCAGTTCATCTTCTGCTTAAATCTCCATCCCAACATAACATTAATTTAATTTTCGATTATATCAAAAAACTAAACATAGATATTTAAGATTACTTCAGAGCCGCAGGTCTCGCCAGCTAGCGCTCTATATTCATATGTTAGTTTATAATTTTAATTATATTCTAATAAATTATAATAATAATAATAATTTCCACTAATTACTTCACTGAGTTTCACTTAATTGCGTCCGTACATACGTCCGTGAGCTATGACTGTCAGCGAGATAATGCTTGGCAGCACCGACATTAATGGCATTTGTGGCAGTCAGGGGTGGAATCGTGTAAGGTGATGGTTGATCGTTAATGGTCACAATCTTCGGTTTTCGATTGTGTCACGCTGACCACGTTAAATGCCAAAACACTTAATAAATTACACATTCAAATCGGTTACGAAACATAAATGAAAGTAGACCACAGCCATGAATCAAAAATTGCACAAACATTTTAAAATTATCTAAAACATCAACAACACCTACAAATGCTTGATATCGTGAGCCACATACCCCAAACTACTGAATGAATGAATAAATTCAGGGATGAACACACAGAAGATAACGGTTAAATCAGTATTTTATCCGCGCTAGTGGCTATAAATATCTCGGGCAACTTAATAGGATATAGGATTTGCTGTTAGTTTATTTTACGTTGCAAGTTGATTTAAGCGTACATACGTTTGCAAAAAAAAAAAACACGCCTTGAGATAAATGTTTACCAACGAACGATAACCTTATTCAAAGTTAAAAGGTAACAAATTCTCGCCTCACATCAAAATCTGTTCTTGAATTCAAGGGAGGTGACAAAAAACCATTGAAATTCTTACTCCAAATAAATTCAAAAAGTTAGCAGCAGACGACATTTGTATTCAAGTAGTATCACTTTCCATTCGGCGGTGGCATTTGATAATTTAAGTATGCAATTGTTTCAGAACTCGGAAATAAAGGTGCGCGTATATAATTACATTTCAATGAAAGACCAAGAAAAACGGCAATGCAAACGTTTTTCCTTTCTTAAAAAAATTAACGAAAAATGACTTGAAAATTAATTCAATTCAAGTAATGTTCTGTTTTATTGTTTTATTTTTCACTTAGATTATTTCGTGAAATATGTTGTTTCGGTTCGTTACGAAAAGCGTCAATATGAAAACATAAATAGATCTGAAAATAATAAATGAATGTAATATTATTTTCCGTTTTGTTACAATTTCCTTGTCTCATTATATATAGTTCGCATTTATATATTTGTAGACAATTTGACATCTACATTTATATACACACATTTGCATGTAGGTATAATAACTGATTCCAATATTTATTTGTTTCAAATTTAAAAATGCTTTACATATTTTAATATATTGCAGTTATTGAAGTAAACGTATATGTTTATACCCTGCTGTTTTAACACTAATTGTATTGATGAATTGGAAAATACCATTGAACATAAATGTTTTCATAAATGTATTCTACAAATTTTGATTTTGACGGCCGAAACTACACTTGTTGCTCTTAGTTTTGCCATCAAAGAACAATTCAATGTAACGGCTACCAATTTGTTCCATATGTTTTTTTATTGCGTTTTGAGAATCTTCATATGAATTAAAGAAAGCATCTGCAGTCCTTTATTATTAAAAATAATTTCTACGTTACTTGGACGAATAGGTTCGAAAAACTGTAAAGAGTTTAAATAATTTATTGACTTATGGTAATATTATTAATCATACTTTCAAGACATCTTTTTCAAAAGTATTGTATGGAAGCCCGCGCATGTGGATAAAATACTGGTCGTTATCAATCCGAAAATTCCTATTGATTCCAAAAATATTCATAGGTAGTTCTAAATCTGTCTTATATCTGTCTTATATCTATCTATCTAGCCGCAACATTTACTGCTTCGTTATTTCCACTTTCATAAATGTCAAATCATTCCCGTCGTTGTCTGATTGATTATGTTTAGTTTATTTGTATAAAAGTTTATAATAAGATAGCCATACCATAATTGAATCCAATGTTGTTATCGAAGTTTTGACCATTTTTAGCATTGAAACCTCTCACATCTTTATTAATTTTATTAATTCCAATTCCAAATTAGAAGTATTTTTCACGATTGTTGCAACCAATATTTGAGTTGATTCCCGTGCCCGTATTGTGAATATGCATTGATCTACCAGTTATTGCCGCAGCTATCATTTTTGAAACCGCTCTGCATACCAAATCCATCTGCATGAAAACTTTTCAAAAGACATCTCACTACAACAAACTTCATTACTTACAAAAAGGCTAATGCAATTTTCGTCGTGAAGTCAAGGAGAGCAAAGCTAAAAGCTTGTATGAATTCACATCTGCCCTAAACCCCAACACGACACCAGAAAAAATCTGGCATTGTATTCGTAGCCTCAGTGGTAATTCTGTTCCACACTCCATTAACTCAATCACAACACCTCAGGGAACAAGAACTTCTCCTCAGGAAATAAGCAACTATTTTGCTAATAGATGGTCAAATGACTCTAGAGATGATAATTTTCCCCCTGGCTTCAGAACAGAAAATCAATTAGCTTTATCCTGCTCAATTGTGTCCAACCCAATATCAGCACCTGCCACACGTATAGATTGTATATCATAGGGTAGGGATTGTATATCATACCCCATGCTAAAAAATCTTCCACACATAGCAAAATCCAGACAAATTTCATTTTATAACAACATCCTACAAACTGGTACAATTCCCCAATATTGGAAGTTAGCAACAGTTCTTCCTCTTCCTAAACCAAAGAGAGATATTAGTGTAATAGAAGGATATCGTCCTATCTCCCTCGTGCCTTGCATCTCATACTCTGGTTGATTGAATCAAAATATCTTCTTAGCCAGAATCAAGTAGCTTTCAGAGCAAATAAGGGATGTGCTGATGCACTCATACATCTGGATTTTTACGTAACCAAGGCACTCCATGCTCGGAACCACGTTACCATTCTTTCTCTAGATTTTGAAAAAACTTTTGACAAAATATTTATCCGCTTGGTTTTAAACAAAATCAAAGACTGGGGTATTGGATCGAAAATCTTTAACTATGTTCGTTCATTATTAACTCATAGGAAAATTTGCGTCAGAGGCAATAATAATTACTCTTCAACCCTTCCTCTTTTTAATGGTATGCCTCAAGGCTAACCACTCTCAGTGGATCTATTCAAAATTACCTTCGATGAACTATCTAAGATAATTAGTAAACACAGACACTTAGATCATTGCATTTACGCAGACGATGTTTTCGTGCTGAGTAAAAGCGTAGATCTAAGTAAAACTAATCATTTATTTACGTCACTAATTGAAGACATCTTAAATTGGTCTAAACTCTCTGGTGCAAAGCTTTCTCTCGACAAATGCAAAACTTTGCACATCTGTCGGAAAAAGTCTTGCAACAGCGACTCATTATCTCTAAAAATTAATAATGTAAATATCAGTAGTGTACATAATTTAAAAAATTTAGACCTCATTGTTAACAATAAATATAATTGGAAACCACATTGTATTGGTCTTAAGAAAAGCCTAGCTGCCAAAAATTTTAGGCCTCATTGTTAACAATAAATATAATTGGAAACCACATTGTATTAGTCTTAAGAAAATCCTAGCTGCCAGAGCAAATGTAGTTAATTATCTAGCTAACAAAGAATGTAATACCCATATTAGCACTTTATGTAATATTTCAAAGTCACTACTACTTAGCAAGATCGACTATGGGTTGTTAATTTACGGCAACTCACCAAAATCAACCATCAACGCCATCAAAGCCCCATACCACCAAGCTGACCGACGTAGCATCAACGCCTTTCGAACCAGCCCTATGAAAAATGTCCTCGTTGAAGCTGGACTTCCCACGATAGAAGAACGAATAGAATCCGCTAAAGCCACACTTTACATAAAGCTCCTACACTCTAACAACTCCATTATTAGCAGGGATTTTGCTTTAGCAAGGAACCTAAAACACCCAAAAAGAGTTCAGTCATCAATAGCAAGTGCTCTCATAATTGCAAAAAATCTGGATCTCCCGCATTCAACAAACCCCAACTGTCCCACCGTGGGCTACTAAGCAGTACACCAAAAGAGACTTACCTTGCTTCGTTTCTCCGCATTTCCACATCCCTAAAAGCGAAAGGCTGGGAGTTCATCTTTAGGGACGGTTCCAAGAAGAACAATAGTACTTCTTTTGCCGTCACCAATTAAAATGGTACTTTAATTCTTGGAGGTTTACTACCAACATATGCCTCCGTGTTCACAGCAGAAGCCCTAGCCATCTACAAACCTTTATGGATAACTGGTAAACAGTGTGGAAGATATGTGATCTGCTCGGACAGTTTGCCCACTATCAGCGCGGTAAAAAAATCCCCAAAAGAACACAGCCATCATCTCGGATATCCGCAACTACATTGCTAAGGCTCAGAAAAAAAAAAATAATAATGTGGGTCCCAAGCCACGTCGGAACGAACTTGCGGACCAAGAAGCTGGGCTCACGCACCGAGCCCCCATGTACCAATTTGAGGCTACCACTAAATCAGATGCAGCAGTCCAACAACCTCAAAACTCGCCAACACTACTTTCACGAGACTACGACTGGGGCACACAGCCCATACACATCAGCATTTACTTAAAGGCACCTCTCCACCTATATGCAACACTTGCAACAGATTTTTCCACACCAACCACATGCTGTGTCCCGCACACCTACCTCAACACTGCACAAACAAACCAGTTCATCTTCTGCTTAAATCTCCATCCCAACATAACATTAATTTAATTTTCGATTATATCAAAAAACTAAACATAGATATTTAAGATTACTTCAGAGCCGCAGGTCTCGCCAGCTAGCGCTCTATATTCATATGTTAGTTTATAATTTTAATTATATTCTAATAAATTATAATAATAATAATAATTTCCACTAATTACTTCACTGAGTTTCACTTAATTGCGTCCGTACATACGTCCGTGAGCTATGACTGTCAGCGAGATAATGCTTGGCAGCACCGACATTAATGGCATTTGTGGCAGTCAGGGGTGGAATCGTGTAAGGTGATGGTTGATCGTTAATGGTCACAATCTTCGGTTTTCGATTGTGTCACGCTGACCACGTTAAATGCCAAAACACTTAATAAATTACACATTCAAATCGGTTACGAAACATAAATGAAAGTAGACCACAGCCATGAATCAAAAATTGCACAAACATTTTAAAATTATCTAAAACATCAACAACACCTACAAATGCTTGATATCGTGAGTCACATACCCCAAACTACTGAATGAATGAATAAATTCAGGGATGAACACACAGAAGATAACGGTTAAATCAGTATTTTATCCGCGCTAGTGGCTATAAATATCTCGGGCAACTTAATAGGATATAGGATTTGCTGTTAGTTTATTTTACGTTGCAAGTTGATTTAAGCGTACATACGTTTGCAAAAAAAAAAAAAAACACGCCTTGAGATAAATGTTTACCAACGAACGATAACCTTATTCAAAGTTAAAAGGTAACAAATTCTCGCCTCACATCAAAATCTGTTCTTGAATTCAAGGGAGGTGACAAAAAACCATTGAAATTCTTACTCCAAATAAATTCAAAAAGTTAGCAGCAGACGGCATTTGTATTCAAGTAGTATCACTTTCCATTCGGCGGTGGCATTTGATAATTTAAGAATGCAATTGTTTCAGAACTCGGAAATATAGGTGCGCGTATATAATTACATTTCAATGAAAGACCAAGAAAAACGGCAATGCAAACGTTTTTCCTTTCTTAAAAAAATTAACGAAAAATGACTTGAAAATTAATTCAATTCAAGTAATGTTCTGTTTTATTGTTTTATTTTTCACTTAGATTATTTCGTGAAATATGTTGTTTCGGTTCGTTACGTCAATATGAAAACATAAATAGATCTGAAAATAATAAATGAATGTAATATTATTTTCCGTTTTGTTACAATTTCCTTGTCTCATTATATATAGTCCGCATTTATATATTTGTAGACAATTTGACATCTATATTTATATACACACATTTGCATGTAGGTATAATAACTGATTCCAATATTTATTTGTTTCAAATTTAAAAATGCTTTACATATTTTAATATATTGCAGTTATTGAAGTAAACGTATATGTTTATACCCTGCTGTTTTAACACTAATTGTATTGATGAATTGGAAAATACCATTGAACATAAATGTTTTCATAAATGTATTCTACAAATTTTGATTTTGACGGCCGAAACTACACTTGTTGCTCTTAGTTTTGCCATCAAAGAACAATTCAATGTAACGGCTACCAATTTGTTCCATATGTTTTTTCATTGCGTTTTGAGAATCTTCATATGAATTAAAGAAAGCATCTGCAGTCCTTTATTATTAAAAATAATTTCTACGTTACTTGGACGAATAGGTTCGAAAAACTGTAAAGAGTTTAAATAATTTATTGACTTATGGTAATATTATTAATCATACTTTCAAGACATCTTTTTCAAAAGTATTGTATGGAAGCCCGCGCATGTGGATAAAATACTGGTCGTTATCAATCCGAAAATTCCTATTGATTCCAAAAATATTCATAGGTAGTTCTAAATCTGTCTTATATCTGTCTACCCATCATAGCCGCAACATTTACTGCTTCGTTATTTCCACTTTCATAAATGTCAAATCATTCCCGTCGTTGTCTGATTGATTATGTTTAGTTTATTTGTATAAAAGTTTATAATAAGATAGCCATACCATAATTGAATCCAATGTTGTTATCGAAGTTTTGACCATTTTTAGCATTGAAACCTCTCACATCTTTATTAATTTTATTAATTCCAATTCCAAATTAGAAGTATTTTTCACGATTGTTGCAACCAATATTTGAGTTGATTCCCGTGCCCGTATTGTGAATATGCATTGATCTACCAGTTATTGCCGCAGCTATCATTTTTGAAACCGCTCTGCATACCAAATCCATCTGCATGGAAACTTTTCAAAAGACATCTCACTACAACAAACTTCATTACTTACAAAAAGGCTAATGCAATTTTCGTCGTGAAGTCAAGGAGAGCAAAGCTAAAAGCTTGTATGAATTCACATCTGCCCTAAACCCCAACACGACACCAGAAAAAATCTGGCATTGTATTCGTAGCCTCAGTGGTAATTCTGTTCCACACTCCATTAACTCAATCACAACACCTCAGGGAACAAGAACTTCTCCTCAGGAAATAAGCAACTATTTTGCTAATAGATGGTCAAATGACTCTAGAGATGATAATTTTCCCCCTGGCTTCAGAACAGAAAATCAATTAGCTTTATCCTGCTTAATTGTGTCCAACCCAATATCAGCACCTGCCACACGTATAGAATCAGACATTACCCTAATAGAACTAAAATGTTGTCTAACTAAACTCAAAGGCAAACACCCAGTAGGGATTGTATATCATACCCCATGCTAAAAAATCTTCCACACATAGCAAAATCCAGACAAATTTCATTTTATAACAACATCCTACAAACTGGTACAATTCCCCAATATTGGAAGTTAGCAACAGTTCTTCCTCTTCCTAAACCAAAGAGAGATATTAGTGTAATAGAAGGATATCGTCCTATCTCCCTCGTGCCTTGCATCTCATACTCTGGTTGATTGAATCAAAATATCTTCTTAGCCAGAATCAAGTAGCTTTCAGAGCAAATAAGGGATGTGCTGATGCACTCATACATCTGGATTTTTACGTAACCAAGGCACTCCATGCTCGGAACCACGTTACCATTCTTTCTCTAGATTTTGAAAAAACTTTTGACAAAATATTTATCCGCTTGGTTTTAAACAAAATCAAAGACTGGGGTATTGGATCGAAAATCTTTAACTATATTCGTTCATTATTAACTCATAGGAAAATTTGCGTCAGAGGCAATAATAATTACTCTTCAACCCTTCCTCTTTTTAATGGTATGCCTCAAGGCTAACCACTCTCAGTGGATCTATTCAAAATTACCTTCGATGAACTATCTAAGATAATTAGTAAACACAGACACTTAGATCATTGCATTTACGCAGACGATGTTTTCGTGCTGAGTAAAAGCGTAGATCTAAGTAAAACTAATCATTTATTTACGTCACTGATTGAAGACATCTTAAATTGGTCTAAACTCTCTGGTGCAAAGCTTTCTCTCGACAAATGCAAAACTTTGCACATCTGTCGGAAAAAGTCTTGCAACAGCGACTCATTATCTCTAAAAATTAATAATGTAAATATCAGTAGTGTACATAATTTAAAAAAATTAGGCCTCATTGTTAACAATAAATATAATTGGAAACCACATTGTATTGGTCTTAAGAAAAGCCTAGCTGCCAAAAATGTTAGGCCTCATTGTTAACAATAAATATAATTGGAAACCACATTGTATTAGTCTTAAGAAAATCCTAGCTGCCAGAGCAAATGCAGTTAATTATCTAGCTAACAAAGAATGTAATACCCATATTAGCACTTTATGTAATATTTCAAAGTCACTACTACTTAGCAAGATCGACTATGGGTTGTTTATTTACGGCAACTCACCAAAATCAACCATCAACGCCATCAAAGCCCCATACCACCAAGCTGACCGACGTAGCATCAACGCCTTTCGAACCAGCCCTATGAAAAATGTCCTCGTTGAAGCTGGACTTCCCACGATAGAAGAACGAATAGAATCCGCTAAAGCCACACTTTACATAAAGCTCCTACACTCTAACAACTCCATTATTAGCAGGGATTTTGCTTTAGCAAGGAACCTAAAACACACAAAAAGAGTTCAGTCATCAATAGCAAGTGCTCTCATAATTGCAAAAAATCTGGATCTCCCGCATTCAACAAACCCCAACTGTCCCACCGTGGGCTACTAAGCAGTACACCAAAAGAGACTTACCTTGCTTCGTTTCTCCGCATTTCCACATCCCTAAAAGCGAAAGGCTGGGAGTTCATCTTTAGGGACGGTTCCAAGAAGAACAATAGTACTTCTTTTGCCGTCACCAATTAAAATGGTACTTTAATTCTTGGAGGTTTACTACCAACATATGCCTCCGTGTTCACAGCAGAAGCCCTAGCCATCTACAAACCTTTATGGATAACTGGTAAACAGTGTGGAAGATATGTGATCTGCTCGGACAGTTTGCCCACTATCAGCGCGGTAAAAAATCCCCAAAAGAACACAGCCATCATCTCGGATATCCGCAACTACATTGCTAAGGCTCAGAAAAAAAAAAATAATAATGTGGGTCCCAAGCCACGTCGGAACGAACTTGCGGACCAAGAAGCTGGGCTCGCGCACCGAGCCCCCATGTACCAATTTGAGGCTACCACTAAATCAGATGCAGCAGTCCAACAACCTCAAAACTCGCCAACACTACTTTCACGAGACTACGACTGGGGCACACAGCCCATACACATCAGCATGTGTGTGTGTGTCCCGCACACCTACCTAAACACTGCACAAACAAACCAGTTCATCTTCTGCTTAAATCTCCATCCCAACATAACATTAATTTAATTTTCGATTATATCAAAAAACTAAACATAGATATTTAAGATTACTTCAGAGCCGCAGGTCTCGCCAGCTAGCGCTCTATATTCATATGTTAGTTTATAATTTTAATTATATTCTAATAAATTATAATAATAATAATAATTTCCACTAATTACTTCACTGAGTTTCACTTAATTGCGTCCGTACATACGTCCGTGAGCTATGACTGTCAGCGAGATAATGCTTGGCAGCACCGACATTAATGGCATTTGTGGCAGTCAGGGGTGGAATCGTGTAAGGTGATGGTTGATCGTTAATGGTCACAATCTTCGGTTTTCGATTGTGTCACGCTGACCACGTTAAATGCCAAAACACTTAATAAATTACACATTCAAATCGGTTACGAAACATAAATGAAAGTAGACCACAGCCATGAATCAAAAATTGCACAAACATTTTAAAATTATCTAAAACATCAACAATACCTACAAATGCTTGATATCGTGAGCCACATACCCCAAACTACTGAATGAATGAATAAATTCAGGGATGAACACACAGAAGATAACGGTTAAATCAGTATTTTATCCGCGCTAGTGGCTATAAATATCTCGGGCAACTTAATAGGATATAGGATTTGCTGTTAGTTTATTTTACGTTGCAAGTTGATTTAAGCGTACATACGTTTGCAAAAAAAAAAAACACGCCTTGAGATAAATGTTTACCAACGAACGATAACCTTATTCAAAGTTAAAAGGTAACAAATTCTCGCCTCACATCAAAATCTGTTCTTGAATTCAAGGGAGGTGACAAAAAACCATTGAAATTCTTACTCCAAATAAATTCAAAAAGTTAGCAGCAGACGGCATTTGTATTCAAGTAGTATCACTTTCCATTCGGCGGTGGCATTTGATAATATAAGAATGCAATTGTTTCAGAACTCGGAAATATAGGTGCGCGTATATAATTACATTTCAATGAAAGACCAAGAAAAATGGCAATGCAAACGTTTTTCCTTTCTTAAAAAAATTAACGAAAAATGAATTCAATTCAAGTAATTTTCTGTTTTATTGTTTTATTTTTCACTAAGATTATTTCGTGAAATATGTTGTTTCGGTTCGTTATGAAAAGCGTCAATATGAAAACATAAATAGATCTGAAAATAATAAATGAATGTAATATTATTTTCCGTTTTGTTACAATTTCCTTGTCTCATTATATATAGTTCGCATTTATATATTTGTAGACAATTTGACATCTATATTTATATACACACATTTGCATGTAGGTATAATAACTGATTCCAATATTTATTTGTTTCAAATTTAAAAATGCTTTACATATTTTAATATATTGCAGTTATTGAAGTAAACGTATATGTTTATACCCTGCTGTTTTAACACTAATTGTATTGATGAATTGGAAAATACCATTGAACATAAATGTTTTCATAGATGTATTCTACAAATTTTTGATTTTGACGGCCGAAACTACACTTGTTGCTCTTAGTTTTGCCATCAAAGAACAATTCAATGTAACGGCTACCAATTTGTTCCATATGTTTTTTCATTGCGTTTTGAGAATCTTCATATGAATTAAAGAAAGCATCTGCAGTCCTTTATTATTAAAAATAATTTCTACGTTACTTGGACGAATAGGTTCGAAAAACTGTAAAGATTTTAAATAATTTATTGACTTATGGTAATATTATTAATCATACTTTCAAGACATCTTTTTCAAAAGTATTGTATGGAAGCCCGCGCATGTGGATACAATAATGGTTGTTATCAATCCGAAAATTCCTATTGATTCCAAAAATATTCATAGGTAGTTCTAAATCTGTCTTATATCTGTCTGCCCATCATAGCCGCAACATTTACTGCTTCGTTATTTCCACTTTCATAAATGTCAAATCATTCCCGTCGTTGTCTGAATGATTATGTTTAGTTTATTTGTATAAAAGTTTATAATAAGATAGCCATACCATAATTGAATCCAATGTTGTTATCGAAGTTTTGACCATTTTTAGCATTGAAACCTCTCACATCTTTATTAATTTTATTAATTCCAATTCCAAATTAGAAGTATTTTTCACGATTGTTGCAACCAATATTTGAGTTGATTCCCGTGCCCGTATTGTGAATATGCATTGATCTACCAGTTATTGCCGCAGCTATCATTTTTGAAACCGCTCTGCATACCAAATCCATCTGCATGGAAACTTTTCAAAAGACATCTCACTACAACAAACTTCATTACTTACAAAAAGGCTAATGCAAATTTCGTCGTGAAGTCAAGGAGAGCAAAGCTAAAAGCTTGTATGAGTTCACATCTGCCCTAAACCCCAACACGACACCAGAAAAAATCTGGCATTGTATTCGTAGCCTCAGTGGTAATTCTGTTCCACACTCCATTAACGCAATCACAACACCTCAGGGAACAAGAACTTCTCAGGAAATAAGCAACTATTTTGCTAATAGATGGTCAAATGACTCTAGAGACTTCCAAATGTTTTTTCATTGCGTTTTGAGAATCTTCATATGAATTAAAGAAAGCATCTGCAGTCCTTTATTATTAAAAATAATTTCTACGTTACTTGGACGAATAGGTTCGAAAAACTGTAAAGAGTTTAAATAATTTATTGACTTATGGTAATATTATTAATCATACTTTCAAGACATCTTTTTCAAAAGTATTGTATGGAAGCCCGCGCATGTGGATAAAATACTGGTCGTTATCAATCCGAAAATTCCTATTGATTCCAAAAATATTCATAGGTAGTTCTAAATCTGTCTTATATCTGTCTGCCCATCATAGCCGCAACATTTACTGCTTCGTTATTTCCACTTTCATAAATGTCAAATCATTCCCGTCGTTGTCTGATTGATTATGTTTAGTTTATTTGTATAAAAGTTTATAATAAGATAGCCATACCATAATTGAATCCAATGTTGTTATCGAAGTTTTGACCATTTTTAGCATTGAAACCTCTCACATCTTTATTAATTTTATTAATTCCAATTCCAAATTAGAAGTATTTTTCACGATTGTTGCAACCAATATTTGAGTTGATTCCCGTGCCCGTATTGTGAATATGCATTGATCTACCAGTTATTGCCGCAGCTATCATTTTTGAAACCGCTCTGCATACCAAATCCATCTGCATGGAAAATTTTCAAAAGACATCTCACTACAACAAACTTCATTACTTACAAAAAGGCTAATGCAATTTTCGTCGTGAAGTCAAGGAGAGCAAAGCTAAAAGCTTGTATGAATTCACATCTGCCCTAAACCCCAACACGACACCAGAAAAAATCTGGCATTGTATTCGTAGCCTCAGTGGTAATTCTGTTCCACACTCCATTAACTCAATCACAACACCTCAGGGAACAAGAACTTCTCCTCAGGAAATAAGCAACTATTTTGCTAATAGATGGTCAAATGACTCTAGAGATGATAATTTTCCCCCTGGCTTCAGAACAGAGAATCAATTAGCTTTATCCTGCTCAATTGTGTCCAACCCAATATCAGCACCTGCCAGACGTATAGAATCAGACATTACCCTAATAGAACTAAAATGTTGTCTACCTAAACTCAAAGGCAAACACCCAGTAGGGATTGTATATCATACCCCATGCTAAAAAATCTTCCACACATAGCAAAATCCAGACAAATTTCATTTTATAACAACATCCTACAAACTGGTACAATTCCCCAATATTGGAAGTTAGCAACAGTTCTTCATCTTCCTAAACCAAAGAGAGATATTAGTGTAATAGAAGGATATCGTCCTATCTCCCTCGTGCCTTGCATCTCATACTCTGGTTGATTGAATCAAAATATCTTCTTAGCCAGAATCAAGTAGCTTTCAGAGCAAATAAGGGATGTGCTGATGCACTCATACATCTGGATTTTTACGTAATCAAGGCACTCCATGCTCGGAACCACGTTACCATTCTTTCTCTAGATTTTGAAAAAACTTTTGACAAAATATTTATCCGCTTGGTTTTAAACAAAATCAAAGACTGGGGTATTGGATCGAAAATCTTTAACTATATTCGTTCATTATTAACTCATAGGAAAATTTGCGTCAGAGGCAATAATAATTACTCTTCAACCCTTCCTCTTTTTAATGGTATGCCTCAAGGCTAACCACTCTCAGTGGATCTATTCAAAATTACCTTCGATGAACTATCTAAGATAATTAGTAAACACAGACACTTAGATCATTGCATTTACGCAGACGATGTTTTCGTGCTGAGTAAAAGCGTAGATCTAAGTAAAACTAATCATTTATTTACGTCACTAATTGAAGACATCTTAAATTGGTCTAAACTCTCTGGTGCAAAGATTTCTCTCGACAAATGCAAAACTTTGCACATCTGTCGGAAAAAGTCTTGCAACAGCGACTCATTATCTCTAAAAATTAATAATGTAAATATCAGTAGTGTAAATAATTTAAAAAATTTAGACCTCATTGTTAACAATAAATATAATTGGAAACCACATTGTATTGGTCTTAAGAAAAGCCTAGCTGCCAAAAATTTTAGGCCTCATTGTTAACAATAAATATAATTGGAAACCACATTGTATTAGTCTTAAGAAAATTCTAGCTGCCAGAGCAAATGTAGTTAATTATCTAGCTAACAAAGAATGTAATACCCATATTAGCACTTTATGTAATATTTCAAAGTCACTACTACTTAGCAAGATCGACTATGGGTTGTTTATTTACGGCAACTCACCAAAATCAACCATCAACGCCATCAAAGCCCCATACCACCAAGCTGACCGACGTAGCATCAACGCCTTTCGAACCAGCCCTATGAAAAATGTCCTCGTTGAAGCTGGACTTCCCACGATAGAAGAACGAATAGAATCCGCTAAAGCCAAACTTTACATAAAGCTCCTACACTCTAACAACTCCATTATTAGCAGGGATTTTGCTTTAGCAAGGAACCTAAAACACCCAAAAAGAGTTTAGTCATCAATAGCAAGTGCTCTCATAATTGCAAAAAATCTGGATCTCCCGCATTCAACAAACCCCAACTGTCCCACCATGGGCTACTAAGCAGTACACCAAAAGAGACTTACCTTGCTTCGTTTCTCCGCATTTCCACATCCCTAAAAGCGAAAGGCTGGGAGTTCATCTTTAGGGACAAGAAGAACAACAGTACTTCTTTTGCCGTCACCAATTAAAATGGTACTTTAATTCTTGGAGGTTTACTACCAACATATGCCTCCGTGTTCACAGCAGAAGCCCTAGCCATCTACAAACCTTTATGGATAACTGGTAAACAGTGTGGAAGATATGTGATCTGCTCGGACAGTTTGCCCACTAACAACGCGGTAAAAAATCCCCAAAAGAAAACAGCCATCATCTCGGATATCCGCAACTACATTGCTAAGGCTCAAAAAAAAAAAAAAAAATAATAATAATGTGGGTCCCAAGCCACGTCGGAACGAACTTGCGGACCAAGAAGCTGGGCTCGCGCACCGAGCCCCAATGTACCAATTTGAGGCTACCACTAAATCAGATGCAGCAGTCCAACAACCTCAAAACTCGCCAACACTACTTTCACGAGACTACGACTGGGGCACACAGCCCATACACATCAGCATGTGTGTGTGTGTCCCGCACACCTACCTAAACACTGCACAAACAAACCAGTTCATCTTCTGCTTAAATCTCCATCCCAACATAACATTAATTTAATTTTCGATTATATCAAAAAACTAAACATAGATATTTAAGATTACTTCAGAGCCGCAGGTCTCGCCAGCTAGCGCTCTATATTCATATGTTAGTTTATAATTTTAATTATATTCTAATAAATTATAATAATAATAATAATTTCCACTAATTACTTCACTGAGTTTCACTTAATTGCGTCCGTACATACGTCCGTGAGCTATGACTGTCAGCGAGATAATGCTTGGCAGCACCGACATTAATGGCATTTGTGGCAGTCAGGGGTGGAATCGTGTAAGGTGATGGTTGATCGTTAATGGTCACAATCTTCGGTTTTCGATTGTGTCACGCTGACCACGTTAAATGCCAAAACACTTAATAAATTACACATTCAAATCGGTTACGAAACATAAATGAAAGTAGACCACAGCCATGAATCAAAAATTGCACAAACATTTTAAAATTATCTAAAACATCAACAACACCTACAAATGCTTGATATCGTGAGCCACATACCCCAAACTACTGAATGAATGAATAAATTCAGGGATGAACACACAGAAGATAACGGTTAAATCAGTATTTTATCCGCGCTAGTGGCTATAAATATCTCGGGCAACTTAATAGGATATAGGATTTGCTGTTAGTTTATTTTACGTTGCAAGTTGATTTAAGCGTACATACGTTTGCAAAAAAAAAAAACACGCCTTGAGATAAATGTTTACCAACGAACGATAACCTTATTCAAAGTTAAAAGGTAACAAATTCTCGCCTCACATCAAAATCTGTTCTTGAATTCAAGGGAGGTGACAAAAAACCATTGAAATTCTTACTCCAAATAAATTCAAAAAGTTAGCAGCAGACGGCATTTGTATTCAAGTAGTATCACTTTCCATTCGGCGGTGGCATTTGATAATATAAGAATGCAATTGTTTCAGAACTCGGAAATATAGGTGCGCGTATATAATTACATTTCAATGAAAGACCAAGAAAAATGGCAATGCAAACGTTTTTCCTTTCTTAAAAAAATTAACGAAAAATGAATTCAATTCAAGTAATGTTCTGTTTTATTGTTTTATTTTTCACTAAGATTATTTCGTGAAATATGTTGTTTCGGTTCGTTATGAAAAGCGTCAATATGAAAACATAAATAGATCTGAAAATAATAAATGAATGTAATATTATTTTCCGTTTTGTTACAATTTCCTTGTCTCATTATATATAGTTCGCATTTATATATTTGTAGACAATTTGACATCTATATTTATATACACACATTTGCATGTAGGTATAATAACTGATTCCAATATTTATTTGTTTCAAATTTAAAAATGCTTTACATATTTTAATATATTGCAGTTATTGAAGTAAACGTATACAACAAATGTTTATACCCTTCTGTTTTAACACTAATTGTATTGATGAATTGGAAAATACCATTGAACATAAATGTTTTCATAAATGTATTCTACAAATTTTGATTTTGGCGCCCGAAACTACACTTAATGCTCTTAGTTTTGCCATCAAAGAACAATTCAATGTAACGGCTACCAATTTGTTCCATTTGTTTTTTCATTGCGTTTTGAGAATCTTCATATGAATTAAAGAAAGCATCTGCAGTCCTTTATTATTAAAAATAATTTCTACGTTACTTGGACGAATAGGTTCGAAAAACTGTAAAGATTTTAAATAATTTATTGACTTATGGTAATATTATTAATCATACTTTCAAGACATCTTTTTCAAAAGTATTGTATGGAAGCCCGCGCATGTGGATACAATAATGGTTGTTATCAATCCGAAAATTCCTATTGATTCCAAAAATATTCATAGGTAGTTCTAAATCTGTCTTATATCTGTCTGCCCATCATAGCCGCAACATTTACTGCTTCGTTATTTCCACTTTCATAAATGTCAAATCATTCCCGTCGTTGTCTGAATGATTATGTTTAGTTTATTTGTATAAAAGTTTATAATAAGATAGCCATACCATAATTGAATCCAATGTTGTTATCGAAGTTTTGACCATTTTTAGCATTGAAACCTCTCACATCTTTATTAATTTTATTAAATCTAATTCCAAATTAGAAGTATTTTTCACGATTGTTGCAACCAATATTTGAGTTGATTCCCGTGCCCGTATTGTGAATATGCATTGATCTACCAGTTATTGCCGCAGCTATCATTTTTGAAACCGCTCTGCATACCAAATCCATCTGCATGGAAACTTTTCAAAAGACATCTCACTACAACAAACTTCATTACTTACAAAAAGGCTAATGCAAATTTCGTCGTGAAGTCAAGGAGAGCAAAGCAAAAAGCTTGTATGAATTCACATCTGCCCTAAACCCCAACACGACACCAGAAAAAATCTGGCATTGTATTCGTAGCCTCAGTGGTAATTCTGTTCCACACTCCATTTAATCAATCACAACACCTCAGGGAACAAGAACTTCTCCTCAGGAAATAAGCAACTATTTTGCTAATAGATGGTCAAATGACTCTAGAGATGATAATTTTCCCCCTGGCTTCAGAACAGAAAATCAATTAGCTTTATCCTGCTCAATTGTGTCCAACCCAATATCAGCACCTGCCACACGTATAGAATCAGACATTACCCTAATAGAACTAAAATGTTGTCTAACTAAACTCAAAGGCAAACACCCAGTAGGGATTGTATATCATACCCCATGCTAAAAAATCTTCCACACATAGCAAAATCCAGACAAATTTCATTTTATAACAACATCCTACAAACTGGTACAATTCCCCAATATTGGAAGTTAGCAACAGTTCTTCCTCTTCCTAAACCAAAGAGAGATATTAGTGTAATAGAAGGATATCGTCCTATCTCCCTCGTACCTTGCATCTCATACTCTGGTTGATTGAATCAAAATATCTTCTTAGCCAGAATCAAGTAGCTTTCAGAGCAAATAAGGGATGTGCTGATGCACTCATACATCTGGATTTTTACGTAACCAAGGCACTTCATGCTCGGAACCACGTTACCATTCTTTCTCTAGATTTTGAAAAAACTTTTGACAAAATATTTATCCGCTTGGTTTTAAACAAAATCAAAGACTGGTTCATTATTAACTCATAGGAAAATTTGCGTCAGAGGCAATAATAAT
This sequence comes from Eristalis tenax, assembly GCA_905231855.2. Taxonomy (NCBI): domain Eukaryota; kingdom Metazoa; phylum Arthropoda; class Insecta; order Diptera; family Syrphidae; genus Eristalis; species Eristalis tenax. The sequence goes on along the minus strand of HG993124.1, from coordinate 82,247,684 downwards.
TACTCTTCAACCCTTCCTCTTTTTAATGGTATGCCTCAAGGCTAACCACTCTCAGTGGATCTATTCAAAATTACCTTCGATGAACTATCTAAGATAATTAGTAAACACAAACACTTAGATCATTGCATTTACGCAGACGATGTTTTCGTGCTGAGTAAAAGCGTAGATCTAAGTAAAACTAATCATTTATTTACGTCACTAATTGAAGACATCTTAAATTGGTCTAAACTCTCTGGTGCAAAGCTTTCTCTCGACAAATGCAAAACTTTGCACATCTGTCGGAAAAAGTCTTGCAACAGCGACTCATTATCTCTAAAAATTAATAATGTAAATATCAGTAGTGTACATAATTTAAAAAATTTAGACCTCATTGTTAACAATAAATATAATTGGAAACCACATTGTATTGGTCTTAAGAAAAGATTAGCTGCTAAAAATTTTAGGCCTCATTGTTAACAATAAATATAATTGGAAACCACATTGTATTAGTCTTAAGAAAATCCTAGCTGCCAGAGCAAATGTAGTTAATTATCTAGCTAACAAAGAATGTAATACCCATATTAGCACTTTATGTAATATTTCAAAGTCACTACTACTTAGCAAGATCGACTATGGGTTGTTTATTTACGGCAACTCACCAAAATCAACCATCAACGCCATCAAAGCCCCATACCACCAAGCTGACCGACGTAGCATCAACGCCTTTCGAACCAGCCCTATGAAAAATGTCCTCGTTGAAGCTGGACTTCCCACGATAGAAGAACGAATAGAATCCGCTAAAGCCAAACTTTACATAAAGCTCCTACACTCTAACAACTCCATTATTAGCAGGGATTTTGCTTTAGCAAGGAACCTAAAACACCCAAAAAGAGTTTAGTCATCAATAGCAAGTGCTCTCATAATTGCAAAAAATCTGGATCTCCCGCATTCAACAAACCCCAACTGTCCCACCATGGGCTACTAAGCAGTACACCAAAAGAGACTTACCTTGCTTCGTTTCTCCGCATTTCCACATCCCTAAAAGCGAAAGGCTGGGAGTTCATCTTTAGGGACAAGAAGAACAACAGTACTTCTTTTGCCGTCACCAATTAAAATGGTACTTTAATTCTTGGAGGTTTACTACCAACATATGCCTCCGTGTTCACAGCAGAAGCCCTAGCCATCTACAAACCTTTATGGATAACTGGTAAACAGTGTGGAAGATATGTGATCTGCTCGGACAGTTTGCCCACTAACAACGCGGTAAAAAATCCCCAAAAGAAAACAGCCATCATCTCGGATATCCGCAACTACATTGCTAAGGCTCAAAAAAAAAAAATAATAATAATGTGGGTCCCAAGCCACGTCGGAACGAACTTGCGGACCAAGAAGCTGGGCTCGCGCACCGAGCCCCAATGTACCAATTTGAGGCTACCACTAAATCAGATGCAGCAGTCCAACAACCTCAAAACTCGCCAACACTACTTTCACGAGACTACGACTGGGGCACACAGCCCATACACATCAGCATGTGTGTGTGTGTCCCGCACACCTACCTAAACACTGCACAAACAAACCAGTTCATCTTCTGCTTAAATCTCCATCCCAACATAACATTAATTTAATTTTCGATTATATCAAAAAACTAAACATAGATATTTAAGATTACTTCAGAGCCGCAGGTCTCGCCAGCTAGCGCTCTATATTCATATGTTAGTTTATAATTTTAATTATATTCTAATAAATTATAATAATAATAATAATTTCCACTAATTACTTCACTGAGTTTCACTTAATTGCGTCCGTACATACGTCCGTGAGCTATGACTGTCAGCGAGATAATGCTTGGCAGCACCGACATTAATGGCATTTGTGGCAGTCAGGGGTGGAATCGTGTAAGGTGATGGTTGATCGTTAATGGTCACAATCTTCGGTTTTCGATTGTGTCACGCTGACCACGTTAAATGCCAAAACACTTAATAAATTACACATTCAAATCGGTTACGAAACATAAATGAAAGTAGACCACAGCCATGAATCAAAAATTGCACAAACATTTTAAAATTATCTAAAACATCAACAACACCTACAAATGCTTGATATCGTGAGCCACATACCCCAAACTACTGAATGAATGAATAAATTCAGGGATGAACACACAGAAGATAACGGTTAAATCAGTATTTTATCCGCGCTAGTGGCTATAAATATCTCGGGCAACTTAATAGGATATAGGATTTGCTGTTAGTTTATTTTACGTTGCAAGTTGATTTAAGCGTACATACGTTTGCAAAAAAAAAAAACACGCCTTGAGATAAATGTTTACCAACGAACGATAACCTTATTCAAAGTTAAAAGGTAACAAATTCTCGCCTCACATCAAAATCTGTTCTTGAATTCAAGGGAGGTGACAAAAAACCATTGAAATTCTTACTCCAAATAAATTCAAAAAGTTAGCAGCAGACGGCATTTGTATTCAAGTAGTATCACTTTCCATTCGGCGGTGGCATTTGATAATATAAGAATGCAATTGTTTCAGAACTCGGAAATATAGGTGCGCGTATATAATTACATTTCAATGAAAGACCAAGAAAAATGGCAATGCAAACGTTTTTCCTTTCTTAAAAAAATTAACGAAAAATGAATTCAATTCAAGTAATGTTCTGTTTTATTGTTTTATTTTTCACTAAGATTATTTCGTGAAATATGTTGTTTCGGTTCGTTATGAAAAGCGTCAATATGAAAACATAAATAGATCTGAAAATAATAAATGAATGTAATATTATTTTCCGTTTTGTTACAATTTCCTTGTCTCATTATATATAGTTCGCATTTATATATTTGTAGACAATTTGACATCTATATTTATATACACACATTTGCATGTAGGTATAATAACTGATTCCAATATTTATTTGTTTCAAATTTAAAAATGCTTTACATATTTTAATATATTGCAGTTATTGAAGTAAACGTATATGTTTATACCCTGCTGTTTTAACACTAATTGTATTGATGAATTGGAAAATACCATTGAACATAAATGTTTTCATAGATGTATTCTACAAATTTTTGATTTTGACGGCCGAAACTACACTTGTTGCTCTTAGTTTTGCCATCAAAGAACAATTCAATGTAACGGCTACCAATTTGTTCCATATGTTTTTTCATTGCGTTTTGAGAATCTTCATATGAATTAAAGAAAGCATCTGCAGTCCTTTATTATTAAAAATAATTTCTACGTTACTTGGACGAATAGGTTCGAAAAACTGTAAAGATTTTAAATAATTTATTGACTTATGGTAATATTATTAATCATACTTTCAAGACATCTTTTTCAAAAGTATTGTATGGAAGCCCGCGCATGTGGATACAATAATGGTTGTTATCAATCCGAAAATTCCTATTGATTCCAAAAATATTCATAGGTAGTTCTAAATCTGTCTTATATCTGTCTGCCCATCATAGCCGCAACATTTACTGCTTCGTTATTTCCACTTTCATAAATGTCAAATCATTCCCGTCGTTGTCTGAATGATTATGTTTAGTTTATTTGTATAAAAGTTTATAATAAGATAGCCATACCATAATTGAATCCAATGTTGTTATCGAAGTTTTGACCATTTTTAGCATTGAAACCTCTCACATCTTTATTAATTTTATTAATTCCAATTCCAAATTAGAAGTATTTTTCACGATTGTTGCAACCAATATTTGAGTTGATTCCCGTGCCCGTATTGTGAATATGCATTGATCTACCAGTTATTGCCGCAGCTATCATTTTTGAAACCGCTCTGCATACCAAATCCATCTGCATGGAAACTTTTCAAAAGACATCTCACTACAACAAACTTCATTACTTACAAAAAGGCTAATGCAAATTTCGTCGTGAAGTCAAGGAGAGCAAAGCTAAAAGCTTGTATGAATTCACATCTGCCCTAAACCCCAACACGACACCAGAAAAAATCTGGCATTGTATTTGTAGCCTCAGTGGTAATTCTGTTCCACACTCCATTAACTCAATCACAACACCTCAGGGAACAAGAACTTCTCCTCAGGAAATAAGCAACTATTTTGCTAATAGATGGTCAAATGACTCTAGAGATGATAATTTTCCCCCTGGCTTCAGAACAGAAAATCAATTAGCTTTATCCTGCTCAATTGTGTCCAACCCAATATCAGCACCTGCCAGACGTATAGAATCAGACATTACCCTAATAGAACTAAAATGTTGTCTAACTAAACTCAAAGGCAAACACCCAGTAGGGATTGTATATCATACCCCATGCTAAAAAATCTTCCACACATAGCAAAATCCAGACAAATTTCATTTTATAACAACATCCTACAAACTGGTACAATTCCCCAATATTGGAAGTTAGCAACAGTTCTTCCTCTTCCTAAACCAAAGAGAGATATTAGTGTAATAGAAGGATATCGTCCTATTTCCCTCGTGCCTTGCATCTCATACTCTGGTTGATTGAATCAAAATATCTTCTTAGCCAGAATCAAGTAGCTTTCAGAGCAAATAAGGGATGTGCTGATGCACTCATACATCTGGATTTTTACTTAACCAAGGCACTCCATGCTCGGAACCACGTTACCATTCTTTCTCTAGATTTTGAAAAAACTTTTGACAAAATATTTATCCGCTTGGTTTTAAACAAAATCAAAGACTGGGGTATTGGATCGAAAATCTTTAACTATATTCGTTCATTATTAACTCATAGGAAAATTTGCGTCAGAGGCAATAATAATTACTCTTCAACCCTTCCTCTTTTTAATGGTATGCCTCAAGGCTAACCACTCTCAGTGGATCTATTCAAAATTACCTTCGATGAACTATCTAAGATAATTAGTAAACACAGACACTTAGATCATTGCATTTACGCAGACGATGTTTTCGTGCTGAGTAAAAGCGTAGATCTAAGTAAAACTAATCATTTATTTACGTCACTAATTGAAGACATCTTAAATTGGTCTAAACTCTCTGGTGCAAAGATTTCTCTCGACAAATGCAAAACTTTGCACATCTGTCGGAAAAAGTCTTGCAACAGCGACTCATTATCTCTAAAAATTAATAATGTAAATATCAGTAGTGTAAATAATTTAAAAAATTTAGACCTCATTGTTAACAATAAATATAATTGGAAACCACATTGTATTGGTCTTAAGAAAAGCCTAGCTGCCAAAAATTTTAGGCCTCATTGTTAACAATAAATATAATTGGAAACCACATTGTATTAGTCTTAAGAAAATCCTAGCTGCCAGAGCAAATGTAGTTAATTATCTAGCTAACAAAGAATGTAATACCCATATTAGCACTTTATGTAATATTTCAAAGTCACTACTACTTAGCAAGATCGACTATGGGTTGTTTATTTACGGCAACTCACCAAAATCAACCATCAACGCCATCAAAGCCCCATACCACCAAGCTGACCGACGTAGCATCAACGCCTTTCGAACCAGCCCTATGAAAAATGTCCTCGTTGAAGCTGGACTTCCCACGATAGAAGAACGAATAGAATCCGCTAAAGCCAAACTTTACATAAAGCTCCTACACTCTAACAACTCCATTATTAGCAGGGATTTTGCTTTAGCAAGGAACCTAAAACACCCAAAAAGAGTTTAGTCATCAATAGCAAGTGCTCTCATAATTGCAAAAAATCTGGATCTCCCGCATTCAACAAACCCCAACTGTCCCACCATGGGCTACTAAGCAGTACACCAAAAGAGACTTACCTTGCTTCGTTTCTCCGCATTTCCACATCCCTAAAAGCGAAAGGCTGGGAGTTCATCTTTAGGGACAAGAAGAACAACAGTACTTCTTTTGCCGTCACCAATTAAAATGGTACTTTAATTCTTGGAGGTTTACTACCAACATATGCCTCCGTGTTCACAGCAGAAGCCCTAGCCATCTACAAACCTTTATGGATAACTGGTAAACAGTGTGGAAGATATGTGATCTGCTCGGACAGTTTGCCCACTAACAACGCGGTAAAAAATCCCCAAAAGAAAACAGCCATCATCTCGGATATCCGCAACTACATTGCTAAGGTTCAAAAAAAAAAAATAATAATAATGTGGGTCCCAAGCCACGTCGGAACGAACTTGCGGACCAAGAAGCTGGGCTCGCGCACCGAGCCCCAATGTACCAATTTGAGGCTACCACTAAATCAGATGCAGCAGTCCAACAACCTCAAAACTCGCCAACACTACTTTCACGAGACTACGACTGGGGCACACAGCCCATACACATCAGCATGTGTGTGTGTGTCCCGCACACCTACCTAAACACTGCACAAACAAACCAGTTCATCTTCTGCTTAAATCTCCATCCCAACATAACATTAATTTAATTTTCGATTATATCAAAAAACTAAACATAGATATTTAAGATTACTTCAGAGCCGCAGGTCTCGCCAGCTAGCGCTCTATATTCATATGTTAGTTTATAATTTTAATTATATTCTAATAAATTATAATAATAATAATAATTTCCACTAATTACTTCACTGAGTTTCACTTAATTGCGTCCGTACATACGTCCGTGAGCTATGACTGTCAGCGAGATAATGCTTGGCAGCACCGACATTAATGGCATTTGTGGCAGTCAGGGGTGGAATCGTGTAAGGTGATGGTTGATCGTTAATGGTCACAATCTTCGGTTTTCGATTGTGTCACGCTGACCACGTTAAATGCCAAAACACTTAATAAATTACACATTCAAATCGGTTACGAAACATAAATGAAAGTAGACCACAGCCATGAATCAAAAATTGCACAAACATTTTAAAATTATCTAAAACATCAACAACACCTACAAATGCTTGATATCGTGAGCCACATACAAATTCAGGGATGAACACACAGAAGATAACGGTTAAATCAGTATTTTATCCGCGCTAGTGGCTATAAATATCTCGGGCAACTTAATAGGATATAGGATTTGCTGTTAGTTTATTTTACGTTGCAAGTTGATTTAAGCGTACATACGTTTGCAAAAAAAAAAAACACGCCTTGAGATAAATGTTTACCAACGAACGATAACCTTATTCAAAGTTAAAAGGTAACAAATTCTCGCCTCACATCAAAATCTGTTCTTGAATTCAAGGGAGGTGACAAAAAACCATTGAAATTCTTACTCCAAATAAATTCAAAAAGTTAGCAGCAGACGGCATTTGTATTCAAGTAGTATCACTTTCCATTCGGCGGTGGCATTTGATAATATAAGAATGCAATTGTTTCAGAACTCGGAAATATAGGTGCGCGTATATAATTACATTTCAATGAAAGACCAAGAAAAATGGCAATGCAAACGTTTTTCCTTTCTTAAAAAAATTAACGAAAAATGAATTCAATTCAAGTAATGTTCTGTTTTATTGTTTTATTTTTCACTAAGATTATTTCGTGAAATATGTTGTTTCGGTTCGTTATGAAAAGCGTCAATATGAAAACATAAATAGATCTGAAAATAATAAATGAATGTAATATTATTTTCCGTTTTGTTACAATTTCCTTGTCTCATTATATATAGTTCGCATTTATATATTTGTAGACAATTTGACATCTATATTTATATACACACATTTGCATGTAGGTATAATAACTGATTCCAATATTTATTTGTTTCAAATTTAAAAATGCTTTACATATTTTAATATATTGCAGTTATTGAAGTAAACGTATACAACAAATGTTTATACCCTTCTGTTTTAACACTAATTGTATTGATGAATTGGAAAATACCATTGAACATAAATGTTTTCATAAATGTATTCTACAAATTTTGATTTTGGCGCCCGAAACTACACTTGTTGCTCTTAGTTTTGCCATCAAAGAACAATTCAATGTAACGGCTACCAATTTGTTCCATATGTTTTTTCATTGCGTTTTGAGAATCTTCATATGAATTAAAGAAAGCATCTGCAGTCCTTTATTATTAAAAATAATTTCTACGTTACTTGGACGAATAGGTTCGAAAAACTGTAAAGATTTTAAATAATTTATTGACTTATGGTAATATTATTAATCATACTTTCAAGACATCTTTTTCAAAAGTATTGTATGGAAGCCCGCGCATGTGGATACAATAATGGTTGTTATCAATCCGAAAATTCCTATTGATTCCAAAAATATTCATAGGTAGTTCTAAATCTGTCTTATATCTGTCTGCCCATCATAGCCGCAACATTTACTGCTTCGTTATTTCCACTTTCATAAATGTCAAATCATTCCCGTCGTTGTCTGAATGATTATGTTTAGTTTATTTGTATAAAAGTTTATAATAAGATAGCCATACCATAATTGAATCCAATGTTGTTATCGAAGTTTTGACCATTTTTAGCATTGAAACCTCTCACATCTTTATTAATTTTATTAAATCTAATTCCAAATTAGAAGTATTTTTCACGATTGTTGCAACCAATATTTGAGTTGATTCCCGTGCCCGTATTGTGAATATGCATTGATCTACCAGTTATTGCCGCAGCTATCATTTTTGAAACCGCTCTGCATACCAAATCCATCTGCATGGAAACTTTTCAAAAGACATCTCACTACAACAAACTTCATTACTTACAAAAAGGCTAATGCAAATTTCGTCGTGAAGTCAAGGAGAGCAAAGCAAAAAGCTTGTATGAATTCACATCTGCCCTAAACCCCAACACGACACCAGAAAAAATCTGGCATTGTATTCGTAGCCTCAGTGGTAATTCTGTTCCACACTCCATTTAATCAATCACAACACCTCAGGGAACAAGAACTTCTCCTCAGGAAATAAGCAACTATTTTGCTAATAGATGGTCAAATGACTCTAGAGATGATAATTTTCCCCCTGGCTTCAGAACAGAAAATCAATTAGCTTTAACCAAAATCAACCATCAACGCCATCACCACCAAGCCCCATACCACCAAGCTGACCGACGTAGCATCAACGCCTTTCGAACCAGCCCTATGAAAAATGTCCTCGTTGAAGCTGGACTTCCCACGATAGAAGAACGAATAGAATCCGCTAAAGCCAAACTTTACATAAAGCTCCTACACTCTAACAACTCCATTATTAGCAGGGATTTTGCTTTAGCAAGGAACCTAAAACACACAAAAAGAGTTCAGTCATCAATAGCAAGTGCTCTCATAATTGCAAAAAATCTGGATCTCCCGCATTCAACAAACCCCAACTGTCCCACCATGGGCTACTAAGCAGTACACCAAAAGAGACTTACCTTGCTTCGTTTCTCCGCATTTCCACATCCCTAAAAGCGAAAGGCTGGGAGTTCATCTTTAGGGACGGTTCCAAGAAGAACAATAGTACTTCTTTTGCCGTCACCAATTAAAATGGTACTTTAATTCTTGGAGGTTTACTACCAACATATGCCTCCGTGTTCACAGCAGAAGCCCTAGCCATCTACAAACCTTTATGGATAACTGGTAAACAGTGTGGAAGATATGTGATCTGCTCGGACAGTTTGCCCACTATCAGCGCGGTAAAAAATCCCCAAAAGAACACAGCCATCATCTCGGATATCCGCAACTACATTGCTAAGGCTCAAAAAAAAAATAAAAATAATGTGGGTCCCAAGCCACGTCGGAACGAACTTGCGGACCAAGAAGCTGGGCTCGCGCACCGAGCCCCAATGTACCAATTTGAGGCTACCACTAAATCAGATGCAGCAGTCCAACAACCTCAAAACTCGCCAACACTACTTTCACGAGACTACGACTGGGGCACACAGCCCATACACATCAGCATTTACTTAAAGGCACCTCTCCACCTATATGCAACACTTGCAACAGATTTTTCCACACCAACCACATGCTGTGTCCCGCACACCTACCTCAATACTGCACAAACAAACCAGTTCATCTTCTGCTTAAATCTCCATCCCAACATAACATTAATTTAATTTTCGATTATATCAAAAAACTAAACATAGATATTTAAGATTACTTCAGAGCCGCAGGTCTCGCCAGCTAGCGCTCTATATTCATATGTTAGTTTATAATTTTAATTATATTCTAATAAATTATAATAATAATAATAATTTCCACTAATTACTTCACTGAGTTTCACTTAATTGCGTCCGTACATACGTCCGTGAGCTATGACTGTCAGCGAGATAATGCTTGGCAGCACCGACATTAATGGCATTTGTGGCAGTCAGGGGTGGAATCGTGTAAGGTGATGGTTGATCGTTAATGGTCACAATCTTCGGTTTTCGATTGTGTCACGCTGACCACGTTAAATGCCAAAACACTTAATAAATTACACATTCAAATCGATTACGAAACATAAATGAAAGTAGACCACAGCCATGAATCAAAAATTGCACAAACATTTTAAAATTATGTAAAACATCAACAACACCTACAAATGCTTGATATCGTGAGCCACATACCCCAAACTACTGAATGAATGAATAAATTCAGGGATGAACACACAGAAGATAACGGTTAAATCAGTATTTTATCCGCGCTAGTGGCTATAAATATCTCGGGCAACTTAATAGGATATAGGATTTGCTGTTAGTTTATTTTACGTTGCAAGTTGATTTAAGCGTACCTACGTTTGCAAAAAAAATAAAACACGCCTTGAGATAAATGTTTACCAACGAACGATAACCTTATTCAAAGTTAAAAGGTAACAAATTCTCGCCTCACATCAAAATCTGTTCTTGAATTCAAGGGAGGTGACAAAAAACCATTGAAATTCTTACTCCAAATAAATTCAAAAAGTTAGCAGCAGACGGCATTTGTATTCAAGTAGTATCACTTTCCATTCGGCGGTGGCATTTGATAATTTAAGAATGCAATTGTTTCAGAACTCGGAAATATAGGTGCGCGTATATAATTACATTTCAATGAAAGACCAAGAAAAATGGCAATGCAAACGTTTTTCCTTTCTTAAAAAAATTAACGAAAAATGAATTCAATTCAAGTAATGTTCTGTTTTATTGTTTTATTTTTCACTAAGATTATTTCGTGAAATATGTTGTTTCGGTTCGTTATGAAAAGCGTCAATATGAAAACATAAATAGATCTGAAAATAATAAATGAATGTAATATTATTTTCCGTTTTGTTACAATTTCCTTGTCTCATTATATATTTGTAGACAATTTGACATCTATATTTATATACACACATTTGCATGTAGGTATAATAACTGATTCCAATATTTATTTGTTTCAAATTTAAAAATGCTTTACATATTTTAATATATTGCAGTTATTGAAGTAAACGTATACAACAAATGTTTATACCCTTCTGTTTTAACACTAATTGTATTGATGAATTGGAAAATACCATTGAACATAAATGTTTTCATAAATGTATTCTACAAATTTTGATTTTGGCGCCCGAAACTACACTTGTTGCTCTTAGTTTTGCCATCAAAGAACAATTCAATGTAACGGCTACCAATTTGTTCCATATGTTTTTTCATTGCGTTTTGAGAATCTTCATATGAATTAAAGAAAGCATCTGCAGTGCCACTATGCAATCCTTTATTATTAAAAATAATTTGTACGTTACTTGGACGAATAGGTTCGAAAAACTGTAAAGAGTTTAATTAATTTATTGACTTATGGTAATATTATTAATCATACTTTCAAGACATCTTTTTCAAAAGTATTGTATGGAAGCCCGCGCATGTGGATACAATACCGGTCGTTATCAATACGAAAATTTCTATTGATTCCAAAAATATTCATAGGTCGTTCTAAATCTGTCTTATTGCCCATCATAGCCGCAACATTTACTGCTTCGTTATTTCTACTTTCATAAATGTTATTCAATTCGTTCCCGTCGTTGTCTGAATGATTATGTTTAGTTTATTTATATAAAAGTTTATAATAAGAAAGCCATACCATAATTGAATCCAATGTTGTTATCGAAGTTTTGACCATTTTCAGCATTGGAACCTCTCACATTTTTATTTATATCATTATTCCAAATTAACCCTGCGTTGAAGTATTTTTCACGATTGTTGCAACCAATATTTGAGTTGATTCCCGTGCCCGTATTGTGAATATGCATTGATCTACCAAAGTTATTGTCGCAGCTATCATTTTTGAAACCGCTCTGCATACCAAATCCATTTTGATTCAACGCGTTTCCAGAACTGCTTAGTCCTATAGGTTTACTAATACCATCCCCAAATCCATTTTTGTTATTGATGAATAATCCTAAGTCAATGAGTAATTTAAAATTGTAAAATATTTAAGGTGATATAAGAAATTAAATTCTTTTGGCATCATAATCTATATTTGATACATCTTATAAAATTAGCAATAATATGTGATAAAAATGTGAGGGAAGCGTGTCTTTTTCCTTCAACAATAATTATATATAAATAAAATATATGTAGGACTGGACACTTTCGGTTGAAATAAAAAACAACACGATTCAATTTTAGAATTCACTTAATATTTATTTTATTATACCGTTTGTTGACTACCGACTCCTCGAAACGTTTAATGACGACTGCTGAGTGGCTTGTTTCTCTCGTCCTCTTCGGTCTGTATGTTCGTATGCGCGTGTGTTTATATGTTTGTGGCGAATTTGTGCGTACGTGATCTATATAATTCTTTGTTCTCTGCAGTGTGTTATATGTTTTGCCTGTGCGTGTGTCTTGTCGCATGTTTGTCGAAGTTATTTGAGTCATATTATGTTTGCGTATTATGTTATTCGTCTGCTTGCCTGACCCCAATCCAACATATATAAGTAAGTGAAATGTTACCCATAAGTATATAAAACTTGGATATTGCTGTTTCAACAAAAGGGAAATATCATAAAGGGAATTATAAAAAATTCGTTGTACTCTAGTGTAAAAAATTGATTTGCAACATCCCTGTCTGCACCAATTGTGCCACTAACAACCCAGTCGGCGATTCTGATCACGCTGACTTTCACGCAGTACAGGTGGCGCTTCACCTACGATTTCGATACCGTCAGTTAATCACAGATTCCTTAAGCAAAGAAATTAATTATACTTACACTATAAAAGCCGAAAGGAAAAGTCTAAAGGTAATTAAGGGAGAACACTCATCCCATACATAAGAAGAAATACTAGAGTAAAACGAGGGAATACCTGTGTTCAAATAATCGAAATCCAAAGACGCCAAGTTCAACTGCCGTCTGGTTGAAGTAGAAAAATCCATGCTCTTTAAAGAAGTATCGGGGAAGACATTGCTGCTCGACCAGGATATCTTCTCGGAACACCCGAAAACAAAGGACATAGTACAATGCAGGAACTGCCAGCGAATTGGGTACATTGCACCAAACTGGGATGCAATATGTGTGAAGCACCAACCTGGGGATTGCCCGAGGAAAGACAGCACAGGGTCCCTGGTATTTTGAGCTATCTGCAAGAATAGTAGCGAAACTAAATACATCACCCGAGCTATCAGTGAACAAGTTCCCAGCTGAACTACAGGATTTTCGAAGTCAAAACCCTCAAGCTAAATGTGGGGAAATAACAACAACAGCAGACAAGAAGTAACATCAACCTCAACGATGAAGTCCAACGAGTGTTTGGTGCTAACCTTACCACCGTAATAGGCAAAGCTCGCAGTGCTATACCATCCGGGTATAGGAATCTGAGCAAGACTGAAAAGTCCGTAGCCCTAGCCACGTTCATCTGCCAAATATGCTAAGTCTATAACGACTGCGCATAATCGGATACAATGTTAACTAACTGTACAGTACAGTCAGACAAACAGCATTTAGTCTGTTCCTTAAAGCTAACCAACCCGACTTCGTCTTAATTAGCGAAACCCGTCTGACAAGTAGAAGTAATATCTCTTTTAAGAATTTCTCTATTTTCAGATCCGACGGTACAAATGAGAAACGGGGTACAGCCGCTCTCATCAGGAAGACCATCAACTGCACCAAGATCGTGGCTCCGAACCTAATGACTTCAATGCAAGAAATGTGGCAAGATATAAAGACAGATCGACAGAGGGAAGCCATTGTCAAATAGCTAGAGGAAAATGCGGACAGTCACTCCCTGATCGTGATTTCCCAGCCCAAGCCCACCTTCCCAAGGACACCATCGATACTGGATATCTTTCTGGCTACCTCAAACCTGGTAAACATCCTACCAGAGATCTGGAACGAGACGCTAACGAATGGTACCGATCACGAGGCGGTCAAACTGGTAATCAACTTAGAAAATCCGATATTTACCAACAGGCGACCAGATGGGGACTTCGTCAATCTACATCAGCCGGATGTAGATAGGCTACAAGAGGCTACACTGGAGAACATCAACATACCGCCAGAAATAAGGAACCTCACCAATACGCAGATTGACACAGCTATTGAAGGGCTCGAGAACTCAATCCAAAACGCCTTAGACTAGCAAAAAAGGCCAAGGACAAGTTGAAACAGGTATAATATCTTACCCGTACATATCCAAAACCTTTATCGACACAGGCAAAGGCTAAGGAGAAGACTCCAGCGAATACACCCTGCAACAGTACATTGTGACAGTATCCAGAAAGCAGCTAATAAACAGCAACAAACATCCTACGAACATTAGGAACCTGAGAAACACAATCCCCAGAAAACGCTACTTCAACGCGTTAAATCGCGTAATGGATTCGCATGGATTCTACCAGAGCAGCGATAGCAATCACCATCGAGGCTAAGTCGGCTACCACCACCCCATCCCAAAAGGACCACCATGGACACACGGACTTGAACAACTCTATGTAAGCACCAGCCATTGTAGGATATACAAAATAAACAATAAACCGACAGTAATAGTAAACATTAAATTAAACAAACTACATCTTAAAATATAAATGCGCTCTATTTGCATTTTTAGATCTAACGCCATGAAAGTAAAAACACGACTTTTGACACAAAAAATTAAGTGAGCAAAGAGTTTTATTGAATATATGTAAATTCTCAATAAAACATGTCTAATGAAAGTAAGTAATCACTATTTATATAATAGTGAGTAAATTAAATTTTATAAAGTTTAGGCGATTTTTTTGTCTATAATCCCGGATTAGATTATGGGCATAATAAAAAAAAGCCCTGAGCGACCAAGCATGGTGGGTAATAGAGCTTCTGCAAAGAACATAAATTAAAGTAATACAAAATTCCGTCAAGAGTATTGCAAATTTAAGATAATTTAGAAATTGTATATCATAATGAGGGAAATATTTCTTTTAATCAATATTAAAAAAACAGAATGCGCCTCAAAGCAATATTTCAATAACTTTCAGGCAATGCTATACATTGAGATTTATACCAAAATACACAAATAAACTTGTGGAAAACGGAGTTATCATATAGTGTCAGCTATCAGGATCTTGAAAACAATACTAATCGAATGCAGGACGATTTTGCTGTTGTTGCAATCGTGATCGTGGGCATAATAAAAAAAAAACATATTGTTTACATTAAAAAAAAAAAAAATTAAGCAGTTTAGTATAAAAAGGCTGTATAGCCATTCATTAAAATGTGGCAAAAGCATTTGATTCACATCGAAAACTATTCTCATTTCGCACGATGTTGTTCCTGTAAGTAATTCCCGTAATTATTTGACTAAATGTTGGCCTATAGTGGAAATATAGTGGAACCTCCATAAGTCGAATAGTCACGGAAACAAATATTGTGTTAGATTTATAGGATGTCGAGCTATGGACTGTAAAATATTGAAACAATTAAGTCTTCGGTCGCTTTAAATGCTGAAGCTTATGTTCGACTTATAGAAAACTCGACTTAAGGATGTTCGTCTTACATAGGTTTTTTTTTTTTTTCATTAAAAAATGTACACAGACATTTTTGCAAGAGAAATTGTTTAAAAAGGTGCACGAGGTGCACCGTGGCAGTTAGGATACTTGCCGCATATATGGCTGAACATTTATGTTCTTTTGGGTTGAAATTCAGGTTCAATGGCTCGTTGTACCGAACTTGCTTTGCGCAGTCTCTTCGCAAAACTTTGGTTGAGTTCACAATTGCAACCCTGCCCCTACACTGCACAAGATTTCCGTTGATACATTTATAAACACAAATACTGCCGCAGGTCAGGATTGTCAATAAAGTATTCATAAGAGGCTTTCAAAACTGGATCCAATGGATCGGTTAAACGGGGAACTGCAGTACTCCCGATGTTCATAGGGCCCAGAAACTGAACGGCGTCCCTCTGGAGAATCTCTAATAAAAGAAATTGGCCTGTGCCAATAAGGTGGTAATGCCGAACTGGTCTTCACGTTCACGTCCAGGCGAGCCAGGTCGACGGAGACGTCGTCCAATGACCCCAAAATACCCAAGCCCGCAGTGCCTAATCAGTAGTATGGTGGGACACTGAAAGCTGACCTCAACTACTCTATAATCGATAGAGGTGATTATGATTGTGTCTTCACTTAGATTAACTGGGTTTCGTATAGGGAGGTGGTAAATAATCTCCTACTCAACTCTTCAAGCCCATAAACCTCTCCAGTACTTAATTATTTTGCGAAGAAACTCGCCGAGGTCATGAATCAAGTCTGTTCAACACCTGTCCCATTATTGTGGTAAGCGGCGATATCGATACTACGATCTGCAGAATAGAGATACAATACAAAATGTCTGCCTTCGATACCCCTAATTTCAGGCGAGTTTTACGAAAACTAAGCAACAGTGCCAAATTCCTTCGCTAAGCTGGGAACCTAACATTTAGGAACGCGTCCTCACGATACCTAAGCTCAACTTCGAGGAACATTGTTCAACCAGCATACCCCCCAGGTCTTACAGGACGTCTGAACACCAGACGCTGAACGTTCGCAGATGGATAGAAGATGGGCGAAGGAGTGGCTGTATAAGAGTATACTCTAAGGATCTAAATTTTCAATTGTCATTCCGACTACATTCCCACTGTGGAGTCTTTCAAGCAGAGACTCGATTAAAGAAGCTCTGTCCTGGGTAAAAAAATAACGTAATATTAGATACAGATATTGTCATCCTATCGGACAGGCACACAGCGACCAAATCTTTGAGTACAGTCACGTTTTACTCCAAGACGACCCTCAATTGTCGCCTATCTCTTAACGAGTATTTTAGCATCCAACTCAGCAACTTCAGCAAAATAACTTCGTATCCGGATACGATAGTTATTTTTTGAAAGAAAAACGAAGATCTAAGGAATTAGTCTGTGACAGTAAAGGATCAACAATCCTGCAAATTGTCGATGGTTATGACTGTCGTGTTCTGAATGGTAGCTGCGCAGGAGACCCGGAAGGCCAATTCACGTTTATTCGAGTATCATCGTTTTCTGTTATTGATTACTGTTTTATAGCTGGTAAATTTTATCTCATCACATGCCCTTAGAAATAACTATATCTGTAGCAGCAAGTGTAAAAAATGTGGGCTTTTTTCGCTTACCAACATTGCGAGTACATATAAAGATAAACACAAGAAATTGAATGCCTTTTTTTGCGAAGCACTCTTTAACAAATTGTACAAGATTGGTATATGGTTTATGAGAGCAATGTAGCAATTTTCTGAGATGGAGATCTAACCTCCGAAGAATTCGAGACTTCAATGGGAGTTAAACAAAGGTGTATACTCAGCGCATTACTTTTCCTACTATATATAAATGATATCAAGTAACAAGTAACAATTCCAGCGTTGATGTATGCAGTTGACATCGTATTTCTGAGTGACTGAGTGAATGGTCTTCAGTAAATGATTAACTTGCTTGACGGGTACTGCAGTACTTCGAATTGAACATTCAACCTACAGAAATCGAAAATCATGGTGCTTAAGGAGGATGTTCCGGTGACCGACAAATACTCCAAATTATATGTTACATATAGAAACTGGTACTCCTCCCATGTTCTTACATACCTTGGGTATCCATTTGAATTATATTATAAATGTCTTGGAGATAGAAGAATCAAGGATACCAAACATAATATTGAGAAACATTTTAAGAAAGAGCGGAGGTATTTGCAATGTATGGAAGGAAACTGTATCAGACTGTGGAATGGACCTAGTTATACAGACAGATGAACAATCTTCCTCTCTAAGAGAAAAATTTAATTCGTTGTTGGAGAAATTCAACCAAGTGGCATATGAAAAATATATTGGAGATGCTGAAACGTCATTGTTTAGAAATTATTACAAAAAATTTAACTATCATTTGAATGAAAACATATTGAGAATGAGAGGTGGGATAATCAATTTAAATTGTATACCCCACCGTACGGATCTATCAACATTCTGCGAATTCTGCAGTATGCCCAGTTCTGAAAGAACTTCGTGTTATGGTGTTTGCGAAATATACTATAGAAGAAAGAGAAGCTTTAAGCATTTTGAACGGAGAGTGAGGATGGGACGTATTAAACAACACCGTAACTGCACTTCGATACAGAAAACGAATTTTAGAAAGAGATTTTTAATAATATTCTATCATTGAATTTAATTTTTTTATTTGGTAATATTAATTCTATTGTCAAACTGGTAGACGGTCATAGGCCAAACCAATTAGACTTAATGTAATTAATGATTGTGTCACCGCTTTCAATTCTTATTAACATTGCAGTATTATCATGATATACTTTGAACTTCCCATAACTCGTAACTTCATCTATTACATTATTACAATATTCAATTCTATATGGTTCATTTTTTACATTTTGTCAAACTATGTTCTATTCCATGAATTCGATATTTTTGTTTTTTAAATTCAATTATATGGTGGAAGCCGAGCTAATAAAACGTTTTTATGAAAAAGTCTTTGACTGGGTTATTTCTGACAATTTTTATTCATTTATTTGAAATAAATCATTTAAACTAACTAGACTTGTTCGTACTAACAATACAGGCGGCAGAGTTGCCATCGTAGGTATTGTTTATTCTTTACTGCTTAGAATAAACACAACTCTCATCGAGAATATAGGCATTGAAATCACATTTGATAATCACCTAAATTACGAAAGTCGTTTTGCGCCTTTATGATGTCAGTGAAAATAGTCGTTCTAATTCATAAGACGACATCTGGCGAAAAGCTTATGCGGAACACATTTTCTGTGTGACACTTGTCATGTATCTGTATTCTGAAAGTCGTTTTATTATTGTGCGATTTGAATTTTGTGAATGCCTTAAATGAAAAAGAAAGTAAGAACATAAATATAAAAAACATAAGTTTTTTGTGTTTTATCTGGAATTGATAAACGGATATTATAAAATAACGTTGAAGTGGAGCAAAAGAAAATACCGTACACTTTGACTGATAGAAACCAAGTGAGGCTTTATTACAAAAGTATATAGAATATGAAATACAAACATAGGAATGGAAAAGGAAAGCAGAGAGATACAAAATTAACTGAATCAATGTTATGTCAGGTTTGTAGAAATGAATTTGGTATTAATTATTTATTTCTTAAGTATTAAAATTTCTGTATTAAAAAACTGATGGAGAGAAACATGAATTTAGCAACGAATTTCTGAAAGATGTTCCTCAAAAGAGGTAGGAGTAATTGTGAATATTTTAGGGCCAGCTGTAAGTGATGTAAAAGAATGCATATCTTTTTTATATGAACCTGATAAATCAAATGAACTGTATTTCAATCTAATACTTCTTATTTGAATCAATTCCCTTGTATGAAATTCTGGATCGTCGTACCTATGAGCACTCAAATCAATTGCCTTATCAATATTGTCTATATTCACTTAATGTCAATGTCGCTCAAAAAACCATTTAAAACTACAGCATTTAACAACTCGAGCTAGAATGTGTGTAAAACATAAGGTCGAGTCGATTAAGACTCGTAATACCAAAATGTTTTCGGTTTACTTCCCCGGATATGCAATGCGATGAATCAGTAAACGGTTATATAGTATTATACTGCAAATTGGAGTGTATTTCGTTATAACCTCTCAATTGGTCTTAGCAACTGTCCCACAAATTTAGGTTCGACATTTAATAGCGAGATTTACGAGTTGGGAGTTGTTTTTCAAGTAAATTCAATCAATTTTTATTCAAACGAAAACCTGCAACAAACAAAAATCAACCGAGGGTTTCGGTGGTCTATGATCGACTGCTATTTTATATCCATTCGAAAACAATAGTAATTTCCGATTGACGAAAACAAACAGAAGATCTATCTATTATATACAAGTAAACAAATTAACGGTATAACAAATTTGAAGAAGTTGCTAAGGCATAAGACGAGAGATGTTAAATACGTTTCGCGATGCATTGGGCAAGTCGATGATTTAATTTGTTTTCTGGAGACCAAAGTCAAGGAGAGTGTACAAGTTGCGATTCAAACAAAGTCCAATGCAACAGATATTTTATTATTTAACGATATACAGTAGGGGTTCAGCATAGTGAACATGCACAATGAACACACAATATTTTATACAGGCTATTTTAAATAGTGAACAGCTATTCTCGCTATAGTGAACACATTTTTTCTTGCATTTTCTTTGAAACTCTAGCATACAAAAACACTTCTAACACCCTTAAGTAGCATCCAGCCTAAAAACTGCTCAAGAAAAAACAAAGGATCCTATTATTAGCGAGCACTAATGCCACATGCCATTGAGTAAAAACTCTTATTATTTATAAGCAACAATCCAACATCGAATGTTAACTCAGTGGAAACGGAGTAAGTTATGAACCTGTTAAACCATATAACAGGACTATCACATACTATCACATATATATTTATTTAAACGATTGAAACGAAGATCATGTATATATGTTCAGATATTGAAGAAGACAAAAGGAAGAAGAAGGCGAACAACAACCGGAGGTAGATCATCCGATTTGTTCAGAGTCTCCTAGAGATGTCCAATTATTTGAACAATGAAATTGAACTCACGGATGTTTTGGTCCTTAAAAGGTTACAAGAAAATACTATATTAATTAACATAAGTTCAAAGAAAACGATAATGAGTAACTATTTAAGCTCAGCCTAAGTTAAGTTGGTTGTAGTTTTGTTTCTTCAGTCCAGGGAATGTATTATTTTTTCGTGGGTTTTATTTTTACGGATATGTGGTCTTTTCTGAAAATGAAATATACTCTTTTATAAATACTGTTCATTGTGTTTTAATAATTGCATAGAAAAACTGTAATTACATTAAGTTTTTGATTAATTGTACGCAAAAACAAGACACTACTGTATATCCAATTAAATAAAACCAAAAACTTTCTTAGACGAAAATAGCAAAAGGTACCGACTAAAAAATGTGATTTTCGAGAGATGAACTACTTAACACGCCTAATTCAAATGGAAATTGCTGAGTTTCGAAACAACAACACGAACAGAAAACTTAGCACACTTGATCCCAATTCTAAGCCATTCTAGAGTATAAGAAAAATAATAAAAAACAACCAGATTCCCAATCTAAGCTTTTATTCAGATTTCCCTCACTGTCTGTGATTGATGAATTATTAGAAATGACGCTTTCTTGAAAAACTATATTGTGTCCTAACATGTTGTATCTGTTATGGAATCTTAGGTATAGAATGTAGTGTCATCATTTAATTACAAGTCCATCATTTCCGCCTGAAGAAGAGTTTACACTATATGATGTTGAATTCATCATCTCTGATATCAACTGTAAAAAATTACCCGATTTCGATGGCGTAAACAATATTACTTTTAAGAACATTCAAGTAATTGCAAACTAAATTATTTTCCCATAAATTGAAAAAAAGCAAAAGTAATTGCATAGCTAAAATCAGGTAATGATCCCAGCAATCCAATCAGCTCAACAGCTAGCTCATAAAAATTAAACTAGATGGTTTCTTGAAAAACAGAAGGCTTTTGCGTCAAGCACAATTCGTTTACTTTGAACGAAATAAAAGAAAGCCTAAACGGCACGAAGTTGACAGAGGCACTAACCCCTCTTTGATATAGAAAGAGTTTTTGACTCTGTTTGACACAATGGTTTTATTTACAAACTTATTAAAATTGGATGTCCAGAGTATCTCGCAAATATTATGGAAGGTGAAAATTAAATGTCAGTCAATTCACGAGCAAAATATCACCTTGTAATTTTCCTCCAAGCAACTTATAAACTAAGAACTGCAATATACCGTCGGCAAGCTTCGTTAAGTACCTTGGGGGCAACTTAGACCCGACATACGACATACGACGCCTCTATATTTAAGAGGCGAAGGTGAGAGCGATGTTGCGCATGTATATTGTATTCCAGAAAAAAAAATCAATTTATTTGGTTACCAATTTTGATGTTTGGTCTGCTGTGATCACGATTCAAATGGCAGAGAAATCGTCTATACGATACGAGCGATAGAGAAAGAATTGCAATTCGAGATAAGTTTGATCATGACATCGCAGAGCGATTATTAAGCTACAATATGAAAGCACATTACTCTTTGAACGAAGAGAAACCATAGGGTACATGTAACAATGTTAGGTAACTTTAAACACATTATATAACATGAGGGATTACCAGAGTTAATTAGCAAAATAGAACTGAGGAAAAATGTGGAGGAGAGGTACGTCTCATTTTGAAAATTTGCACGAGGAAGAAGAAAAATGAGAAGATTTGTTTTGGGGATCTATATGTCAAAAAAGAAATTGCTTAAATTAATAGATCAAGAGCACATAGCATATTTTTGGGGAGGTGGTATAACCAAAATAGGGTAGTATGAATGATGAGTACTGTATGATGTGGTTCTAGAATCAAGTCTTGGAGATATTTTTTGTCGCTAATGTACTTTCGAAACGGGGGTAAAGGGTATAACCACATGAATCCACATTTATCTAATAGAATTCGTCAGTGATCTTGCAAAAATGTATCTAAAGACGGTTAACATGCCTGCTTCACCACACCAGACCCCCTTAAAGTATACGGAATAACACGTTTCGGCTTATGGCACACAAACATTGATACACCAAACAATTTATGAGAATGTTCTTGCAACGAATATATAAATACAAGAGGAGAGCCCGTTCCATTCAAGATCCTCAATTTGAGCATATTTACAATGATATCTCAGTAAATGTAAATCCAGTTCCATCAAACGTATCTGTTACAGGCAATAAACATCAGCAAATGCAAAATGCTACAAATGAATATTCTTCTTTTCAAATTGTCAAAGATTATTGCATGAGTGGATGGCCAAAAAGGAATTTGACAAAACAAGAAGCTCACAAATATTTCCAAATCAGAGCTGAAATAGATGTTCTAGATGACATGAAGACCATTTCGGTATAGAAAAGATGTTTTAATCAAGCAAAATATATTGTTTCCTATCCGAATATACAGAATGATCTAATTTCAAGCTGTAAGCATAGACCATCGAAAGTTCCAATCAACAGATTACATAGGTGAGTGTGAGACTGTTATACGTGTGAGATAATAATAATTCAATCTAGCAAAACAGTGAGTGACTCATTTTGGGAGCATGAAAGAAAACATACGTTTAGTGGAAATATAACACGGATTGTTTTTTTTTTTTTTTTTTGTGGTGATTTTATTCGAATATAATTTGTGGGATTGTAACAAAATAATGAGGAAATTTATTAATCATAAAGTTGAACTGCTTAAGAAAGAGCTGGCGCAGCGAAGACTTTCAACAGTCGGAGGAAAGGCTGAATTGCAACAACGGCTGCGTGACGCTCTCCAGAAGGATGGAATGGATCCAGAAACACACGAATTCGAAAAGTAGCGGGGATCATCTGGAAGTACGGCCCTTGTTGATTTGACACAGGTAATGGCCATGATGCAAAATTTGTTTCAAGAATCCAACAATCGGTGGGGGAACAGAAACAACACATGCAACAATTGCTGGGAAATGTGCAACAATTACTCGAGGACAAGAAGCACGAGATCAGGAAAGCTCTAGAAGAACAACAAAACCGTTTGGAACAGAAGCTGCTGAAGGTGTATAGTTAAGTGAAAGTACTGGACGAGAAAGTTCACCACCTTGACAGCAAGGTTCTGGGCCTAGACACTTCGGTGGAAGAGAAAGTTTACCTCCTCGACAGCAAAGTTGTGAGTCTAGAGACTTCGGTAGACGGTCTAGAAACAACGGTCGACGTAATAAAGAAGGACATCTGCGCACTGAAGGTGAGCGAACCAGTGTTTAACAACGTCGCAACAAAGTTCAAACCACCGATGTACGACGGAACAACGATCCGGAGAACGATCCGGGTCTATCGACAACTTTAAACAGCGTGGAACATCGAGCCAAACCGACACAAGAGGGAATGGCAAGGGAAAGTGCTCTCGCCAAGGCATACTTGGCTGCATAGGTTCTGGGAAAGCGAAGAGAGCGACGCAACAGGAAACTTGATTGGGGTCCCACGGGAGAGCGTATGAAAAAATGCAGGGGGAATCACAAGGGATCAAGTGGCGGACATCTGGACATTGCAAGGAGAGCTGAGATAGCGAAACAGGGGTTCCATGGAGTTGGATGCCAGCAGTCAGTGAGAGAAGGGATCCAGGCAAGTGATATCTGCGAACAGGGACCGGGGGAAGATGCCGCAGCTCAACGTTGGCGCACCAGTAGGAACGGGAGCAGTGGATGCACAGACAGCCAGGAACGGGCCATCGATTCAGGAAGAAGGTTTGATACATGTCCAGCGAAAGGTGAATGGTATAACGTGTATAAGTTGAGAAAATCGGGACACCAATGCCATCTATACGTAATTAGAAGAACGATCAACTCCGCAAAGTATTCCCGAAATTCTTGTATATACTGAGAGCGGCAGAGATTGAGCGATTGGCACATTTGGCGTACGCCGGCTCAACGGAACAAGGGATCTGGAGACGAAGCGAACAACTTTGTCGTCGCCAAAGCGAACATTCCAGGAAACGGTTGCTACTGTTCTGTCCTAGCGTGTGTGTCTTATTCTAGAACCCGCAGAGTAAATGTGGAGCTGGAATCTACTGGACAAACAATTAAGGGCCGTTGCTTCATCTGCGAGAGAATAGGACACAGGGCACGCGATTTTTGGGATCATCGGAAAGACAGGTTCCCAAGGGCCTGACGGCAGCTGGCCGTCGTTAAACTAAAAGGAGTCAGTTTGCATAAGCTGGCTCTCACAACGGATTGCCCCACAATCTTTGTGTCCCGCTTAAAAAGGAACACGAACAGTCTCACTGTCGATGGCATCGTTGGAGGCAGACAGTTACCGATAACATTGGACACGGGAGCATCACATTCGATCCTAAGGAAGGATCTGGTGGAAGAGGTGGAGCCGTTGTAGGGGATACGGCTACGAACTGCCACGGGTGATGATGCGGAAGTGCTTGAGAAGTTAACCAAGACAATCACGATAGGCGATACTACAGTTGAGCACACGTTCCTAGTGGCAGATATAATTGACGAGTTGATTTTGGGAGCGGACTTTATG
Organism: Eristalis tenax; assembly: GCA_905231855.2. Classification (NCBI taxonomy): domain Eukaryota; kingdom Metazoa; phylum Arthropoda; class Insecta; order Diptera; family Syrphidae; genus Eristalis; species Eristalis tenax. The sequence continues at coordinate 82,222,370 of HG993124.1, read as the reverse complement.
ATTAGGGCCGGCATTACTTGGACCTTGAGCGGAGAATTCTAAGATACCTTTGAATGCCGGGGAGGGCAGGTCTGCGAGGATCAACCAAGTCGTGGCGGAAAGGGACACCAGGACTAAACCGAATTCAGAGTATGACTTCTGGGCAAAGGTAGAGTACGATTGTGGGATCAGCACCTTGTGGGAAGTGGAAGCCGAAGATCATACACCAGCCACGAACGTAGTCGTCAGAAGAACCTTCATAGAAGCCGATGAAGGAGAGTCACTAATGGGGAAGCAGTGCTCGTTGGAACGGATCCGAAAGGAGCAGGAGAACGATCCGGATCCATCGACAACTTTAAACGCGTATGAAAAAGTGCAGAGCGGAATCACAAGTGATCAAGTGGAGGACTTCTGGACATTAAAAGGAGAGCTGAGATAGCGAAACAGGGGTTCCATGGAGTTGGATGCCAGCAGTCAGTGAGATAAGGGACCCAGGCAAGTGATATCTGCGAACAGGACCGCAATCAAGGGACCGGGGGAAGATGCCGCAGCTCAACGTTGGTGCACCAGTAGGAACGGGAGCAATGGATGAACAGACAGCCAGGAACGGGCCATCGGTTTAGGAAGAAGGTTTGACCCATATCCAGCGAAAGGTGAATGGTATAACGCGTATAAGTTGAGAAAATCAGTACACCAACGCCATCTATACGTAATTAGAAGAACGATCAACTCCGAAGAGTATTCCCGAAATTCTTGCATATACTGTCGCCACCTATCCACTGATAGAATACCAAGAATCATATGTCAGCGGGGAATTTCCATAGACTCGTGGCGACAGTAAGATTTAGAACCAATACTGGGAGTATAAATATCGGAACGGTGGTCTATGCGAGTTATTTCAGAGGGAGAAATAGTAAAGTTCAGTTTGGGATTTTGTACTGTTCAAAGTGTTACTCAGTTCAGGCTGAAAGAGTAAGTAAAGGCAGCAAAGAGTTTTGTAGTAAAGTAATAGTGATCTTTAAAGTGTATAAAAGTAATCAATTAAGTAAATCAATGCTAGAAAATAAATTCGTGTATAACGTAAATAGTGAACTTTTGTGTTTCATTCGTCACAATCCAGTGTTCGAACCCGTACTTGTGGACAATTAATTAATTGTACGTAGACTCATTTACGGCAAAAACGTAACATTTGGTGTCAGAAGTGGAATTGTGACAAAATAATGGGGAAATATATTAATCTGAAAGTTTAACATCTTAAGAAAGAGCTGGCGCAGCGAAGTCCTTCGACAATCGGAGGAAAGGCTGAATTGCAACAACGGCTGCGTGACGCTCTCCAGAAGGATGGAATGGATCCAGAAACACACGAATCCGAATATGGAGTAGCAGAATCATCTGGAAGTACGGCCCTAGTTGATTTGACACAGTAATGGCCATGATGCAAAATTTGTTTCAAGAACAAAGGCAACAGTCGCGAGATCAAATCCAACAATCGTTGGAGGAACAGAAACAACAGATGCAACAATCGCTGGGAAGTGTGCAACAATTACTTGAGGACAAGAAGCACGAGATCAGGAAAGCTCTAGAAGAACAAAAAAAAAACGTTTGGAACAGAAACTTCTGGAGGTAAATAGTGAAGTGAAAGTACTGGACGAGAAAGTTCACCACCTTGACAGTAAGGTTCTGGGCTTAGACACTTCGGTGGAAGAGAAAGTTTACCTCCTCGACAGCAAAGTTGTGAGTCTAGAGACTTCGGTAGACGGTCTAGAAACAACGGTCGACGTAATAAAGAAGGACATCTGCGCACTGAAGGTGAGCGAACCAGTGTTTAACAACGTCGCAACAAAGTTCAAACCCCCGATGTAAGACGGAACAACGATCCGGAGAACGATCCGGATCTATCGACAACTTTAAACAGCGTGGAACATGGAGCCAAACCGACACAAGAGGGAATGGCAAGGGAAAGTGCTGTCGCCAAGGCATACTTGGCTGAGGAGCTGAGTCCGTTTCGTGGGCTGCATCGGTTCTGGGAAAGCGAAGAGAGCGACGCAACAGGAAACTTGATTGGGGTCCCACGGGAGAGCGTATATAAAAGTGCAGAGGGGAATCACACGGGATCAAGTGGAGGACATCTGGGCATTACAAGGAGAGCTGAGATAGCGGAACAGGAGTTCCATGGAGTTTGATGCCAGCAGTCAGTGAGAGAAGGTATCCAGGCAAGTGATATCTGCAAACAGGGACCGCAATCAAGGGACCGGGGGAAGATGCCGCAGCTCAACGTTGGAGCACTCGTAGAAAGGGGCGCAATGGATGTACAGACAGCCAGGAACGGGCTATCGTTTCAGAAAGAAGGTTTGAGCCATGTTCAGCGAAAGGTAAAAGGACGTTCACAGCATCGAACAGATGACGAAAAAGCACGGAGTGACCTTAGGGAGAGTTGTGGAGGTTTTGATGATCGGCGGATGGCGTTGCTTCACAACCCGCAAAGGAGCAAAGGACTTCCACGAAGGTTACAAACACATTGGGATCGTCCCCCACCGTACAGGCAGGAACTCTGAATCTTGTTCGTGACGAACAAGTTTAGGTGGTGGGTAGTGTGACGTGAATGATATAACGCGTATAAGTTGTGAAAATCAGTACACCAACGCCATCTATACGTTATTAGAAGAACGATCAACTCCGAAGAGTATTCCCAACATTTTTGTATATACTGCCGCCACCTATACACTGATAGAATACCAAGAATCATGTGTCAGTGGGGAAATTCCATAGACTCGTAGCGACGTAAGATCTAGTACTAATACTGGGAGTATAAATATCCGCACGGTGGTCTATGCGAGTCAGTTCAGAGGGAGAATTAGTAAAGTTCAGTTTGGGATTTTGTAGTCTTCAAAGTGTTACTCAGTTCAGCCTGAAAGGCAGCTAAGAGTTTTGTAGTAAAGCAATAGTGATATTTAATGTGTATAGAAGTAATCAATGAAGTAAATTAATTCTAGAAAATAAATTCGTGTATAACGTAAATAGTGAACTTTTGTGTTTCATTCGTCACAATCTAGTGTTCGAACCCGTACTTGTGGACAATTAATTAATTGTACGTAGACTCATTTACGGCAAAAACGTAACATTTGGTGTCAGAAGTGGAATTGTGACAAAATAATGGGGAAATATATTAATCTGAAAGTTTAACATCTTAAGAAAGAGCTGGCGCAGCGAAGTCCTTCGACAATCGGAGGAAAGGCTGAATTGCAACAACGGCTGCGTGACGCTCTCCAGAAGGATGGAATGGATCCAGAAACACACGAATCCGAATATGGAGTAGCGGAATCATCTGGAAGTACGGCCCTGGTTGATTTGACACAGTAATGGCCATGATGCAAAATTTGTTTCAAAAACAAAGGCAACAGTCGCGAGATCAAATCCAACAATCGTTGGAGGAACAGAAACAACAGATGCAACAATCGCTGGGAAGTGTGCAACAATTACTTGAGGACAATCGTGAGGACGATCGTTGTACGACGGAACAACGATCCGGAGAACGATCCGGATCTATCGACAACTTTAAACGCGTATGAAAAAGTGCAGAGGGGAATCACAAGAGATCAAGTGGAGGACATCTGGACATTACAAGGAGAGCTGAGATAGCGAAACAGGGGTTCCATGGAGTTGGATGCCAGCAGTCAGTGAGATAAGGGATCCAGGCAAGTGATATCTGCGAACAGGGACCGCAATCAAGGGACCGGGGGAAGATGCCGCAGCTCAACGTTGGCGCACCAGTAGGAACGGGAGCAGTGGATGCACAGACAGCCAGGAACGGGCCATCGATTCAGGATGAAGGTTTGACCCATGTCCAGCGATAGAAGAACGATCAACTCCGAAGAGTATTCCCGAAATTCTTGTATATACTGTCGCCACCTATACACTGATAGAATACCAAGAATCATGTGTCAGCGAGGAATTTCCAGACTCGTGACGACAGTAAGATCTAGAACCAATACTGGGAGTATAAATATCGGAACGGTGGTCTATGCGAGTTATTTCAGAGGATGAATTAGTAAAGTTCAGTTTGGGATTTTGTAGTGTTCAAAGTGTAATAGTGATCTTTAAAGTGTATAGAAGTAATTAATTAAGTAAATCAATGCTAGAAAATAAATTCGTGTATAACGTAAATAGTGAACTTTTGTGTTTCAGTCATCACAATCCAGTGTTCGAACCCGTCTAGTGTACAATTCAAGTGTGCAACAATTACTCGAGGACAAGAAGCACGAGATCAGGAAAGCCCTAGAAGAACAACAAAACCGTTTGGAACAGAAGCTTCTGGAGGTGAATAGTTAAGTGAAAGTACTGGATGAGGTCGACGTCATAAAGAAGGACATCTGCGCACTGAAGGTGAGGCAACCAGTGTTTAACAACGTCGCAACAAAGTTCAAACCATCGATGTACGATGGAACAACAGTCGTCAACATCTTCAGACTCCAATTCGAAACATCTGTTACCAGGACACATCTGAGCGATGAAGACAAGGCGGCGCCGTTGGTCGCGTCGTTAAAGGGCGGTGCTGCAGACGTTCTCCAAACGATTCCAGAAAATCTCCAGATGGAATACAGCGCAAGTGTGGAAGTGAATACCGCATGCAAGTCTTCAAGATGGAGTTGAAGAGCAGGAAACAATGCAACGGTGAGTCGCTCCAGGAATTTGCGGCAGAGATTCTGCGATTGGCACATTTGGCGTACGCCGGCTCAACGATGGAGCTCATCGAAAGCGCCAAAACGGATGCGTTTGTGGACGGAACAAGGGATCTGGAGACGAAGCGAACAACTTTGTCGTCACCAAGGAGAACATTCCAGGAAACAAATGCTACTGTTCTGTCCTACGAGGCAGCGGGATTAGCGTGTGTGCCTTATTCTAGAAACCGCAGAGTAGATGTGGAGCCGGAATCTACTCGACAAACAATTAAGGGCGGTTGCTTCATCTGCGAGGTAATAGGACACAGGGAACGCGATTGTAGGGATCATCGGAAAGACAGGTTCTCTAACAACGGCTGCTTGCCGTTGTTAAACAAAAAGGAGTCAGTTTGCATAAGCTGGCTCTCACAACGGATGGCCCCACAATCTTTGTCTCCCGCTTAGTAAGGAACACGAACAGTCTCACTGTCGATGGCATCGTTGTAGCAGACGGTTAACGATAAAATTGGACACGGGAGCATCACATTCGGTCCTAAGGAAGGATCTGGTGGGAGAGGTGGAGCCGTTGTAGGGGATACGTCTACGAACTGCCACGGGTGATGATGCGGAAGTGCTTGAGAAGTTAACCAAGACAATTACGAGAGGCGATACGACAGTTGAGCACACGTTCCTAGTGGCAGATATAATTGAGGAGTAAATTTTGGGAGCGGACTATATGATTAGGGCCGGCATTACTTTGGACCTTGAGCGGAGAATTCTAAGGTACAAGAATTCTAAGATACCTTTGAATGTCGGAGAGGACAAGTCTGCGAGGATCAACCAAGTCGTGGCGGAAAGTGACACCAGGACTCCACCGAATTCAGAGTACGACTTCTGGGCAAAGGTAGAGTACGATTGTGGGATCAGCACCTTGTGGGAAGTGGAATCCGAAGATCATACACCAGCCACGAAGGTAGTCGTCAGAAGAACCTTCATAGAAGCCGATGAAGGAGAGTCACTAATGGGGAAGCAGTGCTCGTTGGAACGGATCCGAAAAGAGAAGGAGAACGATCCGGATCTATCGACAAACTTTCGACAGCATGGAACATGGACCCAAACCGACACAAGAGGGAATGGCAAGGGAAAGTGCTGTCGCCAAGGCATACTTGGCTGAGGAGCTGAGTCCGTTTCGTGGGCTGCATCGGTTCTGGGAAAGCGAAGAGAGCGACGCAACAGGAAACTTGATTGGGGTCCCACGGGAGAGCGTATATAAAAGTGCAGAGGGGAATCACACGGGATCAAGTGGAGGACATCTGGACATTACAGGAGAGCTGAGATAGCGGAACAGGGGTTCCATGGAGTTGGATGCCAGCAGTCAGTGAGAGAAGGTATCCAGGCAAGTGATATCTGCAAACAAGGACCGCAATCAAGGGACCGAGGAAAGATGCCGCAGCTCAACGTTGGAGCACTCGTAGAAAGGGGCGCAATGGATGAACAGACAGCCAGGAACGGGCTATCGTTTCAGAAAGAAGGTTTGAGCCATGTTCAGCGAAAGGTAAAAGGACGTTCACAGCATCGAACAGATGACGAAAAAGCACGGAGTGACCTTAGAGAGAGTTCTGGAGGTTTTGATGATCGGCGGATGGCGTTGCTTCACAACCCGCAAAGGATCAAAGGACTTCCACGAAGGTTACAAACACATTGGGATCGTCCCCCACCGTACAGGCAGGAATTCTGAATCTTGTTCGTGACGAACAAGTTTAGGTGGTGGGTAGTGTGACGTGAATGATATAACGCGTATAAGTTGTGAAAATCAGTACAAGAACGATCAACTCCGAAGAGTATTCCCAACATTTTTGTATATACTGCCGCCACCTATACACTGATAGAATACCAAGAATCATGTGTCAGTGGGGAAATTCCATAGACTCGTAGCTACGTAAGATCTAGTACTAATACTGCGAGTCAGTTCAGAGGGAGAATTAGTAAAGTTCAGTTTGGGATTTTGTAGTCTTCAAAGTGTTACTCAGTTCAGCCTGAAAGGCAGCTAAGAGTTTTGTAGTAAAGCAATAGTGATATTTAATGTGTATAGAAGTAATCAATGAAGTAAATTAATTCTAGAAAATAAATTCGTGTATAACGTAAATAGTGAACTTTTGTGTTTCATTCGTCACAATCCAGTGTTCGAACCCGTACTTGTGGACAATTAATTAATTGTACGTAGACTCATTTACGGCAAAGACGTAACATTTGGTGTCAGAAGTGGAATTGTGACAAAATAATGGGGAAATATATTAATCTGAAAGTTTAACATCTTAAGAAAGAGCTGGCGCAGCGAAGTCCTTCGACAATCATAGGAAAGGCTGAATTGCAACAACGGCTGCGTGACGCTCTCCAGAAGGATGGAATGGATCCAGAAACACACGAATCCGAATATGGAGTAGCGGAATCATCTGGAAGTACGGCCCTGGTTGATTTGACACAGTAATGGCCATGATGCAAAATTTGTTTCAAGAACAAAGGCAACAGTCGCGAGATCAAATCCAACAATCGTTGGAGGAACAGAAACAACAGATGCAACAATCGCTGGGAAGTGTGCAACAATTACTTGAGGACAATCGTGAGGACGATCGTTGTACGACGGAACAACGATCCGGAGAACGATCCGGATCTATCGACAACTTTAAACGCGTATGAAAAAGTGCAGAGGGGAATCACAAGAGATCAAGTGGAGGACATCTGGACATTACAAGGAGAGCTGAGATAGCGAAACAGGGGTTCCATGGAGTTGGATGCCAGCAGTCAGTGAGATAAGGGATCCAGGCAAGTGATATCTGCGAACAGGGACCGCAATCAAGGGACCGGGGGGAGATGCCGCAGCTCAACGTTGGCGCACCAGTAGGAACGGGAGCAGTGGATGCACAGACAGCCAGGAACGGGCCATCGATTCAGGATGAAGGTTTGACCCATGTCCAGCGATAGAAGAACGATCAACTCCGAAGAGTATTCCCGAAATTCTTGTATATACTGTCGCCACCTATACACTGATAGAATACCAAGAATCATGTGTCAGCGAGGAATTTCCAGACTCGTGACGACAGTAAGATCTAGAACCAATACTGGGACTATAAATATCGGAACGGTGGTCTATGCGAGTTATTTCAGAGGATGAATTAGTAAAGTTCAGTTTGGGATTTTGTAGTGTTCAAAGTGTAATAGTGATCTTTAAAGTGTATAGAAGTAATTAATTAAGTAAATCAATGCTAGAAAATAAATTCGTGTATAACGTAAATAGTGAACTTTTGTGTTTCAGTCATCACAATCCAGTGTTCGAACCCGTCTAGTGTACAATTCAAGTGTGCAACAATTACTCGAGGACAAGAAGCACGAGATCAGGAAAGCCCTAGAAGAACAACAAAACCGTTTGGAACAGAAGCTTCTGGAGGTGAATAGTTAAGTGAAAGTACTGGATGAGGTCGACGTCATAAAGAAGGACATCTGCGCACTGAAGGTGAGGCAACCAGTGTTTAACAACGTCGCAACAAAGTTCAAACCATCGATGTACGATGGAACAACAGTCGTCAACATCTTCAGACTCCAATTCGAAACATCTGTTACCAGGACACATCTGAGCGATGAAGACAAGGCGGCGCCGTTGGTCGCGTCGTTAAAGGGCGGTGCTGCAGACGTTCTCCAAACGATTCCAGAAAATCTCCAGATGGAATACAGCGCAAGTGTGGAAGTGAATACCGCATGCAAGTCTTCAAGATGGAGTTGAAGAGCAGGAAACAATGCAACGGTGAGTCGCTCCAGGAATTTGCGGCAGAGATTCTGCGATTGGCACATTTGGCGTACGCCGGCTCAACGATGGAGCTCATCGAAAGCGCCAAAACGGATGCGTTTGTGGACGGAACAAGGGATCTGGAGACGAAGCGAACAACTTTGTCGTCACCAAGGAGAACATTCCAGGAAACAAATGCTACTGTTCTGTCCTACGAGGCAGCGGGATTAGCGTGTGTGCCTTATTCTAGAAACCGCAGAGTAGATGTGGAGCCGGAATCTACTCGACAAACAATTAAGGGCGGTTGCTTCATCTGCGAGGTAATAGGACACAGGGAACGCGATTGTAGGGATCATCGGAAAGACAGGTTCTCAAGGGCCTGACGGCTGCTTGCCGTTGTTAAACAAAAAGGAGTCAGTTTGCATAAGCTGGCTCTCACAACGGATGGCCCCACAATCTTTGTCTCCCGCTTAGTAAGGAACACGAACAGTCTCACTGTCGATGGCATCGTTGTAGCAGACGGTTAACGATAAAATTGGACACGGGAGCATCACATTCGGTCCTAAGGAAGGATCTGGTGGGAGAGGTGGAGCCGTTGTAGGGGATACGTCTACGAACTGCCACGGGTGATGATGCGGAAGTGCTTGAGAAGTTAACCAAGACAATTACGAGAGGCGATACGACAGTTGAGCACACGTTCCTAGTGGCAGATATAATTGAGGAGTAAATTTTGGGAGCGGACTATATGATTAGGGCCGGCATTACTTTGGACCTTGAGCGGAGAATTCTAAGGTACAAGAATTCTAAGATACCTTTGAATGTCGGAGAGGACAAGTCTGCGAGGATGAACCAAGTCGTGGCGGAAAGTGACACCAGGACTCCACCGAATTCAGAGTACGACTTCTGGGCAAAGGTAGAGTACGATTGTGGGATCAGCACCTTGTGGGAAGTGGAATCCGAAGATCATACACCAGCCACGAAGGTAGTCGTCAGAAGAACCTTCATAGAAGCCGATGAAGGAGAGTCACTAATGGGGAAGCAGTGCTCGTTGGAACGGATCCGAAAAGAGAAGGAGAACGATCCGGATCTATCGACAAACTTTCGACAGCGTGGAACATGGACCCAAACCGACACAAGAGGGAATGGCAAGGGAAAGTGCTGTCGCCAAGGCATACTTGGCTGAGGAGCTGAGTCCGTTTCGTGGGCTGCATCGGTTCTGGGAAAGCGAAGAGAGCGACGCAACAGGAAACTTGATTGGGGTCCCACGGGAGAGCGTATATAAAAGTGCAGAGGGGAATCACACGGGATCAAGTGGAGGACATCTGGACATTACAAGGAGAGCTGAGATAGCGGAACAGGGGTTCCATGGAGTTGGATGCCAGCAGTCAGTGAGAGAAGGTATCCAGGCAAGTGATATCTGCAAACAAGGACCGCAATCAAGGGACCGAGGCAAGATGCCGCAGCTCAACGTTGGAGCACTCGTAGAAAGGGGCGCAATGGATGTACAGACAGCCAGGAACGGGCTATCGTTTCAGAAAGAAGGTTTGAGCCATGTTCAGCGAAAGGTAAAAGGACGTTCACAGCATCGAACAGATGACGAAAAAGCACGGAGTGACCTTAGAGAGAGTTCTGGAGGTTTTGATGATCGGCGGATGGCGTTGCTTCACAACCCGCAAAGGAGCAAAGGACTTCCACGAAGGTTACAAACACATTGGGATCGTCCCCCACCGTACAGGCAGGAATTCTGAATCTTGTTCGTGACGAACAAGTTTAGGTGGTGGGTAGTGTGACGTGAATGATATAACGCGTATAAGTTGTGAAAATCAGTACAAGAACGATCAACTCCGAAGAGTATTCCCAACATTTTTGTATATACTGCCGCCACCTATACACTGATAGAATACCAAGAATCATGTGTCAGTGGGGAAATTCCATAGACTCGTAGCTACGTAAGATCTAGTACTAATACTGCGAGTCAGTTCAGAGGGAGAATTAGTAAAGTTCAGTTTGGGATTTTGTAGTCTTCAAAGTGTTACTCAGTTCAGCCTGAAAGGCAGCTAAGAGTTTTGTAGTAAAGCAATAGTGATATTTAATGTGTATAGAAGTAATCAATGAAGTAAATTAATTCTAGAAAATAAATTCGTGTATAACGTAAATAGTGAACTTTTGTGTTTCATTCGTCACAATCCAGTGTTCGAACCCGTACTTGTGGACAATTAATTAATTGTACGTAGATTCATTTACGGCAAAAACGTAACATTTGGTGTCAGAAGTGGAATTGTGACAAAATAATGGGGAAATATATTAATCTGAAAGTTTAACATCTTAAGAAAGAGCTGGCGCAGCGAAGTCCTTCGACAATCGGAGGAAAGGCTGAATTGCAACAACGGCTGCGTGACGCTCTCCAGAAGGATGGAATGGATCCAGAAACACACGAATCCGAATATGGAGTAGCGGAATCATCTGGAAGTACGGCCCTGGTTGATTTGACACAGTAATGGCCATGATGCAAAATTTGTTTCAAGAACAAAGGCAACAGTCGTGAGATCAAATCCAACAATCGTTGGAGGAACAGAAACAACAGATGCAACAATCGCTGGGAAGTGTGCAACAATTACTTGAGGACAAGAAGCACGAGATCAGGAAAGCTCTAGAAGAACAAAAAAAAACGTTTGGAACAGTAAACTTCTGGAGGTAAATAGTGAAGTGAAAGTACTGGACGAGAAAGTTCACCACCTTGACAGTAAGGTTCTGGGCCTAGAAACTTCGGTGGAAGTGAAAGTTCACAGCCTCGACAGCAAGGTTGTGAGTCTAGAGACTTCGGTGGACGGTTTAGAAAGAACGGTCGACGTAATAAAGAAGGACATCTGCGCACTGAAGGTGAGCGAACCAGTGTTTAACAACGTCGCAACAAAGTTCAAACCACCGATGTAAGACGGAACAACGATCCGGATCTATCGACAACTTTAAACAGCGTGGAACATGGAGCCAAACCGACACAAGAGGGAATGGCAAGGGAAAGTGCTGTCGCCAAGGCATACTTGACTGAGGAGCTGAGTCCGTTTCGTGGGCTGCATCGGTTTTGGGAAAGCGAAGAGAGCGTCGCAACAGGAAACTTGATTGGGGTCCCACGGGAGAGCGTATATAAAAGTGCAGAGGGGAATCACACGGGATCAAGTGGAGGACATCTGGACATTACAAGGAGAGCTGAGATAGCGGAACAGGGGTTCCATGGAGTTGGATGCCAGCAGTCAGTGAGAGAAGGTATCCAGGCAAGTGATATCTGCAAACAGGGACCGCAATCAAGGGACCGGGGGAAGATGCCGCAGCTCAACGTTGGAGCACTCGTAGAAAGGGGCGCAATGGATGTACAGACAGCCAGGAACGGGCTATCGAAGGTTTGAGCCATGTTCAGCGAAAGGTAAAAGGACGTTCACAGCATCGAACAGATGACGAAAAAGCACGGAGTGACCTTAGGGAGAGTTCTGGAGGTTTTGATGATCGGCGGATGGCGTTGCTTCACAACCCGCAAAGGAGCAAAGGACTTCCACGAAGGTGGGATCGTCCCCCACCGTACAGGCAGGAATTCTGAATCTTGTTCGTGACGAACAAGTTTAGGTGGTGGGTAGTGTGACGTGAATGGTATAACGCGTATAAGTTGTGAAAATCTGTACACCAACGCCGAAGAGTATTCCAGAAATTCTTGTATATACTGCCGGATTATAAAACTCTGTTAATCAGACATTGAGCTAGCTGATCACAAGGGCGCATACCGCGGGTAATTATAAGACATTTGTGTTGGTACAAAGTCACCAATAATGCGTGCTTTAAGCAAGAGGCGTGGCTGAATCCTTCGTTGGACATCAACACTCTCTACTTCCTGAAATGTACCTTCCTAAATATAGCGGCAATTACGCTGATTGCAAAAACTTTACCAACCTATTTGAGAATTTGGTGGACAATGGTCGTAGAATTCCGAACATTGAAAAGTTCAATCACCTTATAGTGAACGCGTTCCAAATCACTGAGACAAATTATATAAAAGCGTAAGCGAGTTTGTAAGCCGGAAATGTAAATTAAGCCGGTGTAGTGATGCAATCGTGCACATCATTAATCGTTCCATCAATATGTGATGTGACAACATTTAACAGCGTACAACCTTCGACCTCCCAAGCCATGCGCGTCCCTGTGTCAACGGACCTGGTAATTCTGGCAACAGCGTTGTTGTTGTGAAAATTAAATGCAAGAATGGCGAATATAAGCTAGCACGACTCTTACTTGATTCGGGCTCTCGAGTTAACTAACTTACTGAAGTTGAATTTGCTTGGTATAGGTAAAACGAACTCGAAAGTCAACAAGAAGGTATATGCGGTGGTCAAATCAAGATTAAATGATCACTCATTTTCGGCAGACTACTAAGTCCTTCGATTTCGGCATATCAACGTGATCATGTCATGAATACTGCCAACAAAGACATGCCCAAAGACATCGAATTGGCTGACCCGTAGTTCCATAAGCCACAAAAAATATATTTGTTCTTGGGAGCAGAAACTGGATCGTCGTTTGAAACCGCCAAGCATCGTTTCCTCTCACTGGAGAGCAGATTTTCCAAAGACAATGAACGCAGAGCAATGTACGTAGAGTTCATGAATGAGTACCTCTAGTTAGAACACATGTCACGGACGAATAATGAAATCCCACAAGCCCCTCACTACTTCATTCCGCATCAATGTGTACTAAGACCGCAGAACACAAGTACGGAATTGCAAGTAGTGTTCGATGCATAGAGTCGTACATCGACTCAAATGTCGTTGAATGCATGGGCCAACCATTCAAGGAGCTCTCCTCAACGTTACTCCGTTTTCGCACGAAAAGATACGCACTAACAGTGGATATTGCGAAAATTTACAGGCATGTATTGCCGAAGAGCACTCGAATTATCAGCTCGTAATGTGGAGGCATCCATCCCAACCATTATAGCATTTTCGACTTAACAGAGTCACGTATGGTACTGTGTCAGCGAAATTCTTGGATATGGTGTTTGAAACTACTTAGTGATGCACATAGGCATTTACATCCGGTATGGTTTCAAGTTGTGTTGCGAGCTTTCTACGTCGACGATATTCTTACTGTTCCCAACGACATTGAAACACGTGCTAAAATCAAAAAGGGGTAAAACATATTCTGGAACAAAGTGGATTCCAACTAGCAAAGTGGTTTTATGAAGCAGAAAGCACTAAAAAGGAAATACATTTTAATGAAGTAGATTCCACGAAAACGCTTGGTATACATTGACAACTAAAGGCAGATATATTCAGGTTTCGCCTAGATGACAATTTCGATGCCAGTGACGAAATAGAACACTTTGTCCATTATCTCGCGATTATTTGGGCCTCTGGGATTACTCAGTCCATAGTTACCAAGGCAAAAATCTTACTGCTAGAACTATGGATTGCCAAATTAGACTGGGATGGGTCAATTCCGTTGAGCCTTGGTACAAGTTGGCAGAACTATAAAATTAACTGAACACAACATCGAGAGATTAAAATACCACGGTTCATGGTTTCGCCGACGCTTCGACGAGGGCGTATGGTTGCTGTACGCATACGCAGTCAAACCGAAGAAGGTATCAAGTTGACGCTAGTAACAGCAAAGTCAAAAGTGGCCACTAGATGATTCATTGAATCTATAGACACAAAAAAGGTTAACTTTAAATCACTCGCAACGACTTTCAGGACATCACAACTATTCAGATTAAAACTGTAGGATTCTATAAGAAACAAATTTTTAACAAAAGCAGCAACACCACCAGAATAAAAGTATTTGGCAAGTACGTTTGACTAAAAAAGAGATCAAGATTTTCAACGTCAGTGCAGTCAACTGTTTTATCTTTTTGTTAATATCTTTGATACAATGAATAATATTTAATTTTTCGTTGTCCCTTTTACGTATAAAAAGTCTCCCACTTTTACCCAAACGTACTTGTACCGCTTTCCATTTTATATGTTTGTTGCCTCATGTAATAAATATCTAGTCTTACTATTAACAGAATCATTTATATAAATTCGATTATTATAAGTACACCCAACAATTTTTGCTATGAATAATATTGTTTTTTAAAACAAGATTTTTTTAACGTGACACACAAAATATGTTTATTAGGAACGTCCATAACATTTTTTGACACATTAATATTTTTAACGTAACAATTATCTTCTATCTATTTTATAATATACAATATATTTCTGCAAACACGACCTTTACCCCATTTCTTCAAAAACCACTAATTGCATACTTCCGGGATTCTCTGACTTTATCATAATCTTTGTTTTACGAACAAAATTAAGTCCCGATAATAAACATTTCTATAACGGTTGTTATTGAGAAAATTACTTTGTCTACCCTCTTGCGTAGATTTCTACGGAAATAAATAATTGGTGCATTTCATATAAAAAGCCATACATATTGAACATATTGTGAACCTAATAATAATAAAAAAAAAACTATGTCGGGACCAAGATATCTGACAGATGAAGATGAAACGGAAGCATTTTTGAATTAAAGTGATGGTGATGATTGTGATGATAGTGATATTTCTGGAGACAGTAATGGCGAATTCGTAGCAGAAGAAAATGTTGGTGATGACGATGATTTATGTTCAGGCGATAGTGATTCTGCCATTGAAGAGGAAGCGAATGAAACAAGCGAATCATTTGTTGAAGTTGACAAGATGGAATTGCGTGGCAACCACAACCATTTCAACATCAAAGTGGCAGATTGAAGAAAGAAAATGTGATTTCTCTTCATCCTGGAATAACAAGATATGCAAAAGCTCGTGTTGCTGATATCAATGATGCTTTTTTACTTTTTTCCCACCACAAATTGAAACTATAATTTTGAAATATTCGAATGCGTATTCACAAGTTATATACAGTAAGGACCACAAACAAATCGCTTCGAATATGTTGCGAGCATTGTCATTTCATTTCAAATGATTTTTGGCATAGTGATTTTTAGAGCGAAAAACGGAACTACAATTGATTTATTTGATGGTGGAAGGGATCGTCCTGTGTTAAAAGCATTAATGTCGAAGAAAACGTTTGAATATATGAACCGAGTTATTCGTTTTGACGACGTTGTAAGTAGAAGACAGCAACGATCTTCAGATAAATTTGCTACCATTCGTGATATAATTGATAAATGGCTAACTAACAGATTATAACAATCCACGTGAATGTCTTACAGTTCTGTGCCTTATATATATGTTGGTTGATGGTATGTTATATATATTATACATGTTATGTTTGGACGATTCAACAATATTTGGGAAAAGCAATTGGTGCCAGATCATGTGAAAAAAGACAAGGCGAACGTGTTGTTTTGGATCTCGTTGATGGTTTGAAAGGTCATAACATTACAATGGATAACTTCTTTTCTTACAGAACATTATCAGTACGGAGAGCGACAATTTCATTATACACCATTTTCGTTTTTGCCTATTTACTCTGGATGACAGTTTGCTACAATTCCAGTAGTTGCGGAGAAGGTGCAGAATGATACCTGATGTAGACATCCAACTGCTGTTGGTGATGATGTAGGTTTTTACTGCTTTTCTCAGTAGCTGAGTTAGAGAGAAGAAGATCGTACACTTTGGGACACGCCCGTGGTTGAACGTACTCTGGGCAGTGGAGAAGTTGGGACCGTGTATCGAAGTCATCGGTAGTGATGGATTACTATTCCCTGATATGGTTGAGTAACCTGAAGGACCCTTTGCACAGATTACCTATATGTGCGGTGAAGCTAAAACAATTTGATGTTGAAATTGTTCATCGGAAGGGGAAGGAACATGTTGATCCGGCCTAGTGTGTCGGACCCTTGGGTCAAGAAGATGATGGAGAAAGTTGTGGCCAACCCCCTCTCAAATCCGAAATGGAAGTTAGGGAGGGTAGATTGTATGTATAAGTTTGTTAGGGCCAATCATATATTTGTTTGTGATCAGGAGCTAGAATGGAAATAGGTGGTAGGAAAATTAATTAGGGACAAGATTTTAAAAGAAGGTCACAACAATGAGTTAGCAGGACACATGGGTGTCAGAAAAACCTTTGCTAGGATAGGATCAACGTATGTTAGGAGTCGTAGGGTTTGCCAAAGCGTGAAACCGTTGAACACCAAACTGACTGGTTTGATGGTGATGGTGAAGCCACCATCATTGCCACTCGGCAATGCAAACGGAAATGACGGAACTCGGGAGACGACTCCAAGAGCTGAGGGCTGATATAGTTAAGAAGTTGACTGTGGTAATACAGAAAATTTCGAGCCTATACAACCTAAGGCGAAGGGACGTACAATACCTACCAAACGAATTGGTATGGCGAAGAAATATGTTGCTGTAGGGCGCAGGCAACTATTACGCGGCCGTTTAAGATACGGAGAAAGGTGGACCTACGTACTCGAAGACGAAACCGAGAAAGAGAGAGGCACGTGGAACGTGAAAGACCTCTAACCCTTCCGCGAAAGGGAATAATAATATACGGAGAGCGAAATCTCTCATATATAGGAATACATTTGATTCATTTCCTCGGCACCCTCAAATCCCCCATACGTGGCAAGGGGAAACCTTAGGCCAAAGTCTTTGGGAATCCATAGCGGATCATCTCATATAGAGGACGGCCTTCACATACGATCACATTAAGAACTACTTCGTGGAGGTCTATTGATTGCGACAGGAGTTCCTAGGGGCAATGGACAAGTCGAGCGGATTCTGGAATCATTGTTCCAATGTTGGCAAAGGCTTGTCAAGGAAACGCACACCACTGGTATAAGCACTTGGGCCAAGTGCAGCAAGTTTTTAATAACTCACCATCACGGAGTACGTAGTTCACTCCCTTCAAGATACTCAAAGGATTGGAGATGAGGCTTCCAGACTATCCAGATCTTCGCGAATGGCTTGAAGATACCGCAGTTCGAGAATTGGATACCGAGAGAGACAGAATTCGAGAAATGGTTCAGCTAGAAAGTAGGAAAAATTTTAATAAAGGTCGCAATCAAGCATACTCATATTTGGGATATTACACAATAATGTGGAAACTTAAAGACGCTGTAAGAGTGATAAATTCTAAGTATTCAAAGAAAGGAAATTATAGAATAGAATTATCGAAGTATTCAAAGTGAACGGACGTGTTTTTTATTAATTTTTAATCTTAAATTGTAATTATTATTTCCAATAGCCGCATTTAATACCCAGTGTTGACAGAGTGCGCCAAGTACAGTTTTCCGATTCGTGGGGAGGAAGGAATTTGTTGTAATGGAGTATGTAATAAGGTATTCTACTCCACAGCAAATTGCTTGGGCTTGATCAATATAGGAGCGGGATATTGGGACAATTATGAAAAAGCGTCAACAAAAACTCCGATTTCCTAAAATTGTACAAGGAGGAATTCGAGAATTCACGGTAAAAGTGAAAACGAAATAAAGGATCTGCTACCAGCGATCGAAGCACGGTCCTAAAAACGACTGGAAGAAATGAAAATTGCTCCAAAAGTGTGCGAAGAAAGCATGAACTTAAAATTGTATAAGCCAACAAAAAACTTTAACAAGGCAAATTTGTACCGAAAGCAAACATAATGGAGTTATAATTGTGGAAGGCGTTAATGATGAAAAGAGAAACAAAATTAAGAATACCATTGGAATTTGGCGAAAACTATGAGGTTAAAATACCGCCCAAATTTAAGCCTAAAATAACAATTGTAAATATGAAAATGTTCAATAAAGGAGACGATATCTATCATAGAGAAATTGAATAAACAACAACCCCAAATGGACATAGCGATCATCGTCAACCGGATTGATTACGTTGCGATCGAAATCAGGCACTTGTTGCCCGAACGTTCCGAGTCAAAATCGTCTCGGAATATTCCTTGTTGTATCCAAGGTAAGAACTTGTATATCAAGAAAACAGCGGAGTCGAAAAAGGACACCACGATTTGACGCCAGATAGCTACAATCACAACGCACTGCTAAGAGTCCGAAATACCTCTTTAAGTTGCCAAAAAGCGATCAAGGAAGCTGCCATTGGTGTGCTCAGTAAAAGGGAACGCCTACAAAGCAAACGAACGAGAGCTGTTCGTGAGCGCTACGAAAATATGTCGTTATGTCGTTGAGAATACCGTCCCTTTAAGATTTGGTGAAGAGAAAGCATGTGCATAAGTGGAATTTCAGCATCGTTTGCTCGATACGCAAAAAAGCAGACACCTTCGAATGCACCAACTACAGAGTGATAAGTAACCTTAACATCGCGTATAAGATCCTTTCTGCCATTTTGTGTGTCCACCTGAAGGCATTTATAAGTAATCTGTTAGGTCCATATCAGTGCGGTTTCAGTTCGGAAGTCCACCATTGACCAGATCTTCACGATACGACAGATCCTGGAAAAGCATATTCGTCGATTAGAGGCACGATCTTCCAGAAGTGCGTACAACTGTTAGCATACGCAGATGACACTGACGTGACAAAGCGAGCAGTCAATGAGGCGTTTGCTGATATGAGACGGAAGCCGCTAAAATGGGTCCAGCGGTAAACGAGGGCAAAACGAAATATATGTTGTCCTCTAGGCATACAACATCTGATGCTACCTAATAATTATGTATTTGCATTATCTAAAGTAAATTGGAATCCACATTATCATCTCACTGCATTACCACCGATTTCATATTCTACTCAATTAAACTAAAACTCTTATTTATTAATAAAGAAAGAAAAGAAGACACTTCTTCATAAATATCCATCGTGAGCAGTTGGAATAAGGTACCCGTAATTGTATAACGTGTTAAACTTCGAATTTTATTATATACTCTATCTGATCTTCATGGCGACCACCTTCCCCACTAGCCTCTTTTTAAGAAATTCCAGGATTTCATTGTTATTTTTAAGCGCTTAGCACTTCCCAATGGCTGCGATGTAGACGCTGTCGAATCCTCATCATCTTCGGTGTCAGGGTTATCTTCATAAATATTTTATAAAGACATTTTTTTTTTCTTTTTCGCCGACAGAATCTGTTTCGAATTTCAATCGAATTGAAATAATGAGTTGTATCTCCTGAGGCATCCAAAATTAAAACATTACTTAAATTACAGAAATTCAACTCAAGTTCTTTTTTTTTTTTTTGTTTGTTCACCTTTTACCTTCCTTCTTTGCACATTTTCTTTTCTGAAACACACAGTGTCCACAAAGTCTACAAATGAAAAAAGCAACAGATTTTAATATTTGCTTATTTTCGCATGTATTTGCGCTACTACGATTTAAAATTGTTTGCATATAAGATATATGCATTTCCGAATGATATACTTTTCTCAAAGTTTGCATTTCCGAATAGACCCATACTTCTTTAGTTGTTATGTTATCTGCATATTTTATGTCCATGCAACTAAATATAATCGCCTTACATATATTTTTCAGTTAGTTGTGATTGAACACGGTATAGAAAAAGCAAAAATTGATATTTGAAAAAAAAAACAAAAAATTAAGTACACGATATCATAATGATGATAACGTACAGAGACGTTAATTTCATCATCCAAATTATTTTCTAAATTTTGTGTTCATTAATTCATATTGTTTTCCTGTAAAGGATACGAATAGAATATAGATATACTACATATGGGGATTCTTCCATAATTTTTTATATTGTTTACTCTGGATCTCTTTTTTTGATTGATCTTATTTACTTTTTTTTTACTTGTATTTGACTATTAACATAAAAAGTTTAATATAAATGTTTATTTTACCTGAATCCGTATTCGAAGCTGTATTTGTGTTTCCAAAATCATCTCGATTACGTAACGCACCTCGATCTTTAATGTCATATGGTCCGGAACGGCTTCCAGACTGACGGCGCATCTCGGCAAGTGAACTTCGGAAAATCTCTATGTATCTAAATAAAGTAACATCTGTTATTCGTTATATCAGTGACAGAAGAAGATTAAAATTGTTGATAAGTCGCCTGGCAGATTTGTAAAGCCGAATAATATACAGTCAAGTATATAAATCAGAGGTGTCTCGTCAGGGTGTGCATTGCACACCCTGGTCATAACATCACAAAGTTCAACGCAAGCAACAGCAACTACTAAAATTAACCCGAACAAAGGCGTTTTTGTAGTAAATATATAATGTACTCTAGCCACTACTCAATATCACTGTATAGTTATTGTCCTTATGTTTATGTATACATAAGTTCAAGTCACGCGATAAATCTTTGTAAGTGTCAATCATTGTCACATATTCATAATTAGGCATAACGCACACATAACATACAAGTAACAAAACGATACGTTCCCTAGAATTAAGAACGAAATGTTTAGCAAAATAATGGAATAATAAAGAAAAATCTCGGACGCCCAAATGAATAGGTCGTTTTATTGCTATTACTAAAATATTTATATTTTTGTCATCCATCATAATGTGCGTGCGAACCATTTTGTATACCCGTTCAATACATATCGTGCGAGCTCGTGCGTTTGTGCACGGGATTTGATCTTTCAGTTGTTCGAATGAATACATGCATAGAACTTCTTCAAGGCTGTATTTTTTTTTTCAAACAACGAAGTACATTTACTGCAAGCTCGTCCAAATTTTGTGTGTGTACGTGATTTCTTGCCCGCCCCCACAGCTGACTTCCTCGTGGTGTGGTGGTGGGCGGGCAAAATGTTTGGGGTGTAGGAGTTTATTTTCATGCAGCCAAGTCTGGCTAACGAAGCGCAACCCCACCAAATGACAAGAAGAAGACAGATATTGGAATGGGCCCCATTTGGAGCCAGGCCTGAATGGTGGCAATATGGGAGCGTATCTAGAGTCAGAGTACGCGACTTTCCTGGATGAAGTTGATGCTGCTCTGGATAGGTTAGCGGAAATGGATTCATATATCCTGATAGGTGATTTCTGATAGGAAGTGTGGATGAAACGTCACGGGGGAGTGTAATTGGGAGGAACAGTGAACCACACCAGAACGCGAACGGAGCAAAGTTGTTGGACGTTTGCTGTGCAAATAGCATGTCGATAATGAACACTTTCTTTCCACACAAAGGCATCCATAAATACACATGGTACCGCCAGAGTCTTCAACAGAAGTCGTTCATAGATCTCCTTGTGGTACTATCGTATGTGAAACGGATGATTTGTGATGTTCGTGTGATGAGAGGGGATGAACTGTCAACTGAACATCACTTAGTACCCTGTACCTCATTGATAAAGTATATCTCCTACCAAGGCGGAAAACAAGAGTGGTTACACGCATACGCTGGGAGAAACAGCAGAACAGTGAGTTGCGGCTGAATTTTTTGCGGCACATATCTGAAGGTTTGAGCGACTTCCAACTGTTCCATCGCGTGTAGAAGAAGAATGGCGACTGTTTTCAGCAGCTGTCATTGCTTCTGCACCGGATGTTTGTGGAGTGAAGCGACTGGGAGTGGCGACTGGTGGTGAGAAAAAGACAGCGTGGTTTAAAATGCTCATCAGAGAGAAGAATAAGACCTACCGAGACTGGTTTCACTTTGGGGACTCTGCTTATCGTGACCGGTATACTGAGGCGCGAAGAATTTGCAAATTGGTTGTACGAGCAGCTAAAGAGCAGTCTTGAAAGGAGTTCACCGAGAAATTGGAAAGCGACCATAGATCTGCGAATAAGTTGTTCTGACAAACCATTCGCCGACTCAGAGGAAGGAAATCGAACATCATCGAAGGAGTCAAATCGAATGATGGTGTGTTGCTTGCCAATGAGGTGGACATCTTACGCTGATGGAGCGAGCACTTTTCCTGGGAACGTGGTGAGACACCTGGCGATTGGCAAACTGGGGTGATTGTCCCACTTTTCAAGAAGGGAGACAAAAGAGATTGCTCCAAAGTGTTGGAAGCGCGTTCTAGAGCTATGGTCGAGCCCAGGATGGGAGATGAACAGTGCGGCTTTCGTCCGGTAGAAGTACAACCGACCGTTTCCGCTCTAAGAATGGTACTTGAGAAGGCTTAGGAGTATGCCAGACCATCTACATGTTTCGTGGATTTGGAAAAGGCATACGACCGATTTCTTCGAGGTAAATTCTGCAGTGTTCTGCTAATATGGGATTGATGGTGCTCTTCTGACAGCCTCTATACACAAACTGTAGCAGCTATGTTCGGGTTAACGGTGCTAAATCAACACCTTTCACCGTGGATGTTGGACTTCGCCAAGGGTGCGTCTTGTCACCTCTCCTTTTCACTGTATATATGGACTGGATGTTGCAGCACAGCCGAGGCGAGGAATATTTTACATTAGCAGAGTTGAGGGTAAGTCATCTTCTTTTTTTATAGCTGATGTTGCCTTTGATACCGGCGTGATCCGAAATCCAAGCGAGTTTAAGATGCCGTTTTTGGCGACAAGTTTGTCCCGAATGGATTTAATGACGTTTGCAGAGTTTTTAATGTTATTAATAGCAGCGATTGAGGACAGGCTATCAGTTAATACAATTATGTATCATTAGTGTATAGGTTTTTTTTTTTTTTTTGCTTCCTCCGTCGCGACACTTGCTTTAGATTTGCATACACCTGGTATGAGCACTGCTGTATTCTGTATTCTGCGACTCCTTTCCGTACATGAGGGATGTCTCTGTTAGTACAGGTCTTCTGTGGCCAGCGAAAACCTCCCATGCATTTACACCTCAGCTGGAGAGCAAATCTAACGTAACGTTGTTTTAACTATCCTTACCGTAGGTTTAATTCCGCAAAATACAAACTACTCAAAATAAACTAGTTCTTGATGTAATCAAATTAAACTTCCAACGGCCAATGGAGCGGCTACTTCGCACACCGCTACAACCCTGAGACGCTAACGCTAATCCCCTTTCATACTAAAGAACAGAGAAAAAGAAAAGAAAGAGAAAAAAGGAAACGCACCAAAAATGTTTCCTTCAGAGTTGTGGGCGTTTCGTGAAAGTATGAAGTGTGACCACGAATAAACGCGTTTTTGCTGTCGTCTAAACAATTACGGTGTGAAAGTTGAAACGAAAAACGCGACCTATCGCAACCCTGAGTCAATATAAACTCTCCAAAAATCAATTATTTTCCACTTTAACACTTAATTTTTGTTCTGATTCTTCAACGTTACCTGAGCGAACAAAATCTTTCTCTTTAAAAATGCCAAATTTGCGCCCAAGGCCAGGTTATTTTTCCTCTCCTGCAGCAAATCAAAATATTGACAACGTCCTCCTTACCGTAATAAATCCTAGAGGAACACCGTGCAAATCAAGCGGATTCGATACGAATTGATTTCCCAAAGAGATCACCTACCTGCAGAAGGAATTCTCTTAAAATTGATGAATTAAAATCAACTTGGAGTCAGCGTTTTGAAGAGTTTCATCCCAAATAATCAGCATCGAGGGCTTGAAGCAATACCAAGTCAGCTAAACAACAGCCAAGTGAGCTCGCCAACAGCTCTGAAGACTAGCTCGCTGCTGCGACAAATTGATTGTTAACAGTAATTACTCTGAATAAGGCATTGTCTATAATTTTTCGGTTCTCTAACATTCCCATATACTTCTTTTAGAAACACGTCCCACATCCTTCATCTGAAAACTTGATTAACTGACCTTTTTAACGTCAGATTCTAGTGCTGATGTTGTCTGTTAGCGAAACCAAGTGTGAACGATATTCGCTATGAAATTTCTAATATTAAGATTTTTAGAAATGCCCGGTTCACGCATACTAGGTCCGGAGGGTTGCAATCTCTTAATCTTAACTGCAAACTTATCTCTAAATCCACAGACTGCGGATTTAGATTTCTTAATAGTAGAAGTAGGAGACAATATTACTAAATGTTAGATTACATGTGCATATAACAACAGCAGAACGTGCTCTCCGTTAACTTTCTTCTCAGCCATCTCAATAATAATCTATTGAAAAATGATTCGTTAGTTTATCAAATGAGGGATCTAGTTTCCTCCGTTGGTATGAAAATAGTTAACACGACTCATCCTATAATCTTCGTACAAAATTGTCTTTCCGTCTTTTAGACTATGTAGCTGTATCCACTTCGTATCTAGTATTACTGTTCGAACAATTGTCATTTGATGTCTCTGACCATGATCTTCTGTTTTGTACTTACGACATAATAAAAGGTCAAAGGAAAAAACAGACTGTTGGGTAAATGGAAATACAGCCCCTCTGAAATTAACTGGGCTTCCTGTTCCACGTAACTCGAAGAAGAATAACTTCGCTGCTAAGGTAAACGCGTCGCTTCCATCCAAAAAACTATGGAGTAATCTTAGGAAACTAGGATTATCAGGAAGTGATAATTCCTCATGTACTCTGGTGCCGATAAACTAAATCGTGCCTTTTCAATTAAATATTCTGGCAAGTGAAGCCAATCTCACTCCGACCTTGGGACGTGCAATCTCATCTACTAGAGTGGAGGATTTTGTTGTTGTCACTGAAGAGGAAATTACAATATACAATGCATCGATACCATTAAATCCGATTAATTGGTGTAGATGTTATACCAATACGTTTCATCAAGCTTATGTTTACCTTCATCATCATTCATATTATAAACTGGTGTATTACCACATCAACTTTGCCTTAGCCGTGGAAAATTGCTAAAATTTTGCCAATTGCAAAAAGTGCTGTCCCGTATCTCCTACTGATTTTAAACCAATATAAATTGACTTAAATATCAAGTAATACTATCATTTTAGTGCATTCATGTAAAATTTCATATAAATGTGATTATTGATTCGCATTTTATCTCTCGTTAAACAGAATCATAATGGCAACTGAGACGATGATGGTGAAAATTGAGCATCGCGCTGTAATAAAATTTCTCACTAAGCAAGAAAAAAGTAAAAACTATTCATGAAGAGATGGTGGCTGTTTACGAGGGTTCCGCACCTTCATTATCAACTGTGCAAAAGTGGTCAAGTGAGTTCAAGAGAGACAGAGAGAGCATTCAAGACGACCCCGCTCCGGCGCCCCGGCTACTGCTTGTACGAGAGAAAGCATCAAAGAAGTCGAAAAACTTGTTCTTGAGAACGCCCGAATAAAGGTGAAAATGATGGCAGAGATCACCAAGCTTTCAATTGGTACCATTCACACCATTCTACATGACCATCTTAACCTTTCAAAGGTCAGTGCAAGGTGGGTGCCACGAATGCTCACAGCGCCTCAGACAAGTAGTGAGAATCGCATGCTGTAGAGAGCTTTTGGAGATGTGTAGTGGGAACGGGGACGGTGTTATGGATGGAATTGTTACTGGTGACGAAACATGGGTCCACCACTATGACCCTGAAAGTAAACAAGAGTCCATGCAGTGGCATAAAAAAAGGAACAGACCCCCGAAGAAGTTCAAAGTCACTCCGTCTGCCGGGAAGCTCATGGCCACAGTTTTTTGGGACTCAAAGGGAATCTTGCTCATTGAGTACAAAAAGAAAAAGGTGAAACCATCAACGCCACATCCTACGCTTCCACTTTGCATAATTTGCGGGAGGAAATTAAAAAGAAAAGACGGGGTTTACAAAAGCTTATCTCAAGATGTAACAAATGCATTGATGTTAGGGGAGATTAGATTGAAAAAAAAACACAATTTAAATTGAATTCGCATTTTCCTTCATATCGATACCGAGAATATATTGAACGCCCCTCGTACAATACAAGCGAATAATGTTCAATTAAATACTTCCAAACCGTCTTCGGACATTGATAAACTTGCTTTACTAATGAATTATGAACTGAAAAGAATCTACTCATGGTCGGCAACAAATGGATTGTTACTTAACCTCTAAAAATCACACGTAATCCAGAATTAAAAAAAAAAGTTCTCACGAAATCATTTTTCTCCCATACTTCTAAACGACTCTACAATTAAGGCGGTCGAGTCAACCACTATCCCCAGTCGTACCTACGCATGTCTTCGTAGGTTGTGGCCCACTCGAAATTCCCGTAAACTTATATCTGCCATAGTTTTACTACCTATACCATACTCTGATGTCGTATTTACACAAAATTAACAATACCCATAGTCCAGTGTATTTATATAAAAATATCAATTTCATCCAATCTTATAGAACTAACCACATCATTCCGTATCGTACTAAATATCTTAACTCATCACACTTATTCTGCGTTCACAATATTGATGGGCATAATCGCATGATTTTAAGAATCGAGATTTTATTAATCGAAATATTTTAATAATCGAATGATCATTCGATGACATTGATTAGTAGTCATTCGAAAGATGAGTAATCATTATAATGATTGGTAGTTTTAGATTGGGTATACGGAATACAACTAGCTGGAAAGGCTGGTTGATTTAGGACCAAGTCCACCCCGGACTGTAGAGCCACACAAAGAAAGAAAAACCTAAAGCCGATATTAATATCGTTGTCAATGCACTGTATTATCTTGAATATGGTGAATTGTAGAATAAAAATGTACTTACCTATGACCAATTTTTTCCCTATTTCGTAGCAGTGCCTGCTCGGTATCATCCAGCGATTCAAACTGAACATAAGCTTCCCCCGTTGCCCGCCCTCGTCTGTCCACTACAATGACGGTACCTTCCCTGCTTCGCTTTATATTCAGGCCTAGAAAAATTAAATGAAATATAATAATAAAATCTAATATTATTAATAAAATGTGTACATATATCAATTCATTCAATATTTTAGGGAATATTTTTTGGATTTATTTCAGTTTAGTTTACATAACTCGAATACGTACTTTACTTCTAGGGAACCTAGCTAACAGGTACACTGACACTTAAAAAGCTGATTTCGTTTTAGGAAGGATTCCAATTTAAGAAAGAAGTGCGTTGTACATTGCAATCTTCTCTGAAGAAGGGACGAACAAATTTTGCGACTAATAATAATAATATGGGTGGCCCTTTAGCCCTAGAGGGCCAGGGCCTAGCTTGTCAGCAACCACTCGTGTTATGCGTGCTATTGTTCTTTCACAAGTGGAAGTGACCTACAGTTTTATGTCGACTTTAAACGGCCAATTTGGGAAGCTTTTTCTAGACAGTTATACTCTTTTCCTATCCTCTTTCAGAATTACAAAAGGACATACAAGACCTATAGAAAAATTTATCAAAACGGGGTCAACAGGATTTAAGTTGCAATAGACGGTCAAAATCTTTGACTTTAAAATGTATAGATTTTCGTTTCGTCAGGCTGGATAAGATAATAAAAGTAAGGATCGTGATACCTGGATATAGTACAATTTGTTTAAACAAGCGTACTACAAGCTTGAAATTTGTCGAAATCAATGTCGAAAATGGCTGGGATTTAAAAAAATAAATATAAACTCATTATTCGTTTGAAGTCAATGATAAGTGCATTAAATGTTTAGCACTCACTGATTGAAATCATTTGTGTCAAATGTATGTACGTATGTAAGTTTGTTGAGATTTCATTGTATTGCATTTACATATAATATATTTATTTTATATAACACGTAATTTAAGATAATATGGCGACGTAGAACTGGTCAAACTAACCGTGGTGGATTATTGTATTCCGAATTGTACATCAATGTATTGTGTATTCGTTCATTCAACAAGAAGAATATCATATAAGAGACAAACTTAAACAACGAAAGAAGACATGAGGATAGGAAAATATAATTAACAAGTGAGATGGAACGATTGATAGTCGCACCTCGAGCACTGATGTGTGCGACTAAGATGGGTATATTACCGTAATTAAAAGTATGTACAAAAGTTATGTGTCTCTCTAATGTTGCTAGAGTCATAACTATTTAGGTTGATACGTTTTGTAATAGCTTCAGTAATTTTACTAGATAGAATAATATTGTATATATTAAGGTATATGAAATGTGGCGTAATAGGAAGGAATGTACAAAGGTAATTGATTTTTAAGAACAGTATTCATTATACCCTACGTAATATTATAAATGATGAGGTTTCTTCATACTCACACACACAATTACCTCAAAAAAAATTAAAATGTGGAGTAACACATAAAAATGTCAAAAAACAACAACGCCCCAATAGACCTCCGACCCCACAAAACTATCTGAGGCGAGTGCCCAAAATTTCCTTCAAAGAAATTACCTTTTCCGAAGAAAGTGGACGCCACGTCGTCATACCCGGGGACGACGAATCCCAAAGAAAGTTCCGCATTTTATTGGGGAGGGACAGAGTTTAGACCTTCGGTCCGAGAACCTCAGTCTGCCCCACACAAATAAACGAAAAATAGCTGGTCTCGGACCACCCCAAATCATCCACCAAAGAAATCTCGAGGTACCTACCACACTTTCTCACCAACATTTGTATTATTACTGGTAGACTCCAGATAGTAGTTCCACCCATTTACAAAATTAAATTTAAGGAAAATGAAAAAAAAGCATTTCCCACGAAGGAGTACTTATCCGGGTGCCTTAACGAATCCCTATAGGTGATTCCTAAAATACGCGAACGCGGAGGCTGGGCCTTCCCCAAACCACAGCGAATACTGCTGAGGAGGAGGTAAATTTCACACATCCGAGCACAATAGATAAATATATAAACGGGTATACATGTAGAGAAAAAAAGGGCAGTGCATACCTTTGGGTTGTGCCATAACTCATGCGGATCACTGAATGTAGTGAGAGTGAGGAGAGATCGTCGTGGGAGGTATAACTAGTGTTTGCATAGTATTTGCTTATTATGTTTTATAAATGCGGAGAATGTAAAGAATGTCATCCATGCAGAGAAAACGAATGTGTTGCTGGTGTAGTGGAAATTGGGACGGAATTCTATTGTAACAAAGGGAGAAGACTTTCTGGGTTGCAATGGAAATGGGGTTTTTTTTTTAATCTGTATTTATTTTTTTAAGCAAAAAAGAAAAAACCAAACAAGAGAAAAGGAAAACAGGAGGCTCGAGACCATAGAAACACAGAGATAAATCAAGTTTGCGCCAATTTTTGTCGTTCCCGTGAGAACACGTCGAAGATCGCAACGGATTAATTGATGGAGCTGGTGAAGGGAATCTTGCCATGAGTAGGTTGCGGAAGAAAGGAAGAACACGATCCTTCCTTAATTCTTTTTTCTTCCCTCCACGACGTGTAGCAACTAAATTCGCGCAAATATGAACATTTTCATTGTGTGAGGGAAACATATTGTGACGTGCATAGTATAACGCGTATAAGATGAGATAATCAGGACACCAACGCCATCTATACGCAATTAGAAGAACGACCAACTTCGAAGAGTTTTCCCGTGTTTTTTGTACAAGAGTCAAGAAGGGATGCCGCCACCTATGCACTGATAGATTACAAAAGATCATGTATATAAGAGTCCGCGGGGAAATTCCATAAACTCGTGACGACAGTAAGATCTAGAACCAATACTGGGAGTATAAATATCGACACGGTGGTCGATGCGAGTTCAGTTCAGAAAGGCAACAAAGCGTTTTTTATTGTGGTAAAGTAATCATGATTTCTAAAGTGTAATAAAGTATAAGAAGTAAATCAGTGTTTTTTTTTAAGTGTTTCATTCGTTACAATCCAGTGATCGAACCCTGTTGTGTGGAATTCAATTAATACTACGTAGACTCATTTCGTCTAAACGTAACATTTGGTGTAAGAAGTGGGATTGTGACAAAATAATGGTGAAATTTATTAATCTGAAAGTTGCACAGCTTAAGAAAGTGCTGGCGCAGCGAAGTCTTTCGACAATCGGAGGAAAGGCTGAATTGCAACAACGGCTGCATGACGCTCTCCAGAAGGATGGAATAGATCCAGAAACACACGAATTCGAATATAAAGTTGCGGAAACATCTGGAAGTACGGCCCCGGTTCATTTTACGCTGGTAATGACCATGATGCAAAATATGTTCCAAAAAGAAAAGCAAGAGATGCAACAGTCGCGCGTGCAAATGGAGCAATCGTTGGGCAGTATTCGTGCATCGTTGGAGGAGCAAAAACAAGAAATGCAACAGTCGCGCGAACAAATGCAACAATCGCTGGGAAGTGTGCAGCAATCGTTGGATGACCAGATCAAGAAGGCTCTAGCAGAACAACAAAACCGTTTCTAACAAAACTTCTGGAGGTGAATAGTGAAGTGAAAGTACTGGACGAGAAAGTTCACCACATTGGCAGTAAGGCTCTAGGCCCAGAAACTTCGGTGGACGAGAAGGTACAACGGATGCAGAAACACATCTGTGCAACGCAATCATGGACTCGCTACAGCGCAAGTATGGAAGTGAACACCGCATGCAAGTTTTCAAGATGGAGTTGAAGAGCAGGAAACAACGCAACGGTGACTCGCTCCAGGAATTTGCGGCAGAGATTCTGCGATTGGCACATTTGGCGTACGCCATCAACGATGGGGCTAATCGAAAACGTCAAAATGGATGCGTTCGTAGAAGGAATAAGGGATCTGAAGACGAAGCGTACAACACTGTCGTCACCAAAGAGCACCTTCCAGGAAACGGTTGCTTCTGCTCCGTCCTACGAGGCAGCGGGATTACCGTGTGTGTCTTATTCTATAACCCACAGATTAGTAGTGGAGCCGGAATCTACTCGACAAACAATTAAGGGCCGTTGCTTCATCTGCGAGGGAATAGGACACAGGGCACGCGATTGTAGGGATCATCGGAAAGACAATTCCTCACCGGCAAGATAATGA
Organism: Eristalis tenax; assembly: GCA_905231855.2. Lineage (NCBI taxonomy): Eukaryota > Metazoa > Arthropoda > Insecta > Diptera > Syrphidae > Eristalis > Eristalis tenax. The sequence continues at coordinate 82,191,307 of HG993124.1, read as the reverse complement.
TGCCGGTGAGAGGTAATGACGGGTGCAGGTCGTTGTTTAACTAAAAGGAGTTAGTTTGAATAAGCTGGCTCTCACAACGGATTGCCCCACAATATTTGTATCCCGGCTAGGAAGGAACACGAACAGTCTCACTGTCGATGGCATCGTTGGTGGCAGACGGGTAACGGTGATATTGGATCTGGTGGAAGAAGTGTAGCCGTTGTACGGGATACGCCTACGGGTGATGATGCGGAAGTACTTGAGAAGTTAACTGAGACAATCACAATAAGCTGTACGACAGTTGAGCACACGTTCCTAGTGGCAGATATAGTTGACGAGTTGATTCTGGGAGCGGACTTTATGATTAGGACCGGCATTACTTTGGACCTAGAGCGGAGAATTCTAAGGTGCAAGAATTCTGAGATGCCTTTAAAAAAAAAACCTTCATAGAAGCCGATGACGGAGTGTCAGTAATGGGGAAACAGAGGAATTCACAAGGGATCAAGTGGAGGACATCTGGACATAACATGGAGAGCTGAGATAGCGGAACAGGGGTTCCATGGAGTTGGATGTCAGCAGTCAGTGAGAGAAGGGATAAAGGCAAGTGATATCTGCGTACAGGGACCGCAATCAAGGCGCCATGGGAAAGTGCAGCAGCTTAACGTTGGAGCACAAGTTGAGAGGGGCGCAATGGATGCTCAGACAGCCAGGGAGAGGGAGGCCCCCCCCCCCCCCCACACTGACATATTACAAAGAATCATGTATATAAGATTCCGCGATCAAATTCCATAGACTCGTGGGGACAGTAGGATCTAGAAGCAATACTGGAAAAACTGAAAAAAGAGTTGTTGAATGAAGGTTGTAAACGGTAAATAAAAAAACAAGTATTTAAAAATCGTGCATGAAATGTAAAAGAAATACGTGCATACGTGAATATCAAACAAAAACTAAACTGTGCAGATCTTATACGAATTATAAAAACGAGGAATATATTGTAAAAAGAAAGGAACAATTGGGATGAACATCGTTTGTACGAAATATAAGATATATATAAGTGAACATATTTTACATCTCAATACAGGTTGTGTAAAGAAGGAAATCAAGAAATCAAATTGATAAGATTTCGTGATTGTGCATAGTATTCAATATATGAAATTTTGGGGGTTGTAATTCATCGAATCGAATTTATATTTTGTGCTTTTCCTCTACTTAAAGTAAAAATTACCATGGACGCACTATCTGGCGGGTAAAAAACATAGTGGCACAGCTGAAGGGAAATGCGGGCCCCCTCAAGCCTCAAGCCAGACACTGGGATTGAAATAATCAGTCAGGCGTCAAAACTTCGCCTTCCACGGACAGGTTATCTGATAAATTAAGTTAAAACTGAGTCTTTTACGCAGGAGACTGTTACGGCTCTGGTGGAGACGCCATACGAGGCCTTAACGGCGAACTCTCCCAGATGCTGATAATCCAAAAGTCAAAGACTCTGCCAGAAGCGTATTATTCATAACCCCTCGTAACCGAATATGATCACCGTCCCTGAAACCTATGGTAAGGCCACAGGTACCCAACAAAAATTCTTCCGTCAAACAAATAACAGGTTCGACCAGCAAGCGCATGACAATTCTATTTCTCTAATTCTAATGCGGCGAATATGCGAAAAATTGTCATTGATAGCTCAGTCAAGTCGAGCCATTTGAACTACATGAATCGACCGTCAAAAAACGCGCTGGATCGGATTTTGTATCCTATTTATAAGTAGCAAAGGTTGTACAAGATAGAATTGTCTAGCAAAAACCCACTGGAGGACTACGAGGAAACTGCTGCTGAGGAAGTACATTTTATGACAAGGGACTGTCCAGCATACCATATATTGATTGCGGAACAAGAGACGACCAACAAGAATTTCATCAGCGTACTACGAAATATGCAATATCGGATGGTGGTCGACTATAAACGATTGATTTAAGTAACAATTTTCGACACGTGTCCCACCCCGAATGCAATCCATAAATGTGACTTTCGCCAGTGTCTGACTTCAGGTTCCACCACATTCCAATCGATTGGACCATGAATGGAAAACATACATTTTTGATGTCACCCTTCTCTTTCAACGAATGATAGAAGAAGTTTTGAAGCCATATATCGTTAAATTGTGTTACAGCTGCATTGACGACATAATTGGTTTCGGTAATGGCTCTAAGAACCATCTCGAACATTTTAAACTGATCCTGGCTAGATTGCCAGAAACAAATTTGAAAAAAAAAATTATCAAAACCGAAGTTGAGTTCCTCGGTTATTTAATAACGCCCGATGAAATCTAGCGCTGAATTCTTTGCTAGGTCTTACTTCTCCATAAAATGAAAATTATGCTCAATAAAGGAGATGTTGGCCATCGTCTGTGCTCTTACGGGAACAGAAACTCCAAAAGAAGGGATAAAGGCAAGTGATATCTGCGTACAGGGACCGCAATCAAGGCGCCATGGGAAAGTGCAGCAGCTTAACGTTGGAGCACAAGTTGAGAAGGGCGCAATGGATGCTCAGACAGCCAGGGAGAGGGAGGCCCCCCCCCCCCACACTGACATATTACAAAGAATCATGTATATAAGATTCCGCGATCAAATTCCATAGACTCGTGGGGACAGTAGGATCTAGAAGCAATACTGGAAAAACTGAAAAAAGAGTTGTTGAATGAAGGTTGTAAAGGGTAAATAAAAAAACAAGTATTTAAAAATCGTGCATGAAATGTAAAAGAAATACGTGCATACGTGAATATCAAACAAAAACTAAACTGTGCAGATCTTATACGAATTATAAAAACGAGGAATATATTGTAAAAAGAAAGGAACAATTGGGATGAACATCGTTTGTACGAAATATAAGATATATATAAGTGAACATATTTTACATCTCAATACAGGTTGTGTAAAGAAGAAAATCAAGAAATCAAATTGATAAGATTTCGTGATTGTGCATAGTATTCAATATATGAAATTTTGGGGGTTGTAATTAATCGAATCGAATTTATATTTTGTGCTTTTCCTCTACTTAAAGTAAAAATTACCATGGACGCACTATCTGGCGGGTAAAAAACATAGTGGCACAGCTGAAGGGAAATGCGGGCCCCCTCAAGCCTCAAGCCAGACACTGGGATTGAAATAATCAGTCAGGCGTCAAAACTTCGCCTTCCACGGACAGGTTATCTGATAAATTAAGTTAAAACTGAGTCTTTTACGCAGGAGACTGTTACGGCTCTGGTGGAGACGCCATACGAGGCCTTAACGGCGAACTCTCCCAGATGCTGATAATCCAAAAGTCAAAGACTCTGCCAGAAGCGTATTATTCATAACCCCTCGTAACCGAATATGATCACCGTCCCTGAAACCTATGGTAAGGCCACAGGTACCCAACAAAAATTCTTCCGTCAAACAAATAACAGGTTCGACCAGCAAGCGCATGACAATTCTATTTCTCTAATTCTAATGCGGCGAATATGCGAAAAATTGTCATTGATAGCTCAGTCAAGTCGAGCCATTTGAACTACATGAATCGACCGTCAAAAAACGCGCTGGATCGGATTTTGTATCCTATTTATAAGTAGCAAAGGTTGTACAAGATAGAATTGTCTAGCAAAAACCCACTGGAGGACTACGAGGAAACTGCTGCTGAGGAAGTACATTTTATGACAAGGGACTGTCCAGCATACCATATATTGATTGCGGAACAAGAGACGACCAACAAGAATTTCATCAGCGTACTACGAAATATGCAATATCGGATGGTGGTCGACTATAAACGATTGATTTAAGTAACAATTTTCGACACGTGTCCCACCCCGAATGCAATCCATAAATGTGACTTTCGCCAGTGTCTGACTTCAGGTTCCACCACATTCCAATCGATTGGACCATGAATGGAAAACATACATTTTTGATGTCACCCTTCTCTTTCAACGAATGATAGAAGAAGTTTTGAAGCCATATATCGTTAAATTGTGTTACAGCTGCATTGACGACATAATTGGTTTCGGTAATGGCTCTAAGAACCATCTCGAACATTTTAAACTGATCCTGGCTAGATTGCCAGAAACAAATTTGAAAAAAAAAATTATCAAAACCGAAGTTGAGTTCCTCGGTTATTTAATAACGCCCGATGAAATCTAGCGCTGAATTCTTTGCTAGGTCTTACTTCTCCATAAAATGAAAATTATGCTCAATAAAGGAGATGTTGGCCATCGTCTGTGCTCTTACGGGAACAGAAACTCCAAAAGAAGGGATAAAGGCAAGTGATATCTGCGTACAGGGACCGCAATCAAGGCGCCATGGGAAAGTGCAGCAGCTTAACGTTGGAGCACAAGTTGAGAAGGGCGCAATGGATGCTCAGACAGCCAGGGAGAGGGAGGCCCCCCCCCCCCACACTGACATATTACAAAGAATCATGTATATAAGATTCCGCGATCAAATTCCATAGACTCGTGGGGACAGTAGGATCTAGAAGCAATACTGGAAAAACTGAAAAAAGAGTTGTTGAATGAAGGTTGTAAAGGGTAAATAAAAAAACAAGTATTTAAAAATCGTGCATGAAATGTAAAAGAAATACGTGCATACGTGAATATCAAACAAAAACTAAACTGTGCAGATCTTATACGAATTATAAAAACGAGGAATATATTGTAAAAAGAAAGGAACAATTGGGATGAACATCGTTTGTACGAAATATAAGATATATATAAGTGAACATATTTTACATCTCAATACAGGTTGTGTAAAGAAGAAAATCAAGAAATCAAATTGATAAGATTTCGTGATTGTGCATAGTATTCAATATATGAAATTTTGGGGGTTGTAATTAATCGAATCGAATTTATATTTTGTGCTTTTCCTCTACTTAAAGTAAAAATTACCATGGACGCACTATCTGGCGGGTAAAAAACATAGTGGCACAGCTGAAGGGAAATGCGGGCCCCCTCAAGCCTCAAGCCAGACACTGGGATTGAAATAATCAGTCAGGCGTCAAAACTTCGCCTTCCACGGACAGGTTATCTGATAAATTAAGTTAAAACTGAGTCTTTTACGCAGGAGACTGTTACGGCTCTGGTGGAGACGCCATACGAGGCCTTAACGGCGAACTCTCCCAGATGCTGATAATCCAAAAGTCAAAGACTCTGCCAGAAGCGTATTATTCATAACCCCTCGTAACCGAATATGATCACCGTCCCTGAAACCTATGGTAAGGCCACAGGTACCCAACAAAAATTCTTCCGTCAAACAAATAACAGGTTCGACCAGCAAGCGCATGACAATTCTATTTCTCTAATTCTAATGCGGCGAATATGCGAAAAATTGTCATTGATAGCTCAGTCAAGTCGAGCCATTTGAACTACATGAATCGACCGTCAAAAAACGCGCTGGATCGGATTTTGTATCCTATTTATAAGTAGCAAAGGTTGTACAAGATAGAATTGTCTAGCAAAAACCCACTGGAGGACTACGAGGAAACTGCTGCTGAGGAAGTACATTTTATGACAAGGGACTGTCCAGCATACCATATATTGATTGCGGAACAAGAGACGACCAACAAGAATTTCATCAGCGTACTACGAAATATGCAATATCGGATGGTGGTCGACTATAAACGATTGAATTAAGTAACAATTTTCGACACGTGTCCCACCCCGAATGCAATCCATAAATGTGACTATCGCCAGTGTCTGACTTCAGGTTCCACCACATTCCAATCGATTGGACCATGAATGGAAAACATACATTTTTGATGTCACCCTTCTCTTTCAACGAATGATAGAAGAAGTTTTGAAGCCATATATCGTTAAATTGTGTTACAGCTGCATTGACGACATAATTGGTTTCGGTAATGGCTCTAAGAACCATCTCGAACATTTTAAACTGATCCTGGCTAGATTGCCAGAAACAAATTTGAAAAAAAAAATTATCAAAACCGAAGTTGAGTTCCTCGGTTATTTAATAACGCCCGATGAAATCTAGCGCTGAATTCTTTGCTAGGTCTTACTTCTCCATAAAATGAAAATTATGCTCAATAAAGGAGATGTTGGCCATCGTCTGTGCTCTTACGGGAACAGAACTGCAAGCTGAAGCGCTGGAAGGCCCGTGTTCATGCATATTAGACCATGAATTTGTTTGCATTTTTTAATTATTTTATTCACCTCATAGATTGAATTCTGTTAACTTATTCTCTTACATTCCTAATATATTGTTAATATTGTGAATAAACTCAGCAAACAGCGAGGTAACGCTCTGTATCTCTTTGAAATAAAATCTCTCTTGTTGAGATGAGAACGAGCTAGCAACACTAACTAGCAGTTGACTGAACAATGAATTTGTGTGGAAATAAATTATTATAACGACGTGTGAAAAGCGTATATGTAGTTTTAGTTTATTTGGGTACAGATCACAGAAATCGCAATTCCTAAAAATCATTAGAGAACAGCCCGTATAGAAGACCATAAGTGCGAATTGGATCTAGTTAACTTCATCAAAATGCTCGATGTCAAGATATACCAGACTCATTTCAATCACAATGAGGTAAACGGGCAAGTCAAGAGGTTCCACTCGACGAGTTTAGAGACTTATAGGAGGGCTGAATACAAGGACTTGCGTCTAAAAGAATTGTTGAACATGCAACAACACGGTTCATTCTGTCACGAAACGGAAGCCGTCCAGGAGGTCTAGAAAAAGTTTCAGAACATATTGAATTTCAGATAGAACGTCAGCAGAGAGCATATAACAAATGATAAAAAATAAATGCTCCACTTAAATGAAAAGTAAATAAATGAAAATGAAAACGCTATGGTAACACAAAAACCTAGCAATCAGTGGAAATACATTATTATCTGTCCCCTTTTTAAAAATTTCGCCAGATCTATGCTTCAAAGAAGCCAAATGGTTGCACCTTTGCTTAAACTGTTCCCGAAAGGGCCATAATGTGTCATGACATACTGGACTCAGCAGCATCTCAAATTAACTTCGTAACAACTCCCCTAGCAAATCAGTTACAACTAACGTCGCAAAAATCCCAAATATCTATTTTCAGCATATTGGAATCTAATCTTGTAGTTGAAAAAACGGTACACATTTTAGCACATGCAGGGTGACGTCTACGCCACTTCGTTCGTAGCTGTTGTAACACCAAATAACAGATCAATTCAAATTCAACTTGAATGCCTCTGACTAGAATATTCCTGGAATATCAAATTAACTGATCCTCAATTCTTTAAGCCCAAATTTCATTTTCATTTACTTCATTTGGATTGGTGCTGGTTTATTTTTTGATTTAATATGCGTTGGTCAAATTCGTTTAGCAGACAATCGTTGCAAAAAAAAACCGTTTGTTCTTGTAGGAGGAGTCTCATACTTGAGCAAAAACATAACTCACATGGTTGAGGATACTTCGTTGTAAGGAGGTTTTGGGAAGTTGAAAATTGTTTTGACTCAGCTTCGTCGTTATCATAAGAGTATAAATTGTCTGAACAACATTTTCAAAAAAAATTTTACTCGTCTTACTTCTGGACCTTATTTAGTAAAAGAAGATACTTCAATCAATCGAGCTCTTCGTAGTTTTAAAGGCTTGGAAAGGAGGTGACAAAGTAATTCTGAATTGCGTGCTGTGTACGTTTCGTTCATGTAAGTCACATAAGTCACTTTGCCATATGTCATTAGCAAATAACCACGTAAAAATACCAACGTATTTTTTTACCACGTCGTTTTTACCAAGACCATGGATTTTCTAACCAGCCTTCCAAAAGGCAACCAGCCTTCATAGCTCCTTTGAATGGCTGCAATGTGTTTTCACCTACATTTACCATTTTTGCCAATCCAAAGATCTTCAACCTCCCATCGGATATAGTGCAAAGTAACAGGACATTTTTTTACTACTGCAATAGATTTTTGCCGACCCTTTTCTTATAAATCTGAAATACGAAATCGACCCCCAATAAAATGTTACGGCCATTCGTGTGAACTCCTTGGTGCTTTAAAGGACGAAAGCCCCTCTCATCATACTTAAAACATGAACTGTACAAATTATCAAGCTTACCTACACTACGATCACAAACGAATAAACTCTGTTTTCTCGAGGGCTTTTTTTGCTTTCAATATGTGGTGCAAATATGTGACTCCCCAAAAAAATCTAGGTAAAGATTGGCTAAAAGGTTTTTTCAAAAGAAATAATACAATTTTTGGCAAGCGAATGTATCAAAACCTTAAAACTTCCAAGGCAAAGTTAACCAGAACGTTTATGAGAATATTTAAATAATTTAGAAAAGACTCACTTTTAATAATTTGGCTTACATTTCTAGCTTTTTTCTTTTGAAATCCGCTTCTAAATTGTTTGCACTGTCATTAAAGTTAATTTAATCCATTCCCTTTTTCTTACATATGTCCTCTATATATTATTCTCATACTAGAAACTCTTCCTCTAAAAGTTATTCTGTCTCGTCTAGACATAATGGACGAAAAACTGATTAAGGATGAACTAATTTCTTCCGGAATTAAATGTATCTACGTGAAAATTATCACCAAAAATAAAGAAACAAACTCCCAGTTCAAGAACATTTTTTATGTCGTATATATCCATTAGCTACGAGAAAACTGAATGAACTTTGGCGAAAACATAGCCTTTTCAATACAATAGTCCACTGGGACTATAAAAAGCAAACTCCCGGGAAAATTACACAATGTCACAATTGTCAACTTTAGGAGCACGGCTCCATGCCGTAGTCATAAGACAACTAGTGCACAACACCAGACGCAATCCGTAGCGCCAATTGCAGTGGACCCCACAGATCATCTGATCCGAGTTGCATCAGCAGCGTTCGATATTCTGATATTCGCCAAAAACTCTCCGCAACAACACAAACCCAGTCCGACCACTGTTGTCACACAAAAATCACCTGATCCTCAATCCCTCTCCCTTTTTCCTCCTTTACCATCTCACTCAAACGCATTACCGATCAAACCAACTCACCGAATTAGACCAGCTGACCGCTCTCCACCATCAGCTGCTACCCAAATCGATAATGGAACAAAACTATTACATGAAGAAGTCAACATCTGCTACAACCACTCAAAGCAACAATTTATTCTCTTATGAAGAGATTAATTCCCTTTTAAGTGAAGCTTCAAACCTATTCCACAAGAAGTGAACAATTCAATGTTATTGCTTCCCTAGCCATTAAGTACATCTATTCAAATAATCATGTTGACTAATTCACTTAACATAGTTACTTGGAATGCAAGAAGCATAACAAATAATCATTAATACTAAAAAAGTTGATATTGCGTTACTCACTGAAACATACGTAAAAGATAACAAATCCTTTTCTCATCCTAACTATAATTGCTATCTAGACAGGAGCAACACTACTAGGGGTGGCGTTGCTGTTGTTGTAAGGAAAGATATTGTTCACAGTGTACACTCAGGATTACAGATTGCGGTGTGTAATTAGTTGGTATAGACGTTAAGAAATTAACAATAACTCCAGACTGAGCGTTTTCTCCGTTTATTTACCTGGTGGAAATAGATCGCCTGAGAAGATAACTCACTTTAAGCTCGATTTACAAAAAATATTTAGATTAAGGAATAATGTTATTTCGCCACCAGTTATGTAACTGAATCAGAGCTAATTGCTTGGGAAACATATTGCATAATATCAATGAGACACACCCACATTTTTTATTGCTGTATCATCCAAACTCCACTTATGCTCCAACATCTAAATTTAAAAGCCCTTCTACTCAAGATTTTTTATTACAAATATACCGTCGTCTTGCAACACTCCGTTTACCTACGATAACTTAGGATCGGGTCATCTCCCGTTTAATATAAAAGTGAACCATTCAATTCAAACTAAGCAGCAATCATTTTATTACAAATATTCCTCTTCCTTGGAATCGTTTTGCTGCATATAATAACAACAACTACATTTTAAGGAATGCTGTTTCCAATCCAATAAATTGCACAGATCACATAGATATATGGTGCACCAATTTCAATATCTTATTAAGCAGGGCTGCAGATTTTGTTATACCCAAATATCCTCTTCACTCCGTTCCAATACCTAATGATATATTACTATTAATACGTTTGAGGGACTGTGAAAGAAGAAAATGGATTCGCTATCGTTATAATTGCTTTCGTCTTAGTACAAAATTCCTTAATAATGTTATTGCGGAAGAAATCAATAATTATAATTATAATCGTTGGAACAATCTCCTGTCCTCATTTGACAAAGCAAGCAAACCATTTTAAAATAATTAAAAAGAGAGGTTCTAGTATTCCATCTCTGAAAGAACAAAATAAAAAAATTTTTTATTGAATCATGTTATCACAGAACATTACAGTGATCCATCTACTTCACGGAAGTCTCTAACACAGTTGATAATTTTTCTCAATCAAATCAACATTTTTCATATACAATTGACGTAGCAGAATTGAAACTTAAATAATTGAAAATCTTAAGAATAAAAAAAAGCCCTAGTTTAGATGGTATAAGCAACTTAATGTTGACAGGACCGATGCTGAAGTGCAAATAATATTCTGCCTAATTATCAATTTGGATTTCGACATTCTTGTAATGCATACCATCAAATCGTAAGGATAAAGAAGCACGTTAAAAGTAAATTTCAATATAAACAATCAATTGGGTTAGTGCTTTTGGATATTGAAAAAGCCTTTGATACGGTTTGGTATAAAGCCTTAGTATTCAAATAAATCAAACTAAGCTTTAAAAAAGAAACCATTAAAAATATTCAGAGCTTTTTAAATAAAAGAACATTTGTTGTTAAAATGCAAAATGATAAATCATCTGTACATAATTTTGTACAGGCAATACAATTTTACTGTTTAAATCAGTTTTACAGTCTATCCTACTGTACGAACTTAAACTTCAAACTTGCCAAATAATACAAATGATGCTCAAATTATCACGTTATTATTCAACTCACAGATTGCACGAACAAACCAATATCAACTTTTTAGTAACTCTTATAAATCTTATTGATAACACAAAGATTTTACAATAATTGCTATAACTCTGATAATGATCTTATTAAAAGTTTGTCGCAATAAATTAATTAATTTTAATAACATGTAAACATGAAATGTATCCCCAAGGAATATTGCAATACTAGTTTTTAAGAGTCGAATGAGGGTTTTACTTGTAGCTTTCCCTAGTATTGTTATTATCTCATTTGTATATTATTTTCATCATAAGTCATTTTAAGTCATAGCTGTATAGGACAATAGTCCTGAATCTCTAAAAAAAGATTTCTTACTACCTGTACACAATATTATTTACGCTACTTAATAAATAAATAAATAAATCTGCGGCATTGCTTATTACGGAACTGGTGGCATCCATATCCTAAAGCGTAAAGTATCCATGTAAAATTCATTGTTGGTCAGATTCGATGGTGACGTTATTTTGGCTTCCCGAGCAGGAACACACGCCAAAGGAGATGTTACATTCTGAACTGTGGAAGCACGGAACACCATTCTTAGTAGAAGATTGCTCACTCTGGCCTAAGACTATGGATAACCAGCCTTCCAAAACGACGTCGCAAGGTCCTTGTCGTTTCAACCAATTGCAAATTGCATAACTCCTTTGAAAGGCTGCTAAGTATTTTCGCCTTCGGTAGCAGCACTTGCACGGGTTTTAAGATTCATAACAGTATCATGGACAAGGAAATTATTTTGAGAACAATTGAATAGCGAAATGAACTGACGGTCGATGAAATACGTATGTATTATGTAAACTGATCCGATCCGAACTGATTATGATCCGATTTCGAACTGTTATGCGAATGTTACAAGCATCCAGGTTGCAGGTTGCATCACAACTGTTAGAATTTGTGATTGCGTTTCGGTTTGTAGCTGCAGGTTCGCCTTTATTTGAAACTATTTTCTTTTTGAGTCTGGTTTTATAATCCAGACCTGAAAAATTTTTTTCCATCAAGCAGATGGTCCCAAGCAATTAAGTTCGATCGCAAAGATGTCCCAGTATTCTACTTTTTAATTATTTGGTTTTTTTTTTTTTTTTGACCGAAGTTGTATCTCTCGCTCTTTTAGCACCGTTTCCGAAACATGGCGAAACTGGATTGAATGATCTCGCTTTCTCTTTTAAATGCAACAGTAATTATCTGTGGAGATGACACCATCTCCTCTCTTTTGAGTAGCACAATACGCTATCTCTCGCTAAGCCTTCTTAACACCAATGAACAGACTGCTCGCCGTAATTAGCTTAGTAAAATCAAACAGTCAGATCACTGTGCCCGTGTTTCTGTAAAATGACGTATTTGCTACATTTGACATTCCTGTTTTAGGAAATTGTCCACAGTTCGTACATTATCGTGATTTATTTTTTTTTTTTTTTTTTGATTATAGAAATGATGGAATGATGATGATATACATATATGTCATCTGATGTTGATAAACAAGTTGAGGTATTCAACTCAAATTTTTTTCACGGATATGCACGACGACTATAAATCCTGGAGAAACCACGTTACCTTGCTGATGCGGTCGGCTAAGAGTAACTATTGTAAGACAAAGTTTAAGTATGACCGATCTTCTAGGTTTCTTTGGAAGCAGGTGCGACATATCGAACTAACCAAGATTAACAAACGACCTAAGGACGGTGGCATGGATCCCGAGAATTTAAATGTTCGTTTCACTTCTGCCTCGTCCGTAACTCCACTCTATGTGTCTTTACCTATCACCAACAACACTCGGGAAGATGAGTTTGAAGTAGGAGGAGTGGATACATACTCAGTCGGTTATGCAATATTCTTCATAAAGACGATGTCTGTTGGACTGGATTATATTCACCCTGACTTTATAGAAGTAAATCCACATTTTTAATACCATAATCATAATTTCGACGTATCCTGAACTCTGAAAAAAAAAAAAATAGCAAATTGACAAAATAGCTTTACTTGACTCGAAAGCGTTCCACAGTGTGAAGCCGTCAATACTTTGTCAGAAACTGTCCACACAATTTAACTTCCGTAATCCAACTAACAAGTTAATCTTTTCTCATCTTACTAACCGTGTTCAAGCTGTTTTCTTTAACTCAAAATTGTCGTCTTTTTGTGATGTTCACAATGGAGTTCTATTCTCGTTATTATTCTTAATGTTCATAATGGATCCTCCTAAAATGTAGTTTTAGTGCAAATTTCATATATATGCAGATGATGTTAAAAATCTATTTTCCTCTTGGTATGTTTGAATGTTCAGCTACAAAATTAAACGAAGATTTGAGCTCAATTTACGAAATGGAATGACGATGCTCTCATGCTCAATCCTAACAAAACCAAAGTCATTCCATTTTCAAAACACAATCCCCCCTCTCAAACTTTCCCACCATAGAATTAAACTCTGTTCCTGTCGAATATCTAACCTGTGTTAAAAATCTTGGAATAATGTGTAACAGTAAACTAATGGCCATGTAGAGTATCAAAGGTAGTATCAAAGGTATATGCGTCTCTTAGAGGTTTGTAAATTAGCAAATATATATTCCCAATCAATGTAAAATTAAAACTGGCAAAAGCACTCATATTACCTATCTTAACTTAAAAAAAATTAAAAGCTATTAACACGACTGGACAATATGTCTTCAACCTCCGAAAATTGGATCACGTCTCGGAACGACGTCGCTTTCTCCTTAGATGTAAATTGCCGGTATTTTTTAAACTATAGAACATGCATCCTACTTTTCAAAATCATTCACAATAAACTGCCTAACTATCTATACAAAAAAATTACTTTCTGTCGATCAAGTCGTAACATTACTTTGAAACCTTCTGTTCATACATGTTTAACATCGCGCAGGCATTTCTTCATTCATGATGTTCACCTGTAGAACCATCTACCTTCACAGTTACGGTCCAAGCCGAGTACAGACAATTTTGTTCAGCATGTTTATGTTATCTGTCCAACATGAACTGAAATAATTCCCTAAATCTAATTTTTATTTGGTTGTATGTAAAATTAAACGAAACTAGATATGTGTAACTTTTTTCAATTACTAGATAAACTAAAACCGCCTGTGACAACGCTAAAGCCACGAAATCAACGCCGACGTTTATTATAGCAAACGAATCATTGTCTCGTAATTATTATCATCGCTATCACCATCATCAGTGCCAAAGCTTTTTCCATACAAGGTTTCAAATCAAACCATTTTATTATTGCATGCACAACACTTTGGGCGATTTCGCATTACACGGACATTTTCTTTCCCTTATCTCCGCACAATTCGAGGTATGAGTGCATTATTAAATTGTGCTTTTCTCTTATGAACGTGTGAAAGTTTGAATCAAAGCCGGAAAGTTTCATGTTCCAGGGGAATATTTCTTTCGACCAATAGGTTGATAAATTGTTCCGACATGTGTTTCTTGTGGGGATAAATATTTATTATTTATTAATTTCATATTGCCTATTCTCAGTCATCTGCGACATTTTCACACATTTTACCTTTTGTATACACATTATTATTATATATTATTATTATTTTGTTGTTTGTTTTCTAAAAACGTATCTCGTGGCATTGCTGCTTTGAATATATTCGAAGGAAACCCAGGGATATTCGACATGAAACACGCTAAAGGAGGTTAGAGGTTTTTTCTCATCAGAAGAAGAAATAACGACAAACTTAGGGTCGTCTGGGACGTTCGGCCATGTGTTCGAACAGAGGGAATAACATGTAGCTACTCCTCGGAGTACACGTGCCTTAGCTGTGTCGAATCGTGGTAGCGCAACTTGTACCTCCTCGCGGTGGTCGCCGGAAGCTTCAGTCACTTCAGTACGAATCTAGCTGGGCGAAGAGAAGACGTACTCCTTAAAAAAAAACAAAAACCTACGGTGGACCAGCATATGCCAAGGAATTGTATAATTATTTGGTCAAGTAATCACTAATATGCGAACTTGGGATGCCCAGTAGATCCTCCATTTGTGTTAAGCCAGAGCTCTGTCGCGGTAATCATGGGAACACAATTTCACACAAAAAAACATGTTCGGAGACATCCCTAATCGCCACGACAAAATGGACAAACTAAGTGTCCTTAAAAGACAAAAAAAGCTCGGGTTAATTACATGCCGCAACATGCCTCTACACCTACCACCTTGGCACCAATATATCTAAGCACTTGTTGTTTGTTTATTGTACATACACATCACCTAATTTTGTCTACTACACGTCTTTTTGTGTTCCTTTATTATCTAAGATTTTACAATTCAATTAATTGTAGACCTTTGAATAAATCAATCATCAATCAATTTAAAGGTTGAAATACATATATAATATATAAATATATATAAAGGTTGAATACATTGTTTCAATTGTGTCCATACCTTCCTGGACATAACTGGTGCAGTCGGAAAACCGAAAAAAAAGATTGTTGGAAAAAGAAATTTCAATTTAAAGAGAAACAAATATACTCTGGAATTAGAAGAAATGCCAAGACAGTAATTCAGTGACAAAACCAAAAACAAAGACAAAGTTAAATAATACAACTATACGAAAAAGTTCGAATAAAAAAAATTAATCATCGAATTCCACAACAAAAATAAGACGATTGAACGAAGTGACATAAAGAAGACAAGGAGGAAGAATACATTTAAAACGAGGACCTATGAAATGAGAACATCAAATAGATAAAAAAGAAGACGACTGAAAAAAAAAGTGACTTTCGGAAGTAACCAGAAGACCGAGCATAACGGCAACAGGAACATCTTCATATACAAGTTGTGATTATTATTATTGCTAGGTAAGTCTGTATTGATGGATATAACGATCACTTTATCTTTATACCATACTTACCTACACCTATACTTCATTATTCAGACAAACGAAACGAAACCAGTCTAATACGGGACCTGCATCAATTAAGACAAAATGGTGAATAAGTTCAAAGTTTTAATTCAGAAGTAAAAGACATTTTATCAGCCATGATAAACTATATACGCATCCACGAAACCGATAATAATGTCATTAAGACAAAACAAACTCTCTATGAAGAGATGTGTCTTAACACATTTCTGTCGGGTCTAAGCGAGCCTTTGGGATTCACGATAAGAGCTAAGAGACCAACCAAATTAGCTCAGGCCTTAAATTACTGTCTTCAAGAGCAGAACACTTCGTATTTCCAAGACGCTCCACAATATTCAAGACAAATGTTTTATTTTAATAAAACATCTCAAAACACACAACAACTTTCGATCTCAATATCAACCAAATTCTGGCCCTAAGTCCTACAATAGGCAATGAAATTACAATCAAACAAATAGAAGTTTCGTATCGGGCTCCAGAGGGTATGAATATAATACTCTACAAAAGCCCTAGGGCTCGTTTGTGAACAAAAACTCTGCTGGAAAGTTTCCAGAGCCAATGGATGTCCTGAGCGGAAGAACAAATAGCCGTTATAGTAAATTCAGTAACCGGACTAATCCACAAAAAAATATATCAAGGGAGCTCTATAATACAGAAATTAACAGTTAAAAAGTTTATTGACCCAGAAGTAGTCGACCATAAGCTAATAGAAGACATTAACCCTATTGAAATAAAGACAATTTTTATGAATAATAAGCTGAATAAACAAATAAGAATACAAGGTCTGAAAGAATTTAACACAAAAAAAATAACTCATTTTTATATTGTTTAAATTCCATAGTTATTTCGATAGTTTAATCGGCGTAGATCTGATGAGAACCTTCACATTAAAATGGATCTCGGTAAATCGTACTTAGAAGCCGGAAATACAAAAATAATCTTAAAGGTTCCTGTTGACACAGAAATTGGTAGTTTTTATATGGGACCAATTAAAATAAAAGATAACTTGATAATACCTGAAGGGGTTTATCACGAATGATTAGTCGCCCATTTGTAGTAAATCATATAGATACCCGTTTTTTCATAAGGAAGAAATTCAAGCCCAAATTAGAAATATGCTCAACCAGGGAATTATTCGACATTGTATTTCACCATGGTCATCCCCTATATGGATAGTACCAAACAAAAAAAAGATGCAAATGGTAAGCAAAAATGGGGGCTTGTCATCGATTACCGAAAATCAAATCAAAAAACGATCGACGACAAGTATCCCATCCCTAACTTCGCAGATATATTAGATAAATTAGGGAAAAGCTTGTATTTCAGCACTTTAGACCTTGCCTCCAAATGGAGGTCAGAACTGAAGATATCCCAAAAACTGCATTTTCAGTCGACAATGGACATTATGAATTCGTTCGAATGCCCTTTGGCCTGAAAAATGCCCCGTCGACCTTCCAACGAGTGATGGATAATGTTCTTCGAGATCTCCAGGGAAAGACATGTCTTGTCTACATGGACAACACTATCATATTTTCTACAATCATTTCAAGAGCATATAGATAGTTTAGGCGCAGTTTTCGAAAACTAAAGGAGGCTAATTTTAAAATTCAAATCGAAAAATCTGCATTTCTTCAGAAGGAAGTTTCATTCTTGGGGCATTTAATTGCAACGGATGGCGTAAAACCCAACCCCGACAAAATAGCAGCAATACAAAAGTTTCCAATTCCAAATCAAATCCTTTCTTGGGCTTCTTGGTTATTATAGGAAGTTCATCAAGGCCTTCGCGAACTTAACTAAGCCTATGACGGAGTGCCTTAGCAAAGGAAGACAAATTGTACTTGATGACAAAAAATCAATTGTTTCGAGACTTGTAAAACCTTATTATGCAATGACCCCATTCTTCAGTATCCTGAGTTCTCAAAGCCATTCAATGTTACTACGGATGCAAGTAATGTTGCAATCGGCGCTGTGCTTTTACAGGGGCATTTGGGCTTGGATAAGCCGATTTGCTGCGCAAGTCGAACTTTATCCAAAACTGAGCAAAATTGTAGCACTATCGAGAGGGAACTGTTGGCAGTTGTCTGGGCAACAAAATATTTTCGGCCATAAATTTTCGGTAGAAAATTTCAAATTATTACTGACCATAAACCACAGGCTCCCTTAAGGAAACCTAATTCAAAACTGATTCGTTGGCGGCTCAAGCTAGAGAAGTATGACTACTACATTACATACAAAAAACGAAGTGAAAACTCGAATGCTGATGCCTTGTCTAGAATCGATATTAACGCAAACGAAGCAGAACATTCTGCAGAGGAGTTGGAAGATGTTTCTATGGTAAATCATGTCGGTGACGTTGATAGCATTTCAACGATTCATTCAAACCAAGAAAATTTTGACGATGGTATTCCAATTTCGGAACGTCCAATCAACGAATTTGCAAACCAATTGATTCTTGAGGCAATTAATAATAAATCTAAGTGAGACGTAAAATTGCAAATACTCTTTCGAACAAAGAAGAGGTTTAGTAGTTAACATTTTTAGAGACCATGTAGCCCCAAACGGTCTTACAGCAATTTTGACAGACAATAGTACATTCAAAATGGTACAAGTAGTTTATTCAAAAATGTTCGCTAACTCAAGAATGAAACTAATCAGATGCACAACAAAACTAATGGATGTAACTGTTATATACGAACAGGATAGACTAATTAGTAACTACCACATTAAATCGAATCATAGGAGAATCAATGAAACATTTGCACCTCTGAAGAGAGAATTTTATTTTCCCTATATGAAGAACTCTATTGTACGTTTTATAAATAATTGTGAAATATGTCAAAAATATAAGTTTGCTCGTGATCGCCAACCTTTAAAATTTCAAATATCTGAAACCATTAGAGATTATACATATCGATATATATTCAGTCAACAAGCAAAATTTCTTAACCATCATTGATAAATTCAGTAAGTTTGCCTGTGCATAACAACTCTCTGCAAGAAGCAGCATAAATTTAATCCAAGCCTTAAAACACTTCTTTTCACACCATGGTGTCCCAAAAAAAATCGTTTCCGTACTCTTTAGAGAGTTCGTTGACTTATATGACATAGCTTTGCACACGTCGTGTACAAAAAGTTCAACTGGAAAATTGCCAGTGGAAAGGTTTCATTCGACGCTCACTGAATTGATCAGGATACTTCGTAACCAGAACAAGAACAGGCCTATTGCAGAGATTGTCGATGAAGCGGTCATCACGTATAACAACTCTATTCATATAACAACAAAACTAACCCTATTCGAACTGATAACAGGCCATTATTGTACGAGCACTCCATTTCCTTCAAACACAAATACTAATAGTTCCCAACAATATCTTATCGACCATATAAAAAACTATGAAACCTTATCAAAATTAATACATGAAAGAAGTTTGTTACATAAATATCACAATATAAAAAAGAAAGGACCCACCAAATTTTAAAATAAATGACACAATATACGAGTTAAACGATAGAAGGAATAAATTAGAGCCCAAGTTTGTAAAGCACGAAGTGATTTCAAACCAAAATATTTCTGTCAACACAGATAGACGTAAGGTTCGTAAACAAAAAATAACAAGAAAACGCAGATTTACTTAGAAACCTTTTTGTTTCTTCACCAAACATACAATATACATGTCATCCTTACACACATTTATATATATAGAAACGTTGGTTAATTAATTTTATGAAAATTGATCCTTGGATTTATCAGTAGCGGACATAATAACCCAGTAAGTATGTTATGAAATATCAGCATCTGTATGTACATGAATATGAAATTATATCTACATATATCATATTGAAGTATAATTAGATAAAATACAATTAGGCTAATGAAAATGTAAAGAAAAATATTTAACAATAAATATGTAGAGGAATGCTAAAACAAAAATTACAATCACTATTTTCCGTTGTTATAATATAATGTTTGAAGTACATATACATAAACTTAATTAGTATTATTAAACAGTTAGTTATGAGATAGTTTTTATAATGTTCGATTTCGTTTGGACGAGGACGGTCTTCGGAGGGAGGAGTTACATGCCGCAACATGTCGCTGCACCTTCCACCTTGGCACCAATATATCTAAGCACTTGTTGTTTGTTTACTGTACATACACATCACCTAATTTTGTCTACTAAGCGTCTTTGAGGTACTGCTTGAAAACGTCCTAGGCTAAAAGGGCAACAGTAAATCAGGTTTCCACACCCTTCTGATCCCTTCAAAATGTCGTGGATTTGGCTGGATGGCCAAGCCAAAATCACCATTTTTGGTGATCATTTTAAATCGTGCAAACCACTTTCGGCACTTTCGCTCAGCTAGCGCATGTTCACCATAAACTTCTACCAAAATACAAAGTTCGACATATTTGAGTGAAAAAAAATTATTGTTGTTCACGCTTCAAATGAATGACATGTACTGAAATGATGTACAATGACAGTAGCTTTCCAACGCATGTTCCAATGGAATGATAAAAATGGAATAATACAAATTACGCCATCTCTTAGCAAACCGCACGATAACCTAGGTTATATACCCAATATATGTCCTCTGGAGAAAAAGACAAATGCACTTTAACAAGCAACAAATTTTACACAAAATGTTCAAAATTACGTTCTAATAAATAAAAACGAAAACAATTTGCTAAACATAGTGAAAAATATTCTTATTAGTAAAGACTCATATGCATCTACTGTGATGAGCTTTTTCAGGCATAAAGTTCGACATATTTGAGTGAAAAAAAAAATTATTGTTGCTTACGCTATTTTTGGAATTTCAAAATTTATATCTTCTATTGTTTTCAAAGAATACAAGTTTAAGGATACTAAAATCAGAAGTTAAACGAATAGATATCACAGACAGAAATGAACTTATAATACTAAATATAGTACGAACACATCAGTAAAACGGGCGGGCGAACCGCCAACCAAATCTACCATGTGCTGACGCAAGGCGTGCATCAAATATCCTGGATGTGCGAACATTCAGGGGGGCAAACGTCGGCTCTGACAGCCAATAAAGAGGAGTTTTGACATTTTACGCCTGACCATACCAGAGATTGCCAGAGCCTACGAAGAGAAATCACGTGAGAGACTCTCCGGGATGCCTACGTCGAATGCCAACGCCAACGAGATGTGGTTGCATTGCCGATCGGCCATCAAAGAGGTAGCAGAAACTATCTTAGGCTGCCGATCACCCCCGACAAAACCCGATGGCGAGTGTGAGCAGAAGAAATGTGCAACTGAAGAGACATACCAAAAGCTGAGCAGCACAAGAGGAGTATCGGGCTAGAAGACAGAAGGAGAGGAAACTTCTAGGCCTGAAGAAAAGGTCTCTCGCAACCTCTCAGCTCAAGGATATCGAACAGTCTAGAGACAGACAGAAAATACGGGAACAACTTTTCCGAGCTGTTTGAAACCTGAATCGGATTTCGGCGCTGTCGTGTGTTTTCTTTAATCAAGAGAAGATAGTGCGGCGATCAGCTGTAAACACGGAGGGCACTATCTTCTACAAATCAGTTCAACTTTTGGGGTACGCAAATGTAATCGACATCATCGCGCGTTCCCAACGTGCCGTAGAAGAGGCTTTTACGGCGATTGAAGAACAGGCGAAACGAACTAGTCTCAAGATCAATGAGGGCAAAACCAAAAATATGCTGTCGACCAAAAAACGTTCCATCGCACACCAACAAAACATCACGATCGACAGCTACATTTCGAGGTAGTAAAGGAGTTTGTCTACCTCGGGGCAAACATGAACTCCACAAACGACATCGCAGTGGAGATACGACGTAGAATCGCCCTTAGCAACCGGTGCTACTTCGGTTTGTCGAAACAAATGGGCTCAAAACTCTGACTCGAAGAACCAAAATCATGCTCCACAAAACTCTCATTTTGTCAGTCCTGCTCTATGGAGCTGAAATCTGGAAGCAAAGCCAAACTGCAAAGCTGATTCTTGGTACCATCGAAAGACAAATTCTGCGTCGGATATATGGTCCCGTCTGCGAGGAAGGTCTATGGAGGAGAACACACATTCGCGAACTCTACGAGCTGTACCAGGATGCGGATGTAGTTCGGAAGGCAAAAATCCGTCGACTGCACTGGCTCGCCACATCGAGCGAATGGGCACCATCGCTCCAGCTAAGATGGTCTTCGAATCCGAGCATACTGGTTCGAGAAGGAGAGGGAAATAGCTTGGTCTTGATGACTGGAAGCAGCGTGCCCAGGACGTTATCAACGGATGGAAGCAATTGCTCAGGCTCAGACCCTCCAAGGGTCGTCGGCCTGATAAGTAAGTAAGTATGTAATACGAACGAACGTATTGGGACCATACCATACGAAGCTGACGGAACGTAATTATAATTTGAAGGAAATATTGTAATAGGAAATTTTTAAAATCCTTGAACTTTTTCTCTTGTTTAAGGATGCATTAAAACTTATTCTCTCTAAACTTGCCCAAAACCCACATTTGTATACTGCAGTACCTTACGTGCTGCTACATCGACAGTTTCACTGTTGGGAAACGGACGGTTCAACACTCTGCTGCAACACACACGGATCGTCTTTTGTAAATGCACACATGTATTATATTTATTATATACATATTGAAAATTCAATAACGATTTACTCTTTCATGGATGCGTTGAATCGACCCATGATTTAAATCATTTGAAATCGCGCTCGTCTTAAGATTTGACAATTGACATTTGAGTTAAGGGTATATTAATTGTGCGAACAAGTTGGAGTTTGTATTTTTTTTAATCATTAAAACAGGGTTTATCCTTCAGAAAAAAGTATAATCAGAGTAAACTTGTGAACGGTCGCTTTTTCACTCGGCCATCCAAAGTACGCGAGTTAACCAGGTGGTCAAACATATTCAAGTAAGTCCAACCTAAAAACTCTCAAAACTAAACTGTTGCCGCACATAAACAATTGTTGAACGGCAAATAATAAATACTCGAGAGTACGCTTTTTAAATAACAATCACTAACACTGTGGAATAGCTCCCAGCAAGTGCATGTGCGAAAGAGATCAGCAGTTGCATTTGTCATCTGCATTCACAGAGGCTGGCACTAGTGACTGACTCTTTCACAGACATACTGCTCCTCCACTAGAGTACAAGCCACTCAGAACTCGCACCGCACTAGTGATGTGCATTGACTGATAGTGATGTGCAATTTTTGTTGGTTGAGTGCTCTGAGAGAAGTAGCCTATGAGTTAATACTCACATGACATTAGAACTCACTTTCATCTGCAGTTAATCTCAGGGATAGAGAATATTAATTACTCCCCTATCGTGTCTGTGCAACCTAACACAAACAGGAAATATAATGAGAAACGAAATGGGGAAAGAGCTACTCCGCTCTCCCAGTCCTAACAGGTCTACTACAGCTGCACTACAGCTCTACAATCATCCCTAAAACGGATAAAGCCAGTCACTGCACAGCGAAAAATTGAGTTTTGGAAATTTGAGTTACTTGAATGCGTAATAAAAACCCTCCTCAGGTGGGTCAAATCTTGCGGTCTTGGGATCAACCTACAAAAGGCAGAGAGTTGGTCCTTTTCACTAACAAGAGGGACATTCCGCATTTCAACCTCCTATACAGGGAAGTGAACTTTAAAGCTAACGTAGACGAAAGAACAAAGAAGGCGGCCTTGTGTCCTATATCTGTGTAACAGGATATACCGCAAAAATGGGGTCCCAGAACAATATTGTGACATATGGCAGCGTAGTATGGTGGCAAGCTTGCCTAAAAGCGTTTAACTTAAAGATGTTAACAAGCATTCAGAGACGAGCATGTCTAGTTGTGACTGGAGCGCTCTCCACTACTCCAGCAGCAGGCCTAGATGTTCTTCTGGATATTCTTTCACTTGACCTCTATACGCAATCTATATGCAATCCAAAAGCTGACACACAAGCCCTAATGATCATGCAAGTATTCTAGATAAGCTACGAATAGAACAATCTGCGAGTAACAACTGCCTCCCGTCCCTTGAATAAGAATGTAAGTCCGGAGAATTTTAAAATATCTACCTTCGGGGCAACACATGGGGGAGAATTATTATAGTCAAGATTTAGTTGAAAGAAATAAAATCAACAAAGCAATAGACGATAATATTGAAGAGAAACATGACAAACAAATTGAACCCAAGAATAATACAAAAACAATAAAAGAATAATACAAAACAAAAAATCCTTTACATTTATGACACTTCATAAAATCGACACCATCAAAAACCTTGCATCTTTCAAATCCAATATATAATCTTTTTCCATCCAGCATGTGTGTTAATGAAAAACTCCAACTGGAGCTGGATGATAATCATCAAACTCTGAGTAGAATGTGTCCAGGTCATCAAAACAAACTTGAAGCAAAAAAAAAAAGAAAATTGGGTATTAGCAACCAAAAGAAATAACAAATTACTTGAACGAACTGGAAATATTAGCAGAATCAAAAAAGTACGAGTTTTTTTATTTTGTCTGAAACACATCTGACTGTTGGGGAAATGAGATAACTCTTGATGGATTCAAGTCAATATCGTGCTTATCTACTCCAATCTAACTCCAAAATTTTGAAATACTAATTAAAAAAGAAACTAATCTAATAATAGCAAGAGATTTCAATATTAACTGGGCAATAAATGAATTTTATAATGTTGAAATTGAAAGAATCTTAAATGACAATTGTTTTTCACAAAAAAGTAGAAGATTTTACGAGAACAACAGAAACAGCAACTACTACAAGCGATTATAGTATATATATATTATAACTAATATACCAAATTTGATAACTACAGTTGAATCAGACAATAAAATATCCGACCACGAAAATATAGAAATAATTATAAAAGGGGAAGATGCAAATAAAGCGTGTGATAACACAACAGAAATATTTAGATACAAAAAACAATTATTTATGACAGAACTGAGATACACTGACACAAGATGACCAGGCGTCCGACTTAAATGAAAACGCCACAAAGTTTTATGAAGGTGATAAAGAAACATACGAAAAAATAAAAGTTAAAATAGGCAATGGAACAAAGAAATGGTTTAATATGAGGCTAAATAATTAAAGCGTTTTAAACTAAAAATAATTCAATTCACACTCTCGGTCTTGGAGATTGTCAGGCTCGCGTTTGGACGGCGATTTGCCACCAGTATTACCGTCGGAAAAATGTACCGAAAGAAGAGGAGTAGCAAAAACAAAACAACCCGATAGTTTGCAACAGAAAGAAAAACAAAAATGTTTTAGCGCAGTAAGAAAATAAAAAGGTGTTTATTTTACGAGTGACCGAACACAAGCGATCTTAATTCTAACTTAAAACCTATGCTGCACTCGCAGCCATACGCTACACTTACGCTACACGCGCTGTGCCCAATAGTGCGTAGGCAGCAGTTTTGGTGTCTGGGAGAATTCGTGAAATCCGACGAACATGGTGTTAGATTATTATTTCGTCGAAATTTTGCTGACATCGTGGACTGCATCCGTAACAATATACAAATCAGAATTAAATAAGGACAAATCCACTTTTAAATCGTTCAAACCAATTTTGACACGTTCGCTCAAAAAAACACTTTTTCAGGCACAAAGTTCGACATATTTGAGTGAAGAAAAATGATACGCTTCAAATGAATGACATATACTGAAATGAAGTACTATGACAGTAGCTTTCCAACGCATGTTCCAATGGAATAATACAAGTTACAAGTTAAGTTATAGACCCAATACATTCTTTCAGCCCTTACATATACAGCACACAGGTCGATCCTCTCTGCACTACGCCTCATTTTAAAGGCTGTAGTAAGCACAAAACAGGCCCTAAAACTTGGCGTATTTCTGAGGCTGTCTCCAAAGGGGAAAAACACTGGAGAGAATTGACTTCTACTCCTATCAGATATTCAATTCCTAGAGATGTCCTCACCGACTCTCAACAAGCGTACCAAAAAGGTAGTTCCACGGAGTTAACTATATAACACTATAGAATCTTGCCTGCAATACAGATTTCACAGTAGACACTTTCCTGCACATTGAATGAGCCTACCACATGGCGTACCACCACACTTACCAAATTTGTTCGAGGCTACGAGGGGCACACCTCAATGAGGGGTGCTCTCACCCCTTCTTTGTATCCTAACCCTGGATCAACCACTACACACTATAGTCAGGCATCAAAGTAGAAGCATATATCGGACTGATACTTAAGCACCTTCAGTGAATTAATGGGAAGACGTATATTGTCAATTAGCCATTGTTCGACACTTAATGCACTCAAAATTAACTCAAACAAAACCGAAACTTTGGTTTTTACTAGGAGACACAAAGCCCCTATTTTTGAATATATCAAAATCAAAAACACAGCTCTTTCGATCTCTAATCAAGCTAAGTTCCTGGGTATTATCTTCGATTGAAAATTTAGTTGGAAATCCAACGTCGAAGAACAAAACAAGAAGGCACAAAAAGCTTTCTAATCTTGCACAGCTTTAAATTTAGAACTTTTGGACATTTTAACTTATGAGGGCCATATAGTAGATATTATTTTCCTCAACCCATTGTTTCAGAACTCGAATGACAATATTTTCAAAAACCTTGCTTATGTAATGAAAAAGACTGATCGACCGAAGGTTCGTCGGGATTGATCCGTCTTCGTCCCGTTTAGGGATCGGTTGCACCACAGCCAATGTTTCCAATGTTTTGGGTAATATGCATTACTCAGCGCATTGTTAAACAATGTTGTGAAAATCTGCACAGCTTCGGGGGGGAGATGGAGACAATATTAGGTATACCATCGATTCCCACTGACTTTTTCTTCTTCAGCGAGTTAAAGATACCCTGGAGATCTTCTTGAGAAATCAAGATGTGATTTCCATCATTGGCGACGGCACTATTTGCCATGGAATCGTCATTGAACGTGGTGAAACCTGGGTTCTCAGATCGCCATTGTCTTATCTCACTACGAAGATTCCTGTGCTTCACCAGGGCTTCATTCTCCAGTTCGCGATTCGGATGGCGAACTTCGTTAACCGTATACACTCGCTGGTATACAGCACCGATTGCTTCCACCTTCTCCTGAGGATCTTCAACCACGAAGGCATTGTCTAGCACTGCCCCATCTGGATATATGCCAACTGAAGTCAGTAACTGTTCGTTATTTGTTGTCCTAGGAAGTCTAACAGTCTGAATGTCGTTTTGATGTTTCCTCCGAAATATTTTGTTTACTTGAGGGAACATATCCGGGTTGATAGAACGCCTATAAATGTTAGAACGACCGTAAAATTTGTTATAATAATTCCGACAAGAGAACACTTTCCGACCTCAGTTGTGTCGGAAAACTCTATTAATGTATACACAGACGGCTCAAAGCTGCATAAAGGTGTCGGTGCTGGTGTATACAAAGCATCGCAAGACATCAAAATCTGCTTCAAACTGGGTGAACGAAAAACTCAACTGCTTCGATGCAGTTTCAACTGTTTCAACTTCCCTCCTATGGGAATCCATGGAAACAAAACAGCTGAAAAACTAGCAAAGTGTCGCGTTAAAAAGTAATCTTCTAAATGACAAGTATCGCAGCGCCGATATAATTATTATTTAATTAACTCGATAATGAACTACTAATAACAGCAATAAATGCGTGGAGGAGTACTAACTAAGCTTCAAAAAAAAAAATCGTCTGGCCCTAATACAACAGTTCAATACAAAAGTAATAATCTCGATAACAAGAGTTAACTGCAGTACATTCGTAGAGATCATTACAGGCCGCTGCCTGGTGGGTCACCACGTTCCTATACTAGACCTGATTCCCACTGATAGATGCAGGAACTGTAAAAAAAAACGCAGGTGGCCGAAACTCTGGAGCATCATCTTTGTTTCTGCTCGGTTTTAGCCAAAACTCGTTATAAAACTTTACTACTTTTTTTATAATTTGCGCGCGCACAAGGTATTGTTAATACCCTAAGTGTCCGGGTTCAAGACACAGCGCGGGCCGAAGATGTAGAGGGAGATGAGGTACCTGTGCACATTGGTTTTAAATATCTGCGGATTGTATTTTTGGGGAAATATTAGGCTGGGAAGAGCATTCCATACTCGTGTCGTGTGGCTGATGAAGGAGTCTCTAAGTTTAAGTGTGCGTCCGAAAGTAGGCTTCGCCCGTCGGCAAGCCCACTTGAACATCGTTTGTTAAAATAGCGATAAAATACGGATAGAGACAGACGGTACGTCGATGTTCGAGCGAGTCAAGTGACTCTGCAATATTGTTGTCTCCTATAAGTTGTATGGCTCGGTTTTTTATTCTATCTAGTAGGTGCATGTTTGGGGCGTATATATATTATAAATTAAAGCAAAAACAGAAGGGGGAAGTATTTCTTGCATCGATCGAGGAAACCTAAACATTTCGCAGCATTTTTGGCGACCTCAAAAATGTAATCGTTCTAACTAAGTGTTGTGTTGATAACACATATCAAGGATGGAAAGCTTTCCGGTTTGTGCAAAGATTGGTTCCACTTTTCGGTGAGATAAGCTATCAGATCACTAGTGGACCTGTTGCTGCGGAAACCATGCTGCCGGTCATTAAGAAGCTTCCGCGATTCAAGATATTTCATAAGGTGACGATTTATCAGCGTTTCCATGACCTTAGAAAGAAGGGACGTAAGTGCTATGGGTCGGTACGAGGTGGGTGACGAAGATTCCCCCCTTTTAAAAAGCTTACGCAGTGGTTTTGCCAGCACAGAAGAACATCTTAAAAAGAATAGGGGGAATACCATCCGCGCCAGCGGATTTGTGCACGTGGAGATCTTTAAGTGCTTTTGCAACTGTATGAGTGCGGAAGTGGTTTTTTCCCGTTATAAAATCAACGCTTTCAAGTACAGGTGGCGACATATTGGAATCTGGCAGTGTTGAGCTGGCTGCAAAATGCGCCGCAAGCAGATACACTCTGTCTAAAGAGCTGACAGCTGGGATGTCATTGCAAATGAGCGTGGGAATTGAAGACGAGGCGGAATTCTTTACGTTTTTTACAAATGACCAAATGTTTTTGCTACCCTTGGGACATTGTAGCACTTTTTGCCTCAACTTTTGCTCATACGAGAATTTTCCACGTCTTATAATTACACTACAGTCATTTCTCGCCCGTTTAAACTTATTCCGGTTTTCCTCAGCAGAGTTTGCTTTGTATATCCGGAAATTCAACTCTCGAACCTGATAACCTCTTGACAGCTCGAGTCATACCATGCGTTTGCTTTGAGCTTGACACACTTCACTCTATGAGGAATGAAGGATCTCATGCCCAGCAGAAGAATGTTTGTGATTATATCAGCAGCGGCATCCACGTCACTATCAAGGAAGCATAGTGACCAGTTAAAATTCCTAAAGAAGTTGTTTAGACCCCTCCTATCGGCTTTTCTCGTGTAGCCATACTGTTCTTTTAGGAATTTGTTCTCTAACTGTTTGCGGCGATAACGAGAAATTAGCTGATACGACACAATGGTATTTGTCAGGATAAGAGGTGAGAAACAGGTCCACGGTGTTGGCGGAATGATCTGCAATGTCAGGTATTCGTGTGTGCTCATTTACTAGCTGTGTTTGATTATTTACCTCAGGAAAGATTTCAACATAGCTTCCTTCGGATGTTGTCTGGCCCGAATGTCGAAGCCAATTAGAATTGTGTACATTGAAATCGCCCGCAATGGCAATTTCAGTGTGAGGATACAGGGATACAACTCTTGAGATGGAGTCGGATAGCGCATAAAATTCGTTAAAAGTTGAATTGCTATCCAGGTTTGGACGTCTTGAATAAAGCAGTAGTGGATTAAATGCTTACGGACATGGAGTTTTAACCACAGAAAATTAAATTCCGGATTGGAAGAGAGGCCGTATTGAGGTTGATGTTGGTAAGCTGAACAAGACAAGCTAGCTACAAGCGAGAAAAGCTTTATCCAGGCAGGTTTAAATCCGATAAATCGGTATTCCCCCTACCTGTGTTTCACTCAGCGCCAAGACAGGTGGTTTATAGCGGGATAGGTGGACATACACAGCTAAGAGATTCACTCTAAGCCCACGCACATTGCTCACGTCAACCCTAAAACTTCCCATAGAATACAAAACGGAGATATTAGAAAAAAAAAAACTCCGACTGCGAGTGATTAAGCAGAGATGAGAAGTGTAATTTTCAGATTAGCTTCCCAACAACAATCGAAGCAGGTGTTATGCCCGTACACCGATTGGAGTTGTACGGGCCTCAACCCGACTGATAAAATCAAACGGGAGTTGCAGCGGACCGATCGCACTCGACACCGAAACACTTCACTACACTGCACTTTGGTTTTTTCCCTTGTGGGGCACTCGCGACGTTGTTTTTGAATTAAGAGAATAAACTAGAACCTAAGTAAATTGCTTTAAAACACATAACTAAGTAAAAACGGATTTAGATTGATTTATATACTAAGCAAAAATTATGTAACACAAAGGAAGTTTTATTATGTTAAATAAATTATATATTGTTCTGTTATTTGAAGTCCCATCGGAATTTTCTAGAACTTAAGTTAAATTATATAATGTAAAAAATTATAGGAAGTGAAGTGTTATACCATTTTTGGAGACTAGAAATACTTGGCGGTGGATTCTAAAACTTAAGTTACATTAATGCAATAAAAAAAAATGTTATACCAGTTTTGGATACCAAAAATACATGGCGGTGGAGGTATTACATAAGTAAACACATTTCCTGATCATGCATCCGCCTAGATCAGTATCGAGAGGCCAATCTCTCGCTATCTCTCCAACCTGATCTTTTTGAGAAGATGCGATTGCAGAGAGCCACTCTAGGCTTAAGGCCTAACACATTATTTAAGCTAGTTTAGTTTTAAGTCTTAAGCCTAGAAGTTTTTTATAGAATGGAAGTCTCTTTTTATTATATAACTATATATTTTCTCATATAGCCAAGCATAACTAAAGGCACTAACGAGCTACACATTCAAATCTAAACCTGTCTGGGAATGTCACAAAATAACTGATGACTGAAACTATGGAACACATACTAATCGACTGTCCAAGACTTGCTAGTGAAAGATTCAAAAGGATATCTCCATAACAGGGTAAAAATACCATCTAGGGCAGTGTTAAATTTCTGAAGGCAGCTCTTAAATCCTAGACTAAGAGAAGGGGGTATAATAGATCTTATGGTCGCAATCCTAGTGTCCGCTATGACACACCCCAAGTTCTTCAAATCAATTCAATAGGGTCGTCGGGAAGAGATTGTGTTTCAATGGCAAGGGAGAGAAATCATTTGTTTTGTTTTAAGTCGGGAGGTGGATTTAATTCAAGATCGCTAATACGACGACACACTTGGCACAATAGGACTTCAGTTTAATAGTAGTAGTATTTTTATTTGTCTATATTGTATTACGTCGATTTACATACAAATTATTAACACAGCTTGCACAGAAAATTGAATAACTTACTACTGAAAATTGCATAAATTATTAAAATGCATTGCAACTTCTGAAGGAAAACAATTAGAAAAATCTTCATATAAGCAGTTATTGACATGAACATTTTCATGTTGTAATAGCATATACATATATATAAATACACAAAAAACATTGATAATAAATTAGCACATTCAAGAAAACAAAAATATAGACTCATTTAACTATTTAGTTAAGCAGAATTTGTTATAATAAAGTATAAAAGTTAAATAAATAAATTTTATTAATTAATAAATAAATAAATTGACAATAAATTGAAAATACATAAATAAACATAATTCGCTAATGAATAAATAATGGGTTAACAAGTAAAGAAATAAAGTTGTAGAAAAAGTAAACAAATAAATTAATTAATATTATCTATACATACAAAAAAATAAGTTAGTTTTGGAAGAGACTAGAAAGTATAGGTTTTGTTTTGCTTTGCCATTTTGTTATGAATTTTTCATTGATAATGTCCATTTTTCTTTGAATTTGCAAGATACCTGATTGTTCAAGCAATATACGTATAGTGTGGAGCCAGTTTGATATAACAAAAAACGTTCAACATTAATATTTTATTACATTTCCTAAGTGATGATCGACGGTTTATTAGGGGATGGAGCATTTTCGTGGCTAAACTGACTTTATTCAATGTATTTCTGATATGAACTCAGTAAGTAAGTCTCTGATCTAGGTATACACCGAGATACTAAACAGAAGAAATGCATGGAATACGATTGCTATTTATACTTACATGATTGTTTGGCAAAAAGCAAGCTTTCCTTTTGCGTGTGAAAAATATAGCCTGAGTTTTATCAGCATTAATGTTAATTTTCCAAAGTTTGAGGCATGCAATAATTTCATCAAGTGCTCTTTGGGGATTGTCCTTCACTATATCCCTAATTTCGTGTGAGCTGTAAGTCTGTAGTAATTTCTTTTATGTGTAGTAATTTCTTTTCTGTGTAGTAATTTCTTGTTTTTATTAGATTAATATGTATTTTGGAAGAACCGTTGTCCGAAGTGAGATAGCCTTCTTCGGAACTGCCTCTGCTGTACTTTCGTTATTATATTGCGTGAAATCTTTAATAATGTTTTCTATCGGTTGACTATTTTTTATATTTTCTAGGCTAATTGGTATATTTTTAACGCGGTTTTTGAGTTTTTGCCGAAACTTTTTCATCTGCGTTTTTAATGTCTATATAATATAGCCTTTCAATAAAAAAAATTAAGTCGGGGTATGGGGTATAATAACTGCAGAGAATATCTCATGATAGTCATTTATTAGCCCTTAGGCGACCCCATCCACGATACCTACAATTTAAATCACCCCCAATCACAAATTTATCATTTCCCGAAATTAACTTTCATAGGTCTTGTTTAAAGTTATCAGCCCAAATTGAGTTTTTTCCAGGAAAGTAAACAGAGTAGGTTTTCATATTTGCATTGTCTAGTGTTTCAAACACAATTCTAATTGCTTCGACAACACTGCCCTTTTTTAATAATGATGACAAATCCACCTCCCCGTCTATCAGCACTACGATCTAGTCTGCGACAAATATAGTGACTATGGGTGAATGTGAGATTTCATCTATCCCAGTTTCACACACATGACATATATGCATTATTCCACATAGAAAATAAAAAAAATCTGTACATTTATTTCTAATTCTTCTTGTAAGCTACTTGACATTTGAAAAGAGAAATTTTGTTGCAATTTAAAGCAATAACACAGCTTATTGCTTTAAATTGCTTAAGTTTACTTTTACATTGACATAGCTAAGAGATAATTTCCGTTGCGAGAATGCAAAGAGATCACTTTCTTTACCCGTTTGTGCACTGTGGGCTCGATTAACTGTAGGTACGTCTAGTCTTCTTGACCGTTGATGGTGAGATGTTTGTGAAGGCACAGGAACCCTGAGAGAAATAAAGATGGAAAATCGCGCATGATCTCAATGTTCGGAAAATTCGTACGCTTTGACTTACTACATAAGTGCGAGTAGCTTTTTGATTAACATTCTCTCTTAATTGAGAGTATTTGATGCGGTTCGGAGAGTTGACATCTGTGGACTTATGATTTGCTTTGCAATTTACATATTTAAAAAGTTCATTCGATTTGCAGTTCGATGTTTTGTGATTTTTAGCACAATTAGTACAAACAATTTTTACACGACAATTTCTTTTACCATGCCCGTACATTTGGCTCATTTTTGACATTGTTCTATATTGTTTTTTAATCGTCTTTGAAACTCCCATCTAACTTCTGTACGGAAAATGGTCTTGAAAGACCGACTTTATCCCGATAGAATTTTCTTATTAGGAGTAGTCCAATATATTAATTTTCTTCATTAGAGAATGAACAAATTCACTGCTTTTTTGTTATATTTTAATAGGAGGCATACACTTTTTCATTTTTCTTTGTTTAATTTTCCTGGTTTCCGACATTTCATCGTTATTATCAGAATCCAATAAATTCGATAGACATCAAAGACTTGCGATGACGATTTCATTTCGGATTGTTTTTCATCGTTTTTGAAGATCTTAGATCTTCGTTACTGAAACTTCGCCGGCGCAATATTTTTAAAAGAAAAAAAAACACGTCTTACTCGAAAAAACCGAAATTAACTCAACAAATAAATAATTATAAAAATTGCTTATCTTTTTTAGGAAAAAAGCTTATTCGTCTTCAAACTTTTGTGAACTCATTGGTGAACCAAATACGATGTGGTCATTCAGTTGAAGAAGTTAAAGAAGGTTAGTGGAGAATCGATGGGGGTTTAAAAACATCCTAAACTTACTCGTATTCTGCCACCGAGCAGATTAGTTTATTTTCTTTCTTTTTAGATGAGCAGTCGATTGTACAGCGCCAGAGAGGTAGGACGCGTTGAGTACAACCGCCAAGAGCTTTTTCTAATTTTAATTAAAGCAATTCATTTTACAATTATTTGGTTAATAAATGTAAATTCTCAATTGCACTATTGGTCGTGAAATCCTACATACATGTATGCATTTATATGTTTTATATTATATTTTAAAATATATATTTTTTTATAATAATAATATAAAAAATTACCATTAAAAAACTCATCTATCATATCTTCAGTTATGGCATAGGGCAATCCACGTAACTTCACAACATTTGATGATATAGACCCGGGATTTTTAAGCGCATGTTGAACTTCTTCTTTCGTTGCTGAGAAAACTAAAACACCAAATATATAGATCAAATCATTTAAAACCTCAGATTATGAATTACTCTCTATATATCGGTGACCCAGAGTCATCTTATTAAGTTTGAACGCCTCCTTTTCATCATATAAACTTGCGAGTTCGACAAAGGCTTCACCTGTGTTTTTGCCATCCCAGCGGCTTAGAACCATATGTATTCCTTTCGTGCCATTGACAACATTTATATTCTTCAAAAATTCCAATATCTCCAGATGTGTAACAGACCAGGGTAGTCCACGCAGTCTTATATAACAGGACATGTTCTAAAATAATTTGTAAAAGGTGAGACGATATAAAGTTAGTGGAAAAAACTGTTATTCGGGAGTTCGTCTATTAAAATATAGCCGTATATATTTTTGTGGTAATAGTTAGTAGCTTGAATAACAAGGATTGCTAGATAGATAGTTTTTTATTTTGCATAAAAAAAATTTACAAAAGCTCTTGAACACATGTTTTACAATTCAGAGATATTACATATTTCATCATATTTCACATACATCATATTTCATTATCACTGCGTCGTCGGCATATATTAGGTTGTTTATTCTCACTTCATTAATCTTCACTCCCGAGTTGATGTCTCTTATACTTTCTTTGAAAATTTCTTCCATACGCCTCTTTTGATGTTTATGTCGCCTGATTCCTCTTCTTCTATATTTATTCTTGCTGTTTGGTTCCAATGGAGGGTTTCGATTATTCTGCAGTCATTTGCGTTCCTGAGAATTTTTTACTGTCTTTTCATGTTGAACTTTGTCAAAGGCTTTTTCGTAGTTTCTTTTACAAAACAAGCGAAAATCTTCAGGTTTATTTCTAGACTTCGTTGAATTACTATATTGAAGGCGAATAATGCTTCACGAGTACCAAAGCCACTGCTGAACCCAAACTGTGAAGGCTTCATCCTCTTGAAGTTTATTGAAGATTCTTCTGTGAATAATATTGCAGAAAGAGTTTTAGAACATACCTCATGAGGCTGATTGTCCTATATTCTTCACAGCGCGGAGCTTTATTCTTCTTTGGTAACGTTATGAATGTCCTCAGGGATCATACCATATTTATAAATATCATTAAAGAGATTGGTAAGTATTTGGACATTGTCCTCTTCTATTAATTTCAAGAGCTCGTTTGGTATTCCATCTGGTCCTGTGGATTTCCCTTTAATGATTTTGTTACTTCATCTTTTAAAAAAGGCAGCTAGTTTCCCCTGTCCGGTTGTAGTACGCGTTGATCATCAGAAAAGCTCTTCTATGTACTCTTTCCAAAGCTCTAATTTTTCCTTCATATTCACTAGCATTTTGCCAGTAATATCTTTTATTGTCGCATGTTGTTTTATTTTTAATTCCAGAGATTTCTTTCAGTTTTTTGTGCAGATTAAAACTGTCGTGGTTTCTTTTCTATTTCTTATCAACCCATCGATTTCTTTGTATCTAGTGGGGTCTGCTTTGTTTATTCTTCTCTGTTCCAATAGGGCCAAAATCTCCTTTGTCATCCATATTTTCCTTGGTTGGTTACTTTTCCTTTCTAAGCGTTTCCTTTCCGACTACATTATAATGTCTTTGATATCCACCCATTCGCTGTCTACATTATTGTCGTTAATTACATCCGTTCTTATTTGTATGAACCTCTCGTTTATCTCTGTTTTCAATTGTAATCGTACTTGTTCGTTTTTTTCGTAAATCTAATTGCAGCATTCTATCTTTCGATATGTTTTTTTGTATACGTACTTTAACAACAAAGGCATTAGCTACTACGCTGGTCATGATTATTATTCAGGTCGATATATTACAGCGAATTTTAGTTTTCGTGCTTCCTCTTGATGTGATGTTCCTGAATAGCTTGATTTTCGGGATGTTCAGTTTTTGCATCCATATTTTTCTGTCTTTTTTTTCTCTTAAGAACGACTTGCAATAGTTGATACTTTGCATTCCTCATCACGTGCCCGAAGTACTGCAACTTCCGAATTTTTGTTGTGTTTAAAAGTTCTTGCCCTGTTCCCATTCTTCTTAGGACTTCTGCATTAGACACTATCTATCCATGGTATCTTTAGAACATCTCGAAGATCTCTAGTCTCTTTCGCAATAATTGTTTATAGTCCAAGTATCCGCTCCGTATAGCAAGGTTAAATTCTTAACGGTCATACGATGCTGCTGTTGCATAATACCTTCTTCATTTTGCGAAATGCCTTTCATTTTATTTCTGTTGACGAATCCGGTTTGTCATCAAATTATGTTCCGAGGTATTTCATACTATAAACACGTTTGATCTTGACATTGATGATATGGAGTTCAGCATCAACTCTATCTCGACGAGATATTACAATGAATTCAGTTTTGGAAGCATTTATTTTAAGACCATATTCCAAGCTGGTTTGGTTTATTTTATTTGCCTCACTCCTTGCAATGATTACTGAGTCATCAGCGTACCGCAGCATAACGCAATAATTGACCTCGGAAAAACCATGCAAAAAATTGTATTACGGGAATTCCGGCAATTCACATTTAAAACTCTTTCGTGTTAATAAAATAATTTTTCCTTCTTACACACATTCATCAATATGCCTTTTTAGTGCATGCAAAGAACTCTAATTCGGAAAATTCGTTTATTCGGACTGACATTCCGCCCAAACATTCCGAATTAACTAGCTTTTACTGTATATGATATATTTAACGAACAGCTTAGATCGCGTATTACCTTAAAAGTCAATTGTAATAAATTCTCAATACAATACACACGCAGTCACCGACTAGCTCTTGTGCTACACTCACGCATCTGTTAATCGGTCTGTTCACATTGTGTTATAGCTAAGCTCCGTTAGTGCCAACCGAACTATTTCTTTCCCTTTCTCCCCACTTTCTTAAATCGGTTTCTAGCATCGCGAGTGAAGTGTCCCTCATTAACAACATGGCCCCAGGGCCAAAAATGAAACCTGGTGGCTGTTTTAGCGGACTTTCCGAAGTCTCGCTTCCGGAACCAAGTGCCAAAAGACAAAAACCAAAACAAAAACTAAATTTCCTCCTTGAATTCGTCGAACTGCCAGAAAAAACGCTTCACCACTATCGCACCTGAAAGTGACAAAAAACCGCTCACATCAATTAGCATTTTTGCTCTCAGGAAGCAATTGACGACATTAGCAGCGAGTATGAAAAAATATCCCAGCTAGGGGATGGCAGAATTCTAATACTCACTAAAAATCAAGCTATTGCAGATAGATTTTTATCCATTAATAATAAATCAATATGAGAATTCAAACTCTCTAGCCGTCCCCTCCACCCAACCAATAGCCTCCAATTGCAACACAGCAATAAATAAATCCCCTTAAATAATCAGCCAACATCTCTACACATTGTGAGCTCAAATATTTCAACTCTATCAACAATTTCATCTATTACTCAATCTTTAATCAATAACAATCAATATTATTATGATCTCATGGAATTTAATAATCATAAATTACAACAATAATTCTATCCTTGACAACCAAACCGTAAAAGCTGGCCGGGAACCGAACCATCCAACCTCCTTCCAGAGCTTGGATGGTTCGGTCTCCGGTCAGCGCCATTGGCCCGTTAACCTTAATATTTCAACCCTCCATTATCATCCCCAGCTAAATATAAGACCACCGGCTACCAGTTATCAAGCGCACTATATAAATTCTTCCATTCCAATAAATAACCTTATTGGTAATAAACTACAAATATTACAATGTCAACATTGTACATCAAAGCATTCGTCAGTAATTATGACGAATTAAATCAAATTATAAAAGAAAGAACAGCAAGTGTAATCGCACTTCAAGAGACTCACTGTCCCTTCCGTTCACATCCCGTTTTACCAAAAGGCTATTTGCGAGCTATGTGGAGATAGCTCCATAATTTCCCTCATAACATAACATCCACACAAGGGATCCAAGGAGCGCCACTCGTAAAAAAGAATATTCCTCATAAACAAATACAAATCGTCTCTAACATTCTAGCTATTGCAATTCAAACACAGCTGCATATAAAATTTACCGTAGTATGCATTTATATTCTGTGCAAATATATTTGTGGGGCTCCCCAAAAAGCAATCATAGAGGTCTGATAATAGAAAATTTCACGCTAATTTGGCGTTTCTAAAAGATGGCTCCCCTCCTCATTTTTCTACGCATAACACCTTCACCAATGTTGATGTGGCTTGCTACTCGTCCGAATTGGGAAATTTTGGATGACCTCCATAGTAGTGATCACTTCCCCTTTCCATCGGTCCAGCTTATTCTAACACCAAAGTAAACCCCAAGATTAAAACTCACAATGCTAACAAATTATTGGGTCCAAGTTATATAAGGGTTATAAAGAGGTTTGCTAAGAGATGGCGTAACTTGTATTGGTCCATTGGAACATGCGTTGGAGAGCTACTGTCATTGTACGTCTTTTCAGTATATGTCATTCATTTGAAGCGTAAACAACAATCATTTGTTTTTTTTACTCAAATATGTCAATCGTTGTGCCAGAAAAAACGTTATTGCGGGGACACTACACAAACGACTCCACAAAAGGAAGTCATTTTTGCATCGGATTGTTACTGGTGATGAAAAATGGATACATTACGACAACGTTTTCAGACGAAAAAACCGCACAAATTAAGTTCTAGACCCAATATACAATTTGGCAGATAAACCACCGTCTTTGAACGGAAATAAAAAAGCCTAGGTACTTCTAAAAGCAATTCGGGTTACAGCAAACAAGGCGATACCACAAAGTAGCCCTAAGACCCCCGGAGAACTGTGCCATGGTGGAACCATGAACTTAGCAATCTAAATGAGAGCATGGAAAACTTATAAAATACTACCTTCTACCGAAAGTCTAATACTTTTCAAAAAAGCCAACGCCAAATTCCGCAGAGAAGTTAAAATCTGTAAAGATAAATGCCTTGACGACTTTAATTCCACACTCAACACTAGGTCTACCGCAAAATCTGGCAAAACATTCGTTGCCTTACATGCAACTACTCCCCACAAACAAGTTGCTGTATCGATACTCCTGCAGGCGGATGCATTTAAAAAAAGAAAAATAAACTCTCTGGATATTACGCAGAATATAAATCCTATTTCAGATTCCTCCAGACGCATTGATAGCCTAATTACTATAACCAAACTCGAATCTTGTTTATCCAAATTAAAAAGTAAAACACATGATCGTGACAGAGTCTTATATACCATGTTAATTCACCTACCAGATATTTTAAAGGATAGATTGTTGCAACTCTGC
Organism: Eristalis tenax; assembly: GCA_905231855.2. Classification (NCBI taxonomy): domain Eukaryota; kingdom Metazoa; phylum Arthropoda; class Insecta; order Diptera; family Syrphidae; genus Eristalis; species Eristalis tenax. The sequence goes on along the minus strand of HG993124.1, from coordinate 82,151,494 downwards.
AACCATAAACTCTGCACTGGTCACTTTCCACAAAACTGGAAAGTGGCCACTATTATCCCTACATTTAAGCCAAGAAAAACCCTTAGAATCTGTTAACAGCTATCGCCCAATTTCTCTGATTTCATGAGAAAATAATTGCAAAATGTTTACTCAGGTTTGTGGAGACAAAAAAGCTAATTAGCCCCAATCAAGTTGCTTTTAGACAAAGAGAGGGTACAAACAATTAACGCACTGTTACACCCAGATTCCCAATCACGTCACTGTCCTCTCCCTTGACTTTGAAAAAGCTTTTGACAAACTCGGCATACATCTTGTCTTGGACAATCTAAAAAGTGGGGCTTAGGTCCAAGAATATTCAATTATATAAAATCCTTCCTCAAACAGTAAAATTTGTGTTAGGACCAACAATTGCATCTCTGCTACCTTCCAACTTTTCAATCGTATCCCTCGGGGATCACCTTTGTTTGTGGTATTGTTTATCATTGCATTTAATGGCATCAATCAAATGATTTCAAGATATAAACAGCGTGACCATTGTGCTTTTGCGGATGATTTTTACATTTTGTGCAAACACAATGATTCAACTGTAATAATGGGCTGGTGCCAAGCTTTGGCTAGAAAAATGCAAAACTCTACACATCTGCAGGAAGATTTTTTGCAATAATACAGAACTAATCTCTAACAACATAAATTTAACTAGTGTAGATAATCTTAAAATATTGGGATTATGGTTTAATAATAAGTACATTTGGAAATCACACTGCTCAGAGTTAAGAAAAAGAAAACTATTTGATAGAGTTTACATTATTTTGTAATTAGGAAGTACAATATGCCCATATAAACAACCTATCTAAACTTATCAAAGCTTTTATTCTAAGCCAATTTGATTACGGCCTGTCTATCTACGGCAGTTCATCGAAAAATACAAGCAACATCATTAAAGCACCTTACCATAAAGCAGCCCGTAGAAGTCTAAACGCCTTTCTCACCAGCACCATAAGTAACATGCTAATCGAAGCCCGACTATCTACCGAAGATCGCATCAACTACACCAGAACGAAACTGTTTATTAAGCTCAAGCTTTCAAAAGGCTCGAAGTATATAAGGACGTAATATCTGCAATGAACAGAAGCAACCCGGGACGTATTCAATATGTCATCTAATAATCTAATTCTTATCTCCCTAGCAAAATTGTCAACAGGCATGTTCCGCGTTACCCCCGTTGGAACATAGTAGATACTTCTTTCAAAATTGAGTTGTCTCAACAGCATAAAGCAAACACCGCCACCAAAGATTCTCTAAAACCACTGGGATGGAATTTCGTATTTACTGATGGCTCTAAAAGCAAGTCCAGCACCTCCCTAGCAGCTAACTATGAAGGTGGCTGAATTTTAACTATTGGACTGCTTTCTAACAACGCATACATTTTTATTGCTGAGGCATTACATTTATTATATGTTCAGATAGTCTTGCTGTCATCAAAGCGACAAAAAAACACTTCTTATACCTCCGAAATAATAAATAGAATCAGGGACTCAGAGCCATGTTGGAATCCAACGCAACGAATACAAAAACATACATACATACATACATACATACATACAACATACAAAACTTTATCTCCTTTGCAAGGTTAAGCGCTACCTCAAGTCAAAGCCACTCCTGGACTGGTGCAGCAGAACACTCATCACTATGCTCGGATCAATACTGATAGATCTCATCCAACTTACCTAGCATCCACTCCAAAGACCATGAGCACGACATTCATTCCTTAACGACTAGGACACACAGATCACTCACCAACATCTGTTGCAAAGGGTTAATCCTCCTACTTGTTCTATTTGTAACACACCTATAGATATAGCACATCTATTAAACCTGCCGAACTGTCACCCACATCCACTCAAAATACCATTATGTCTACACGGGAATTGTTAAAAACACCAAGCCTCGACAATATTATCAGTATTAATAACCCTTTTTTCGAAACTGAATATAAGAATATATGCATATGATTAGAAACTAAATAATATTTGTTATATTATATATTATAAATAATTTAGTTATAATTATAAATTAAAAATATGTTAATATCAGGCCGAAACCTTCTACAGTTTTTGCTAAACATGTTAGCTTAGCAATTTAATTTGTAAGGTATTAAATTATAATAATAATAATAATAATAATAATAATAATACACACGAATAAGCTCACACTCATATCATGGTGATGATGATGTGAAGACTGGAAGCAGGAGTGAGGTAGTAGTGGCGAGGAAACCCAATTCGGTTGAAGGTGACCAAGGGCGAGGTGATATGCAAAGAAGAGAGAAATAAATGTGTGCAATGCACTGATGGTTAAAACTAATGATAATGGGCATCTTGATTCAGGGGCCAATGACAGTATGACCTATCGAAAGCTTTGGTTCGTTAGTTATGATGTTTTTTCTATCCCCCATATTAATTAAAATTATTATTATTAAGTTGGAAACGGTCACAAAATACACGCGATGGGGATTGGTAATATAAATATTCAGTCATTTAACAAACAAAATTGGCGTGCCAAGTATTTATCAAATGTTCTTTATGTACCCAAAATATCTGTAATTTATTCTCACATGTCGCGCCTTTGATAAAGGGTTAACATTCGTCTCTGATAGAATGAAATGCGAGCTTATTGGGTAGGAACGTGAGTTGCAGCTATTTAAAATGTGCTTTCTTGTTCTAGTTTCAAATGCGCCAGCGGCAAATTTGACAATTACCGAGGTGATGCCATTGAAGGTATGGCGCGAACGATTGGCACATCAGAATGTCAAAAAGGTGCGTGATCATCTAAAAAGAAGCAACGTTGATTTTATAGATGCACAGGAATTTATGTGAGATGCTTGTGTTTACGGAGAAGTGAATCGAATGCCCTTTCAAAGAAGTTCTTTTGAAGCGAGTACAGCATGAACTAGTCCATGCTGACGTATGTGGTCCAATGGAAGAAGAATCTTTATGAGGAACTATGTTCTTTTTAAGGATCATTATTCGCGTTGTGAAGGCGGATGTCTGTTCCTGCATTGAAAAATTCCTGGATCTTGCGATTTGTGACAGCCGCCATTCGGTGAAGACTGCGTACTGACAATGGGTCGGAATTTATGAATGAAGGTGTTAAATCGCTTTTCAACAAACGATCTGTTCGTCATGAAACCAGTGTCCCCTATTCTTCGAAGCAATATTGGAAAATCGTCAAAGCAGCTCGAAATATGTTGAATGCAACGAATTTGGGCAAACGATTCTGGGCAAAAGCCGTCCTTCGGACAGCGGAGGTAGGACTAAAAAAGTTAAGGAATTCAAGATATTTGGTATTGAAGCGTTCATACACGGTCCTGGATATAGTACAATGGAAGCAGGCAATGAATGATGAGATAAATAGTCTCAATACGAATCACACTAGGGATCTAGTACCTCATCCAAAAGATAGAAAACTGTACTGAATGACAAACTGAAGGATCTATGTGGTGGAAAAACAAGGTACAAAACGAGATTAGTTGCACAGAGTTACTCGCAGGAATATGGAATAGTCTACGGGGAAACCTACAGTCCGGTAGCGGTACATCCATTCGCTCGGTTTTTCCCATTGCAGCGAACGTTGGACTAGTTTTGACACAGTTTGATGTTAAAACTACATTCTTGCACGGCGATATTACAGAGGATGTCTACATGCACCAGCCAGAGGGATTCGGTGATGGTACAAAGAAGGTTTGTAAGCTCCAAAAAAGTTTATACGGACTTAAGCAGGCATCCCGCTGTTAGAACCAGAAGTCTTAGCGGGACTAGTCAAATGGGTATGATTTTTGAAAAAGCTCAATATTTTTTCACTCGTTGAACTTTCCGAATTGAAGTCAACAACTTTTGTTCAATATTTTGAGAAAAAACATAGCTTACGTCTTAATCTAGACCATAAGTTTTTTATTTATTCTTTTTGAAGTTAGAAAAACAAATCATTCTTTTGCTTCCCTACGAATGAAGATATGAGTTTTTATGTTAATTCTGTATGAACTAGAAACTTGCTTGGATTTGCATTTTCGAGTTTAAAAACAAAAAAAAATGCGTCGTGTCGCAGAAACGTAAATGGTTCGCAGAAATCGGTTTGATTTTCTTTGTATGAAGTGGAATGTCTTTATCTTTATTTCTATGGCAATACTGGCGTCAACCAAACACTTTTCGTGTCGGCACATTAAGTGCTGCAGGAACTTAAGCCTACCCACACGCTTGCTGAAGGGGTAACTTTCCTTTTTTTACAGATGTGCCCTAATCAGAAGGATAGGGTTATCGGAGAACTAAGTCTCTCATCTCCATAATTCAAGGAGCTAAGCGGAGCATGCCGGAGTGTGGCCGACCAACATTTCCTCAGCTACCCGAAATAACACAATAAAACCCAAAAAGGAAAAACAAAAAGGCGAGCTAGAATCACTTCAGGGGTTAACATCTGATGTTGCACTGAACAGCGTTGAGCTTCCCAACCTCTAGCTGAGGCAGTAAATGAAAGAAGGGAAAAGAAGGTGAACCAAGTTCAAAACTCCGCGACCTCTTAATCATCTGCGACCAAAGCGACGAGGTAATGGCGCATTGTCCACCGATGTCTCCTTCGGGACAACCCAGCGGAATGGACGATCCATTCCGAAAAAGGCAAATTGCTGCTTGCTGCAGGTTGTGCCCTCACTATCTTGAAAAGGGCTTTGCGCCTGAGGAAGCCAGGAAAAAGTCAAAAGAGCACAAAGTCAAGACTAACTGGGAGCCTACAACCACGGGAAAAGGGATCAGCAGCTTAATATCAACATCCGTGATCCTACTCCATTACCGTGAACTTCCCGAAAAGCGCTGGACAGGAGCACAACGCCACACTTGCTCGAATAGACAGAAAATGAAGGGATTAGTACAGAATTACGGAATGTCACAGGTGTACAACCGTTCGTGCTTTGGGACGATTGGCACAACGTGACCATGTCTTCTAACGGTGAACTCGAAAACTTGTGACAGTCTGGTTTCAATAAAGTCATCTACAGCCGAGCCGAAAAATTCAACAGTAGCGAAAGAACGACTAGAGAACCAGCGGAAGGTCACGGTGAAACAATGGCAGCCCATCGAGAATCATTGATGATTTGAATGACGCTATCACGAAAAACGAGAAAGTAGTTCCTCGCTTTGGGCAAGGGTTGCTCATGGAATGCGAAACAAGAAGACCCATGAATGGCTAGAAAAGTTTATAGCCAAGAGGGCAGCCCTTTCGGCAAATGCCGACATACGAGTTGTAGATAGGGGGAGAGTCATTAGCTACCTAAGGTCAAAAGGCCACATCCTTCAGGGACCGAGGACGCGTACTAGGGCTAAATGTTAAAACCTGATCACCACACCACCTTAAGAGGAAGAACCTCTAGTATATATATAAATATATATAAAATATATATGTATATATATATATATATATATATATATATATATATATTTATATATACATATATATGTATGTATATGTATATGTATATGTATATATATCACATATATATATAAATTACCAACGTCAAAGCACTTTATTTATTTAATTTTGTTTCACATTGGAGGTTTTTTTTCGTATTTTCCTCCAAAGTACAATCATATTACTTTGAATAAACAGAATTTTACATAATTAGTTGTAAAATGTTCAAGAAGAAAATACCTGTCATCAATATTATGTGAAATAAAATATCTATGTATCTATCCTAAAAGTGAATATGTCGAAGGATGGCCAATAAGAAGCATATCAATCAAAACCATGCGAAGAATATATCAAAGACCTACCGTTAAATTAGCCAAATTAAATGTTATATTTATGCTAAGCTCCAGACCAATGTACCGAGGAATCTGCAGGCAAAAACTATATCCGTTGTATAATAAATACACATAAAACCAAGAATAAAAAAACATGTAAATAGCACATGCACGTGAACCTGTACATATCATGTTTTAAATACATACATCGGAAACATTTACCAGGTTCTTAATTCAGTTGCTACAATTTATTACCGCAGTGTTTACAATCTAAACATGGTAAGAAACCATTTCATGAGCATAGATGCAGACCCATATCGTTGCATTTACTTTGTCCGACAAAAAGAGAAGGAAGCAGATAATTTGCTGACGAAGAATCTGGCAGATGTATTTCGAAAGCCAGAGAATACTAACTGTTATTTTAAGTACCCGAGAGTGGGTTAATCAAGTGTATAAAACTTAAAATCAATGCTATATTTGTTTATTGGTCACAAAAAGTAGTGACATTTTGCATATTGCGAAAATGTTTTGAGGCTATTGTTTAATAGCAACAAGTCGGAGCTGCATACGAAGTGTTCGATTATATTGCCATGGAGTTTGGAAGGGAGTGAGTCCCATAGTGCTCCACTTCAGCACGTAACAGTATGTTTTCAAAGAAGGACCGACAAAAATTTTGTTTAGGTAGAATGTAAATAGAGAGGATATTGAATTTCCCAAGAGTTTTGAAATAGGTGAATTTATTTTGACTTGCACATGGCTAAAGTTAAATTGAAACGCACAATGTGTCTCTTGAATAGATAAAACACACGGCGATCTCTCTTTGAGCTCATCGAAGTTATTAATATAGCCTCGTATATTCCACTGGAGAGCTTTAAAATAATTTGAAGATATTAGTATTGTTTGTTTCTTGAGGACGGTGGTTTTTAAGAACCCGCTGTCTAAAAGTTGAAGCACCAAAGCTCACTGACGACCCTAAATGATTCAAGTTCAATATAGTAGTCAGGATTGAGTACTGTTGGTTTGTAGAAATGTTTGCGAGATGGGTGAGTTTGTAGGAATAGCTTGAGATTACAGACATGGGTGATATTTACTTTGAGTTTCGATACAAAATTTTAATTGAGATAAGAGTTGGTACTTGGTTTATTTTGACATGTTATTAGTATTTTGGTGTGAGTGTTGGTTATATGTTTTAATATTGGTTGTGAAAGAGCTTTGTGTTGTAGAGTTGATGTGTTGAAAACTCAAAATAAGTGTTTTTAAACGGGCGAAAAGCTTCATAAACTAAATAGCACACATGCGACGCACAATAATCGAACCATCCAAAAATCCCATACTTATCGTCACTAACATACAGATATGAACATATATCATTGACTTATAGATACATATGGACATAGATTTCAGCACGATGGGTAGGCAATTCACTTATGAAACTGTGAACTGAACCACATATATCAACCTTAAACCCCTACATGTTTCCGAAAGATATCTAGCAACATGTAAGATTGAACAATTACGGATTAGTTATTTCATTGATTGAATCCTTTGATTTATAACTTCAGCTTTTCTTGGACATAAAGAAGCAGGTATTTATACATGCAATCATTTAAAATTATTACACAAATTTAATTCAATGATGTCTCACCAAAAATGTTGCAGTGGCAGGTATTTCTAACAATCAAAATTGATCAAAACTTTATAAAACAAATGTATATAGAACTCAAACACCACAAAACAAATTCATCCAACGGCACAGAAACAGATTATCAATTATAGACATATAACCAGCGATAAGGGACTAAAGAGATATGAGAACTTCTACGTCTCTTTCCCCTAGGTTTTATACGCCAGCATTTTTTAACATTTTCACAGCTGTCATCTGTGAATACGTGTGAGCTAAACGAATTTGATTACCAGGGTTGTGACTTTAATGCTATTGCAGTAGATCTACGGCATTTTTTCACAACTAAATCGGCTGCCTTTAAATAAAACCTACTGCACTTTCGGTATTATGAAAGAAAATCTATTTTAATCACTTTTCATTCGTCTGCAATCGAATGATACGCTGTTTCCTGCTTTGTAACAAGACTAATGTCAGATGTGAAAAGACCGGTATATGCCTTTTTGTTTTGTTCTGTTTTATAGACAAATTAACGTTTTTTTCTTATTATTTTAAATTATTTATGCGCATATACATATGTTATATATTATTTATATTTTGAGAGCAGAAATATCTACTGCGTTTTTTTTAAAACCACTTGGGACATTTTTTTTCAAAAAGTCCCATCGTTGCTGATTACTCCCAGTGATGGTAACTTAAAATGAGAAATGAACTATTATAGAGATGGGCAACTCTGATTAACCCCCAACCAATCACCGAGTTTGAGAGGCTGTTAGACAGTTGTTCGTACATTTTTGACAGTTATTCTGGAAAGAACTTGAATGCCGTTCTCTGATTGGTCAATTTGGATTTAGAAAACGATGCAAACTTGGGTATCAAACATTTTAGGGGCAAGATATCTAGAAGTTGGATATCTCTACGGCCGTTGTTGGCAAGGCAGGTGAGGTAAAAGTGATAACCCAACAGAAATCACACACGAATTGAAGGAATCTTGCTCAAAAAGTTCCCAGTGTGAAAGCAGCCTATCATACTTAATTCAAATGATGCTACAAATCAAAAAATTCCCACCAGCGAAAGCTCACATAAAATTTCCCCTAGTTGTAGTAGATTTTATTGAGTTCTTCTTTTTCTTGTACAAGAACAGATTAGGGGCGTTCACACTATAAAATATGCCGTATATAACGTACACATGTAGTACGACCAAGAAAAAAAGAGAAAGATGATATTTTCATATGGCCATCGGTCCGGCCGTCGTAAAAGCTTTCACGCTTATACGACCTAGTACAAATTGGCCAGACCGACGCGGTCGTTCCACGGTGCCGGCAAGTTTTATAGTGTGGAAGCCCCTACTGGGATAACAAAACCATATCGGAACGTCAAGTTCGCACGGTCGGACTTTGACAAATTAAGTTTGTAGCGATTGTATGTGATATGATTGCGTTTTAATGGATTTTCGTGTATTTTTATTGTTGTGATATAGGTAAAATGCTTCAGCATTGTGTTGTGTAGGTGGAAAAAGGAAGCGACGCACCAATGTCACATTAGTGGCGTTCACACTCAACAATTTGTGACGATTTGCTTGGCGACAAATTTGTGCTTAGCGTTCACACACAAAAGATGTTGACAGACTTCAGCTTTGAGAGAAACTTCGAAGTGTTTGCATATAATGGAGGACTGTGCACTGCTTTCTGTTTCACTTATTGGTGAAAATGAGGAAAAAGTTAGGATGAAAAAAAAAGCGATTTTGGGTGAAACTTTCTATAAAGCAAAGAAATAATTTATCATTCCTAAAACAATTAAATGAACGATTTGAACTGAAGGCCACTATTTTAAGAGACGCTATTGACTGGCATGAACGGTTGTCTGCAATTCTAAGATTCTTGGCAATATTAAAAAGATACGCAGATTAAGCACCAGTATTGATAAATCCGCAAAATCCACTAAATTCCTTTAACACTTTATTTTTGTATTATTCACTTGTTATTTCTTCTACCTCTGGAAATTGACTGTATTGTTACGTTTAGTCGAAATGAGTCTACGTATATTAAATCAATATTAAAAGAAAGGACTTATTAAATACAGTCGTCCATCCTGACTTCTTCGATACCCTCATCGAGGTGTGCAGTCCTTCCAATGGCTTCATTATAGGTGTTGTTTATTCCCCATTGTACGATTTTAATTTTCTGGTCCCACTTGGTCTCGTCTTCTATCGTTGCGAGTAATGCGTTGAGTATGGTTCGGTTGTATCGCTCGACCTGTCCGTTGGCTCGTGGCGTTTTTGTTGCATTCTTCACATGCGTTATCGATCTACTTTTCGTAAACTCCTCAAATGCCTTCGAAGTAAATGATGTTCCCTGATCTGTGATTAAACGTCTTGGTGTTCCGAACATTAAAAAAGTTACTGTCAAAAAATGTATTACTGGTTTAGTTTGCTAAACTTGGTGAAAGCGTCAACAAGAACGATGACATAAGTATTACCCTTAGTGGATTTGATAAACGGGCCCAAAATTATCTATATGTATTGTATCAAATGGTACCTCTTTTTTTCGATTGGATACAATTCTCCTCTAGGTTGTGTAGTTTTCTTTGCATAGGCGCACTCTACACCTTAATGTATGTTCTTACAAACTGGGTGATTCGTGGGAACCAGTATCTCTCCTGAATATGTTTTATGGTTTTCTGCTCCGAGATATGTCCGAGTTCATCATGACTATACCTTAAGACTCGATTTCGAACCCCTCTTGGAACAAATAGCTTGAGCTGATTGTTGACCTTACGACATACTCTTCCTTCTTGCAGGTCATAGTCCGTATGAATTTGTTGTTCTATTACATTCTCCGGTTTTTTGTTTAGGACGGTTGATATTTTGGCTATTTCTTCATCTTGCAATTGAAAAGAATAGATCCAATCCTCGTCCGAAATATGAACTTGGAGTACATTCATGTCCACGACATCTGTTTCCTTTGCGGGCTCATTGGGTTTCCGAGAGAGTGTATCGGCATGTTCCATCAGTTTTCCGGAGCGGTGTTTGATCTCATATTGATATTCCAACATCCGCATCCACCATTTCGCGATCCGAGGAATTAGTTCTTTCTTTTTCATGGCTGTTTTACGACTATAGTAAGCCACTGGATACTGCATATTTTTCCCTTCTCCCTGCATCAATATACCAGCTAGTCCCTTGCTGCTTGCATCTGTATGCAACTCATGTTGCGCCCGGGGGTTAAAGAATGTCAACACTGGTTGATTGATAAGAGATCTTTTCAGCTGTTCGAAAGACTTTTGTTGCTCCCTTCCCCAGGCAAATTCGTTTCTCTTTTTTCTTAGATCGGTCAGAGGTCGTTCGATGAGTGAATAATTTTTAAAGAATTTTCGAAAGTAGCTGGTTAGGCCTATGAATTGTCTTACTTCCCGTTCATTTGTGGGCTATTGAAAGTTTTCTACAGCCAACGTTTTTCCTCTGCCTGGCTTAATTGTATTCTCTTTCACTTCATGGCCCAAGTATTCGATCTCAGTTTTGAAGAAGCAACACTTTTTAAGATTTAAAGTTAATTTTGCTTCTAAAAGCAACGTCAGAAATCTTTCTGGTTTTTGATTTCCCTCCTTGATTGAATTAGAAGGAATGACCACATCATCCATAAAGCAACCCCGAGATCAGGTTTTATTTTCCGGGCTATGTTGTTCATCATCTTCTGGAACACTGCCGGAGCATTAGTAAGGCCAAATGGAACTGTAGTGAACTCGTAAAGCCCACCTAGAGTAATGAATGCTGTGAAGTGTATGTTTTCAGGTTTAATTGGAATCTGGTAATATCCTGATGCCAGATCCAGTACTGTAAAATATTTGTATCCTTGCAAGTCGTTCAACAGTTCGTCAACAGATGGCATCGGATATCGTATTTTCTTTGTTATTCGATTTAGTCCTCTGTAGTCGACACACAGTCTATCTTCGCCATTTCTTTTCTTCACTAGTATCACCGGCGACGAATAATTAGAAGATGATTCCCTTATTATACCGTTCGTCAACATTTTCTCGATAAGTGCTTGCAGAGTCAGTCTTTTAGCATAAGTTACTTTGTTTGGACCAAACTGCATCGGATCGTTCTTTTCGAGCTTAATCTCCATTTAACCCTGATCTGTTCGCTCCAGTTCACTTTGGTTCATTGCAATACACTTTCGGTATTTGGTTATTAACTTCAGCAGCTCCTCCGGGTCTGCTTCTTCGCTAATTTGAAGGTCTTCTTGTGTCAGCACTTGTAATTTATCATTCCCACTTGCTTCAGAGAGGTGATCTTTTTCTTCATTTATTCGATTGACAGTAAGATTATTTCTCCTTTTTTGAATCATACACCTGGAATGGCAGAGTATATCCTTTCCAATGAGGATCGGTTGTGGAATAAGATCGTCTTGCACTATGAGATCGTTTACCGAAAATTCAGACCCGTCCACTGCAATTTTACATTCGGCGCTTTCTTGCACTTGACAAAGTCCGCCTCCAAATCCATGCAACGAGATGTTTTCCTTTTGATGCCCACATTCAGCGTTCTTGCTACTTCTTTTGTGATTATTGTTCGCTCGCTTCCCGAATCAAGTAATGCCATAAATTCATTTTCTTGGATCTTAACTAGCTTCTTGTAACAATCTATTTGGGGTTTCTTGTGTATCAAGTTGATCATAAATCTTTTTTCTGGTTTATTGTCTCTTGCAGATTGGGGTGTTGCGTTGTTGTCTCTATTGCTTGGGTATAATCGTTTTCTTCCTTGCTGACACTCTCTAGCATAGTGCCGTGTTTGTTGGCAATTGTAGAAAATTGGTGGATTTCGTTGGGGTGGTGGTTTCGAAGTTTGTGTTGTTTGTCCATATTTTTTATTCGGTGGGTGCCATTTCGGTCTTTCATAATTTGGTTGCTGATTATAATTCAATGTTCTTAATACTCCGAAACCATTTCCGCGAATATTACTTTTAATGTTTTCGCACCATTTCACCTTGTCGATGAGTTCGGCTATGTTAGCAATGTTCCCGATTGCTAAATTTGAAGTTAGCTGTGGATTGTTTAACCCCGTCAGGATGTATTGCATTATTGTTTTGTCTGAAAGGCTTATACGCTTCCCCAAAATGTTCATCTCAAAGCAATAGCCCTCGATCGTTTCGTTTTGCCTTCGAATTCTTTTCGACAATTGCTGGTGGACATCCATCTCGCTGAGTTGATGGGGAGAGTTTTCTTTGAGTCATTTAGCCAATTGTCATCAACTCCCGGATACTTCTTGTGCAGTATCCCACCAATATTTTGCGAGACTATGCATCTTTGATGCCGCCGCCATTAGCAACGCCCGTTCATTCCAGTCGTATAAATTTGCCAAAGTTTCAACCCGCTGGATCCAAGTCTCCGCAGACAATGATGTAACACCTCCAGGAGAGAATGACGGTAAAGCATCTGCTATGTCTTTGACGCTGCAGTTTACTTTTTGCTTGTTCATAGTCTCGGTACTCCTACCTCCTACTTCCTCTATCTGTCTCAGCTTTTCGACAATGTCTCGCTCTTTTCTGAGTAGGTTTCTTTCGTTTTCAAGCAATTTGCCTTTCGCGCCTTATAATGTCCCATTCTCTTTCTCTTAGCTGTTGATCGTGCACTGTACCTGTCTTGGATAAGGTTAGTACATCGCCTTCACCTTCGGTTGAGCACCGCGCTCCGTTTGCAAGCTCTTCTGTGTGATGTGAATTTTCTGCGGTCTGCCCTGAAACAAGATCTTCCTTCTCCTTGTCAGACTCCGTTATTCGCTTAATCAAAGTCATATTTGTTCCGGAAATGGAAAGCCCTCTGTTTTTAAGCTCGCTTGGAAGTTGCTTAACGCTTAGCTTTTCCATGGCAACCTAAATTGAAATTATTTTATTTTAAAAATAGATACTATTTCATTGCAATCGACTTTTGAGAGAGTACCTTTCTATCAACTCGGCCTATTTACTTACACAAGCCTTTGTTTTAATTTATATTTTTGAAAATTTTAAATACTAAAAGTTATTTCCTGGTCTGAACGAACACTGTACATGTTCATAAGCGTTATTCTATTTCGATCTAGTTTCACACTCAGAAATTATTTTTTGTTTTTTCATATACATACAAATTCCTCATTTCCTCACTCTAAGTTGTATTTGCACATAAACTTCTGCATAAACCACAGACGCTCATGTTATTTCATCACCCTAAATATCACTATCCTATCCGTATGCAACTATTCATCTCTCCCAACCAAATCCTTCTTCTTCCCCTTCTTTGCCGACAAAGTTCTGCACAGCCATAAACTTCTGCGTAAACCACAGACACTTATATTGTAAATTTCTCTTAAATTTATACCAATTCGTAAAAGTTTGATCTCTTACAATACAAATTCTACTTCTTCCCCTTCTTCACCGACAGAGTTCTGCACAGCCATAAACTTCTGAGTACACCACAGACGCTCATACTGTAGCATTTCTCTTCATTTCACTCCAATATGTAAACCTTCATCTTTCACAATACATCCTTAATCACTTCCCCACGGCCAACGTTAACCCTCTGTGTACACCACAGACGCTTATTCCGTGTCTGTATAAAGCAATTAACTCTCACAAAATACATATATATTTTATCCTTCTTTTCTTCTTAACGGAGAAACAACTCATAAGTCAGAACATAGGATAATACTTATACAACCCTCACTCTGTTTCTCTTTACATTATTTTGTACGTTTCTACGAATTGAGATGAAGAGCAACAACACACAGAGAAAACAATCGTTGACCGTTACGAAAACCGTAACTGCCAACTCAGTCTTACATATACGAGGGGCGTTCAATATATTCTCGGTATCGAAATGAAGGAAAATGTGAATTGAATTTAATTTTTTTTTTATTTTTCAATATAATCTCCCTTAACATCAATGCATTTGTTACGTCTTGAGATAAGCTTTTCTAAAAAAAAATAAATTTCCTCTTTCTCTGCAAAATACCCATTTATTGCCGACTTGAGTTCTTCATCATCCGAAAATCTTTTCCCACGAAGACATTTTTCCAAATCCGGAAACAGGAAATAATCACAAGAGGCAAGGTCTGAAGTATAGGGTGGGTGTTGGATTTCTTCGAAACCACAATCTCGCGCATCAGCCTTGGAAACTCGCGCCATGTGAACAGGAGCGTTGTCATGAAGAAGCAACACACCCCCTGCGAGTTTACCCCGTCTTTTCTTTTTAATTTCCTCCCGCAAATAATGCAAAGTGGAAGCGTGGGATGTGGCGTTGATGGTTTCACTTTTTTTTTGAACTCAATGAGCAAGATTCCCTTTGAGTCCCAAAAATCTGTGGCCATGAGTTTCCCGGCAGACGGAGTGACTTTAAACTTCTTCGGGGGGTCTGTTCCTTTTGTATGCCACTGCATGGACTCTTGTTTGCTTTCAGGGTCATAGTGGTGGACCCATGTTTCATTACCAGTAGCAATTCGATCCATAACACCGTCCGCGATCTCACTTTTTTCTGAGGCGCTGTGAGCATTCGTGGCAACCACCTTGCACTGAACTTTGAAAGGTTAAGATGGGCATGAAAAATGGTGTGAATGGTACCAATTGAAAGCTTGGTGATCTCTGCCATCATTTTCACCTTTATTCGGGCATCCTCATAACAAGTTTTTCGACTTCTTTGATGCTTTCTCCCGTACAAGCAGTAGCCGGGGCGCCGGAGCGGGGGTCGTCTTCAATGCTCTCTCTGCCTCTCTTGAACTCACTTGACCACTTTTGCACAGTTGAAGGTGCGGAACCCTTGTAAACAGCCACCATCTCTTCATGAATCATGAAACCATCCGCTTAGACAAATTTTGGCATACTCTTTCCAACATTTCGGCCGGTATCTCACGAATAAATGCTTCAATATTGTCAACTGAAGCGGGCTTGCCTGTATAGCCATGAGCTTTAGCATAGCCCCACAAAAACTAGTCTAAAGGCGTTAAATCGCACGATCTAGGTGGCCAATTGACCGGTCCCAACCGTGAAATAAAATGTTCACCGAACTCGCCTCTCAATAAGTCCATTGTTGCGCGTGCTGTGTGGCATGTGGCACCGTCTTGTTGATACCACATGTCATGCAAGTCAAGCTCTTGCATTTTGGGCAAAAAAATGAGCTTCGTCACGAACACAATTTTTCGCGCGATGAACTTTCTTAACAGAGCACGCATTTTGACAATAAAAGTAAATAAAGTGTTGCCAAAAAGATTATAGCTAAAAAATCACCCTTTATTTAATTATTAGAAATTTACTTTGTAGAACGATCTCTTTATTCAAGTGATACTCATACTACCACTTTACTTTTGAACATAATCTTCAACTCCACATTTCTATACTCTTTTAATCATTAAAATAAATATTTTTACACACTTCCCTTTTGGATTTATCCCACTTCTGATTTTATTACAGAAATATTAAAAAAAAGAACTTATTAAATACGTTTTACTTATTTATTAGTTGTCACACAATATTCTTCAACCTTCTTCTTCAGCGTTGACGTTGAGAATGGTTCTCTCTCCTGTTGGTGTTGCCGGTCTCTCTTTCCTCCCCCGAGTTGCCGTGATGTCCACACAACTGGGTTCGATCACTGTATTATGACGAATGAAACACTAAATTTCACTATTCACCATATATTATTTTGCAAACACTGATTTAATTCTTATACATTATTACACTTTAAAAGTCACTATTACTTTACTACTGCACAAAACTCTTTGCTGCCTTTCAGGCTGAACTCATTAACACTTTGAACGCTATAAAATCCCAAACTGCACTGTACTAAGCAGTTTGGCCATGATGCAAAATTTGCTCCCAGTCCTTGTTCAGTCCCTTTCTAGTTAGAGCTACTTCTACAAACTCGGGCTTTTGACAGTTGTGAAACAATTTTCTTTTTTTGGTAGTGATTTTTCATGGTTGGGAGGCCAAAGCAATTGTTTATGTACGTAATCGATTGTTTTTGAGATTGTATGTAAAATGATTGCATTAAATAACGTTCTAATGGATTTATGTGTATTCGTATTGTTGTGATATAGGTAAAATGCATTGTGTAGTGTAGGTGTAAAAACGAAGCGACGCACCAACGTCACATTAGCGGCGTTCACACTCAACAATTGGTCGCGACGATTTGCTTGGCGACAAATTTGTGCTTAGCCTTCACACACAAAAGATGTTGACAGACTTCAGCTTTGAGAGAAACTTCGAAGTGTTTGCATATAATGGAGGCCTGTGCACTGTTTTCTGTTTCACTTATTGGTGAAAATGAGGAAGAAGTTAGGACGATTTTGTGTGAAACTTTCTATAAAGCAAAGAAATAATTTATCTTTCCTAAAAGAAATTAATAAAATTCATTGATTCATTCAGTTTGGTTTATTCAGTAGCAGATATAATACAAATGATATATAACAAATGAGTGCTTAGAGAATTAGGTTGTTCCTTTACATATATTTCAATATAATTCAATTTAAGTAAATACAAAATTACAGGAGGAAAGCTACAGACAAAACCTCCTATTTATAACACTTAAAACTTAAGTATTGCCACAGTCCCCTGTATGTCTTAATTTCACAATAGAAGTTATAGGCACATCAAGTATTAAGTATTGATGTATTGACTTATAATTATAAGTTCATTACTGGAGTGCAAACAACTAAGAAGGAATTTTTCATAATATTCATTAATTTTTGTGGATATTAAGCTAACATTGCACTTGTCATGTAGGAGTTTGGTGGGATAGTCCCTAAGCAAGCCCAACATAATTTTTAAAACTTTATTTTGGCAGCGTTGCAATTTGTTTATGTGTGTTTTGGCACTGTTGTGCCATATAGTTGTCCCATATAGTAAAACGGATTGGAAAATAGTTTTGAAGAGTACAAACATGTTTTTAGAGTTAAGCTGTGAACTTTTACAGATGAAAGGATATAGGATTCTAATAATTTTATAAATTTTGCCGACAGTTTGATGTATGGTGCCTGAACGTAAGCTTGCTATCTAGGATTATGCCCAGATACTTTCCGCTGCCTGACCATTCAATCTCCGCAGAATCTAATTTTAAATTTGTATCGGACAGAAATATTTTTACACACTTCCCTTTTGGATTTATCCCACTTCTGATTTTATTACAGAAATATTAAAAAAAGAACTTATTAAATACGTTTTACTTATTTATTAGTTGTCACACAATATTCTTCAACCTTCTTCTTCAGCGTTGACGTTGAGAATGGTTCTCTCTCCTGTTGGTGTTGCCGGTCTCTCTTTCCTCCCCCGAGTTGCCGTGATGTCCACACAACTGGGTTCGATCACTGTATTATGACGAATGAAACACTAAATTTCACTATTCACCATATATTATTTTGCAAACACTGATTTAATTCTTATACATTATTACACTTTAAAAGTCACTATTACTTTACTACTGCACAAAACTCTTTGCTGCCTTTCAGGCTGAACTCATTAACACTTTGAACGCTATAAAATCCCAAACTGCACTGTACTAAGCAGTTTGGCCATGATGCAAAATTTGCTCCCAGTCCTTGTTCAGTCCCTTTCTAGTTAGAGCTACTTCTACAAACTCGGGCTTTTGACAGTTGTGAAACAATTTTCTTTTTTTGCTAGTGATTTTTCATGGTTGGGAGGCCAAAGCAATTGTTTATGTACGTAATCGATTGTTTTTGAGATTGTATGTAAAATGATTGCATTAAATAACGTTCTAATGGATTTATGTGTATTCGTATTGTTGTGATATAGGTAAAATGCATTGTGTAGTGTAGGTGTAAAAACGAAGCGACGCACCAACGTCACATTAGCGGCGTTCACACTCAACAATTGGTCGCGACGATTTGCTTGGCGACAAATTTGTGCTTAGCCTTCACACACAAAAGATGTTGACAGACTTCAGCTTTGAGAGAAACTTCGAAGTGTTTGCATATAATGGAGGCCTGTGCACTGTTTTCTGTTTCACTTATTGGTGAAAATGAGGAAGAAGTTAGGACGATTTTGTGTGAAACTTTCTATAAAGCAAAGAAATAATTTATCTTTCCTAAAAGAAATTAATAAAATTCATTCATTCATTCAGTTTGGTTTATTCAGTAGCAGATATAATACAAATGATATATAACAAATGAGTGCTTAGAGAATTAGGTTGTTCCTTTACATATATTTCAATATAATTCAATTTAAGTAAATACAAAATTACAGGAGGAAAGCTACAGACAAAACCTCCTATTTATAACACTTAAAACTTAAGTATTGCCACAGTCCCCTGTATGTCTTAATTTCACAATAGAAGTTATAGGCACATCAAGTATTAAGTATTGATGTATTGACTTATAATTATAAGTTCATTACTGGAGTGCAAACAACTAAGAAGGAATTTTTCATAATATTCATTAATTTTTGTGGATATTAAGCTAACATTGCACTTGTCATGTAGGAGTTTGGTGGGATAGTCCCTAAGCAAGCCCAACATAATTTTTAAAACTTTATTTTGGCAGCGTTGCAATTTGTTTATGTGTGTTTTGGCACTGTTGTGCCATATAGTTGTCCCATATAGTAAAACGGATTGGAAAATAGTTTTGAAGAGTACAAACATGTTTTTAGAGTTAAGCTGTGAACTTTTACAGATGAAAGGATATAGGATTCTAATAATTTTATAAATTTTGCCGACAGTTTGATGTATGGTGCCTGAACGTAAGCTTGCTATCTAGGATTATGCCCAGATACTTTCCGCTGCCTGACCATTCAATCTCCGCAGAATCTAATTTTAAATTTGTATCGGACAGAAATATTTTTACACACTTCCCTTTTGGATTTATCCCACTTCTGATTTTATTACAGAAATATTAAAAAAAGAACTTATTAAATACGTTTTACTTATTTATTAGTTGTCACACAATATTCTTCAACCTTCTTCTTCAGCGTTGACGTTGAGAATGGTTCTCTCTCCTGTTGGTGTTGCCGGTCTCTCTTTCCTCCCCCGAGTTGCCGTGATGTCCACACAACTGGGTTCGATCACTGTATTATGACGAATGAAACACTAAATTTCACTATTCACCATATATTATTTTGCAAACACTGATTTAATTCTTATACATTATTACACTTTAAAAGTCACTATTACTTTACTACTGCACAAAACTCTTTGCTGCCTTTCAGGCTGAACTCATTAACACTTTGAACGCTATAAAATCCCAAACTGCACTGTACTAAGCAGTTTGGCCATGATGCAAAATTTGCTCCCAGTCCTTGTTCAGTCCCTTTCTAGTTAGAGCTACTTCTACAAACTCGGGCTTTTGACAGTTGTGAAACAATTTTCTTTTTTTGCTAGTGATTTTTCATGGTTGGGAGGCCAAAGCAATTGTTTATGTACGTAATCGATTGTTTTTGAGATTGTATGTAAAATGATTGCATTAAATAACGTTCTAATGGATTTATGTGTATTCGTATTGTTGTGATATAGGTAAAATGCATTGTGTAGTGTAGGTGTAAAAACGAAGCGACGCACCAACGTCACATTAGCGGCGTTCACACTCAACAATTGGTCGCGACGATTTGCTTGGCGACAAATTTGTGCTTAGCCTTCACACACAAAAGATGTTGACAGACTTCAGCTTTGAGAGAAACTTCGAAGTGTTTGCATATAATGGAGGCCTGTGCACTGTTTTCTGTTTCACTTATTGGTGAAAATGAGGAAGAAGTTAGGACGATTTTGTGTGAAACTTTCTATAAAGCAAAGAAATAATTTATCTTTCCTAAAAGAAATTAATAAAATTCATTCATTCATTCAGTTTGGTTTATTCAGTAGCAGATATAATACAAATGATATATAACAAATGAGTGCTTAGAGAATTAGGTTGTTCCTTTACATATATTTCAATATAATTCAATTTAAGTAAATACAAAATTACAGGAGGAAAGCTACAGACAAAACCTCCTATTTATAACACTTAAAACTTAAGTATTGCCACAGTCCCCTGTATGTCTTAATTTCACAATAGAAGTTATAGGCACATCAAGTATTAAGTATTGATGTATTGACTTATAATTATAAGTTCATTACTGGAGTGCAAACAACTAAGAAGGAATTTTTCATAATATTCATTAATTTTTGTGGATATTAAGCTAACATTGCACTTGTCATGTAGGAGTTTGGTGGGATAGTCCCTAAGCAAGCCCAACATAATTTTTAAAACTTTATTTTGGCAGCGTTGCAATTTGTTTATGTGTGTTTTGGCACTGTTGTGCCATATAGTTGTCCCATATAGTAAAACGGATTGGAAAATAGTTTTGAAGAGTACAAACATGTTTTTAGAGTTAAGCTGTGAACTTTTACAGATGAAAGGATATAGGATTCTAATAATTTTATAAATTTTGCCGACAGTTTGATGTATGGTGCCTGAACGTAAGCTTGCTATCTAGGATTATGCCCAGATACTTTCCGCTGCCTGACCATTCAATCTCCGCAGAATCTAATTTTAAATTTGTATCGGACAGAAAGCACGATTTCCTGATTGGTAAACCAGACCGCTTGTGTTTTCGCCGGATTTAATTTAATTTTCCATTTCTTTAAATGTTTACCAACTATATTAAGTAAATTTTGCAATCGATTACATACGTCTTGGAAATATACGCCGGAAGAGAATATAGCTGTGTCATCAGCAAATATAGCGAGCTTAACGTTTTCCCCCAGATTTGGAATATCTGCAAGAAAAAGATTGAATAAAGTTGAGGAACCAACGAACAAATATTTCCCATGTTTACAGAGAATTTTCTATTTCTTATAAAATCTTGAATGATTTTGATGAGAGCAACTGGAAAGTTGAGGCGATATATTTTATGAATTAAAGCATCATGCCATACAGTGTAGAATGCTTTTTCAACGTCTAGCGTCGACTCTTTAGCTACACGTTTTTGTAAAATATGTCTTTTGACTCTAAAGACTTGATGTGAGGTTGTGTGACCGCTTCTGAAACCAAATTGATACGCAGGAAGGATATCGCTTTCAGAAATGTGAAGTTTTAGCTTTTCTTTGATAATCTTTTCTAAGATTTTGCCTAGTGAACTGAGTAAGCTAATAGGACGATAGTTGGATGGATTGTCCTTCGGTTTGCTTGGTGATGGGGATTACTTTAGCAAATTTCCAGATTGTGGGGAAGAAACTAAGTTTCAGGCAGGAGTTATAAATTAGAGTAAGGTAAACGATACCTTTATTAGGGAGGTTTTTAATTAGGCGGTTTCTAATATTGTCTAGCCCTGGCGATTTATTTGCCTTCAAACTTGAATTATTAAAAATGTTTTGTTTAGTACATAGGGGATATTTTTGATTTCTGACAAAGACTCTTGTACTTCTCTTTCAGTTGCGAAGTCGCTAAGGTGGGAAGATGACAGATGATTGCTACTAAAGGTTGAGGCAAAGCAGTCAGCTTTTTCTTTTGCAGTCAGATACTGTTTGTTGTTTATTTTAAGTGGGTGAATATTACAACATTTCTTTTTTATTTCTTTTGTTATTTTCCAAAATTCCAGACTTACTCTCTTGAAGGATGATAAAAGAGTGTTCCATCTATCATTTCTAAATTTTGAAATTTCGTCACTAATCATTATGTTTAAATATTTTACATTTACTGCAAAACAAGCTAGTCTATGACGAATCCATTTCCTTCTTTGAACGTTTCTTGGTTTAATCAAGTACCGGATATAAGCCGGAATAACGGTTTTTTGGATATCGACATTTCGTTTCCTAGGCACTGAAGCGTCTGCAGCTCGTTTTATGGTAGACACCTAATTGTTGACTAGATAATCAACTTGAACTGGAGAATTGACTTGGGAAAAATTAAGACTGAGGTTTAAATCTTTGTTGACAGCATTTTTATAGGTAACCCAATTTGCCTTGGAATAGTTGTAATGGAATAGGTTTGTCATAAGGCTCACAGAATTTATTTGGATGACTACTGGTAGGTGGTCTGAACCTAAGTTGTTCAATGTCTTAGGATTCTAGCAGTGACTGCTAATGTTGGTAATAAAGAGGTCCAATGTTGAGGGATTACCTTTAGAAAGTGGAGGAACATATGTTGGGCTTGGAGGATATAGTAGATCGAAACGATTATGTGCTGACATTGAATTGTAGAGTATATTACCCCACGTATTGGCACATAGACAGCCCCAAGAACGGTTACGACAGTTGAGATCACCTCCTTTTAAAATCTTACCCCTTAATCTGAGAAGCTTATTTAAGTCTGAGTTGAAATGAGTCCTTTTAAATACGGATCTATTTCCTCCTGGGAAATAGGCAGAAAGGATACTTAGTGTTGTGTTATCAGACAGAAAAACTTCAATGCCAATAGCTTATATTACTCTTAGGTGAAAACTAGAGAGTAGGGTATGTTGAATACATTTTTTCACGACGATGGCAACACCACCTCTACTTGTGTGTTGTCTGTTTAGGTGATAAAAAATAAAATTCGGATGATGCACAGTTTGATCTGTTTTAAGCCATGTTTCTTTGACTAGTGCAATGTCAGCTTTTTCTATTAAGAGAAAATCAAAGAATTCAATTTGTTTACTAAGGACGCTCTTGAAATTGCTTTGCTTTGGAGCGGCAAAATTAAATGAAAAATTTCAACTGAAAGGCCACTATTTTAAGAAACACTATTACCTGGCATGAACGTTTGTCTGCAATTCTAAGATTCTTAGCAATAGGAACAATTTACGCCGATTTAGCACTAGTTTTGCTGAATCCGCAAAATCTACTAAATTCCTTTAACATTTTATTTTTGTATTATCCACTTTTATATTTTCTACCTCTGAAAATTAACTATACTGTTACGTTTAGTCGAAATGCGTCTCCGTAAAATTAATTAAATTGTCCACACAACTGGGTTCGATCACTGGATTGTGACGAATGAAACACTAAAGTTCACTATTCACGATAAGCACGAATTTATTTTGCAAACACTGATTTAATTCTTATACATTATTACACTTTAAAAATAACTATTACTTTACTACTGCACAAAACTCTTTTCTGCCTTTCAGGCTGAACTCATTAACACTTTGAAGGCTATAAAATCCCAAACTGCACTGTACTAAGCAGTTTGGCCATGATGCAAAATTTGCTCCCAGTCCTTGTTCAGTTCTGGGTAGAGCTACTTCTACAAACTCGGGCTTTTGACAGTTGTGAAACAATTTTCTTTTTTTGCTAGCGATTTTTCATTGTTGGCAGGCTAAAGCAATTGTTTATGTACGTAATCGATTGTTTGTAGCGATTGTATGTGAAATGATTGCGTTAAAGAACGTTTTAATGGATTTACGTGAATTCTTATTG
Organism: Eristalis tenax; assembly: GCA_905231855.2. Taxonomy (NCBI): domain Eukaryota; kingdom Metazoa; phylum Arthropoda; class Insecta; order Diptera; family Syrphidae; genus Eristalis; species Eristalis tenax. The sequence continues at coordinate 82,127,740 of HG993124.1, read as the reverse complement.
TTGTGATATAGGTAAAATGGTTCAGCGTTATGTTGTGTAGGTTGAAAAATGAAGCGACGCACCAAAGACACATTAGCGGCGTTCACACTCAACAATTTGCCGCGACGATTTGCTTGGCGACAAATTTTTGCTTAGCGTTTACACAGAAAAGATTTTGACATACTTCAGCTTTGAGAGAAACTTCGAAGTGTTTGCATATAATGGAGGACTGTGCACTGCTTTCTGTTTCACCTATTGGTGAAAATGAGGAAGAAGTTAGGACGATTTTGGGTGAAACTTTCTATAAAGCAAAGAAATAATTTATCTTTCCTAAAACAATTAAATGAAATTCATTCATTCATTCAGTTTGGTTTATTCAGTAGCAGATACATAACAAATGAGTATTTAGAGAATTAGGTTGTTCCTTTAATATATTTCAATATAATTCAATTTAAGTAAATACAAAATTACAGGAGGATAGCTACAGACAAAACCTCCTATTTATAACACTTAAAACTAAAGTATTGCCATAGTCCCCTGTATGTCTTAATTTCACAATAGAAGTTATAAGCACATCAAGTATTAAGTATTGATTGGATTAATTATAAGTTCATTACTGGAGTGCAAACAACTAAGAAGGAATTTTTCATAATATTCATTAATTTTTGTGGATATTAAGCTAACATTGCACTTGTCATGTAGGAGTTTGGTGGGATAGTCCCTAAGTAAGCCCAACATAATTTTTAAAACTTTATTTTGGCAGCGTTGCAATTTGTTTATGTGTGTTTTGGCACTGTTGTGCCAAACAGGGGCACCATATAGTAAAACGGATTGGAAAATAGTTTTGAAGAGTACAAACATGTTTTTAGAGTTAAGCTGTGAACTTTTACAGATGAAAGGATATAGGATTCTAATAATTTTATTAATTTTGCCGACAGTTTTTGATGTATGGTGCCTGAACGTAAGCTTGCTATCTAGGATTATGCCCAGATACTTTCTGCTATCTGACCATTCAATCTCCGCAGAATCTAATTTTAAATTTGTATCGGACAGAAAGCACGATTTCCTGATTGGTAAACCAGACCGCTTGTGTTTTCGCCGGATTTAATTTAATTTTCCATTTCTTTAAATGTTTACCAACTATATTAAGTAAATTTTGCAATCGATTACATACGTCTTGGAAATATACGCCGGAAGAGAATATAGCTGTGTCATCAGCAAATATAGCGAGCTTAACGTTTTCCCCCAGATTTGGAATATCTGCAAGAAAAAGATTGAATAAAGTTGAGAAACCAACGAACAAATATTTCCCATGTTTACAGAGAATTTTCTATTTCTTATAAAATCTTGAATGATTTTGATGAGAGCAACTGGAAAGTTGAGGCGATATATTTTATGAATTAAAGCATCATGCCATACAGTGTCGAATGCTTTTTCAACGTCTAGCGTCGACTCTTTAGCTACACGTTTTTGTAAAATATGTCTTTTGACTCTAAAGACTTGATGTGAGGTTGTGTGACCGCTTCTGAAACCAAATTTTTAAGTCTGTGAATATTACAACATTTCTTTTTTATTTCTTTTGTTATTTTCCAAAATTCCAGACTTACTCTCTTGAAGGATGATAAAAGAGTGTTCCATCTATCATTTCTAAATTTTGAAATTTCGTCACTAATCATTATGTTTAAATATTTTACATTTACTGCAAAACAAGCTAGTCTATGACGAATCCATTTCCTTCTTTGAACGTTTCTTAGTTTAGTCAAGTACCGGATATAAGCCGGAAGAACAGTTTTTTGGATATCGACATTTCGTTTCCTAGGCACTGAAGCGTCTGCAGCTCGTTTTATGGTAGACACCAAATTGTTGACTAGATAATCAACCTGAACTGGAGAATTGACTTGGGAAAAATTAAGACTGAGGTTTAAATATTTGTTGACAGCTTTTTTATAGGTAATCCAATTTGCCTTGGAATAGTTGTAATGGAATAGGTTTGTCATAAGGCTCACAGAATTTATTTGGATGACTACTGGTAGGTGGTCTGAACCTAAGTTGTTCAATGTCTTAGGATTCGAGCAGAGACTGCTAATGTTGGTAATAAAGAGGTCCAATGTTGAGGGATTACCTTTAGAAAGTGGAGGAACATATGTTGGGCTTGGAGGCTATAGTAGATCGAAACGATTATGTGATGACGTTAAATTGTAGAGTATATTAACCCACGTATTGGCACATAGACAGCCCCAAGAACGGTTACGACAGTTGAGATTACATCCTTTTAAAATCTTACCCCTTAATCTGAGAAGCATATTTAAGTCTGAGTTGAAATGAGTCCTTTTAAATACGGAAATATTTCCTCCTGGGAAATAGGAAGAAAGGATACTCAGTGTTGTGTTATCAGACAGAAAAACTTCAATGCCAATAGCTTATATTACTCGTAGGTGAAAACTAGAGAGTAGGGTATGTTGAATACATTTTTTCACGACGATGGCAACACCACCTCTACTTGTGTGTTGTCTGTTTAGGCGATAAAAAATAAAATTCGGATGATGCACAGTTTGATCTGTTTTAAGCCATGTTTCTTTGACTAGTGCAATGTCAGATTTTTCTTTTAAGAAAAAAGAATTCAATTTGTTTACTAAGGATGCTCTTGAAATTGCTCTGCTTTGGAGCGGCAAAATTAAATGAAAAATTTCAACTGAAAGGCCACTATTTTAAGAGACACTATTACCTGGCATGAACGTTTGTCTGCAATTCTAAGATTCTTAGCAATAGGAACAATTTACGCCGATTTAGCACTAGTTTTGCTGAATCCGCAAAATCCACTAAATTCCTTTAACACTTTATTTTTGTATTATCCACTTTTATATTTTCTACCTCTGGAAATTGACTATATTGTTACGTTTGGTCGAAATGAGTCTACGTATATTAAAGAAATATTAAAAGAATGGACTTATTAAATACGTTTTACTTAATTACGTTTTACAATTTTCTTTAACCTTCTTCTTCAGCGTAGACGTTGGGAATGGTTCTCTCTCCTGTTGGTGTTGCCGGTCTCTCTTTCCTTCCCCGTGTTGTAGTGATGTCACAGTCGTCCATCCTGACTTCTTCGATACCCTCATCGAGGTTTGGTTCGAGAGTAATCCATTTTTTTATTCCATCGGCTGCCCATGGTATCTGTCATTAAGTAGGACAGTCGTTATGATGTAAGGGCACTTATATCTTGGCTCTAATTTACGGGATGTTCCGGTGCTGTTAGGACTGTCGTTCAAATCATCACAAGGTCTCCTTTGTTGTACCTTTTGGCGCCTCGATGCTTTAGGTCGTGTTGTTCCTTATGCTTACGTTGTGCTTGAGTTATTCTATCTGCCCCTTCTCTGCGTATCTGGTCAAGATCTTGTCGTTTTTGGTTAAGCTGTACGCCTGCTGCTAATGCTTCTTGTAGTGGATCTTTTGGAATGTATCCCATCATCATTTGGTGTGCAGTCCTTCCAATGGCTTCATTATAGGTGTTGTTTATTCCCCATTGTACGATTTTAATTTTCTCGTCCCACTTGGTCTCGTCTTCTATCGTTGCGAGTAATGCGTTGAGTATGGTTCGGTTGTATCGCTCGACCTGTCCGTTGGCTCGTGGCGTTTTTGTTGCATTCTTCACATCCGTTATCGATCTACTTTTCGTAGACTCTTCAAATGCCTTCGAAGTAAATGATGTTCCCTGGTCTGTGATTAAGCGTCTTGGTGTTCCGAACATTAAAAACGTTTCTGTCAAAAAATTTATTACTGGTTTAGTTTGCGTATTCGGTAAGGCCTATATTTGAAAGCGTCAACAAGTTCGATGACATAAGTATTACCCTTAGTGGATTTGATAAAAGGTCCCAAATGATCTATATGTATTGTATCAAATGGTACCTCTTTTTTTTCGATTGGATACAATTCTCCTCTAGGTTGTGTACTTTTCTTTGCATAGGCGCACTCCACACATGTTTTATGGTTTTCTGCTCCGAGATATGTCCGAGTTCATCATGACTATACCTCTAGACTCGATTTCGAACCCCTTTTGGAACAAATAGCTTGAGCTGATTGTTGACCTTAAGATATAGTCTTCCTTCTTGCAGGTCATAGTCCGTATGAATTTGTTGTTCTATTTCATTCTCCGGTTTTTTGTTTAGGACGGTTGATATTTTGGCTATTTCTTCATCTTGCAATTGAAAAGAATAGATCCAATCCTCGTCCGAAATATGAACTTGGAGTACATTCATGTCCACGACATCCGTTTCCTTTGCGGGCTTATTGGGTTTCCGAGAGAGTGCATCGGCATGTTCCATCAGTTTTCCGGAGCGGTGTTTGATCTCATATTGATATTCCAACATCCGCATCCACCATTTCGCGATCCGAGCCTTTTTCATGGCTGTTTTACGACTATAGTAAGCCACTGGATACTGCATATTTTTCCCTTCTCTCTGCATCAATATACCAGCTAGTCCCTTGCTGCTTGCATCTGTATGCAACTCATGTTGCGCCCGGTTGTTAAAGAGTGTCAACACTGGTTGATTGATAAGAGATCTTTTCAGCTGTTCGAAAGACTTTTGTTGCTCCCTTCCCCAGGCAAATTCGTTTCTCTTTTTTCTTAGATCGGTCAAAGGTCGTTCGATGAGTGAATAATTTTTAACGAATTTTCGAAAGTAGCTGGTTAGGCCTACGAATTGTCTTACTTCCCGTTCATTTGTGGGCTCCTGAAAGTTTTTACAGCCAACGTTTTTCCTCTGCCTGGCTTAATTGTATTCTCTTTCACTTCATGGCCCAAGTATTCGATCTCAGTTTTGAAGAAGCAACACTTTTTAAGATTTAAAGTTAATTTTGCTTCTAAAAGTAACGTCAGAAACCTTTCTGGTTTTTGATTTTCCTCCTTGATTGAATTAGAAGGAATGACCACTTCATCCATAAAGCAAACCACGAGATCAGGTTTTATTTTCCGGGCTATGTTGTTCATCATCTTCTGGAACACTGCCGGAGCATTAGTAAGGCCAAATGAAACTGTAGTGAACTCGTAAAGCCCACCTAGAGTAATGAATGCTGTGAAGTGTATGTGTTCAGGTTTAATTGGAATCTGGTAATATCGTGATGCCAGATCCAGTACTGTAAAATATTTGTATCCTTGCAAGTCGTTCAACAGTTCGTCAACAGATGGCATCGGATATCGTATTTTCTTTGTTATTCGATTTAGTCCTCTGTAGTCGACACACAATCTATCTTCGCTATTTCTTTTCTTCACTAGTATCACCGGCGACGAATAATTAGAAGATGATTCCCTGATTATACCGTTCGTCAACATTTTCTCGATCAGTGCTTGCAGAGTCAGTCTTTTAGCATAAGTTACTTTGTTTGGACCAAACTGCATCGGATCGTTCTTTTCGAGCTTAATCTCCATTTGAACCTGATCTGTTCGCCCCAGCTCACTTTGGTTCATTGCAATACACTTTCAGTATTTGGTTATTAACTTCAGCAGCGCCTCCGGGTCTGCTTCTTCGCTAATTTGAAGGTCTTCTTGTGTCAGCACTTGTAATTTATCTTTCCCACTTGCTTCAGAGAGGTGATCTTTTTCTTCATTTATTCGATTGACAGTAAGATTATTTCTCCTTTTTTGAATCATACACCTGGAATGGCAGAGTATATCCTTTCCAATGAGGATCGGTTCTGGAATAAGATCGTCTTGCACTATGAGAGCGTTTACTGGAAATTCAGACCCGTCCACTGCAATTTTACATACGGCACTTTCTTGCACGTGATAAAGTCCGCCTCCAAATGTGATGTTTTCCTTTTAGATGCCCACATTCAGCGTTCTTGCTACTCCGTTTGTGATTATTGTTCGCTCGCTTCCCGAATCAAGTAATGCCATAAATTCATTTTCTTTGATCTTAACTAGCTTCTTGTAACAATCTATTTGGGGTTTCTTCTGTATCAAGTTGATCATAAATCTTTTTTCTGGTTTATTGTCTCTTGCAGATTTGGGGGTTGCGTTGTTGTCTCTATTGCTTGGGTATAGTCGTTTTCTTCCTTGCTGACACTCTCTAGCATAGTGCCGTGTTTGTTGGCAATTGTAGAAAATTGGTGGATTTCGTTGGGGTGGTGGTTTCGAAGTCTGTGTTGTTTGTCCATATTGTTTATTCGGTGGGTGCCATTTCGGTCTTTCATAATTTGGTTGCTGATTATAATTCAATGTTCTTAATACTCCGGAACCAGATCCACGAGTATTACTTTTAATGTTTTCGCACCATTTCACCTTGTCGATGAGTTCGGCTATGTTAGCAAAGTTCCCGATTGCTAAATTTAAAGTTAGGTGTGGATTGTTTAACCCCGTCAGGATGTATTGCATTATTGTTTTGTCGGAAAGGCTTATACGCTTCCCCAACATGTTCATCTCAAAGCAATAGCCCTCGATCGTTTCGTTTTGCCTTCGAATTCTTTTCGACAATCGCTAGTGGACATCCATCTCGCTGAGTTGATGGGGAGAGTTTTCTTTGAGTCATTTAGCCAATTGTGATCAACTCCCGGATACTTCATGTGCAGTATCCCACCAATATCTTGCAGGACTATGCATCTTTGATGCCGCCGCCATTAGCCCGTTCATTCCAGTCGCATATATTTGCCAAAGTTTCAACCCGCTGGATCCAAGTCTCCGCAGACAATGATGTAACACCTCCAGGAGAGAATGATGGTAAAGCATCTACTTTTTGCTTGTTCATAGTCTCGGTACTCCTACCTCCTACTTCCTCTATCTGTCTCAGCTTTTCGACAATGTCTCGCTCTTTTCTGAGTAGGTTTCTTTCGTTTTCAAGCAATTGCCTTTCGCGCCTTATAATGTCCCATTCTCTTTCCCTTAGCTGTTGATCGTCCACTGTACCTGTCTCGGATAAGGTTAGTACATCGCCTTCACCTTCGGTTGAGCACCGCGCTCCGTTTGGAAGCTCTTCTGTGTGATGTGAATTTTCTGCGGTCTGCCCTGAAACAAGATCTCCCTTCTCCTTGTCAACTCCGTTATTCGCTTAATCAAAGTCATCTTTGTTCCGGAAATGGACAGCCCTCTGTTTCTAAGCTCGCTTTTTGAAATTAAATTTTATAATAATTGAAATTATTTTATTTTAAAAATAGATACTATTTCATTGCAATCGACTTTTGAGAGAGTACCTTTCTATCAACTCGGCCTATTTACTTACACAAGCCTTTGTTTTAATTTATATTTTTGAAAATTTTAAATACTAAAAGTTATTTCCTGGTCTGAACGAACACTGTACATGTTCATAAGCGTTATTCTATTTCGATCTAGTTTCACACTCAGAAATTATTTTTTGTTTTTTCATATACATACAAATTCCTCATTTCCTCACTCTAAGTTGTATTTGCACATAAACTTCTGCATAAACCACAGACGCTCATGTTATTTCATCACCCTAAATATCACTATCCTATCCGTATGCAACTATTCATCTCTCCCAACCAAATCCTTCTTCTTCCCCTTCTTTGCCGACAAAGTTCTGCACAGCCATAAACTTCTGCGTAAACCACAGACACTTATATTGTAAATTTCTCTTAAATTTATACCAATTCGTAAAAGTTTGATCTCTTACAATACAAATTCTACTTCTTCCCCTTCTTCACCGACAGAGTTCTGCACAGCCATAAACTTCTGAGTACACCACAGACGCTCATACTGTAGCATTTCTCTTCATTTCACTCCAATATGTAAACCTTCATCTTTCACAATACATCCTTAATCACTTCCCCACGGCCAACGTTAACCCTCTGTGTACACCACAGACGCTTATTCCGTGTCTGTATAAAGCAATTAACTCTCACAAAATACATATATATTTTATCCTTCTTTTCTTCTTAACGGAGAAACAACTCATAAGTCAGAACATAGGATAATACTTATACAACCCTCACTCTGTTTCTCTTTACATTATTTTGTACGTTTCTACGAATTGAGATGAAGAGCAACAACACACAGAGAAAACAATCGTTGACCGTTACGAAAACCGTAACTGCCAACTCAGTCTTACATATACGAGGGGCGTTCAATATATTCTCGGTATCGAAATGAAGGAAAATGTGAATTGAATTTAATTTTTTTTTTATTTTTCAATATAATCTCCCTTAACATCAATGCATTTGTTACATCTTGAGATAAGCTTTTTTAAACCCGAAAAAAAAAATAAATTTCCTCTTTCTCTGCCAAATACCCATTTATTGCCGACTTGAGTTCTTCATCATCCGAAAATCTTTTTCCACGAAGACATTTTTTCAAATCCGGAAACAGGAAATAATCACTAGGGGCAAGATCTAAACTATAGGGTGGGTGTTGGATTTCTTCGAAACCACAATCTCGCGCAGCAGCCTTGGAAACTCGCGCCATGTGAACAGGAGCGTTGTCATGAAGAAGCAACACACCCGCTGCGAGTTTACCCCGTCTTTTCTTTTTAATTTCCTCCCGCAAATAATGCAAAGTGGAAGCGTGGGATGTGGCGTTGATGGTTTCACTTTTTGTTTGTACTCAATGAGCAAGATTCCCTTTGAGTCCCAAAAAACGGTGGCCATGAGCTTCCCGGCAGACGGAGTGACTTTAAACTTCTTCGGGGGGTCTGTTCCTTTTGTATGCCACTGCATGGACTCTTGTTTGCTTTCAGGGTCATAGTGGTGGACCCATGTTTCATTACCAGTAGCAATTCGATCCATAACACCGTCCGCGATCTCACTTTTTTCTGAGGCGCTGTGAGCATTCGTGGCAACCACCTTGCACTGAACTTTGAAAGGTTAAGATGGGCATGAAAAATGGTGTGAATGGTACCAATTGAAAGCTTGGTGATCTCTGCCATCATTTTCACCTTTATTCGGGCATCCTCATAACAAGTTTTTCGACTTCTTTGATGCTTTCTCCCGTACAAGCAGTAGCCGGGGCGCCGGAGCGGGGGTCGTCTTCAATGCTCTCTCTGCCTCTCTTGAACTCACTTGACCACTTTTGCACAGTTGAAGGTGCGGAACCCTTGTAAACAGCCACCATCTCTTCATGAATCATGAAACCATCCGCTTAGACAAATTTTGGCATACTCTTTCCAACATTTCGGCCGGTATCTCACGAATAAATGCTTCAATATTGTCAACTGAAGCGGGCTTGCCTGTATAGCCATGAGCTTTAGCATAGCCCCACAAAAACTAGTCTAAAGGCGTTAAATCGCACGATCTAGGTGGCCAATTGACCGGTCCCAACCGTGAAATAAAATGTTCAACGAACTCGCCTCTCAATAAGTCCATTGTTGCGCGTGCTGTGTGGCATATGGCACCGTCTTGTTGATACCACATGTCATGCAAGTCAAGCTCTTGCATTTTAGGCAAAAAAATGAGCTTCGTCGGGAACACAATTTTTCGCGCGATGAACTTTCTTAACAGAGCACGCATTTTGATAATAAAATTAAATAAAGTGTTGCCAAAAAGATTATAGCTAAAAAATCACCCTTTATTTAATTATTAGAAATTTACTTTGTAAAACGATCGCTTTATTCAAGTGATACTCATACTACCACTTTACTTTTGAACATAATCCACATTTCTATACTCTTTTAATCATTAAAATAAATATTTTTACACACTTGCGTTGAGTCGGTCTCTCTTTCCTTCCCCGAGTTGCCGTGATGTCCACACAACTGGGTTCGATCACTGTATTATGACGAATGAAACACTAAATTTCACTATTCACCATATATTATTTTGCAAACACTGATTTAATTCTTATACATTATTACACTTTAAAAATAACTATTACTTTACTACTGCACAAAACTCTTTGCTGCCTTTCAGGCTGAACTCATTAACACTTTGAACGCTATAAAATCCCTAACTGCGCTGTATTAAGCAGTTTGGCCATGATGCAAAATTTGTTCCCAGTCCTTGTTCAGTCCCTTTCTAGTTAGAGCTTCTTCAACAAACTCGGGCTTTTGACAGTTGTGAAACAATTTTCTTTTTTTGCTAGTGATTTTTCATGGTTGGGAGGCCAAAGCAATTGTTTATGTACCTAATCGTTTGTTTGTAGAGATTGTATGTAAAATGATTGCGTTAAATAACGTTCTAATAGATTTATGTGTATTCTTATTGTTGTGATATAGGTAAAATGCTTCAGCATTGTGTTGTGTAGGTGGAAAAACGAAGCGACGCAAAGACGTCACATTAGCGGCGTTAAAATGCGTGCTCAGCGTTCACACACAAAAGAAGTTGACAGACTTCAGCTTTGAGAGAAACTTCAAAGTGTTTGCATATAATGGAGGACTGTGCACTGCTTTCTGTTTCACCTATTGGTGAAAATGAGGAAGAAGTTAGGACGATTTTGGGTGAAACTTTCTTTCCTAAAACAATTAAATGAAATTCATTCATTCATTCAGTTTGGTTTATTCAGTAGCAGATATATAACAAATGAGTGTTTAGAGAATTAGGTTGTTCCTTTACTATATTTCAATATAATTCAATTTAAGTAAATACAAAATTACAGGAGGATAGCTACAGACAAAACCTCCTATTTATAACACTTAAAACTAAAGTATTGCCACAGTCCCCTGTATGTCTTAATTTCACAATAGAAGTTATAGGCACATCAAGTATTAAGTATTGATTGGATTAATTATAAGTTCATTACTGGAGTGCAAACAACTAAGAAGGAATTTTTCATAATATTCATTAATTTTTGTGGATATTAAGCTAACATTGCACTTGTCATGTAGGAGTTTGGTGGGATAGTCCCTAAGTAAGCCCAACATAATTTTTAAAACTTTATTTTGGCAGCGTTGCAATTTGTTTATGTGTGTTTTGGCACTGTTGTGCCAAACAGGGGCACCATATAGTAAAACGGATTGGAAAATAGTTTTGAAGAGTACAAACATGTTTTTAGAGTTAAGCTGTGAACTTTTACAGATGAAAGGATATAGGATTCTAATAATTTTATTAATTTTTTCGACAGTTTTTGATGTATGGTGCCTGAACGTAAGCTTGCTATCTAGGATTATGCCCAGATACTTTCTGCTATCTGACCATTCAATCTCCGCAGAATCTAATTTTAAATTTGTATCGGACAGAAAACACGATTTCCTGCGATTGGTAAACTAGACCGCTTGTGTTTTCCCCGGATTTAATTTAATTTTCCATTTCTTTAAATCTTTACCAACTATATTAAGTGAATTTTGCAATCGATTGCATACGTCTTGGAAATATTCGCCGGAAGAAATATAGCTGTGTCATCAGCAAACATAGCGAGCTTAACGTTTTACCCCAGATTTGGAATATCTGCAAGAAAAAGATTGAATAAAGTTGAGGAACGCCGAATAGTATTTACTGCTCCAACGAACAAATATTTCCTATGTTTACAAAGAATTTTCTATTTCTTATAAAATCTTGAATGATTTTGATGAGAGCAACTGGAAAGTTGAGGCGATATATTTTATGAATTAAAGCATCATGCCATACAGTGTCGAATGCTTTTTCAACGTCTAGCGTCGACTCTTTAGCTACACGTTTTTGTAAAATATGTCTTTTGACTCTAAAGACTTGATGTGAGGTTGTGTGACCGCTTCTGAAACCAAATTGATACGCAGGAAGGATATCGCTTTCAGAAATGTGAAGTTTTAGCTTTTCTTTGATAATTTTTTCTAAGATTTTGCCTAGTGAACTGAGTAAGCTAATAGGACGATAGTTGGATGGATTGTCCTTCGGTTTGCTTGGTGATGGGGATTACTTTAGCAAATTTCCAGATGGTGGGGAAGAAACTAAGGTTCAGGCAGGAGTTATAAATTAGAGTAAGGTAAACGATACCTTTATTAGGGAGGTTTTTAATAAGACGGTTTCTAATATTGTCTAGCCCTGGCGATTTATTTGCCTTCAAACTTGAATTATTAAAAATGTTTTGTTTAGTACATAGGGGATATTTTTGATTTCTGATAAAGACTCTTGTACTTCTCTTTCAGTTGCGAAGTCGCTAAGGTGGGAAGATGACAGATGATTGCTACTAAAGGTTGAGGCAAAGCAGTAAGCTTTTTCTTTTGTTGTCAGATACAGTTTGTTGTTTATTTTAAGTGGGGGAATATTACAACATTTCTTTTTTATTTCTTTTGTTATTTTCCAAAATTCCTTGAAGGATGATAAAAGAGTGTTCCATCTATCATTTCTAAATTTTGAAATTTCGTCACTAATCATTATGTTTAAATATTTGACATTTACTGCAAAACAAGCTAGTCTATGACGAATCCATTTCCTTCTTTGAACGTTTCTTAGTTTAATTAAGTACCGGATATAAGCCGGAAGAACAGTTTTTTGGATATCGGCATTTCGTTTCCTAGGCACTGAAGCGTCTGCAGCTCGTTTTATGATAGACACCAAATTGTTGACTAGATAATCAACTTGAACTGGAGAATTGACTTGGGAAAAATTAAGACTGAGGTTTAAATCTTTGTTGACAGCTTTTTTATAGGTAATCCAATTTGCCTTGGAATAGTTGTAATGGAATAGGTTTGTCATAAGGCTCACAGAATTTATTTGGATGACTACTGGTAGGTGGTCTGAACCTAAGTTGTTCAATGTCTTAGGATTCTAGCAGAGACTGCTAATGTTGGTAATAAAGAGGTCCAATGTTGAGGGATTACCTTTAGAAAGTGGAGGAACATATGTTGGGCTTGGAGGATATAGTAGATCGAAACGATTATGTGCTGACATTGAATTGTAGAGTATATTACCCCACGTATTGGCACATAGACAGCCCCAAGAACGGTTACGACAGTTGAGATCACCTCCTTTTAAAATCTTACCCCTTAATCTGAGAAGCTTATTTAAGTCTGAGTTGAAATGAGTCCTTTTAAATACGGATCTATTTCCTCCTGGGAAATAGGCAGAAAGGATACTCAGTGTTGTGTTATCAGACAGAAAAACTTCAATGCCAATAGCTTATATTACTCTTAGGTGAAAACTAGAGAGTAGGATATGTTGAATACATTTTTTCACGACGATGGCAACACCACCTCTACTTGTGTGTTGTCTGTTTAGGCGATAAAAAATAAAATTCGGATGATGCACAGTTTGATCTGTTTTAAGCCATGTTTCTTTGACTAGTGCAATGTCAGCTTTTTCTTTTAAGAGAAAATCAAAGAATTCAATTTGTTTACTAAGGACGCTCTTGAAATTGCTTTGCTTTGGAGCGGCAAAATTAAATGAAAAATTTCAACTGAAAGGCCACTATTTTAAGAAACACTATTACCTGGCATGAACGTTTGTCTGCAATTCTAAGATTCTTAGCAATAGGAACAATTTACGCCGATTTAGCACTAGTTTTGCTGAATCCGCAAAATCTACTAAATTCCTTTAACATTTTATTTTTGTATTATCCACTTTTATATTTTCTACCTCTGAAAATTAACTATACTGTTACGTTTAGTCGAAATGCGTCTCCGTAAAATTAATTAAATTGTCCACACAACTGGGTTCGATCACTGGATTGTGACGAATGAAACACTAAAGTTCACTATTCACGATAAGCACGAATTTATTTTGCAAACACTGATTTAATTCGTATACATTATTACACTTTAAAAATAACTATTACTTTACTACTGCACAAAACTCTTTGCTGCCTTTCAGGCTGAACTCATTAACACTTTGAAGGCTATAAAATCCCAAACTGCACTGTACTAAGCAGTTTGGCCATGATGCAAAATTTGCTCCCAGTCCTTGTTCAGTTCTGGGTAGAGCTACTTCTACAAACTCGGGCTTTTGACAGTTGTGAAACAATTTTCTTTTTTTGCTAGCGATTTTTCATTGTTGGCAGGCTAAAGCAATTGTTTATGTACGTAATCGATTGTTTGTAGCGATTGTATGTGAAATGATTGCGTTAAAGAACGTTTTAATGGATTTACGTGAATTCTTATTGTTGTGATATAGGTAAAATGGTTCAGCGTTATGTTGTGTAGGTTGAAAAATGAAGCGACGCACCAAAGACACATTAGCGGCGTTCACACTCAACAATTTGCCGCGACGATTTGCTTGGCGACAAATTTTTGCTTAGCGTTTACACAGAAAAGATTTTGACATACTTCAGCTTTGAGAGAAACTTCGAAGTGTTTGCATATAATGGAGGACTGTGCACTGCTTTCTGTTTCACCTATTGGTGAAAATGAGGAAGAAGTTAGGACGATTTTGGGTGAAACTTTCTATAAAGCAAAGAAATAATTTATCTTTCCTAAAACAATTAAATGAAATTCATTCATTCATTCAGTAGCAGATATATAACAAATGAGTGTTTAGAGAATTAGGTTGTTCCTTTACTATATTTCAATATAATTCAATTTAAGTAAATACAAAATTACAGGAGGATAGCTACAGACAAAACCTCCTATTTATAACACTTAAAACTAAAGTATTGCCACAGTCCCCTGTATGTCTTATTTTCACAATAGAAGTTATAGGCACATCAAGTATTAAGTATTGATTGGATTAATTATAAGTTCATTACTGGAGTGCAAACAACTAAGAAGGAATTTTTCATAATATTCATTAATTTTTGTGGATATTAAGCTAACATTGCACTTGTCATGTAGGAGTTTGGTGGGATAGTCCCTAAGTAAGCCCAACATAATTTTTAAAACTTTATTTTGGCAGCGTTGCAATTTGTTTATGTGTGTTTTGGCACTGTTGTGCCAAACAGGGGCACCATATAGTAAAACGGATTGGAAAATAGTTTTGAAGAGTACAAACATGTTTTTAGAGTTAAGCTGTGAACTTTTACAGATGAAAGGATATAGGATTCTAATAATTTTATTAATTTTTTCGACAGTTTTTGATGTATGGTGCCTGAACGTAAGCTTGCTATCTAGGATTATGCCCAGATACTTTCTGCTATCTGACCATTCAATCTCCGCAGAATCTAATTTTAAATTTGTATCCGACAGAAAACACGATTTCCTGCGATTGGTAAACCAGACCGCTTGTGTTTTCCCCGGATTTAATTTAATTTTCCATTTCTTTAAATCTTTACCAACTATATTAAGTGAATTTTGCAATCGATTGCATACGTCTTGGAAATATTCGCCGGAAGAAATATAGCTGTGTCATCAGCAAACATAGCGAGCTTAACGTTTTACCCCAGATTTGGAATATCTGCAAGAAAAAGATTGAATAAAGTTGAGGAACGCCGAATAGTATTTACTGCTCCAACGAACAAATATTTCCTATGTTTACAGAGAATTTTCTATTTCTTATAAAATCTTGAATGATTTTGATGAGAGCAACTGGAAAGTTGAGGCGATATATTTTATGAATTAAAGCATCATGCCATACAGTGTCGAATGCTTTTTCAACGTCTAGCGTCGACTCTTTAGCTACACGTTTTTGTAAAATATGTCTTTTGACTCTAAAGACTTGATGTGAGGTTGTGTGACCGCTTCTGAAACCAAATTGATACGCAGGAAGGATATCGCTTTCAGAAATGTGAAGTTTTAGCTTTTCTTTGATAATTTTTTCTAAGATTTTGCCTAGTGAACTGAGTAAGCTAATAGGACGATAGTTGGATGGATTGTCCTTCGGTTTGCTTGGTGATGGGGATTACTTTAGCAAATTTCCAGATGGTGGGGAAGAAACTAAGGTTCAGGCAGGAGTTATAAATTAGAGTAAGGTAAACGATACCTTTATTAGGGAGGTTTTTAATAAGACGGTTTCTAATATTGTCTAGCCCTGGCGATTTATTTGCCTTCAAACTTGAATTATTAAAAATGTTTTGTTTAGTACATAGGGGATATTTTTGATTTCTGATAAAGACTCTTGTACTTCTCTTTCAGTTGCGAAGTCGCTAAGGTGGGAAGATGACAGATGATTGCTACTAAAGGTTGAGGCAAAGCAGTAAGCTTTTTCTTTTGTTGTCAGATACAGTTTGTTGTTTATTTTAAGTGGGGGAATATTACAACATTTCTTTTTTATTTCTTTTGTTATTTTCCAAAATTCCGGACTTACTGTCTTGAAGGATGATAAAAGAGTGTTCCATCTATCATTTCTAAATTTTGAAATTTCGTCACTAATCATTATGTTTAAATATTTTACATTTACTGCAAAACAAGCTAGTCTATGACGAATCCATTTCCTTCTTTGAACGTTTCTTAGTTTAATCAAGTACCGGATATAAGCCGGAAGAACAGTTTTTTGGATATCGACATTTCGTTTCCTAGGCACTGAAGCGTCTGCAGCTCGTTTTATGGTAGACACCAAATTGTTGACTAGATAATCAACTTGAACTGGAGAATTGACTTGGGAAAAATTAAGACTGAGGTTTAAATCTTTGTTGACAGCATTTTTATAGGTAATCCAATTTGCCTTGGAATAGTTGTAATGGAATAGGTTTGTCATAAGGCTCACAGAATTTATTTGGATGACTACTGGTAGGTGGTCTGAACCTAAGTTGTTCAATGTCTTAGGATTCTAGCAGAGACTGCTAATGTTGGTAATAAAGAGGTCCAATGTTGAGGGATTACCTTTAGAAAGTGGAGGAACATATGTTGGGCTTGGAGGATATAGTAGATCGAAACGATTATGTGCTGACGTTGAATTGTAGAGTATATTACCCCACGTATTGGCACATAGACAGCCCCAAGAACGGTTACGACAGTTGAGATCACCTCCTTTTAAAATCTTACCCCTTAATCTGAGAAGCTTATTTAAGTCTGAGTTGAAATGAGTCCTTTTAAATACGGATCTATTTCCTCCTGGGAAATAGGCAGAAAGGATACTCAGTGTTGTGTTATCAGACAGAAAAACTTCAATGCCAATAGCTTATATTACTCTTAGGTGAAAACTAGAGAGTAGGGTATGTTGAATACATTTTTTCACGACGATGGCAACACCACCTCTACTTGTGTGTTGTCTGTTTAGGCGATAAAAAATAAAATTCGGATGATGCACAGTTTGATCTGTTTTAAGCCATGTTTCTTTGACTAGTGCAATGTCAGCTTTTTCTTTTAAGAGAAAATCAAAGAATTCAATTTGTTTACTAAGGATGCTCTTGAAATTGCTCTGCTTTGGAGCTGCAAAATTAAATGAAAAATTTCAACTGAAAGGCCACTATTTTAAGAGACACTATTACCTGGCATGAACATTTGTCTGCAATTCTAAGATTCTTAGCAATAGGAACAATTTACGCAGATTTAGCACTAGTTTTGCTGAATCCGCAAAATCCACTAAATTCCTTTAACACTTTATTTTTGTATTATCCACTTTTATATTTTCTACCTCTGGAAATTGACTATATTGTTACGTTTGGTCGAAATGAGTCTACGTATATTAAAGAAATATTAAAAGAAAGGACTTATTAAATACGTTTTACTTAATTACGTTTTACAATTTTCTTTAACCTTCTTCTTCAGCGTAGACGTTGGGAATGGTTCTCTCTCCTGTTGGTGTTGCCGGTCTCTCTTTCCTTCCCCGTGTTGTAGTGATGTCACAGTCGTCCATCCTGACTTCTTCGATACCCTCATCGAGGTTTGGTTCGAGAGTAATCCATTTTTTTATTCCATCGGCTGCCCATGGTATCTGTCATTAAGTAGGACAGTCGTTATGATGTAAGGGCACTTATATCTTGGCTCTAATTTACGGGATGTTCCGGTGCTGTTAGGACTGTCGTTCAAATCATCACAAGGTCTCCTTTGTTGTACCTTTTGGCGCCTCGATGCTTTAGGTCGTGTTGTTCCTTATGCTTACGTTGTGCTTGAGTTATTCTATCTGCCCCTTCTCTGCGTATCTGGTCAAGATCTTGTCGTTTTTGGTTAAGCTGTACGCCTGCTGCTAATGCTTCTTGTAGTGGATCTTTTGGAATGTATCCCATCATCATTTGGTGTGCAGTCCTTCCAATGGCTTCATTATAGGTGTTGTTTATTCCCCATTGTACGATTTTAATTTTCTGGTCCCACTTGGTCTCGTCTTCTATCGTTGCGAGTAATGCGTTGAGTATGGTTCGGTTGTATCGCTCGACCTGTCCGTTGGCTCGTGGCGTTTTTGTTGCATTCTTCACATCCGTTACGATCTACTTTTCGTAGACTCCTTCGTAGACGCCTTCGAAGTAAATGATGTTCCCTGGTCTGTGATTAAGCATCTTGGTGTTCCGAACATTAAAAACGTTTCTGTCAAAAAATTTATTACTGGTTTAGTTTGCGTATTCGGTAAGGCCTATATTTGAAAGCGTCAACAAGTTCGATGACATAAGTATTACCCTTAGTGGATTTGATAAAAGGTCCCAAATGATCTATATGTATTGTATCAAATGGCACCTCTTTTTTTTCGATTGGATACAATGCTCCTCTAGGTTGTGTACTTTTCTTTGCATAGGCGCACTCCACACATGTTTTATGGTTTTCTGCTCCGAGATATGTCCGAGTTCATCATGACTATACCTCTAGACTCGATTTCGAACCCCTTTTGGAACAAATAGCTTGAGCTGATTGTTGACCTTAAGATATAGTCTTCCTTCTTGCAGGTCATAGTCCGTATGAATTTGTTGTTCTATTTCATTCTCCGGTTTTTTGTTTAGGACGGTTGATATTTTGGCTATTTCTTCATCTTGCAATTGAAAAGAATAGATCCAATCCTCGTCCGAAATATGAACTTGGAGTACATTCATGTCCACGACATCCGTTTCCTTTGCGGGCTTATTGGGTTTCCGAGAGAGTGCATCGGCATGTTCCATCAGTTTTCCGGAGCGGTGTTTGATCTCATATTGATATTCCAACATCCGCATCCACCATTTCGCGATCCGAGGAATTAGTTCTTTCTTTTTCATGGCTGTTTTACGACTATAGTAAGCCACTGGATACTGCATATTTTTCCCTTCTCTCTGCATCAATATACCAGCTAGTCCCTTGCTGCTTGCATCTGTATGCAACTCATGTTGCGCCCGGTTGTTAAAGAGTGTCAACACTGGTTGATTGATAAGAGATCTTTTCAGCTGTTCGAAAGACTTTTGTTGCTCCCTTCCCCAGGCAAATTCGTTTCTCTTTTTTCTTAGATCGATGAGTGAATAATTTTTAACGAATTTTCGAAAGTAGCTGGTTAGGCCTACGAATTGTCTTACTTCCCGTTCAT
The DNA here is from genome assembly GCA_905231855.2 of Eristalis tenax. Classification (NCBI taxonomy): domain Eukaryota; kingdom Metazoa; phylum Arthropoda; class Insecta; order Diptera; family Syrphidae; genus Eristalis; species Eristalis tenax. Next base: position 82,108,624 of record HG993124.1, on the reverse strand, counting down.
TTGTGGGCTCCTGAAAGTTTTTACAGCCAACGTTTTTCCTCTGCCTGGCTTAATTGTATTCTCTTTCACTTCATGGCCCAAGTATTCGATCTCAGTTTTGAAGAAGCAACACTTTTTAAGATTTAAAGTTAATTTTGCTTCTAAAAGCAACGTCAGAAACCTTTCTGGTTTTTGATTTCCCTCCTTGATTGAATTAGAAGGAATGACCACTTCATCCATAAAGCAAACCACGAGATCAGGTTTTATTTTCCGGGCTATGTTGTTCATCATCTTCTGGAACACTGCCGGAACATTAGTAAGGCCAAATGTAGTGTACTCGTAAAGCCCACCTAGAGTAATGAATGCTGTGAAGTGTATGTTTTCAGGTTTAATTGGAATCTGGTAATATCGTGATGCCAGATCCAGTACTGTAATCCTTGTATCCTTGCAAGTCGTTCAACTGTTCGTCAACAGATGGCATCGGGTATCGTATTTTCTTTGTTATTCGATTTAGTCCTCTGTAGTCGACTATCTCCGGCATTTCTTTTTTTCACTAGTATCACCGGCGACGAATAATTAGAAGATGATTCCCTTATTATACCGTTCGTCAACATTTTCTCGATCAGTGCTTGCAGAGTCAGTCTTTTAGCATAAGTTACTTTGTTTGGACCAAACTGTATCGGATCGTTCTTTTCGAGCTTAATCTCCATTTGAACCTGATCTGTTCGCCCCAGCTCACTTTGGTTCATTGCAATACACTTTCGGTATTTGGTTATTAACTTCAGCAGCTCCTCCGGGTCTGCTTCTTCGCTAATTTGAAGGTCTTCTTGTGTCAGCACTTGTAATTTATCTTTCCCACTTGCTTCAGACAAGTAAGATTGACAGTAAGATTATTTCTCCTTTTTTGAATCATAAACCTGGAATGGCAGAGTATATCCTTTCCAATGAGGATCGGTTCTGGAATAAGATCGTCTTGCACTATGAGAGCGTTTACTGGAAGTTCAGACCCGTCCACTGCAATTTTGCATTCGGCGCTTTCTTGCAGAGATGTTTTCCTTTTTGATGCCCACATTTAGCGTTCTTGCTACTTCTTTAGTGATCATTGTTCGCTCGCTTCCCGAATCAAGTAATGCCATAAATTCATTTTCTTGGATCTTAACTAGCTTCTTGTTACAATCTATTTGGGGGTTCTTGTGTATCAAGTTAATCATAAATCTTTTTTCTGGTTTATTGTCTCTTGCAGATTGGGGTGTTGCGTTGTTGTCTCTATTGCTTGGGTATAGTCGTTTTCTTCCTTGCTGACACTCTCTAGCATAGTGCCGTGTTTGTTGGCAATTGTAGAAAATTGGTGGATTTCGTTGGGGTGGTGGTTTCGAAGTCTGTGTTGTTTGTCCATATTGTTTATTCGGTGGGTGCCATTTCGGTCTTTCATAATTTGGTTGCTGATTATAATTCAATGTTTTTAATACTCCGGAACCAGATCCACGAATATTACTTTTAATGTTTTCGCACCATTTCACCTTGTCGATGAGTTCGGCTATGTTAGCAAAGTTCCCGATTGCTAAATTTTAGGTGTGGATTGTTTAACCCCGTCAGGATGTATTGCATTATTGTTTTGTCGGAAAGGCTTATACGCTTCCCCAACATGTTCATCTCAAAGCAATAGCCCTCGATCGTTTCGTTTTGCCTTCGAATTCTTTTCGACAATTGCTGGTGGACATCTATTTCGCTGAGTTGATGGGGAGAGTTTTCTTTGAGTCATTTAGCCAATTGTGACCAACTCCCGGATACTTCTTGTGCAGTATCCCACCAATATCTTGCGGGACCATCCATCTTTGATGCCGCCGCCATAAGCAATGCCCGTTCATTCCAGTCGTATATATTTGCTAAAGTTTCAATCCGCTGGATCCATGTCTCCGCAAACAATGATGTTACACCTCCAGGAGAGAATGATGGTAAAGCATCTGCTATGTCTTTGATGCTGCAGTTTATTTTTTGCTTGTTCATAGTCTCGGTACTCCTACCTCCTACTTCCTCTATCTGTCTCAGCTTTTCGACAATGTCTCGCTCTTTTCTGAGTAGGTTTCTTTCGTTTTCAAGCAATTGCCTTTCGCGCCTTATAATGTCCCATTCTCTTTCCCTTAGCTGCTGATCGTCCACTGTACCTGCCTCGGATAAGGTTAGTACATCGCCTTCACCTTCGGTTGAGCACCGCGCTCCGTCTGGAAGCTCTTCTGTGTGATGTGAATTTTGTGCGGTCTGCCCTGAAACAAGATCTCCCTTCTCCTTGTCAAACTCCGTTATTCGCTTAATCAAAGTCATCTTTGTTCCGGAAATGGACAGCCCTCTGTTTTTAAGCTCGCTTTTTGAAAATAAATTTTATAATAATTGAAATTATTTTATTTTAAAAATAGATACTATTTCATTGCAATCGACTTTTGAGAGAGTATCTTTCTATCAACTCGGCCTATTTACTTACACAAGCCTTTGTTTAAATTTATATTTTAAATACTAAAAGTTATTTCCTGGTCTGAATGAACACTGTACATGTTCATAAGCGTCATTCTATTTCGATCTAGTTTCACACTCAGAAATATTTTTTTGTTTTTTCATGTACATACAAATTCCTCATTTCCTCACTCTAAGTTGTATTTGCACATAAACTTCTGCGTAAACCACAGACGCTCATACTGTAGCATTTCTCTTCATTTCACTCTATTATGTAAAGCTTCATCTTTCACAATACATCCCTAATCGTAATAATGTATAAAGCAATTAACTCTCACAAAATACATATATATTTTATCCTTCTTTTCTTCTTAACGGAGAAACAACTCATAAGTCACAACATAGGATAATACTTATACAAGCCTCACTCTGTTTCTCTTTACATTATTTTGTACGTTTCTACGAATTGAGATGAAGAGCAACAACACACAGAGAAAACAATCGTTGACCGTTACGAAAACCGTAACTGCCAACTCAGTCTTACATATACGAGGGGCGGTATCTAACATTTCGGCCGGTATCTCACGAATAAATGCTTCAATATTGTCAACTGAAGCGGGCTTGCCTGTATAGACATGAGCTTTAACATAGCCCCACAAAAAATAGTCTAAAGGCGTTAAATCGCACGATCTAGGTGGCCAAATGGCCGGTCCCGAACGTGAAATAAAATGTTCAACGAACTCGCCTCTCAATAAGTCCATTGTTGCGCGTGCTGTGTGGCATGTGGCACTGTGTGGCATTTTGGGCAAAAAAATGAGCTTCGTCACGAACACAATATTTCGCGCGATGAACTTTCTTAACAGAGCACGCATTTTGATAATAAAATTAAATAAAGTGTTGCCAAAAAGATAATAGCTAAAAAATCACCCTTTATTTAATTATTAGAAATTTACTTTGTAAAACGATCGCTATATTCAAGTGATACTCATACTACCACTTTACTTTTGAACATAATCCACATTTCTATACTCTTTTAATCATTAAAATAAATATTTTTACACACTTCCCTTTTGGATTTATCCCACTTCTGATTTTATTACAGAAATATTAAAAAAAAGAACTTATTAAATACGTTTTACTTACTTATTAGTTGTCACACAATATTCTTCAACCTTCTTCTTCAGCGTTGACGTTGAGAATGGTTCTCTCTCCTGTTGGTGTTGCCGGTCTCTCTTTCCTCCCCCGAGTTGCCGTGATGTCCACACAACTGGGTTCGATCACTGTATTATGACGAATGAAACACTAAATTTCACTATTCACCATATATTATTTTGCAAACACTGATTTAATTCTTATACATTATTACACTTTAAAAGTCACTATTACTTTACTACTGCACAAAACTCTTTGCTGCCTTTCAGGATGAACTCATTAACACTTTGAACGCTATAAAATCCCAAACTGCACTGTACTAAGCAGTTTGGTCATGATGCAAAATTTGCTCCCAGTCCTTGTTCAGTCCCTTTCTAGTTAGAGCTACTTCTACAAACTCGGGCTTTTGACAATTTTCTTTTTTTGCTAGTGATTTTTTATTGTTGGCAGGGTAAAGCAATTGTTTATGTACGTAATCGATTGTTTGTAGAGATTGTATGTAAAATGATTGCGTTAAATAAAGTTCTAATGGATTTATGTGTATTCTTATTGTTGTGATATAGGTAAAATGCTTCAGCATTGTGTTGTGTAGGTGGAAAAACGAAGCGACGCACCAACGTCTAATTAGCGGCGTTAAAATTTGAGCTCAGCGTTCACACACAAAATATGTTGACAGACTTCAGCTTTGAGAGAAACTTCGAAGTGTTTGCATATAATGGAGGACTGTGCACTGTTTTCTGTTTCACCTATTGGTGAAAATGAGGAAGAAGTTAGGACGATTTTGGGTGAAACTTTCTATAAAGCAAAGAAATAATTTATCTTTCCTAAACAATTAAATGAAATTCATTCATTCATTCAGTTTGGTTTATTCAGTAGCAGATATATAACAAATGAGTGTTTAGAGAATTAGGTTGTTCCTTTACATATATTTCAATATAATTCAATTTAAGTAAATACAAAATTACAGACAAAACCTCCTATTTATAACACTTAAAACTAAAGTATTGCCACAGTCCCCTGTATGTCTTAATTTCACAATAGAAGTTATAGGCACATCAAGTATTAAGTATTGATTGGATTAATTATAAGTTCATTACTGGAGTGCAAACAACTAAGAAGGAATTTTTCATAATATTCATTTAATAAATTTCATTTTGATGTATGGTGCCTGAACGTAAGCTTGCTATCAAGGATTATGCCCAGACACTTTCCGCTGTCTGACCATTCAATCTCCGCAGAATCTAATTTTAAATTTGTATCGGGCAGAAAACACGATTTCCTGCGATTGGTAAACCAGAACGCTTGTGTTTTATCCGGACTTAATTTAATTTTCCATTTTTTTAAATGTTTACCAACTATATTAAGTGAATTTTGCAATCGATTGCATACGTCTTGGAAATATACGCCGGAAGAGAATATAGCTGTGTCATCAGCAAACATAGCGAGCTTGACGTTTTCCCCCAGGTTTGGAATATCTGCAAGAAAAAGATTGAATAAAGTTGAGGAACCAACGAACAAATATTTCCCATGTTTACAGAGAATTTTCTATTTCTTATAAAATCTTGAATGATTTTGGTGAGAGCAACTGGAAAGTTGAGGCGATATATTTTATGAATTAAAGCATCATGCCATACAGTGTCGAATGCTTTTTCAACGTCTAGTAGCATAAGACGCGTCGACTCTTTAGCTACACGTTTTTGTAAAATATGTTTTTTGACTCTAAAGACTTGATGTGAGGTTGTGTGACCGCTTCTGAAACCAAATTGATACGCAGGAAGGATATCGCTTTCAGAAATGTGAAGTTCTAGCTTTTCTTTGATAATCTTTTCTAAGATTTTGCCTAGTGAACTGAGTAAGCTAATAGGACGATAGTTGGATGGATTGTCCTTCGGTTTGCTTGGTTTAGAAATGGGGTTTACTTTAGCAAATTTCCAGATGGTGGGGAAGAAACTAAGTTTCAGGCAGGAGTTATAAATTAGAGTAGGTAAACGATACCTTTATTAGGGAGGTTTTTAATTAGACGGTTTCTAATATTGTCTAGCCCTGGCGATTTATTTGCCTTCAAACTTGAATTATTGAAACTGTTTTGTTTAGTCCAAAGGGGATATTTTTGATTTCTGATAAAGACTCTTGTACTTCTCTTTCAGTTGCGAAGTCGCTAAGGTGGGAAGATGACAGGTGATTGCTACTAAAGGTTGAGGCAAAGCAATCAGTTTTTTCTTTTGTTGTCAGATACAGTTTGTTGTTTATCTTAAGTGGGGGAATATTACAACATTTCTTTTTTATTTCTTTTGTTATTTTCCAAAATTCCGGACTTACTGTCTTGAAGGATGATAAAAGAGTGTTCCATCTATCATTTCTAAATTTTGAAATTTCGTCACTAATCATTATGTTTAAATATTTGACATTTACTGCAAAACAAGCTAGTCTATGACGAATCCATTTCCTTCTTTGAACGTTTCTTAGTTTAATCAAGTACCGGATATAAGCCGGAAGATCGGTTTTTTGGATATCGACATTTCGTTTCCTAGGCACTGAAGCGTCTGCAGCTCGTTTTATGGTAGACACCAAATTGTTGACTAGATAATCAACTTGAACTGGAGAATTGACTTGGGAAAAATTAAGACTGAGGCTTAAATCTTTGTTGACAGCTTTTTATAGGTAACCCAATTTGCCTTGGAATAGTTGTAATGGAATAGGTTTGTCATAAGGCTCACAGAATTTATTTGGATGACTACTGGTAGGTGGTCTGAACCTAAGTTGTTCAATGTCTTAGGGTTCTAGCAGAGACTGCTAATGTTGGTAATAAAGAGGTCCAATGTTGAGGGATTACCTTTAGAAAGTGGAGGAACATATGTTGGGCTTGGAGGATATAGTAGATCGAAACGATTATGTGCTGACATTGAATTGTAGAGTATATTACCCCACGTATTGGCACATAGACAGCCCCAAGAACGGTTACGACAGTTGAGATCACCTCCTTTTAAAATCTTACCCCTTAATCTGAGAAGCTTATTTAAGTCTGAGTTGAAATGAGTCCTTTTAAATACGGACCTATTTCCTCCTGGGAAATAGGCAGAAAGGATACTCAGTGTTGTGTTATCAGACAGAAAAACTTCAATGCCAATAGCTTATATTACTCTTAGGTGAAAACTAGAGAGTAGGATATGTTGAATACATTTCACGACGATGGCAACACCACCTCTACTTGTGTGTTGTCTGTTTAGGCGATAAAAAATAAAATTCGGATGATGCACAGTTTGATCTGTTTTAAGCCATGTTTCTTTGACTAGTGCAATGTCAGCTTTTTCTTTTAAGAGAAAATCAAAGAATTCAATTTGTTTACTAAGGACGCTCTTGAAATTGCTTTGCTTTGGAGCGGCAAAATTAAATGAAAAAATTCAACTGAAAGGCCACTATTTTAAGAAACACTATTACCTGGCATGAACGTTTGTCTGCAATTCTAAGATTCTTAGCAATAGGAACAATTTACGCCGATTTAGCACTAGTTTTGCTGAATCCGCAAAATCTACTAAATTCCTTTAACATTTTATTTTTGTATTATCCACTTTTATATCTTCTACCCCTGAAAATTAACTATACTGTTACGTTTAGTCGAAATGCGTCTCCGTAAAATTTATTAAATTGTCCACACAACTGGGTTCGATCACTGGATTATGACGAATGAAACACTAAAGTTCACTATTCACGACATGCCCGTATTTATTTTGCAAACACTGATTTAATTCGTATACATTATTACACTTTAAAAATCACAATTACTTTACTATTGCACAAAACTCTTTGCTGCCTTTCAGGCTGAACTCATTAACACTTTGAACGCTATAAAATCCCAAACTGCACTGTACTAAGCAGTTTGGCCAAACTCGCCTTTGATAGTTGTGAAACAATTTTCTTTTTTTGCTAGCGATTTTTCATTGTTGGCAGGCTAAAGCAAATGTTTATGTACGTAATTTATTATTTGTAGAGATTGTATGTGAAATGATTGCGTTAAATAACGTTTTAATGGATTTACGTGTATTCTTATTGTTGCGATACAGGTAAAATGCTTCAGCATTGTGTTGTGTAGGTGGAAAAACTAAGCGACGCACCAACGTCACATTAGCGGCGTTTACACTCAACAATTTGCTTGGCGACAAATTGGTGCTTAGCGTTCACACACAAAACATGTTGACAGACTTCAGCTTTGAGAGAACTTCGAAATGTTTGCATATAATGGATGACTGTACACTGTTTTCTGTTTCACTTATTGGTGAAAATGAGGAAAAAGTTAGGACGATTTTGGATAAAACTTTCTATAAAGCAAAGAAATAATTTATCTTTCCTAAAACAATTAAATGTAAAACTTCAACCAAAAAAACAACTAAATTTCAAAACCAATTTCAAAAACATAGCGAAAAGTTGAGACAAAACAAGTTGAAAAAATTCAGTTGAGCTAGGTATTGTATTGTATGTCAAAATAAAATTCAATTTCGATAGGTTTCTAGAAGCAAAAACACGAAAATGTATAGAAATCTGTACTACAATCTTATGCAATCGAACTTATCCGCCGCAAAAATTAAATAAAGAAGTCACATAGATATGTATTTCACAATTGCTAGAACAATATTTAACGGGATACTAATTCAAGTTCGCCTGCATGAGATTGTACTTTAGATAGTGCTGCATCTGTTGACTGTTTTCCTGTAGTAGTTGTAGTTGAATTCTTCAGTAAAGGTTAGTTTTATTTTTCGGCGCCGCTCACCGTTTGAACTGATGATTCGCTTTCAGATAGGTTGGATGAATCTTGATTTGGCAGCAAGGCTTACTAATTGGTCGGAGGTATTGACCCTTGGCGGAACGAACGGTCACTACTCTCACCTTTCCATCAGATCCTGGATGCACTTGAATGATTCCACCGAGAGACCAACAGCCCGGCGGTAGTCGCTAGTCAATCAGCAAGACCATTGCTCCGATATGGATGTTAGGAGTATCAAAACACCACTTTGAACGTTGTTACATGTGGTTCAGTCACTCAGAGTTCCATCTGCGCCAAAAATGATTGCGCATTTGTTGAACCATTTCCCATCGCGAGCTAGGATTTCGTGTGCTCTCACTGTCGCTACAGTCAGGGTCGGGCAAAACACTGAGTCTACTTCCTGTTACCAGATGCCTAGGCTTCAGCGCATTTAAATCGGCCGGGTCGCTGCTCAATGCACACAGAGGACGCGTGTTCATACACTGCTCGATGCTAACAGCAACCGTAGCAAACTCTTCGCATGTCAACAAGGTATCTCCAAAGACCTTACGAAGGGGCTGTTTGAAGATCTTTACGGCTGCCTCCCAGGGGGCATGAAGTGCCACTCGACGCGTTTATTCAGTACAGCACTAGCACCACGAAAATTGGTAGCGTTGTCGCTGTAAAGCCGGCTACAACTGCCTCACCTGGCAGTAAAACAGGTGGACGCTGCCATGAAAGCCTTGGTGGACAGAGACGTTACAACTTCTAAATGGACAGCTCTTGATGCTATGCCTACGAAGACTCCCACATAACCATCTTCAGGACGAGTACCTCTTCCTGGTGCTAATCTGAACTACGGTCTCTACAAACGGTCGCTCCATGACCACCCGCGCCGTAGGTAAGGGGGCCATTTGTTGTGTGCATGGACGAGCTGCCAATCGTGCACAGCGTGGGCACGAAAGAATTTCTGAGCGAACGAGAATTCGTCCACCCAAAATCCAAACAAAACTTACCAAGTAGCTCCATGTCAGCGACATAGGGCCGTGCAATGTGGTTGGCCAGCCAAGATTGTCGAGACAACTATAACGGATGTTTTTCTTCATATGCCAAATAAGCGTTATGCAACCGGCCGCCTACTCTCAGCAGGCCGAATTGATCCAGAAACGGTGCATGGTGGCTCAGTTTACTGTTGTGACTAACGCCCTTGCCAGAGCTCACAGCCTGGATCTCTTCCTGGAAGAACTCCGCTTGCGCAGATCTCGAACCGGTGGATCAAAGGAGCTGAATCTTGAAAGCCAGTCTGACCACGCATTCCTACATGTCACCAGTAATGCGGTGAATTTTCGCCGTTCGGGAACATCTATTTCAACCTTGGTCTCCTCTATCGGCCAACTACTGCATCCTTGAATTAGCCATGGCGGTCCATTCCACCACAAGTTTGACGCCGCTAGTTCTACAGCAGAAAAAGGGTTCGAAGGGTGCGCCCGCCCCAAGTCAAAACTACTTTAGAATCGGACAAGCACAAGATCTGGGTGGGCTGGGCTGGCCTGCATGTAGGGTATTTGCCAACCGGGCGAGCAACACGGCACCCTGCAACTCCATCCGTGGTAAGCTTATAGACTTTACAGGGGCAACACGACTCTTTCTCATCAGCAACACACTCGTCCAAATGCCATTTTTTTGTTTACTGACAGCATACACTCTGATAAAGACTCTTGTACTTCTCTTTCAGTTGCGAAGTCGCTAAGGTGGGAAGATGACAGGTGATTGCTACTAAAGGTTGAGGCAAAGCAATCAGTTTTTTCTTTTGTTGTCAGATACAGTTTATTGTTTATTTTAAGTGGGGGAATATTACAACATTTCTTTTTTATTTCTTTTGTTATTTTCCAAAATTCCGGACTTACTGTCTTGAAGGATGATAAAAGAGTGTTCCATCTATCATTTCTAAATTTTGAAATTTCGTCACTAATCATTATGTTTAAATATTTTACATTTACTGCAAAACAAGCTAGTCTATGACGAATCCATTTCCTTCTTTGAACGTTTCTTAGTTTAATCAAGTACCGGATATAAGCCGGAAGATCGGTTTTTTGGATATCGACATTTCGTTTCCTAGGCACTGAAGCGTCTGCAGCTCGTTTTATGGTAGACACCAAATTGTTGACTAGATAATCAACTTGAACTGGTGAATTGACTTGGGAAAAATTAAGACTGAGGCTTAAATCTTTGTTGACAGCATTTTTATAGGTAACCCAATTTGCCTTGGAATAGTTGTAATTTAATAGGTTTGTCATAAGGCTCACAGAATTTATTTGGATGACTACTGGTAGGTGGTCTGAACCTAAGTTGTTCAATGTCTTAGGGTTCTAGCAGAGACTGCTAATGTTGGTAATAAAGAGGTCCAATGTTGAGGGATTACCTTTAGAAAGTGGAGGAACATATGTTGGGCTTGGAGGATATAGTAGATCGAAACGATTATGTGCTGACATTGAATTGTAGAGTATATTACCCCACGTATTGGCACATAGACAGCCCCAAGAACGGTTACGACAGTTGAGATCACCTCCTTTTAAAATCTTACCCCTTAATCTGAGAAGCTTATTTAAGTCTGAGTTGAAATGAGTCCTTTTAAATACGGATCTATTTCCTCCTGGGAAATAGGCAGAAAGGATACTCAGTGTTGTGTTATCAGACAGAAAAACTTCAATGCCAATAGCTTATATTACTCTTAGGTGAAAACTAGAGAGTAGGATATGTTGAATACATTTTTTCACGACGATGGCAACACCACCTCTACTTGTGTGTTGTCTGTTTAGGCGATAAAAAATAAAATTCGGATGATGCACAGTTTGATCTGTTTTAAGCCATGTTTCTTTGACTAGTGCAATGTCAGCTTTTTCTTTTAAGAGAAAATCAAAGAATTCAATTTGTTTACTAAGGACGCTCTTGAAATTGCTTTGCTTTGGAGCGGCAAAATTAAATGAAAAATTTCAACTGAAAGGCCACTATTTTAAGAAACACTATTACCTGGCATGAACGTTTGTCTGCAATTCTAAGATTCTTAGCAATAGGAACAATTTACGCCGATTTAGCACTAGTTTTGCTGAATCCGCAAAATCTACTAAATTCCTTTAACATTTTATTTTTGTATTATCCACTTTTATATTTTCTACCTCTGAAAATTAACTATACTGTTACGTTTAGTCGAAATGCGTCTCCGTAAAATTAATTAAATTGTCCACACAACTGGGTTCGATCACTGGATTGTGACGAATGAAACACTAAAGTTGACTATTCACGATAAGCACGAATTTATTTTGCAAACACTGATTTAATTCTTATACATTATTACACTTTAAAAATAACTATTACTTTACTACTGCACAAAACTCTTTGCTGCCTTTCAGGCTGAACTCATTAATACTTTGAAGGCTATAAAATCCCAAACTGCACTGTACTAAGCAGTTTGGCCATGATGCAAAATTTGCTCTCAGTCCTTGTTCAGTTCTAGGTAGAGCTATTTTTACAAACTCGCCTTTGATAGTTGTGAAACAATTTTCTTTTTTTGCTAGCGATTTTTCATTGTTGGCAGGCTAAAAATGTTTATGTACGTAATTTATTATTTGTAGAGATTGTATGTGAAATGATTGCGTTAAATAACGTTTTAATGGATTTACGTGTATTCTTATTGTTGTGATATAGGTAAAATGCTTCAGCATTGTGTTGTGTAGGTGGAAAAACGAAGCAACGCACCAACGTCACATTAGCGGCGTTCACACTCAACATTTTGTAGCGACGATTTGCTTGGCGACAAATTTGTGCTCAGCGTTCACACACAAAAGATGTTGACAGACTTCAGCTTTGAGAGAACTTCGAAGTGTTTGCATATAATGGATGACTGTACACTGTTTTCTGTTTCACTTATTGGTGAAAATGAGGAAAAAGTTAGGACGATTTTGGATAGAACTTTCTATAAAGCAAAGAAATAATTTATCTTTCCTAAAACAATTAAATGTAAAACTTCAACCAAAAAAACAACTAAATTTCAAAACCAATTTCAAAAACATAGCGAAAAGTTGAGACAAAACAAGTTGAAAAAATTCAGTTGAGCTAGGTATTGTATTGTATGTCAAAATAAAATTCAATTTCGATAGGTTTCTAGAAGCAAAAACACGAAAATGTATAGAAATCCGTACTACAATCTTATGCAATCGAACTTATCCGCCGCAAAAATTAAATAAAGAAGTCACATAGATATGTATTTCACAATTGCTAGAACAATATTTAACGGGATACTAATTCAAGTTCGCCTGCATGAGATTGTACTTTAGATAGTGCTGCATCTGTTGACTGTTTTCCTGATGTAGTTGAATTCTTCAGTAAAGGTTAGTTTTATTTTTCGGCGCCGCTCACCGTTTGAACTGATGATTTGCTTTCAGATAGGTTGGATGAATCTTGATTTGGCAGCAAGGCTTACTAATTGGTCGGAGGTATTGACCCTTGGCGGAACGAGCGGTCACTACTCTCACCTTTCCATCAGATCCTGGATGCACTTGAATGATTCCACCGAGAGACCAACAGCCCGGCGGTAGTCGCTAGTCAATCAGCAAGACCATTGCTCCGATATGGATGTTAGGAGTATCAAAACACCACTTTGAACGTTGTTACATGTGGTTCAGTCACTCAGAGTTCCATCTGCGCCAAAAATGATTGCGCATTTGTTGAACCATTTCCCATCGCGAGCTAGGATTTCGTGTGCTCTCACTGTCGCTACAGTCAGGGTCGGGCAAAACACTGAGTCTACTTCCTGTTACCAGATGCCTAGGCTTCAGCGCATTTAAATCGGCCGGGTCGCTGCTCAATGCACACAGAGGACGCGTGTTCATACACTGCTCGATGCTAACAGCAACCGTAGCAAACTCTTCGCATGTCAACAAGGTATCTCCAAAGACCTTACGAAGGTGCTGTTTGAAGATCTTTACGGCTGCCTCCCAGGGGGCATGAAGTGCCACTCGACGCGTTTATTCAGTACAGCACTAGCACCACGAAAATTGGTAGCGTTGTCGCTGTAAAGCCGGCTACAACTGCCTCACCTGGCAGTAAAACAGGTGGACGCTGCCATGAAAGCCTTGGTGGACAGAGACGTTACAACTTCTAAATGGACAGCTCTTGATGCTATGCCTACGAAGACTCCCACATAACCATCTTCAGGACGAGTACCTCTTCCTGGTGCTAATCTGAACTACGGTCTCTACAAACGGTCGCTCCATGACCACCCGCGCCGTAGGTAAGGGGGCCATTTGTTGTGTGCATGGACGAGCTGCCAATCGTGCACAGCGTGGGCACGAAAGAATTTCTGAGCGAACGAGAATTCGTCCACCCAAAATCCAAACAAAACTTACCAAGTAGCTCCATGTCAGCGACATAGGGCCGTGCAATGTGGTTGGCCAGCCAAGATTGTCGAGACAACTATAACGGATGTTTTTCTTCATATGCCAAATAAGCGTTATGCAACCGGCCGCCTACTCTCAGCAGGCCGAATTGATCCAGAAACGGTGCATGGTGGCTCAGTTTACTGTTGTGACTAACGCCCTTGCCAGAGCTCACAGCCTGGATCTCTTCCTGGAAGAACTCCGCTTGCGCAGATCTCGAACCGGTGGATCAAAGGAGCTGAATCTTGAAAGCCAGTCTGACCACGCATTCCTACGTGTCACCAGTAATGCGGTGGATTTTCGCCGTTCGGGAACATCTATTTCAACCTTGGTCTCCTCTATCGGCCAACTACTGCATCCTTGAATTAGCCATGGCGGTCCATTCCACCACAAGTTTGACGCCGCTAGTTCTACAGCAGAAAAAGGGTTCGAAGGGTGCGCCCGCCCCAAGTCAAAACTACTTTAGAATCGGACAAGCACAAGATCTGGGTGGGCTGGGCTGGCCTGCATGTAGGGTATTTGCCAACCGGGCGAGCAACACGGCACCCTGCAACTCCATCCGTGGTAAGCTTATAGACTTTACAGGGGCAACACGACTCTTTCTCATCAGCAACACACTCGTCCAAATGCCATTTTTTTGTTTACTGACAGCATACACTGCGGCAGCGTAAGCACGCTCCGATGCATCACTATATCCATGGAGGTACCATTCCTGACGTGGTTCGATCTGGAGCCACGGGGGTATCTGTATGGTTTGTAATGCTTCAAGATCATGAAGAAGATTTTGCCATTTTTTTTTTGTATGGTTTAAGTGACCTCTTCATCCCAATCCACGCCCAATAACCAACAGTCTTGAATCAGGGTTTTTGACCAGCTGAGAACTGGAGTCAAAAGTCCAAGGGGTCGAAGAGCCTGAGGCTGCTGGACAAAGGACGTCGTTTGGTTAGTGGCGAAAGGTCTGCTTCCATTCGGATTCGAAATTGAATGTTATCCTCCCCTGTATGCCAGCTAAGGCCAAGCGTCCATGTACACGTAGGAGCTCCCGATGTTCTTTGCATAAGACAGCCCTGAGAATTATTCGGCAGTAACTCCTCAACGTTCGCCGCACACTTGCATAGTTCACAGCCCGCAGTGTGAAGGATTGATATGAGCTCATTCTGGCCTTCTGGGCTTCCTCGAGATTATCCGCGCCACCCAACACGTCGTCTACGTAAGTATTGCTAGTCAGCAAAGAGGAACCTCTCGGAAATCGCTCTAGCTCCAACTCTTAAGAACCCAAATAGACGTGAAGGGAGCAAACTTCGTTCCGTATGTTACCGTGCGTAATCGAAAGCACTCCAAGGGACAAGATGACTTTTCGCGTCAGACGATCAATTGGCGATTAAGGTCTGACTCGTTAACCCGAATCTGCCTAAACATCTTGACGATGTCACCGGTAAACGCGTAGCGAAAGAATCGAAATCTTAGAAGCACAATCCATAACTCTTGTTGTAATTTAGGACCAGCGATGAGGGCATCGTTTAGTGACAGACCGTTACTCGCAGCCTGCGAAGCATTGAACACGACCCGTATGGCACCCGAACCATCACTTTTGACCACGGCGTGGTGAAGTAAAAAATAGGAATCAGTTTTCCGAATAGTACTTAGATCTTTGATCCTTTCCATGTGACCCAACGATTCATAGTCATGGAGCAACTGCGTGTACGCTTGGGCTAACGAATGATTCTTAGCGAATTTTATTTCCCCGGAGTGAAATCGACGGATTGCGATATCCAGAGAGCCCGGCGACTGCCGTTCACTTACTCACAGGGGCATAGGTACTTTGAATCTACCACTTGCGTCTCGTGTGTATTCCCTTTCGTACAATTAAACCACACTACGATCCTCAGGACTCAGTTCAGGAGGGCTCTCAACACTTTCGATTTCGCGAAACCGACGTATTTGCTCAGAAATAGTCTCTAATTTCGTCGAAACGAAAGAGGTACTCACGCGGGTTGTGTCCCTTGACACATCACTGTCCGGCACCATCCGAAGACTTTGTTTATCGCCGACGGTGACCCCGGAATTCCGATACGCGTTCCTTCTCGTAAAATTGATGCATACATTCAACGCCCAAAATGCAGTCTATTCTTCCGGGGCGATCAAACTGCGAGGACACACCCTGACAATACCGGACATGATTTGGTACACACCTGCCTCGAAGGCAAGAGATCAGTTACTCGTTTTAGGATAAACGCGGTAGTCTTATGATCAAACGAATGATCCTTAGACAACGAAACGGTTATATCTACCTCTGAAGAAGCAGTGGGTGATAGACCCCCACCCACTCCGGAAATACTGAGTGCAGCTGGACGCGAGGATGATGGACATGAAGAAGCTGAATGTTCCGACCGAAGACAATTAAAACAGAGCCATTTTCACCCTTTCTCTACGATCCGAAACGGAAAGCTTTTAAAATTTGTAGCAGAAAGCTAACATATGTCCCCCTTGGTACTGTGGACAGGGTTCACGAGACCGACGGGTTTTTTCTGTCGCCACATTTGTCGAGATCATACGAAGAGACTTGTGTTTGACACTAGGCTTTTTGTCCTTCACTTCCAGTTTCTGGGCGTTGTTCAAGGATCTCAATAAGATTTCTAGAAAATTGACAAGATCGTCCCTCTTAGGAAAATCGGTTGAATTATTCCTAGACGTCTCCCAGGCTTCTCTGGTCTTCGTATCCAACTTGGATATTAAAATTCCCACGTACCAATCATCCCAGGATTCAATCAACCGATCGAAGTTAGAAGCAACTCGTCTCGCCTCCTCCACGGTGTCCAAGAGATGTTGGATCTCGTCCACGTTACGCGATTTTACCGTACGGTAGTCACGTTAGTACTAGGTGATAATTCGGATTTTATTCGAACCGTTGCCTGCGTATAGGCCCACTCAATTTTATTAAAATAGTCCTCGAAGTCTCGAAATCTGTGTTTCCAGACCAAGCCACTGAATCACTATTCGTCTTCATAAATCGTGTCCAATAAGAACTTAAAAGCTCCTTACGCATCTCGCAAACACCTATTGTTAAGGCGTTGGCACCCATCTTTAAGGTAAAATTCGAAATTAATCGCCCATCTTGGAATTGGCGGCCTAATATGGCATTTAATTCCGGCTTGACTTTGCTCATCACGTGGTTTTACAACCGATCAATAAAGCAACGACAACCCGATCACACCACCGAACCGATACCGTTACTAGCTGTTTTGAATCACACGATTTCTTGCAGATACGTCTGCAGCACGAGGTAACAGTAACACTTGTTGATAACGTTTTCCGCGGGGGAGTATAGATGGAAGAAGAGATCACGATTGACACATTGAATGCAATGATTATTACACTGCCAATGAGGACTTTAACAGGTGAAAATGCATGGGGTTTGCAGTTGCGCGCGGAGGGAATCGTGCGTAACAAATTTAGGTGCACACTTTTTTATCACTGAATGGGATTAATGGTGAATGATGAACGGGACCCCGACACCGCACTTGGGGTAATACGCACTGGCTGCGATATGGACACTCGTGGTCCGTAGAAGATGACAACGGCGAAGGAGATGCAAGCTGCACTGTCCCTTTGTACATGTACTGAATCACAGGGACGCTGGCTGCATCTTTTCTTAGAATCACCGCGGCGCGGAGTGAAGCCGGTAGAGTCGATAGCAGCGTTACAGTGTAAGTGGTTTTGAACTGTAAAAAAAACAAACGACGAAAAAAGGGAAAAGAAACACAAATCGCATTTCTTTTCCTGAGATGTTCTCTCGTTGATAATTTATTGACTACTGATGATTTAGCTGAGTACAGTGATGTACAACATTGTGATGTTATCGCTTACATCAAAGGTAGTACCGGAAGGTACAAGTTAATCAGTTAGGACGATTTTGGGTGAAACTTTCTATAAAGCAAAGAAATAATTTATCTTTCCTAAAACAATTAAATGAAAAATTCCAACTGAAAGGCCACTATTGTAAGAGACACTATTACCTGGCATGAACGCTTGTCTGCAATTCTAAGATTCTTGGCAATAGGAAAAAGCTTTCACACACAAAAGATGTTGACATACTTCAGCTTTGAGAGAAACTTCGAAGTGTTTGCATATAATGGAGGACTGTGCACTGCTTTCTGTTTCACTTATTGGTGAAAATGAGGAAAAGGTTAGGATGAAAAAAAGCGATTTTGGGTGAAACTTTCTATAAAGCAAAGAAATAATTTATCTTTCCTAAAACAATTAAATGAAAAATTTCAACTGAAAGGCCTCTATTTTAAGAGACACTATTACCTGGCATGAACGCTTGTCTGCAATTCTAAGATTCTTGGCAATAGGAAACAGTGATTTAGCAGTGATATAGAAACAGATTTAGCACCAGTATTACTAAATTCGCAAAATCCACTAAATTCCTTTAACACTTTTTTTTTTGTAATATTCACTTTTTACTTCTCCTACCTCTTTAAAATGAATATATTGTTACGTTTAGTCGAAATGAGTCTACGTAAGATTAATTAAATTGTCCACACAACTGGGTTCGATCACTGGATTATGACGAATGAAGCACTAAAGTTCACTATTCAAGATATGCACGAATTTATTTTGCAAACAATGATTCAATTCTTTACATTACTACACTTTAAAAAGCACTATTACTTTACTATTGCACAAAACTCTTTGCTGACTGCAGGCTGAACTCATTACCACTTTGAACGCTATAAAATCCCAAACTGCACTGTAATAAGCAGTTTGGCCATGATGCAAAATTTGTTCCCAGTCCTTGTTCAGTCCCTTTCTAGGTAGAGCTACTTCTACAAACTCGGGCTTTTGACAGTTGTGAAACAATTTTCTTTTTACGTAATCGATTGTTTGTAGGGATTGTCTACTTTTGTTAACTCAGCTGAAGTGACTTTGCGCGTGGCGACGGTTTTCGGATCCCGTTGCACAATTCACGGGTTCGTGTTATTTTACTTTCGCGTGCATCATGACCTTCGAAAATGTGGGAAAAGATGCAGCGAATGAAATTGTCAAAATGGAGAGGCTCGCGTTCCGTGTAGGATATGTAAGCTCTCCCCTGTTAAAATTAAGATTCTTCTGAATTTTATTTTGTTTAGGAATTTCGTTATTGTAATTTTTGAGTGAATTTTCTCATTAGGATTAATATTGAAATGACTATTACGATTACGATTATCAGAATAGTTGAGTTAGCAGCTTAACTAAATTTTTTTTATGAAATTTAAGATGTTTAATATGTTTCAAGTTTACAAAATTTTGAGTTAACTGTTTTGTAAAATTATAAATTCTTTCTTCTTCATAGAAAAATGTATCTTTAAATTCAATGTTCGTATTGCTAAATGTTTTATTTAAAAGTTTTATTGTACAATTGTTGAAATTTATGAAATAACTTCCAAGAAGCTTTATTCTTATATCGTCACAATAATTTTCCAATTCTTGTCCATTCATATTCTTACATATTATGGTACTATCATCTAATTGACTTATTTCTAATACATTGTAATTCCTTAATTTACAATTATTACTTTCATTACTTTTTTGAAATCTTGTTTGTACAATATCTCTTTATTATCGTACTGAAATTTAGTTTGATTAATTTCTATAAAATATTGATTTTCAAGTATGGCTTCAAGGTTATCTTTTGTTGGAATAGGCATTAAGAGTTTAAGGTCTACTATTTTATATGTGTCCGGTACTTTAATAGCAATAATTTATGTATCTTCATTATATTTTAATAGTCCTGTTCTAACGTATTTAAGTTTGTAAAGTTTGAGTTTTGTCGCGTTAATTTCTGTTGCCGTTAACACGCTAGGATGATTTATTCCATGCTTGGCTGATGCTATATTGTCTAGAATCTGCTTTATTTTTTCTTCTAACATACGGAGTTTCATTAATTGATCTAATATTATTTGTTGGATGATAACTCGTTTTTCATTGATGGTCATTTCTGAACAAGCTCTATTAAGTTCTTCCCTGTCTACTTCTATGATTTTTTTCACAAGATAATACTTTCATTCAGATGCGAATTTATTTCAATTTGGTTATTTAAGCTTTGAATTGCATTTTTCATGACATTGGTCATTTCCTCTTTGTAATTTTTGAATATTTCCTTCTATTAACTCTACAGTACGTCTTATGTCTCTAGTATTTATTATATGTATCGTCCTAAAGTCTTCTATTAACTCTGTCTTTTCTGTGTTAAAAATGTAGTAACCATTAGTAGTTTCTAGTTTCTTGGTATGTTTCGATAATTCCGCTATGGGCACTTTCTTGGGTATGATATAGGCAGATTTGTTTATGCGCTTCTTCTAATGTTCCGATTTCTCTTGCTCTTAACGTTGTTTTTATAAATTTAATTTGCTTATCATGTCCGAAATGTTCTATCAATAATTGCTGAATTTTGTTAAACTCGTGGTATGAGAGCTCAGTATAAATTCCGATGAGACCTGGTTTAATGTATCTTTTAAGTACGTCCGTCCAATAATCTTTTTCCCTAGTCATGTCGATGAATAGTATACGTCCGTTGTGTAGTATCTCTATTTCTTTGTCAATATGAGTTGTGTCTTGTACTTATTTACGATGGTTTCTTTGATTTGAATATGGTCAAGTTGTTGCTCTTCTTGTGAATGTGTTGTTGCGTTGTCTGACAAATTGTTAACTGATTGGTTGTCGTTAGATTCTTTCTCTTTGCTATTCTCAGGAATCCTGCTTAATAAGTCCGCTACCTTATTCTCTTTGCCTTTCAGGTATTCTATGTCGAATCGGTACTCCTGCAACTTGAGTAGCCATCTCTGTGTTCGCTGGCTAAATTATTTTCCTGAAAACTTTTTATTTAGGTATTTTATTGGTAGATGATCAGTAATAATTTGGAATCGTTTTCCCCACAGGTACGGTCTGAAGTACGTTACTGTCTATACAATCGCCAAGAACTCTTTGTCAGAGTAGTTGTTTTCGTGATCGTTGAGGGACCTCGAAGCGTAACATACAGGTTGTTCTTCTTGTGTTTGCGTAATTGCTTGCGTCGGTAAAAACTGTGAAATTTTTGTAAAATCGGGAAATTTTAAAATTGGGTGTTTAATTATATTTACTTTCAATGCCTCAAATGCCTGAATATATTCTGGGTCATTGGTATTTATTTTCTTATCTTTTTTTTAAATATTTGATCATTGGATTAGCTATTTTGGCGTAATCTTTCACGAATTTCCGGTAATACCCCGTGGCTCATAAGAAACCTTTCAGCTGTTTCCCAGTCTTGGATAAAGGGTAATCTTTAATGCTTTTTATCTTCATTGGGTTAGGTTTCATTCCTTCGGCTGTAAGGTTATGGCCTAAAAATTCAGTATTTCTTTTCATGAAAGAACATTTGTCAAATTGTACTAAGTGTAAGATGTCATCAAGATACACAACGCATATTTTATTTATATATTCCCTGAGTATGTCGTTCATTAGGCGTTGGAAGGTCGCGGGTGCATTCTTGAGCCCGAACGGCATTCGTAGGTATTCGTACAGACCACAAGGTGTGACAAATGCCGTTTTTTGTAATGTCATCTGCATTTACCTTGATTTGGTGGTATCCCTTTGCAAGATCTAGGGACGAGAAATACTGTGCTCTCCCCAGTTTATCTAGTATACCCTCAATATTAGGTAACGGGTATTTATCGTCGATTGTTATCTCGTTGAGTTTCCGGTAGTCTACGCAAAGGCGAAACTTTTGTTTTCCAGAATTATCTATTTTCTTTTTCACCACCACAATTGGCGAAGCATATCTGCTGTTAGATTCCCTGATTATGCCTTGCTCCTCCATTTCTGCTATTTGCCGTCGTACTTCCTCTTCATGTTGTGGGGGAAGCCGATAAAGCTTGGCATTGATCTGTTGGTCTGTCGTTGTTCGAATCTCGTGTGTTATAGTGTTCGTATTAGTTAGCTGATCGCCTTCATGGTATATTCAATTTTTATATTCATTTAAGAGATTTAGAATTTCCTCTTCATTAAGATGGTCCAAATCTACTGTTTTTTCACTCGAATTCAGTTCGAAACAATCGAGAGTTGTTTTAACAAAGGAATACAGTGATAACATAGTGGCGTTATAAAGAGTTATGCTTCTATTATCAAAATCGAGCGTTTTGACAATTTTCTTCAAAATGTCCATACCAATCAGGATGTAATATGGTTTTTTACCAAATCCCTTTTATACCACTTGACTGCCACTTTTGGGTCATAATTAAATTCTTTGTGGATACTAGTAATAATTCTATCTACTGTTTCTGTTGTGATATTATTAATGGTTAGCAATTTCATTTTAACTTTTTCGAAGATTCTAAGTTTTGAACAATCTACTGATTTGGAATTTATAATGCTCATGGTTGAACCTGTATCGATGAGTGCTTTATATTTAGTTTCGTCAATGGTAACATCTAGGAATATTTTGTCTCCGAGGACTAATTCAGAAAAAACGTGGGCTCTATATTGTGAATTTCTTCTTGTCGAATATTATCCTGATTATTATGGTTAATTTGCCCTATTTCCATTGGTTCTAATTGGTGATGTACATTTCGAATCTGCCCTGAGGGATTGAAGACTTGCCTGTTGTGATAATTTTGCCCTGGTCTGTTTTGATTGAAATTATTACGGAATTGGCCTAAATGGTTTTGATTGTTGTAACCTGAATGATTGTGGTTGAAATTGTTGTGTCCAAATTGTCCTGAATGATTGCGATGCCTAAATTGACCTGAGTGTCTCTGTTGCCCTGGTTTGTGCCTAAATTGACCTGAGTAATGGTTTATTTTATGTGTCTGTCGCTTGTCATATAAAAGTTCTTTGTCCAAGTTGCCATGATCGTAACCCACATAAGTATATAGTATGTCTTTTATTACGTGTAAATCATATTCATTCCTAATATCTCTAGATAAATTACCTGACACTACTTGTTCTATTCTATTAATTAAAATTGTATAAAATGTTTTCACACACTGATTACCTTCATATGTTACAAAACTGTTTATATCTTTTATAATTTCTTTATCTATCTTATAATTCAAATCAGAAATAGAACTTACTTTGAGTGAAGTTATATTATAAGATATATCCTTATAATTACACGCTGGTCTGAAGTGCTGCCGGGAAAGTTGCTTTGCTTCTTCCCAGTTGTTTGGTTGGTTGTTGATTAGCAGTTCCTTCGCTGTCCCGGTGATTTTTGAGTTGTAAATCGCCTGCCGCAATTCGTTCTTCTTTACCTCGTCGGTTTCTGCATCTAATCGAGTCTGCACTACGGTAATGAACTGTGTTAAATGATCCCTTTCTCCGTCAAATTCTTTAATGAACGCAATTTCTTTCATCAAGTGTACTGCTGGGCTGATTGGTTCTGGATTGTTTCTCGTTACCAAAGCTTACATCGCCTGGTCTAACCTATCCACATCTCCTTATTGATGATAGATAGATTCTCCTATATGACAGATAGATTTTACTTTTTCGTTGAATTTTAACTTTTGAGTTAGTAAGTTACACAGATGTTTGTTTTTCAATTGCGTTAAATAACGTTTTAATGGATTTATGTGTATTCTTATTGTTGTGATATAGGTAAAATGCTTCACCATTGTGTTGTGTGAAAAAAAGCGATTTTGGGTGAAACTTTCTATAAAGCAAAGAAATAATTTATCTTTCCTAAAACAATTAAATGAAAAATTTCAACTGAAAGGCCACTATTTTAGGAGACACTATTAATTGGCATGAACGTTTGTCTGCAATTCTAAGACTCTTGGCAATAGGAAAAAGTTACGCAGATTTAGCACCAGTATTGCTAAATCCGCAAAATCCACTAAATCCCTTTAACACTTTATTTTTGTATTATTCACTTTTTATTTCTTCTACCTCTGGAAATTGACTATATCGTTACGTTTAGTCGAAATAAGTCTACGTAAGATTTATTAAATTGTCCACACAACCGGGTTCGATCACTGGATTGTGACGAATGAAACACTAAAGTTCACTGTTCAAGATATGCACGAATTTATTTTGTAGACACTGATTTAATTCTTATACATTATTACACTGTAAAAATCACTATTACTTTACTACTGCACAAAACTCTTTGCTGAATTTCCATTAACACTGTAATAGGCAGTTTGGCCATGATGCAAAATTTGTTCCCAGTCCTGTTCAGTCCCTTTCTAGGTAAAGCTACTTCTACAAACTCGGACTTTTGGCAGTTGTAAACAATTTTCTTTTTTTGGTTCAACTGCCTCACCTGGCAGTAAAACAGGTGGACGCTGCCATGAAAGCCTTGGTGGACAGAGACGTTACAACTTCTAAATGGACAGCCCTTGATGCTATGCCTACGAAGACTCCCACATAACCATCTTCAGGACGAGTACCTCTTCCTGGTGCTAATCTGAACTACGGTCTCTACAAACGGTCGCTCCATGACCACCCGCGCCGTAGGTAAGGGGGCCATTTGTTGTGTGCATGGACGAGCTGCCAATCGTGCACAGCGTGGGCACGAAAGAATTTCTGAGCGAACGAGAATTC
The DNA here is from genome assembly GCA_905231855.2 of Eristalis tenax. Lineage (NCBI taxonomy): Eukaryota > Metazoa > Arthropoda > Insecta > Diptera > Syrphidae > Eristalis > Eristalis tenax. The sequence goes on along the minus strand of HG993124.1, from coordinate 82,084,315 downwards.
GTCCACCCAAAATCCAAACAAAACTTACCAAGTAGCTCCATGTCAGCGACATAGGGCCGTGCAATGTGGTTGGCCAGCCAAGATTGTCGAGACAACTATAACGGATGTTTTTCTTCATATGCCAAATAAGCGTTATGCAACCGGCCGCCTACTCTCAGCAGGCCGAATTGATCCAGAAACGGTGCATGGTGGCTCAGTTTACTGTTGTGACTAACGCCCTTGCCAGAGCTCACAGCCTGGATCTCTTCCTGGAAGAACTCCGCTTGCGCAGATCTCGAACCGGTGGATCAAAGGAGCTGAATCTTGAAAGCCAGTCTGACCACGCATTCCTACGTGTCACCAGTAATGCGGTGGATTTTCGCCGTTCGGGAACATCTATTTCAACCTTGGTCTCCTCTATCGGCCAACTACTGCATCCTTGAATTAGCCATGGCGGTCCATTCCACCACAAGTTTGACGCCGCTAGTTCTACAGCAGAAAAAGGGTTCGAAGGGTGCGCCCGCCCCAAGTCAAAACTACTTTAGAATCGGACAAGCACAAGATCTGGGTGGGCTGGGCTGGCCTGCATGTAGGGTATTTGCCAACCGGGCGAGCAACACGGCACCCTGCAACTCCATCCGTGGTAAGCTTATAGACTTTACAGGGCAACACGACTCTTTCTCATCAGCAACACACTCGTCCAAATGCCATTTTTTTGTTTACTGACAGCATACACTGCGGCAGCGTAAGCACGCTCCGATGCATCACTATATCCATGGAGGTACCATTCCTGACGTGGTTCGATCTGGAGCCACGGGGGTATCTGTATGGTTTGTAATGCTTCAAGATCATGAAGAAGATTTTGCCATTTTTTTTTTTGTATGGTTTAAGTGACCTCTTCATCCCAATCCACGCCCAATAACCAACAGTCTTGAATCAGGGTTTTTGACCAGCTGAGAACTGGAGTCAAAAGTCCAAGGGGTCGAAGAGCCTGAGGCTGCTGGACAAAGGACGTCGTTTGGTTAGTGGCGAAAGGTCTGCTTCCATTCGGATTCGAAATTGAATGTTATCCTCCCCTGTATGCCAGCTAAGGCCAAGCGTCCATGTACACGTAGGAGCTCCCGATGTTCTTTGCATAAGACAGCCCTGAGAATTATTCGGCAGTAACTCCTCAACGTTCGCCGCACACTTGCATAGTTCACAGCCCGCAGTGTGAAGGATTGATATGAGCTCATTCTGGCCTTCTGGGCTTCCTCGAGATTATCCGCGCCACCCAACACGTCGTCTACGTAAGTATTGCTAGTCAGCAAAGAGGAACCTCTCGGAAATCGCTCTAGCTCCAACTCTTAAGAACCCAAATAGACGTGAAGGGAGCAAACTTCGTTCCGTATGTTACCGTGCGTAATCGAAAGCACTCCAAGGGACAAGATGACTTTTCGCGTCAGACGATCAATTGACGATTAAGGTCTGACTCGTTAACCCGAATCTGCCTAAACATCTTGACGATGTCACCGGTAAACGCGTAGCGAAAGAATCGAAATCTTAGAAGCACAATCCATAACTCTTGTTGTAATTTAGGACCAGCGATGAGGGCATCGTTTAGTGACAGACCGTTACTCGCAGCCTGCGAAGCATTGAACACGACCCGTATGGCACCCGAACCATCACGTGAAGTAAAAAATAGGAATCAGTTTTCCGAATAGTACTTAAGTCTTTGATCCTTTCCATGTGACCCAACGATTCATAGTCATGGAGCAACTGCGTGTACGCTTGGGCTAACGAATGATTCTTAGCGAATTTTATTTCCGCGGAGTGAAATCGACGGATCGCGATATCCAGAGAGCCCGGCAACTGCCGTTCACTTACGCATAGGGGCATAGGTACTTTGAATCTACCACTTGCGTCTCGTGTGTATTCCCTTTCGTACAATTAAACCACACTACGATCCTCAGGACTCAGTTCAGGAGGGCTCTCAACACTTTCGATTTCGCGAAACCGACGTATTTGCTCAGAAATAGTCTCTAATTTCGTCGAAACGAAAGAGGTACTCACGCGGATTGTGTCCCTTGACACATCACTGTCCGGCACCATCCGAAGACTTTGTTTATCGCCGACGGTGACCCCGGAATTCCGATACGCGTTCCTTCTCGTAAAATTGATGCATACATTCAACGCCCAAAATGCAGTCTATTCTTCCGGGGCGATCAAACTGCGAGGACACACCCTGACAATACCGGACATGATTTGGTACACACCTGCCTCGAAGGCAAGAGATCAGTTACTCGTTTTAGGATAAACGCGGTAGTCTTATGATCAAACGAATGATCCTTAGACGACGACACGGTTATATCTACCTCTGAAGAAGCAGTGGGTGATAGACCCCCACCCACTCCGGAAATACTGAGTGCAGCTGGACGCGAGGATGATGGACATGAAGAAGCTGAATGTTCCGACCGAAGACAATTAAAACAGAGCCATTTTCACCCTTTCTCTACGATCCGAAACGGAAAGCTTTTAAAATTTGTAGCAGAAAGCTAACATATGTCCCCCTTGGTACTGTGGACAGGGTTCACGAGACCGACGGGTTTTTTCTGTCGCCACATTTGTCGAGATCATACGAAGAGACTTGTGTTTGACACTAGGCTTTTTGTCCTTCACTTCCAGTTTCTGGGCGTTGTTCAAGGATCTCAATAAGATTTCTAGAAAATTGACAAGATCGTCCCACTTAGGAAAATCGGTTGAATTATTCCTAGACGTCTCCCAGGCTTCTCTGGTCTTCGTATCCAACTTGGATATTAAAATTCCCACGTACCAATCATCCCAGGATTCAATCAACCGATCGAAGTTAGAAGCAACTCGTCTCGCCTCCTCCACGGTGTCCAAGAGATGTTGGATCTCGTCCACGTTACGCGATTTTACCGTACGGTAGTCACGTTAGTACTAGGTGATAATTCGGATTTTATTCGAACCGTTGCCTGCGTATAGGCCCACTCAATTTTATTATAATAGTCCTCGAAGTCTCGAAATCTGTGTTTCCAGACCAAGCCACTGAATCACTATTCGTCTTCATAAATCGTGTCCAATAAGAACTTAAAAGCTCCTTACGCATCTCGCAAACACCTATTGTTAAGGCGTTGGCACCCATCTTTAAGGTAAAATTCGAAATTAATCGCCCATCTTGGAATTGGCGGCCTAATATGGCATTTAATTCCGGCTTGACGTTGCTCATCACGTGGTTTTACAACCGATCAATAAAGCAACGACAACCCGATCACACCACCGAACCGATACCGTTACTAGCTGTTTTGAATCACACGATTTCTTGCAGATGCGTCTGCAGCACGAGGTAACAGTAACACTTGTTGATAACGTTTTCCGCGGGGGAATATAGATGGAAGAAGAGATCACGATTGACACATTGAATGCAATGATTATTACACTGCCAATGAGGACTTTAACAGGTGAAAATGCATGGGGTTTGCAGTTGCGCGCGGAGGGAATCGTGCGTAACAAATTTAGGTGCACACTTTTTTATCACTGAATGGGATTAATGGTGAATGATGAACGGGACCCCGACACCGCACTTGGGGTAATACGCACTGGCTGCGATATGGACACTCGTGGTCCGTAGAAGATGACAACGGCGAAGGAGATGCAAGCTGCACTGTCCCTTTGTACATGTACTGAATCACAGGGACGCTGGCTGCATCTTTTCTTAGAATCACCGCGGCGCGGAGTGAAGCCGGTAGAGTCCATAGCAGCGTTACAGTGTAAGTGGTTTTGAACTGTAAAAAAAACAAACGACGAAAAAAGGGAAAAGAAACACAAATCGCATTTCTTTTCCTGAGATGTTCTCTCGTTGATAATTTATTAACTACTGATGATTTAGCTGAGTACAGTGATGTACAACATTGTGATGTTATCGCTTACATCAAAGGTAGTACCGGAAGGTACAAGTTAATCAGTTAGGACGATTTTGGGTGAAACTTTCTATAAAGCAAAGAAATAATTTATCTTTCCTAAAACAATTAAATGAAAAATTCCAACTGAAAGGCCACTATTGTAAGAGACACTATTACCTGGCATGAACGCTTGTCTGCAATTCTAAGATTCTTGGCAATAGGAAACAGTGATTTAGCAGTGATATAGAAACAGATTTAGCACCAGTATTACTAAATTCGCAAAATCCACTAAATTCCTTTAACACTTTTTTTTTTTGTAATATTCACTTTTTACTTCTCCTACCTCTTTAAAATGAATATATTGTTACGTTTAGTCGAAATGAGTCTACGTAAGATTAATTAAATTGTCCACACAACTGGGTTCGATCACTGGATTATGACGAATGAAGCACTAAAGTTCACTATTCAAGATATGCACGAATTTATTTTGCAAACAATGATTCAATTCTTTACATTACTACACTTTAAAAAGCACTATTACTTTACTATTGCACAAAACTCTTTGCTGACTGCAGGCTGAACTCATTACCACTTTGAACGCTATAAAATCCCAAACTGCACTGTAATAAGCAGTTTGGCCATGATGCAAAATTTGTTCCCAGTCCTTGTTCAGTCCCTTTCTAGGTAGAGCTACTTCTACAAACTCGGGCTTTTGACAGTTGTGAAACAATTTTCTTTTTACGTAATCGATTGTTTGTAGGGATTGTCTACTTTTGTTAACTCAGCTGAAGTGACTTTGCGCGTGGCGACGGTTTTCGGATCCCGTTGCACAATTCACGGGTTCGTGTTATTTTACTTTCGCGTGCATCATGACCTTCGAAAATGTGGGAAAAGATGCAGCGAATGAAATTGTCAAAATGGAGAGGCTCGCGTTCCGTGTAGGATATGTAAGCTCTCCCCTGTTAAAATTAAGATTCTTCTGAATTTTATTTTGTTTAGGAATTTCGTTATTGTAATTTTTGAGTGAAAGTTTTAGCTTTTTGTTTTTCTCATTAGGATTAATATTGAAACGACTATTATGATTACGATTATCAGAATAGTTGAGTTAGCAGCTTAACTAAATTTTTTTTATGAAATTTAAGATGTTTAATATGTTTCAAGTTTACAAAATTTTGAGTTAACTGTTTTGTAAAATTATAAATTCTTTCTTCTTCATAGAAAAATGTATCTTTAAATTCAATGTTCGTATTGCTAAATGTTTTATTTAAAAGTTTTATTGTACAATTGTTGAAATTTATGAAATAACTTCCAAGAAGCTTTATTCTTATATCGTCACAATAATTTTCCAATTCTTGTCCATTCATATTCTTACATATTATGGTACTATCATCTAATTGACTTATTTCTAATACATTGTAATTCCTTAATTTACAATTATTACTTTCATTACTTTTTTGAAATCTTGTTTGTACAATATCTCTTTATTATCGTACTGAAATTTAGTTTGATTAATTTCTATAAAATATTGATTTTCAAGTATGGCTTCAAGGTTATCTTTTGTTGGAATAGGCATTAAGAGTTTAAGGTCTACTATTTTATATGTGTCCGGTACTTTAATAGCAATAATTTATGTATCTTCATTATATTTTAATAGTCCTGTTCTAACGTATTTAAGTTTGTAAAGTTTGAGTTTTGTCGCGTTAATTTCTGTTGCCGTTAACACGCTAGGATGATTTATTCCATGCTTGGCTGATGCTATATTGTCTAGAATCTGCTTTATTTTCTCTTCTAACATACGGAGTTTCATTAATTGATCTAATATTATTTGTTGGATGATAACTCGTTTTTCATTGATGGTCATTTCTGAACAAGCTCTATTAAGTTCTTCCCTGTCTACTTCTATGATTTTTTTCACAAGATAATACTTTCATTCAGATGCGAATTTATTTCAATTTGGTTATTTAAGCTTTGAATTGCATTTTTCATGACATTGGTCATTTCCTCTTTGTAATTTTTGAATATTTCCTTCTATTAACTCTACAGTACGTCTTATGTCTCTAGTATTTATTATATGTATCGTCCTAAAGTCTTCTATTAACTCTGTCTTTTCTGTGTTAGAAATGTAGTAACCATTAGTAGTTTCTAGTTTCTTGGTATGTTTCGATAATTCCGCTATGGGCACTTTCTTGGGTATGATATAGGCAGATTTGTTTATGCGCTTCTTCTAATGTTCCGATTTCTCTTGCTCTTAACGTTGTTTTTATAAATTTAATTAGCTTATCATGTCCGAAATGTTCTATCAATAATTGCTGAATTTTGTTAAACTCGTGGTATGAGAGCTCAGTATAAATTCCGATGAGACCTGGTTTAATGTATCTTTTAGGTACGTCCGTCCAATAATCTTTTTCCCTAGTCATGTCGATGAATAGTATACGTCCGTTGTGTAGTATCTCTATTTCTTTGTCAACATCGTTGGTCAATATGAGTTGTGTCTTGTACTTATTTACGATGGTTTCTTTGATTTGAATATGGTCAAGTTGTTGCTCTTCTTGTGAATCTGTTGTTGCGTTGTCTGACAAATTGTTAACTGATTGGTTGTCGTTAGATTCTTTCTCTTTGCTATTCTCAGGAATCCTGCTTAATAAGTCCGCTACCTTATTCTCTTTGCCTTTCAGGTATTCTATGTCGAATCGGTACTCCTGCAACTTGAGTAGCCATCTCTGTGTTCGCTGGCTAAATTATTTTCCTGAAAACTTTTTATTTACAGCCGAAGATTTCTAGAAAATTGACAAGATCGTCCCACTTAGGAAAATCGGTTGAATTATTCCTAGACGTCTCCCAGGCTTCTCTGGTCTTCGTATCCAACTTGGATATTAAAATTCCCACGTACCAATCATCCCAGGATTCAATCAACCGATCGAAGTTAGAAGCAACTCGTCTCGCCTCCTCCACGGTGTCCAAGAGATGTTGGATCTCGTCCACGTTACGCGATTTTACCGTACGGTAGTCACGTTAGTACTAGGTGATAATTCGGATTTTATTCGAACCGTTGCCTGCGTATAGGCCCACTCAATTTTATTATAATAGTCCTCGAAGTCTCGAAATCTGTGTTTCCAGACCAAGCCACTGAATCACTATTCGTCTTCATAAATCGTGTCCAATAAGAACTTAAAAGCTCCTTACGCATCTCGCAAACACCTATTGTTAAGGCGTTGGCACCCATCTTTAAGGTAAAATTCGAAATTAATCGCCCATCTTGGAATTGGCGGCCTAATATGGCATTTAATTCCGGCTTGACGTTGCTCATCACGTGGTTTTACAACCGATCAATAAAGCAACGACAACCCGATCACACCACCGAACCGATACCGTTACTAGCTGTTTTGAATCACACGATTTCTTGCAGATGCGTCTGCAGCACGAGGTAACAGTAACACTTGTTGATAACGTTTTCCGCGGGGGAATATAGATGGAAGAAGAGATCACGATTGACACATTGAATGCAATGATTATTACACTGCCAATGAGGACTTTAACAGGTGAAAATGCATGGGGTTTGCAGTTGCGCGCGGAGGGAATCGTGCGTAACAAATTTAGGTGCACACTTTTTTATCACTGAATGGGATTAATGGTGAATGATGAACGGGACCCCGACACCGCACTTGGGGTAATACGCACTGGCTGCGATATGGACACTCGTGGTCCGTAGAAGATGACAACGGCGAAGGAGATGCAAGCTGCACTGTCCCTTTGTACATGTACTGAATCACAGGGACGCTGGCTGCATCTTTTCTTAGAATCACCGCGGCGCGGAGTGAAGCCGGTAGAGTCCATAGCAGCGTTACAGTGTAAGTGGTTTTGAACTGTAAAAAAAACAAACGACGAAAAAAGGGAAAAGAAACACAAATCGCATTTCTTTTCCTGAGATGTTCTCTCGTTGATAATTTATTAACTACTGATGATTTAGCTGAGTACAGTGATGTACAACATTGTGATGTTATCGCTTACATCAAAGGTAGTACCGGAAGGTACAAGTTAATCAGTTAGGACGATTTTGGGTGAAACTTTCTATAAAGCAAAGAAATAATTTATCTTTCCTAAAACAATTAAATGAAAAATTCCAACTGAAAGGCCACTATTGTAAGAGACACTATTACCTGGCATGAACGCTTGTCTGCAATTCTAAGATTCTTGGCAATAGGAAACAGTGATTTAGCAGTGATATAGAAACAGATTTAGCACCAGTATTACTAAATTCGCAAAATCCACTAAATTCCTTTAACACTTTTTTTTTTTGTAATATTCACTTTTTACTTCTCCTACCTCTTTAAAATGAATATATTGTTACGTTTAGTCGAAATGAGTCTACGTAAGATTAATTAAATTGTCCACACAACTGGGTTCGATCACTGGATTATGACGAATGAAGCACTAAAGTTCACTATTCAAGATATGCACGAATTTATTTTGCAAACAATGATTCAATTCTTTACATTACTACACTTTAAAAAGCACTATTACTTTACTATTGCACAAAACTCTTTGCTGACTGCAGGCTGAACTCATTACCACTTTGAACGCTATAAAATCCCAAACTGCACTGTAATAAGCAGTTTGGCCATGATGCAAAATTTGTTCCCAGTCCTTGTTCAGTCCCTTTCTAGGTAGAGCTACTTCTACAAACTCGGGCTTTTGACAGTTGTGAAACAATTTTCTTTTTACGTAATCGATTGTTTGTAGGGATTGTCTACTTTTGTTAACTCAGCTGAAGTGACTTTGCGCGTGGCGACGGTTTTCGGATCCCGTTGCACAATTCACGGGTTCGTGTTATTTTACTTTCGCGTGCATCATGACCTTCGAAAATGTGGGAAAAGATGCAGCGAATGAAATTGTCAAAATGGAGAGGCTCGCGTTCCGTGTAGGATATGTAAGCTCTCCCCTGTTAAAATTAAGATTCTTCTGAATTTTATTTTGTTTAGGAATTTCGTTATTGTAATTTTTGAGTGAAAGTTTTAGCTTTTTGTTTTTCTCATTAGGATTAATATTGAAACGACTATTATGATTACGATTATCAGAATAGTTGAGTTAGCAGCTTAACTAAATTTTTTTTATGAAATTTAAGATGTTTAATATGTTTCAAGTTTACAAAATTTTGAGTTAACTGTTTTGTAAAATTATAAATTCTTTCTTCTTCATAGAAAAATGTATCTTTAAATTCAATGTTCGTATTGCTAAATGTTTTATTTAAAAGTTTTATTGTACAATTGTTGAAATTTATGAAATAACTTCCAAGAAGCTTTATTCTTATATCGTCACAATAATTTTCCAATTCTTGTCCATTCATATTCTTACATATTATGGTACTATCATCTAATTGACTTATTTCTAATACATTGTAATTCCTTAATTTACAATTATTACTTTCATTACTTTTTTGAAATCTTGTTTGTACAATATCTCTTTATTATCGTACTGAAATTTAGTTTGATTAATTTCTATAAAATATTGATTTTCAAGTATGGCTTCAAGGTTATCTTTTGTTGGAATAGGCATTAAGAGTTTAAGGTCTACTATTTTATATGTGTCCGGTACTTTAATAGCAATAATTTATGTATCTTCATTATATTTTAATAGTCCTGTTCTAACGTATTTAAGTTTGTAAAGTTTGAGTTTTGTCGCGTTAATTTCTGTTGCCGTTAACACGCTAGGATGATTTATTCCATGCTTGGCTGATGCTATATTGTCTAGAATCTGCTTTATTTTTTCTTCTAACATACGGAGTTTCATTAATTGATCTAATATTATTTGTTGGATGATAACTCGTTTTTCATTGATGGTCATTTCTGAACAAGCTCTATTAAGTTCTTCCCTGTCTACTTCTATGATTTTTTTCACAAGATAATACTTTCATTCAGATGCGAATTTATTTCAATTTGGTTATTTAAGCTTTGAATTGCATTTTTCATGACATTGGTCATTTCCTCTTTGTAATTTTTGAATATTTCCTTCTATTAACTCTACAGTACGTCTTATGTCTCTAGTATTTATTATATGTATCGTCCTAAAGTCTTCTATTAACTCTGTCTTTTCTGTGTTAGAAATGTAGTAACCATTAGTAGTTTCTAGTTTCTTGGTATGTTTCGATAATTCCGCTATGGGCACTTTCTTGGGTATGATATAGGCAGATTTGTTTATGCGCTTCTTCTAATGTTCCGATTTCTCTTGCTCTTAACGTTGTTTTTATAAATTTAATTAGCTTATCATGTCCGAAATGTTCTATCAATAATTGCTGAATTTTGTTAAACTCGTGGTATGAGAGCTCAGTATAAATTCCGATGAGACCTGGTTTAATGTATCTTTTAGGTACGTCCGTCCAATAATCTTTTTCCCTAGTCATGTCGATGAATAGTATACGTCCGTTGTGTAGTATCTCTATTTCTTTGTCAACATCGTTGGTCAATATGAGTTGTGTCTTGTACTTATTTACGATGGTTTCTTTGATTTGAATATGGTCAAGTTGTTGCTCTTCTTGTGAATCTGTTGTTGCGTTGTCTGACAAATTGTTAACTGATTGGTTGTCGTTAGATTCTTTCTCTTTGCTATTCTCAGGAATCCTGCTTAATAAGTCCGCTACCTTATTCTCTTTGCCTTTCAGGTATTCTATGTCGAATCGGTACTCCTGCAACTTGAGTAGCCATCTCTGTGTTCGCTGGCTAAATTATTTTCCTGAAAACTTTTTATTTACAGCCGAAGATTTCTAGAAAATTGACAAGATCGTCCCACTTAGGAAAATCGGTTGAATTATTCCTAGACGTCTCCCAGGCTTCTCTGGTCTTCGTATCCAACTTGGATATTAAAATTCCCACGTACCAATCATCCCAGGATTCAATCAACCGATCGAAGTTAGAAGCAACTCGTCTCGCCTCCTCCACGGTGTCCAAGAGATGTTGGATCTCGTCCACGTTACGCGATTTTACCGTACGGTAGTCACGTTAGTACTAGGTGATAATTCGGATTTTATTCGAACCGTTGCCTGCGTATAGGCCCACTCAATTTTATTATAATAGTCCTCGAAGTCTCGAAATCTGTGTTTCCAGACCAAGCCACTGAATCACTATTCGTCTTCATAAATCGTGTCCAATAAGAACTTAAAAGCTCCTTACGCATCTCGCAAACACCTATTGTTAAGGCGTTGGCACCCATCTTTAAGGTAAAATTCGAAATTAATCGCCCATCTTGGAATTGGCGGCCTAATATGGCATTTAATTCCGGCTTGACGTTGCTCATCACGTGGTTTTACAACCGATCAATAAAGCAACGACAACCCGATCACACCACCGAACCGATACCGTTACTAGCTGTTTTGAATCACACGATTTCTTGCAGATGCGTCTGCAGCACGAGGTAACAGTAACACTTGTTGATAACGTTTTCCGCGGGGGAATATAGATGGAAGAAGAGATCACGATTGACACATTGAATGCAATGATTATTACACTGCCAATGAGGACTTTAACAGGTGAAAATGCATGGGGTTTGCAGTTGCGCGCGGAGGGAATCGTGCGTAACAAATTTAGGTGCACACTTTTTTATCACTGAATGGGATTAATGGTGAATGATGAACGGGACCCCGACACCGCACTTGGGGTAATACGCACTGGCTGCGATATGGACACTCGTGGTCCGTAGAAGATGACAACGGCGAAGGAGATGCAAGCTGCACTGTCCCTTTGTACATGTACTGAATCACAGGGACGCTGGCTGCATCTTTTCTTAGAATCACCGCGGCGCGGAGTGAAGCCGGTAGAGTCCATAGCAGCGTTACAGTGTAAGTGGTTTTGAACTGTAAAAAAAACAAACGACGAAAAAAGGGAAAAGAAACACAAATCGCATTTCTTTTCCTGAGATGTTCTCTCGTTGATAATTTATTAACTACTGATGATTTAGCTGAGTACAGTGATGTACAACATTGTGATGTTATCGCTTACATCAAAGGTAGTACCGGAAGGTACAAGTTAATCAGTTAGGACGATTTTGGGTGAAACTTTCTATAAAGCAAAGAAATAATTTATCTTTCCTAAAACAATTAAATGAAAAATTCCAACTGAAAGGCCACTATTGTAAGAGACACTATTACCTGGCATGAACGCTTGTCTGCAATTCTAAGATTCTTGGCAATAGGAAACAGTGATTTAGCAGTGATATAGAAACAGATTTAGCACCAGTATTACTAAATTCGCAAAATCCACTAAATTCCTTTAACACTTTTTTTTTTTGTAATATTCACTTTTTACTTCTCCTACCTCTTTAAAATGAATATATTGTTACGTTTAGTCGAAATGAGTCTACGTAAGATTAATTAAATTGTCCACACAACTGGGTTCGATCACTGGATTATGACGAATGAAGCACTAAAGTTCACTATTCAAGATATGCACGAATTTATTTTGCAAACAATGATTCAATTCTTTACATTACTACACTTTAAAAAGCACTATTACTTTACTATTGCACAAAACTCTTTGCTGACTGCAGGCTGAACTCATTACCACTTTGAACGCTATAAAATCCCAAACTGCACTGTAATAAGCAGTTTGGCCATGATGCAAAATTTGTTCCCAGTCCTTGTTCAGTCCCTTTCTAGGTAGAGCTACTTCTACAAACTCGGGCTTTTGACAGTTGTGAAACAATTTTCTTTTTACGTAATCGATTGTTTGTAGGGATTGTCTACTTTTGTTAACTCAGCTGAAGTGACTTTGCGCGTGGCGACGGTTTTCGGATCCCGTTGCACAATTCACGGGTTCGTGTTATTTTACTTTCGCGTGCATCATGACCTTCGAAAATGTGGGAAAAGATGCAGCGAATGAAATTGTCAAAATGGAGAGGCTCGCGTTCCGTGTAGGATATGTAAGCTCTCCCCTGTTAAAATTAAGATTCTTCTGAATTTTATTTTGTTTAGGAATTTCGTTATTGTAATTTTTGAGTGAAAGTTTTAGCTTTTTGTTTTTCTCATTAGGATTAATATTGAAACGACTATTATGATTACGATTATCAGAATAGTTGAGTTAGCAGCTTAACTAAATTTTTTTTATGAAATTTAAGATGTTTAATATGTTTCAAGTTTACAAAATTTTGAGTTAACTGTTTTGTAAAATTATAAATTCTTTCTTCTTCATAGAAAAATGTATCTTTAAATTCAATGTTCGTATTGCTAAATGTTTTATTTAAAAGTTTTATTGTACAATTGTTGAAATTTATGAAATAACTTCCAAGAAGCTTTATTCTTATATCGTCACAATAATTTTCCAATTCTTGTCCATTCATATTCTTACATATTATGGTACTATCATCTAATTGACTTATTTCTAATACATTGTAATTCCTTAATTTACAATTATTACTTTCATTACTTTTTTGAAATCTTGTTTGTACAATATCTCTTTATTATCGTACTGAAATTTAGTTTGATTAATTTCTATAAAATATTGATTTTCAAGTATGGCTTCAAGGTTATCTTTTGTTGGAATAGGCATTAAGAGTTTAAGGTCTACTATTTTATATGTGTCCGGTACTTTAATAGCAATAATTTATGTATCTTCATTATATTTTAATAGTCCTGTTCTAACGTATTTAAGTTTGTAAAGTTTGAGTTTTGTCGCGTTAATTTCTGTTGCCGTTAACACGCTAGGATGATTTATTCCATGCTTGGCTGATGCTATATTGTCTAGAATCTGCTTTATTTTTTCTTCTAACATACGGAGTTTCATTAATTGATCTAATATTATTTGTTGGATGATAACTCGTTTTTCATTGATGGTCATTTCTGAACAAGCTCTATTAAGTTCTTCCCTGTCTACTTCTATGATTTTTTTCACAAGATAATACTTTCATTCAGATGCGAATTTATTTCAATTTGGTTATTTAAGCTTTGAATTGCATTTTTCATGACATTGGTCATTTCCTCTTTGTAATTTTTGAATATTTCCTTCTATTAACTCTACAGTACGTCTTATGTCTCTAGTATTTATTATATGTATCGTCCTAAAGTCTTCTATTAACTCTGTCTTTTCTGTGTTAAAAATGTAGTAACCATTAGTAGTTTCTAGTTTCTTGGTATGTTTCGATAATTCCGCTATGGGCACTTTCTTGGGTATGATATAGGCAGATTTGTTTATGCGCTTCTTCTAATGTTCCGATTTCTCTTGCTCTTAACGTTGTTTTTATAAATTTAATTAGCTTATCATGTCCGAAATGTTCTATCAATAATTGCTGAATTTTGTTAAACTCGTGGTATGAGAGCTCAGTATAAATTCCGATGAGACCTGGTTTAATGTATCTTTTAGGTACGTCCGTCCAATAATCTTTTTCCCTAGTCATGTCGATGAATAGTATACGTCCGTTGTGTAGTATCTCTATTTCTTTGTCAACATCGTTGGTCAATATGAGTTGTGTCTTGTACTTATTTACGATGGTTTCTTTGATTTGAATATGGTCAAGTTGTTGCTCTTCTTGTGAATCTGTTGTTGCGTTGTCTGACAAACTCCTGCAACTTGAGTAGCCATCTCTGTGTTCGCTGGCTAAATTATTTTCCTGAAAACTTTTTATTTAGATATTTTATTGGTAGATGATCAGCAATAATTTGGAATCGTTTTCCCCACAGGTACGGTCTGAAGTACGTTACTGTCTATACAATCGCCAAGAACTCTTTGTCAGAGTAGTTGTTTTCGTGATCGTTGAGGGACCTCGAAGCGTAACATACAGGTTGTTCTTCTTGTGTTTGCGTAATTGCTTGCGTCGGTAAAAACTGTGAAATTTTTGTAAAATCGGGAAATTTTAAAATTGGGTGTTTAATTATATTTACTTTCAATGCCTCAAATGCCTGAATATATTCTGGGTCATTGGTATTTATTTTCTTATCTTTTTTTTAAATATTTGATCATTGGATTAGCTATTTTGGCGTAATCTTTCACGAATTTCCGGTAATACCCCGTGGCTCATAAGAAACCTTTCAGCTGTTTCCCAGTCTTGGATAAAGGGTAATCTTTAATGCTTTTTATCTTCATTGGGTTAGGTTTCATTCCTTCGGCTGTAAGGTTATGGCCTAAAAATTCAGTATTTCTTTTCATGAAAGAACATTTGTCAAATTGTACTAAGTGTAAGATGTCATCAAGATACACAACGCATATTTTATTTATATATTCCCTGAGTATGTCGTTCATTAGGCGTTGGAAGGTCGCGGGTGCATTCTTGAGCCCGAACGGCATTCGTAGGTATTCGTACAGACCACAAGGTGTGACAAATGCCGTTTTTTGTAATGTCATCTGCATTTACCTTGATTTGGTGGTATCCCTTTGCAAGATCTAGGGACGAGAAATACTGTGCTCTCCCCAGTTTATCTAGTATACCCTCAATATTAGGTAACGGGTATTTATCGTCGATTGTTATCTCGTTGAGTTTCCGGTAGTCTACGCAAAGGCGAAACTTTTGTTTTCCAGAATTATCCATTTTCTTTTTCACCACCACAATTGGCGAAGCATATCTGCTGTTAGATTCCCTGATTATGCCTTGCTCCTCCATTTCTGCTATTTGCCGTCGTACTTCCTCTTCATGTTGTGGGGGAAGCCGATAAAGCTTGGCATTGATCTGTTGGTCTGTCGTTGTTCGAATCTCGTGTGTTATAGTGTTCGTATTAGTTAGCTGATCGCCTTCATGGTATATTCAATTTTTATATTCATTTAAGAGATTTTGAATTTCCTCTTCATTAAGATGGTCCAAATCTACTGTTTTTTCACTCGAATTCAGTTCGAAACAATCGAGAGTTGTTTCAACAAAGGAATACAGTGATAACATAGTGGCGTTATAAAGAGTTATGCTTCTATTATCAAAATCGAGCGTTTTGACAATTTTCTTCAAAATGTCCATACCAATCAGGATGTAATATGGTTTTTTACCAAATCCCTTTTATACCACTTGACTGCCACTTTTGGGTCATAATTAAATTCTTTGTGGATACTAGTAATAATTCTATCTACTGTTTCTGTTGTGATATTATTAATGGTTAGCAATTTCATTTTAACTTTTTCGAAGATTCTAAGTTTTGAACAATCTACTGATTTGGAATTTATAATGCTCATGGTTGAACCTGTATCGATGAATGCTTTATATTTAGTTTCGTCAATGGTAACATCTAGGAATATTTTGTCTCCGAGGACTAATTCAGAAAAAACGTGGGCTCTATATTGTGAATTTCTTCTTGTCGAATATTATCCTGATTATTATGGTTAATTTGCCCTATTTCCATTGGTTCTAATTGGTGATGTACATTTCGAATCTGCCCTGAGGGATTGAAGACTTGCCTGTTGTGATAATTTTGCCCTGGTCTGTTTTGATTGAAATTATTACGGAATTGGCCTGAATGGTTTTGATTGTTGTAACCTGAATGATTGTGGTTGAAATTGTTGTGTCCAAATTGTCCTGAATGATTGCGATGCCTAAATTGACCTGAGTGTCTCTGTTGCCCTGGTTTGTGCCTAAATTGACCTGAGTAATGGTTTATTTTATGTGTCTGTCGCTTGTCATATAAAAGTTCTTTGTCCAAGTTGCCATGATCGTAACCCACATAAGTATATAGTATGTCTTTTATTACGTGTAAATCATATTCATTCCTAATATCTCTAGATAAATTACCTGACACTACTTGTTCTATTCTATTAATTAAAATTGTATAAAATGTTTTCACACACTGATTACCTTCATATGTTACAAAACTGTTTATATCTTTTATAATTTCTTTATCTATCTTATAATTCAAATCAGAAATAGAACTTACTTTGAGTGAAGTTATATTATAAGATATATCCTTATAATTACACGCTGGTCTGAAGTGCTGCCGGGAAAGTTGCTTTGCTTCTTCCCAGTTGTTTGGTTGGTTGTTGATTAGCAGTTCCTTCGCTGTCCCGGTGATTTTTGAGTTGTAAATCGCCTGCCGCAATTCGTTCTTCTTTACCTCGTCGGTTTCTGCATCTAATCGAGTCTGCACTACGGTAATGAACTGTGTTAAATGATCCCTTAAAGATTTCCCTTTCTGACCCTGATTCCCGTCAAATTCTTTAATGAACGCAATTTCTTTCATCAAGTGTACTGCTCGGCTGATTGGTTCTGGATTGTTTCTCGTTACCAAAGCTTACATCGCCTGGTCTAACCTATCCACATCTCCTTATTGATGATAGATAGATTCTCCTATATGACAGATAGATTTTACTTTTTCGTTGAATTTTAACTTTTGAGTTAGTAAGTTACACAGATGTTTGTTTTTCAATTGCGTTAAATAACGTTTTAATGGATTTATGTGTATTCTTATTGTTGTGATATAGGTAAAATGCTTCACCATTGTGTTGTGTGAAAAAAAGCGATTTTGGGTGAAACTTTCTATAAAGCAAAGAAATAATTTATCTTTCCTAAAACAATTAAATGAAAAATTTCAACTGAAAGGCCACTATTTTAGGAGACACTATTAACTGGCATGAACGTTTGTCTGCAATTCTCAGACTCTTGGCAATAGGAAAAAGTTACGCAGATTTAGCACCAGTATTGCTAAATCCGCAAAATCCACTAAATCCCTTTAACACTTTATTTTTGTATTATTCACTTTTTATTTCTTCTACCTCTGGAAATTGACTATATTGTTACGTTTAGTCGAAATAAGTCTACGTAAGATTTATTAAATTGTCCACACAACTGGGTTCGATCACTGGATTGTGACGAATGAAACACTAAAGTTCACTGTTCAAGATATGCACGAATTTATTTTGCAGACACTGATTTAATTCTTATACATTATTACACTGTAAAAATCACTATTACTTTACTACTGCACAAAACTCTTTGCTGCCTTTCCATTAACACTGTAATAGGCAGTTTGGCCATGATGCAAAATTTGTTCCCAGTCCTGTTCAGTCCCTTTCTAGGTAAAGCTACTTCTACAAACTCGGACTTTTGGCAGTTGTAAACAATTTTCATGGCAGTTTGGCCATGATGCAAAATTTGTTCCCAGTCCTGTTCAGTCCCTTTCTAGGTAAAGCTACTTCTACAAACTCGGACTTTTGGCAGTTGTAAACAATTTTCTTTTTTTGGTTCTTGATTTTTCATTGTTGGCAGGCTAAAGCAATTGTTTATGTACGTAATGGATTGTTTGTAGCGATTGTATGTGAAATGATTGCGTTAAATAACCTTTTAATGGATTTACGTGTATTCTTATTGTTGTGATATAGGTAAAATGGTTCAGCATTGTGTTGTGTAGGTGTAAAAACGAAGCGACGCACCAACGTTACATTAGCGGCGTTCACACTCAACATTTTGTCGCGACGATTTGCTTGGCGACAAATTTGTGCTCAGCGTTTACACACAAACAATTTTGACAGACTTCAGCTTTGAGAGAAACTTCGGAGTGTTTGCATATAATGGAGGACTGTGCACTGCTTTCTTTTTCACTTATTGGTGAAAATGAGGAAAAAGTTAGTGGAGCAGCGTTGCAGTGGAAGCGGTTTTGAACTGTTAAGAAAACGAACGACGAAAAAAAGGGAAAAGCAACACAGCGCAGTTCTTTTCCTGAGATGTTCTCTCGTTGATAGTTTATTGACTACTGAAGATTTAGCAGAGTACAGTGACGTACAGCATTGTGATGTTATCGCTAACATCAAAGCTAGTACAGTAAGGTACAAGTTTTATACATACAGCCCGCCTCGTTACTTTACTCTAAAGGGGACGAAGAAAAAGTTATACAGTGCAAGGTCCCAATCTCTGACTAATCCAAGCTCTTGGGCGTGTGGTGTTATAAATCGGAAAGTTAACAAATTTGATTGATCTTTAACAAAAGTACAAAAGTAATATTTTTCTTTTTTACTCAAAAATTCATTCTAATCCAGAATCAATATAAATTTCAAAACCAATTTCAAAAAAATAACGAAAAGTTGAGAAAACAAAACAAAAATTCAGTTGAGCTAGGTATTGTATTGTATGTCAAAATAAAATGAAACTTCGATAGGTTTTGAGAAGCAAAAACACGAAAATGTATAGAAATCTGTACTACAATCTTATGCAATCGAACTTATCCGCCGCAAAAATTAAATAAAGAAGTAACATACATACGTATTTCACAATTGCCAGAACAATATTTAACGGGATACTTATTCAAGTTCGCCTGCATGAGATTGTATTTAGATAGTGCTGCATCTGTTGACTGTTTTCCTGATGTAGTTGAATTCTTCAGTAAAGGTTAGTTTTATTTAGGCGCCGCTCGCCGTTTGAACTGATGATTCCTGATGATGCATTCAGATAGGTTGGATGAATCTTGATTTGGCAGCAAGGCAACGTTACTAATTGGTCGGAGGTATTGACCCTTGGCGGACTCTCACAGTTCGATCAAATCCTGGATGCACTTGGATGATTTCACCGAGAGACCAACGGCCCGGCGGTAATCGATCAGCAAGACCATAGCTCCGATATAGATGTTAGGAGTATCAAAACACCACTTTGAACGTCGTTGCATGTGGTTTAGGTACTCAGAGTTCCATCTGCGCCAAAAGTGATTGCGCATTTGTTGAACCATTTCCCATCGCGAGCTAGGATTTCGTGTGCTCTCACTGTCGCTATAGTCAGGGTCCGGCAAAACACTGAGTCCACTTCCTGTTACCAGATGCCTAGGCTTCAGCGCATTTAAATCGGCCGGGTCGCTGCTCAATGCAAACAGAGGACGCGTGTTCATACACTGCTCGATACTAACAGCAACCGTAGCAAAATCTTCGTATGTCAACAAGGTATCTCCAAAGACCTTGCAAAGGTGCTGTTTGAAGATCTTTACGGCTGCCTCCCACATCCCTCCATGATGCGGATCGGAGGGGGGGCATGAAGTGCCACTCGACGCGTTTATTCAACAATTTGGCAGCGACATCTTCCTGAAACTCCGACCCTCTCCTAAATAGACTTCGAAGTACAGCACTAGCACCACGAAAATTGGTAGCGTTGTCGCTGTAAGGCCGGCTACAACTGCCTCGTCTGGCAGTAAAACAGGTGAATGCTGCCATGAAGGCCTTGGGGGACAGAGACGTTACAACTTCTAAATTGACATTTCTTAATGCTATGCATACGAAGACTGCCACATAACCATCTTGAGAGCGAGTACCTCTTCCTGGTGCTAATCTGAGTCGAAACGGTCCAGCTTAATGAACTCCGGTCTCTGCAAACGGTCGAAATTGAATGTTATCCTCCCCTGTATGCCAGCTAAGGCCAAGCGTCGATGTACACGTAGGAGCTCCCAATGTTCTTTGCATAAGACAGCCCTGAGAATTATTCGGCAGTAACTCCTCAACGTTCGCCGCACACTTGCTTAGTTCACAGCCCGCAGTGTGAAGGATTGAAATGTGCTCATTCTGGGCCTTCTGGGCTTCCTCGAGATTATCCGCGCCACCCAACACGTCGTCCACGTAAGTATTGCTAGTCATCGGAAATCGCTCTCGCTCCAACTCTGCAACCTTGTTTAGGACCCAAATCGACGCGAAGGGAGCAAACTTCGTTCCGAATGAATGATTCTTAGGGAATTTTCTTTCCGCGGAGTGAAATCGACGGATCGCGATATCCAGAGTGCTCGGCAACTGCCGTTCACTTACGCACAGGGGCATAGGTACTTTGAATCTACCACTTGCGTCTCGCGTGTATTCCCTTTCGTACAATTCCACCACACTACGATCCTCAGGACTCAGTTCAGGAGGGCTCTCAACACTTTCGATTTCCCAAAACCGACGTATTTGCTCAGAAATAGTCTCTAATTTCGCACAAAACGCTTTGCTGCCTTTCAGACTGAACTCATTAGCACTTTGAACGATATAAAATCCCAAACTGCACTGTAACGAGCAGTTTGGCCATGATGCAAAACTTGTTACCAGCCCTTGTTCAGTCCCTTTCTTCTACAAACTCGGGCTTTTGACAGTTGTGAAACAATTTTCTTTTTTTGCTCGTGCTTTTTCGTTGTTGGGAGACTAAAGCAATTGTTATGTACGTAATCGATTGTTTGTAGCGATTGTATGTGAAATGATTGCGTTAAATAACGTCTTAATGGATTTACGTGTATTCTTATTGTTGTGATATAGGTAAAATGCTTCACTATTGTGTTGTGTGAAAAAAGGCGATTTTGGGTGAAACTTTCTATAAAGCAAAGAAATAATTTATCTTTTCTAATACAATTATATGAAAAATTTCAACTGAAAGGCCACTATTTTAAGAGACACTATTACCTGGCATGAACGTTTGTCTGCAATTCTAAGATTCTTGGCAATAGGAAAAAGTTACGCAGTTTTAGCACCAGTATTGCTAAATCCGCAAAATCCACTAAATTCCTTTAACACTTTATTTTTGTATTATTCACTTGTTATTTCTTCTACCTCTGGAAATTGACTATATTGTTACGTTTAGTCGAAATGAGTCCACGTAAGATTTATTAAATTGCCCACACAACCGGGTTCCATCACTGGATTGTGACGAATGAAACACTAAAGTTCACTGTTCAAGATATGCACGAATTTATTTTGCAAACACTGATTTAATTCTTATACATTATTACACTTTAAAAATCACTATTAGTTTACTACTGCACAAAACTCTTTGCTGCCTTTCCATTAACACTGTAATAGGCAGTTTGGCCATGATGCAACATTTGTTCCCAGTCCTGTTCAGTCCCTTTCTAGGTAAAGCTACTTCTACAAACTCGGACTTTTGGCAGTTGTAAACAATTTTCTTTTTTTGCTCGTGATTTTTCATTGTTGGCAGGCTAAAGCAATTGTTTATGTACTTAATCGATTGTTTGTAGCGATTGTATGTGAAATGATTGCGTTAAATAACGTTTTAAAGTATTTGCGTGTATTCTTATTGTTGTGATATAAGTAAAATGCTTCACCATTGTGTTGTGTGAAAAAAGCGATTTTGGGTGAAACTTTCTATAAAGCAAAGAAATAATTTATCTGAAAGGCCACTATTTTAACAGATACTATTACCTGGCATGAACGTTTGTCTGCAATTCTTGGCAATAGGAAAAAGTTACGCAGATTTAGCACCAGTATTGCTAAATCCGAAAAATCCACTAAATTCCTTTAACACTTTATTTTTGTATTATTCACTTTTTCTTTCTCCTACCTCTGGAAATTGACTATATTGTTACGTTTAGTCGAAATGAGTCTACGTAAGATTTATTAAATTGTCCACACAACCGGGTTCGATCACGAATTTATTTTGCAGACACTGATTTAATTCTTATACATTATTACGCTGTAAAAATCACTATTACTTTACTACTGCACAACACTCTTTGCTGCCCTTCAGGCTGAACTCATTAACACTGTAATAGGCAGTTTGGCCATGATGCAAAATTTGTTCCCAGTCCTGTTCAATCCCTTTCTAGGTAGAGCTACTTCAATAAACTCGTACTTTTGGCAGTTGTGAAACAATTTCCTTTTTTTGCTCGTGATTTTTCATTGTTGGCAGGCTAAAGCAATTGTTTACGTACCTAATCGATTGCTTGCAGCGATTGTATGTGAAATGATTGCGTTAAATTACGTGTTATTGGATTTACGTGTATTCTTATTGTTGTGATATAAGTAAAATGGTTCAGCTTTGTGTTGTGTAGGTGGAAAAACGAAGCGACGCACCAACGTCACATTAGCGGCGTTCACACTCAACAATTTGTCGCGACGATTTGCTTGGCGACAAATTTGTGCTCAGCGTTTACACACGAAAGATGTTGACAGACTTCAGCTTTGAGAGAAACTTCGGAGTGTTTGCATATAATGGAGGACTGTGCACTGCTTTCTTTTTCACTTATTGGTGAAAATGAGGATAACGTTAGTGGAGCAGCGTTGCAGTGGAAGCGGTTTTGAACTGTTAAGAAAACGAACGACGAAAAAGAGGGAAAAGCAACACAGCGCAGTTCTTTTCCTGAGATGTTCTCTCGTTTGTTTATTGACTACTGATGATTTAGCAGAGTACAGTGATGTACAGCATTGTGATGTTATCGCTAACATCAAAGCCAGTACAGTAAGGTACAAGTCTTATACATACAGCCCGCCTCGTTACTTTACTCTAAAAGGGACGAAGAAAAAGTTATACAATGCAAGGTCCCAATCTCTGACTAATCCAAGCTCTTGGGCGTGTGGTGTTATAAATCGGAAAGTTAACAAATTTGATTGATCTTTAACAAAAGTACAAAAGTAATATTTTTCTTTTTTACTCAAAAATTCATTCTAATCCAGAATTAATATAAATTTCAAAACCAATTTCAAAAAAATAACGAAAAGTTGAGAAAACAAAACAAAAATTCAGTTGAGCTAGGTATTGTATTGTATGTCAAAATAAAATGAAACTTCGATAGGTTTTGAGAAGCAAAAACACGAAAATGTATAGAAATCTGTACTACAATCTTATGCAATCGAACTTATCCGCCGCAAAAATTAAATAAAGAAGTAACATACATACGTATTTCACAATTGCCAGAACAATATTTAACGGGATACTTATTCAAGTTAGCCTGCATGAGATTGTATTTTAGATAGTGCTGCATCTGTTGACTGTTTTCCTGATGTAGTTGAATTCTTCAGTAAAGGTTTGTTTTATTTATATTGGTAGCGTTGTCGCTGTAAAGCCGGCTACAACTGCCTCGTCTGGCAGTAAAACAGGTGAACGCTGCCATGAAGGCCTTGGGGGACAGAGACGTTACAACTTCTAAATGGACAGCTCTTAATGCCATGCATACGAAGACTGCCCCATAACCATCTTGAGAACGAGTACCTCTTCCTGGTGCTAATCTGAGTCGAAACGGTTCAGCCTAATTAACTCCGGTCTCTGCAAACGGTCGAAATTGAATGGCATCCTCCCCTGCATGCCAGCTAAGGCCAATCGTCGATGTACACGTAGGAGCTCAACGTTCGCCGCACACTTGCTTAGTTCACAGCCCGCAGTGTGAAGGATTGAAATGTGCTCATTCTGGGCCTTCTGGGCTTCCTCGAGATTATCCGCGCCACCCAACACGTCATCCACGTAAGTATTGCTAGTCATCGGAAATCGCTCTCGCTCCAACTCTGCAACATTTTTAGGACCCAAATCGACGCGAATGGAGCAAACTTCATTTCGTATGTTACCGTGCGTAATCGAAAGTACGCCAAGGGACAAGATGACTTTTCGCGTCAGACGATCAATTGGCGATTAAGGTCTGACTCGTTAACCCGAATCTGCCTAAACATCTTGACGATGTCACCGGTAAACGCGTAGCGAAAGAATCGAAATATTAGAAGCACAATCCAAAACTCTTGTTGTAATTTAGGACCAGCGATGAGGGTATCGTTTAGTGACAGACCGTTACTCGCAGCCTGCGACGCATTGAACACGACCCGTATGGCACCCGAACCATCACTTTTGACCACGGCGTTGTGAGGTAAAAAAATAGGAATCGGTTTTCCGAATAGTACTTAAGTCTTTGATCCTTTCCATGTGACCCAACGATTCATAGTCATGGAGAAACTGCGAATGAATGATTCTTAGGGAATTTTCTTTCCGCGGAGTGAAATCGATGGATCGCGATATCCAGAGAGCCCGGCAACTGCCGTTCACTTACGCACAAGGGCATAGATACTTTGAATCTACCACTTGCGTCTCGCGTGTATTCCCTTTCATACGATTCAGCCACACTACGATCCTCAGGACTCAGTTCAGGAGGGCTCTCAATACTTTCGATTTCCCAAAACCGACGTATTTGTTCAGAAATAGTCGCTAATTTCGTCATAACGAAAGAGGTACTCACGCGGGTTGTGTCCCCTGACACATCACTGTCGGGCACAGCTCCAACCACGACCCATCTGAAGACTGTGTTTATCGCCGACGGTGACCCCGGAATTCCGATACGTGTTCCTTCTCGTAAAATTGATGCATACATTTCAACGCCCAAAATGCAGTCTATTCTTCCGGGGCGATCAAACTGCGAGGACACACCCTGACAATACCGGACATGATTTGGTACACACCTGCCTCGAAGGCAAGAGATCAGTTACCCGTTTTAGGATAAACGCGGCAGTCTTATGATCAAACGAACGATCCTTAGATGACGACACGGTTTTATCTACCTCTGAAGAAGCAGTGGCTGATAGACTCCCAACCACTCCGGAAATACTGAGTGCAGCTGGACGCGAGGATGATGGACATGAAGAAGCTGAATATTCCGACCGGAGACAATTAAAACAGAGTCCTTTTCACCCTTTCTCTACGATCCGAAACAGAAAGCTTTTAAAATTTGTAGCAGAAAGCTAATATATGTCCCCCTTGTGGTACTGTGGACAGGGTTCACGAGACCGACGGATTTTTTCTGTCGCCACATTTGTCGAGGTCATACGAAGAGACTTGTGTTTGACACTAGGCTTTTTGTCCTTCACTTCCAGTTTCTGGGCGTTGTTCTAGGATCTCAATAAGATTTCTAGAAAATTGACAAGATCGTCCCACTTAGGAAAATCGGTTGAATTATTCCTAGACGTCTCCCAGGCTTCTCTGGTCTTCGTGTTCAACTTGGATATTAAAATTCCCACGTACCAATCATCCCAGGATTCAATCAACCTATCGAAGTTAGAAACAACTCGTCTCGCCTCCTCCACGGTGTCCAAGAGATGTTGGATCTTGTCCACGTTACGCGATTTTACCGACGATAAGGATAATAGTCGCTCGAGCTGAGCTTGAAAAAGTAATGGTTTGTTGTAGCACTTTCGGAGAAGTGCGTTCCAAGTGGCATCGAGGTTCGCACCTGTTATACTTGTGTTCTTCATCGCTGGGCCGCATCGCCCTCTAAACTAGCAAGCAAATACTGGAGCTTATTGACCGGCTGTAAACATCTCCTTGAGCGTTGGCCACTCGAAAATGTCTCCATCGAATTTTAGGAGTTTTATCACAGATAAACCGCGATAGGTTTCACGTGGTAAATGATGGTCGACCGTTCCGGAGGTAACTGGATTCTGCCCGGGCAGTACGGTAGTCACGTTAGTACTAGGTGATAGTTCGGATTTTATTCGAACCATTGCCTGCGTATAGGCCCACTCAATTTTATTAAAATAGTCCTCGACGACGTATTCGGAAGTCTCGAAATCTGTGTTTCCAGACCAAGCCACTGAATCTCTATTCGTCTTCATAAATCGTGTCCAATAAGAACTTAAAAGCTCCTTACGCATCTCTCAAACACCTATTATTAGGGCGTTGGCACCCATCTTTAAGGTGTTCGCGATGAAATTCGAAATTAATCGCCCATCTTGGAATTGGCGGCCTAAGATGGCATTTAGTTCCGGCTTGTCGTTGCTCATCACGTGGTTTTACAACGGATCAAGAAGGCAACGACAACCCGATCACACCACCGAACCGTTACCGTTACTAGCTGTTTTGAATCACACGATTTCTTGCAGATGCGTCTGCAGCACGAGGTAACAGTAACACTTGTTGATAACGTTTTCCGCGGGGGGGTATAGATGGAAGAAGAGATCACGATTGACACATTGAATGCAATGACTATTACACTGCCGATGAGGACTTTAACGGGTGAAAATGCATGGGGTTTGCAGGGGCACGCGGATGAAATCGTGTGTAACAAAGTGCACACTCGGTTATCACTGAATGGGATTAATGGTGAATGATGAACGGGACCCGACACCGGACTTGGGGTAATACGCACTGGCTGCGATATGGACACTCGTGGTCCGTAGAAGATGACAACGGCGAAGGACATGCAAGCTGCACTCTCCCTTTGCACATGTTGCAGTGGAAGCGGTTTTGAACTATTAAAAAAATGAACGACGGAAAAAAGGGAAAAGAATCACAGCGCAGTTCTTTTCCTGAGATGTTCTCTCGTTGATATTTTATTGACTACTGATAATTTAGCAGAGTACAGTGAGGTACAACATTGTGATGTTATCGCTTACATCGAAGAAGGTACAGTAAGGTATAAGTTTTATACAGTTAGGACGATTTTGGGTGAAACTTTCTATAAAGCAAAGAAATAATTTATCTTTCCTAAAACAATTAAATGAAAAATTTTAGCTGAAGGGCCACTATTTTAAGAGACACTATTACCTGGCATGAACGCTTGTCTGCAATTCTAAGATTCTTGGCAATAGGAAAAAGGTATGCAGATTTAGCACCAGTATTGCTAAATCCGAAAAATCCACTAAATTCCTTTAACACTTTATTTTTGTATTATTCACTTATTATTTCTCCTGCTTCTGGAAATTGACTATATTGTTACGTTTAGTCGAAATGAATCTACGTAAGATTAATTAAATTGTCCACACAACTGGGTTCGATCACTGGATTATGACGAATGAAACTCTAAAGTTCACTATTCACGATATGCACGAATTTATTTTGCAAACACTGATTTTATTCTTATACATTATTACTCTTTAAAAATCGCAATTACTATACTATTGCACAAAACTCTTTGCTGGCTTTCAGGTAGAGCTCATTAACACTTTGAACGCTATAAGATCCCAAACTGCACTGTACTAAGCAGTTTGGCCATGATGCAAAATTTGTTCAAAGTCCTTGTTCAGTCCCTTTCTAGGTGGAGCTACTTCTACATACTCGGGCTTTCGACAGTTGAGAAACAATTTTCTTTTTTTGCTCGTGATTTTTCATTGTTGGGAGGCTAAAGCAATTGTTTATGTACGTAGTCGATTGTTTGTAGCGATTGTATGTGAAATGATTGCGTTAAATAACGTTTTAATGGATTTACGTGAATTCTTATTGTTGTGATATAGGTAAAATGGTTCAGCATTGTGTTGTGTAGGTGAAACAACGAAGCGACGCACCAACGTCATATTAGCGGCGTTCACACTCAACAATTTGTCGCGACGATTTGTTTGGCGACAAATTTGTGCTTAGCGTTCACACACAAACGATGTTGACAGACTCCAGCTTTGAGAGAAACTTCGAACTGTTTGCATATAATGGAGGACTGTGCACTGCTTTCTGTTTCACTTATTGGTGAAAATGAGGAAAAAGTTAGTGGAGCAGCGTTGCAGTGGAAGCGGTTTTGAACTGTTAAGAAAACGAACGACGAAAAAAGGGAAAAGCAACACAGCGCAGTTCTTTTCCTGAGATGTTCTCTCGTTGATAGTTTATTGACTACTGATGATTTAGCAGAGTACAGTGATGTACAGCATTGTGATGTTATCGCTAACATCAAAGCTAGTACAGTAAGGTACAAGTCTTATACAAACAGCCCGCCTCGTTACTTTACTCTAAAAGGGACGAAGAAAAAGTTATACAATGCAAGGTCCCAATCTCTGACTAATCCAAGCTCTTGGGCGTGTGGTGTTATAAATCGGAAAGTTAATAAATTTGATTGATCTTTAACAAAAGTACAAAAGTAATATTTTTCTTTTTTACTCAAAAATTCATTCTAATCCAGAATCAATATAAATTTCAAAACCAATTTCAAAAAAATAACGAAAAGTTGAGAAACCAAAACAAAAAATTCAGTTGAGCTAGGTATTCTATTGTATGTCAAAATAAAATGAAATTTCGATAGGTTTTGAGAAGCAAAAACACGAAAATGTATAGAAATCTGTACTACAATCTTATGCAATCGAACTTATCCGCCGCAAAAATTAAATAAAGAAGTAACATACATACGTATTTCACAATTGCCAGAAGGGAAGAGAACCGGCTTCTCAGAAGGTTGTTGAGGCCCTTGTTGGTTGAGGCCCAGGTCCACCCCGGACTGTAGCGCCAAACTAAGAAGAAGAAGAAGAACAATATTTAACGGGATACTTATTCAAGTTCGCCTGCATAAGATTGTATTTTAGATAGTGCTGCATCTGTTGACTGTTTTCCTGATGTAGTTGAATTCTTCAGTAAAGGTTAGTTTTATTTTTCGGCGCCGCTAGCCGTTTGAGCTGATGATTCCTGATGATGCATTCAGATAGGTTGGATGAATCTTGATTTGGCAGCAAGGCAACCTTACTAATTGGTCGGAGGTATTGACCCTTGGCGGAACGAACGGTCACTACTCTCACCTTTCCATCAGATCCTGGATGCACTTGGATGATTCCACCGAGAGACCAACGGCCCGGCGGTAATCGGTCGTCAATCAGCAAGACCATTGCTCCGATATGGATGTTAGGAGTATCAAAACACCACTTTGAACGTCGTTGCATGTGGTTCAGGCACTGAGAGTTCCATCTGCGCCAAAAGTGATTTGCGCATTTTTTGAACCATTTCCCATCGCGAGCTAGGATTTCGTGTGCTCTCACTGTCGCTATAGTCAGGGTCGGGCAAAACACTGAGTCTACTTCCTGTTACCAGATGCCTAGGCTTCAGCGCATTTAAATCGGCCGGGTCGCTGCTCAATGCACACAGAGGACGCGTGTTCATACACTGCTCGATACTAACAGCAACCGTAGCACACTCTTCGTATGTCAACAAGGTATCTCCGAAGACCTTGCAAAGGTGCTGTTTGAAGATTTTTACGGCTGCCTCCCACAGCCCTCCATGATGCGGAGCGGAGGGGGGGCATGAAGTGCCACTCGACGCGTTTATTCAACAATTTGGCAGCAACATCTTCCTGAAACTCAGAAAAACCCTCTCCTAAATAGACGTCGATGTACAGCACTAGCACCACGAAAATTGGTAGCGTTGTCGCTGTAAAGCCGGCTACAACTGCCTCACCTGGCAGTAAAACAGGTGGACGCTGCCATGAAAGCCTTGGTGGACAGAGACGTTACAACTTCTAAATGGACAGCTCTTGATGCTATGCATACGAAGACTGCCACATAACCATCTTGAGAACGAGTACCTCTTCCTGGTGCTAATCTGAGTCGAAACGGTCCAGCGTAATGACCTCCGGTCTCTGCAAACGATCGCTCCATGACCACCCGTGCCGTAGGTAAGGGGGCCATTTGTTGTGTGCATAGACGAGCACAGCGTGTGCACAGAGTGTTTCTGAGCGAACGAGAATTCGTTCACCCAAAATCCAAACAAAACTTACGAAGTAAGTCCGTCAGCAACATTAGGCCGTGCAATGTGGTTGCATGCGCTCTTCGCACCAAGAGTGTTGCCAGCCAAGAGTGTCGAGACAACAGCAGCGGATGTTTTATTTCATATGGCAAATAAGCGTTATGCAACCGGCCGCCTACTCTCAGCAGACCGAATTGATCCAGAAACGGTGCATGGTGGCGCAGTTTACTGTTGTGACTAACGCCCTTGCCAGAGCTCACAACCTGGATCTCTTCCTGGAAGAACTCGAACCGGTCGATCAAAGGAACTGAACCTTGAAAGCCAGTCTGACCACGCATTCCTTAGTGTCACCAGTAATGCGGTGGATTTTCGCTGTTCGGGAACATCTATTTCAACCTTGGCCTCCTCTATCGGCCAACTACTGCATCCTTGAATTATCCATGGCGGTCCATTCCACCACAAGTTTGACGCCGCTAGTTCTACAGCAGAAAAACCTCACGACCCTCTAGACCATATCTGGCAGATGATCGATTTCGGCTACCCGATTTGCCACATACGCTAACCACTTCGAAGGGTGCGCCCGCCCCAAGCCAAAACTGCCTTAGAATCGGACCAGCACAAGATCTGTGTGGGCTGGTGCGCAAGGCCTGCATGCAGGGTACTTGCCAACCAGGGGAGCGACACGGAACCCTGCAACTCCATCCGTGGTAAGCTTATACACTTTATGGGGCAACACGACTCTTGCTCATCAGCAACACACTCGTCCAAATGCCATTTTTTTGTTTACTGACAGCATACACTGCGGCAGCGTAAGCACGCTCCGAGGCATCACTATATCCGTGTGTGTATGGTACCTCATTCCTGACGTGATCCGATTTGGAGCCATAGGGGTATCTGTATAGTTAAAGTGACTTTTTCATCCCAATCCACGTCCAATAACCAACAGTCTTGAATCAGGGTTTTTGACCAGATGAGAACTGGAGCCAAAAGTCCAAGGGGTCGAAGAGCCGGAGGCTGCTGGACAAAAGACGTCGTTTGGTTAGTGGCGAAAGGTCTGCTTCTATTCGGATGCGAAATTGAAAGTTATCCTCCCCTGTACGCCAGCTAAGGCCAAGCGTCGATGTACACGTAGAAGCTCCCAATGTTCTTTGCATAAGACAGCCCTGAGAATTATTCGGCAGTAACTCCTCAACGTTCGCCGCACACTTGCTTAGTTCACAGCCCGCAGTGTGAAGGATTGAAATGAGCTCATTCTGGGCCTTCTGGGCTTCCTCGAGATTATCCGCGCCACCCAACACGTCGTCTACGTAAGTATTGCTAGTCAGCAAAGAGGAACCTCTCGGAAATCGCTCTCGCTCCAACTCTTTAGGACCCAAATAGACGCGAAGGGAGCAAACTTCGTTCCGCATGTTACCGTGCGTAATCGAAAGTACGCCAAGGGACAAGATGACTTTTCGCGTCAGACGATCAATTGGCGATTAAGGTCTGACTCGTTAACCCGAATCTACCTAAACATCTTGACGATGTCACCGGTAAACGCGTAGCGAAAGAATCGAAATCTTAGAAGCACAATCCATAACTCTTGTTGTAATTTAGGACCAGCGATGAGGGTATCGTTTAGTGACAGACCGTTACTCGCAGCCTGCGACGCATTTAACACGATCCGTATGGCACCCGAACCATCACTTTTGACCACGGCGTGGTGAGGTAAAAAATAGGAACCGGTTTTCCGAATAGTACTTAAGTCTTTGATCCTTTCCATGTGACCCAACGATTCATAGTCATGGAGAAACTGCGAATGAATGATTCTTAGGGAATTTTCTTTCCGCGGAGTGAAATCGACGGATCGCGATATCCAGAGAGCCCGGCAACTGCCGTTCACTTACGCACAAGGGCATAGATACTTTGAATCTACCACTTGCGTCTCGCGTGTATTCCCTTTCATACGATTCAGCCACACTACGATCCTCAGGACTCAGTTCAGGAGGGCTCTCAACACTTTCGATTTCCTAAAACCGACTTATTTGCTCAGAAATAGTCGCTAATTTCGTCGTAACGAAAGAGGTACTCACGCGGGTTGTGTCCCCTGACACATCACTGTCCGGCACAGCTCCAACCACGACCCATCTGAAGACTGTGTTTATCGCCGACGGTGACCCCGGAATTCCGATACGCGTTCCTTCTCGTAAAATTGATGCATACATTTCAACGCCCAAAATGAAGTCTATTCTTCCGGGGCGATCAAACTGCGAGGACACACCCTGACAATACCGGACATGATTTGGTACACACCTGCCTCGAAGGCAAGAGATCAGTTACCCGTTTTAGGATAAACGCGGCAGTCTTATGATCAAACGAACGATCCTTAGATGACGACACGGTTTTATCTACCTCTGAAGAAGCAGTGGCTGATAGACTCCCAACCACTCCGGAAATACTGAGTGCAGCTGGACGCGAGGATGATGGACATGAAGAAGCTGAATATTCCGACCGGAGACAATTAAAACAGAGTCCTTTTCACCCTTTCTCTACGATCCGAAACAGAAAGCTTTTAAAATTTGTAGCAGAAAGCTAATATATGTCCCCCTTGTGGTACTGTGGACAGGGTTCACGAGACCGACGGATTTTTTCTGTCGCCACATTTGTCGAGGTCATACGAAGAGACTTGTGTTTGACACTAGGCTTTTTGTCCTTCACTTCCAGTTTCTGGGCGTTGTTCTAGGATCTCAATAAGATTTCTAGAAAATTGACAAGATCGTCCCACTTAGGAAAATCGGTTGAATTATTCCTAGACGTCTCCCAGGCTTCTCTGGTCTTCGTGTTCAACTTGGATATTAAAATTCCCACGTACCAATCATCCCAGGATTCAATCAACCTATCGAAGTTAGAAACAACTCGTCTCGCCTCCTCCACGGTGCGTTCCAAGTGGCATCGAGGTTCGCACCTGTTATACTTGTGTTCTTCATCGCTGGGCCGCATCGCCCTCTAAACTAGCAAGCAAATACTGGAGCTTATTGACCGGCTGTAAACATCTCTTTGAGCGTTGGCCACTCGAAAATGTCTCCATCGAATTTTAGGAGTTTTATCACAGATAAACCGCGATAGGTTTCACGTGGTAAATGATGGTCGACCGTTCCGGAGGTAACTGGATTCTGCCCGGGCAGTACGGTAGTCACGTTAGTACTAGGTGATAGTTCGGATTTTATTCGAACCATTGCCTGCGTATAGGCCCACTCAATTTTATTAAAATAGTCCTCGACGACGTATTCGGAAGTCTCGAAATCTGTGTTTCCAGACCAAGCCACTGAATCTCTATTCGTCTTCATAAATCGTGTCCAATAAGAACTTAAAAGCTCCTTACGCATCTCTCAAACACCTATTATTAGGGCGTTGGCACCCATCTTTAAGGTGTTCGCGATAAAATTCGAAATTAATCGCCCATCTTGGAATTGGCGGCCTAAGATGGCATTTAGTTCCGGCTCGTCGTTGCTCATCACGTGGTTTTACAACGGATCAAGAAGGCAACGACAACCCGATCACACCACCGAACCAATACCGTTACTAGCTGTTTTGAATCACACGATTTCTTGCAGATGCGTCTGCAGCACGAGGTAACAGTAACACTTGTTGATAACGTTTTCCGCGGGGGGGTATAGATGGAAGAAGAGATTACGATTGACACATTGAATGCAATGATTATTACACTGCCGATGAGGACTTTAACGGGTGAAAATGCATGGGGTTTGCAGGGGCCCGCGGAGGAAATCGTGTGAAACAAAGTGCACACTTGGTTATCACTGAATGGGATTAATGGTGAATGATGAACGGGACCCGACACCGCACTTGGGGTAATACGCACTGGCTGCGATATGGATACTCGTGGTCCGTAGAAGATGACAACGGCGAAGGAGATGCAAGCTGCACATTTGTACATGTACTGAATCACAGGGACGCTGGCTGCATCTTTTCGTAGAAACACCGCGGCGCGGAGTAAAGCCGGTAGAGTCGAGAGCAGCGTTGCAGTGGATGTGGTTTTGAACTGTTAAAAAAACGGACGACGAAAAAAAGAGCAAAGAAACACAAAACGCATTTCTTTTCCTGAGATGTTCTCTCGTTGATAATTTGTTGACTACTGATGATTTAGCTGAGTACAGTGATGTACAACATTGTGATGTTATCGCTTACATCAAAGGTAGTACAGTAATGAACAAGTTAATCAGTTAGGACGATTTTGGGTGAAACTTTATATAAAGCAAAGAAATAATTTATCTTTCCTAAAACAATTAAATGAATAATTTCAACTGAAAGGCCACTATTGTAAGAGACACTATTACCTGGCATGAACGTTTGTCTGCAATTCTAGGATTCTTGGCAATATTGAAAAGTTACACAGATTTAGCAACATTATTGCTAAATCCGCAAAATCCACTAAATTCCTTTAACACTTTATTTTTGTATTTTTCACTTTTTATTTCTCCTACCTTTGGAAATTGACTATATTGTTACGTTTAGTCGAAATGAGTCCACGTAAGATTAATTAAATTGTGCACACAAGTGGGTTCGACCACTAGAGTGTGACGAATGAAACACTGAAGTTCACTATTCACGATATGCACTGGTGCGCAAGGCCTGCATGTAGGGTACTTGCCAACCGGGCGAGCAACACGGCACCCTGCAACTCCATCCGTGGTAAGCTTATACACTTTACGGGGGCAACACGACTCTTGCTCATCAGCAACACACTCGTCCAAATGCCATTTTTTTGTTTACTGACAGCATACACTGCGACCGCGTAAGCGCGCTCCGATGCATCACTATATCCGTGTGTGTATGGTACCTCATTCCTGACGTGATCCGATTTGGAGCCATAGGGGTATCTGTATAGTTAAAGTGACTTCTTCATCCCAATCCACGTCCAATAACCAACAGTCTTGAATCAGGGTTTTTGACCAGATGAGAACTGGAGCCAAAAGTCCAAGGGGTCGAAGAGCCGGAGGCTGCTGGACAAAAGACGTCGTTTGGTTAGTAGCGAAAGGTCTGCTTCTATTCGGATGCGAAATTGAAAGTTATCCTCTCCTGTACGCCAGCTAAGGCCAAGCGTCGATGTACACGTAGAAGCTCCCAATGTTCTTTGCATAAGACAGCCCTGAGAATTATTCGGCAGTAACTCCTCAACGTTCGCCGCACACTTGCTTAGTTCACAGCCCGCAGTGTGAAGGATTGAAATGAGCTCATTCTGGGCCTTCTGGGCTTCCTCGAGATTATCCGCGCCACCCAACACGTCGTCTACGTAAGTATTGCTAGTCAGCAAAGAGGAACCTCTCGGAAATCGCTCTCGCTCCAACTCTTTAGGACCCAAATAGACGCGAAGGGAGCAAACTTCGTTCCGCATGTTACCGTGCGTAATCGAAAGTACGCCAAGGGACAAGATGACTTTTCGCGTCAGACGATCAATTGGCGATTAAGGTCTGACTCGTTAACCCGAATCTACCTAAACATCTTGACGATGTCACCGGTAAACGCGTAGCGAAAGAATCGAAGTCCTAGAAGCACAATCTATATCTCTTGTTGTAATTTAGGACCAGCGATGAGGGTATCGTTTAGTGACAGACCGTTACTCGCAGCCTGCGACGCATTGAACATGACCCGTATGGCACCCGAACTATCACTTTTGACCACGGCGTGGTGAGGTAAAAAATAGGAATCGGTTTTCCGAATAGTACTTAAGTCTTTGATCCTTTCCATGTGACACAACGATTCATAGTCATGGAGAAACTGTGAATGAATGATTCTTAGCGAATTTTCTTTCCGCGGAGTGAAATCGACGGATCGCGATATCCAGAGAGCCCGGCGACTGCCGTTCACTTACTCACAGGGGCATAGGTACTTTGAATCGACCACTTGCGTCTCACGTACAATTAATTAAAAAAAAATTAAATAGTCTTTCGTACAATTAAACCACACCACGATCCTCAGGACTCAGTTCAGGAGGGCTCTCAACACTTTCGATTTCCCAAAACCGACGTATTTGCTCAGAAATAGTCGCTAATTTCGTCGTAACGAAAGAGGTACTCACGCGGGTTGTGTCCCCTGACACATTACTGTCCGGCACAGCTCCAACCACGACCCATCCGAAGACTGTGTTTATCGCCGACGGTGACCCCGGAATTCCGATACGCGTTCCTTCTCGTAAAATTGATGCATACACTTCAACGCCCAAAATGCAGTCTATTCTTCCGGGGCGATCAAACTGCGAGGACACACCCTGACAATACCGGACATGATTTGGTACACACCTGCCTCGAAGGCAAGAGATCAGTTACCCGTTTTAGGATAAATGCGGTAGTCTTATGATCAAACGAACGATCCTTAGATGACGACACGGTTTTATCTACCCACTCCGGAAATACTGAGTGCAGCTGGACGCGGGGATGATGGACATGAAGGAGCTGAATGTTCCGACCGGAGACAATTAAAACAGAGTCCTTTTCACCCTTTCTCTACGATCCGAAACATAAAGCTTTTAAAATTTGAAGCAGAAAGCTAATATATGTCCCCCTTCGCACTGTCGCCACATTTGTCGATGTCATACGAAGAGACTTGTGTTTGACACTAAGCTTTTTGTCCTTCACTTCCAGTTTCTGGGCGTTGTTCAAGGATCTCAATAAGATTTCTAGAAAATTGACAAGATCGTCCCACTTAGGAAAATCGTCTCCCAGGCTTCTCTGGTCTTCGTGTCCAACTTGGACATTAAAATTCCCAGGATTCAATCAACCGATCGAAGTTAAAAGCAACTCCTCTCGCCTCCTCCACGGTGTCCAAGAGATGTTGGATCTCGTCCACGTTACGCGATTTTACCGTACGGTAGTCACGTTAGTACTAGGTGACAATTCGGATTTTATTCGAACCATTGCTTGCGTATAGGCCCACTCAATTTTATTAAAATAGTCCTCGACGACGTATTCGGAAGTCTCGAAATCTGTGTTTCCAGACCAAGCCACTGAATCTCTATTCGTCTTCATAAATCGTGTCCAATAAGAACTTAAAAGCTCCTTACGCATCTCGCAAACACCTATTGTTAAGGCGTTGGCACCCATCTTTAAGGTAAAATTCGAAATTAATCGCCCATCTTGGAATTGGCGGCCTAATATGGCATTTAATTCCGGCTTGACGTTGCTCATCACGTGGTTTTACAACCGATCAATAAAGCAACGACAACCCGATCACACCACCGAACCGATACCGTTACTAGCTGTTTTGAATCACACGATTTCTTGCAGATGCGTCTGCAGCACGAGGTAACAGTAACACTTGTTGATAACGTTTTCCGCGGGGGGGTTTAGATGGAAGAAGAGATCACGGTTAACAGGTGAAAATGCATGGGGTTTGCAGTTGCGCGCGGAGGGAATCGTGCGTAACAAATTTAGGTGCACACTTTTTTATCACTGAATGTGATTAATGGTCAATGATGAACGGGACCCGACACCGGACCACAAGGTAATACGCACTGGCTGCGATATGGACACTCGTGGTCCGTAAAAGATGACAACGGCGAAGGACATGGAAGCCGCATTCTCCCTATGCACATGTACCGAATCACAGGGACGCTGGCTGCGCCTTTGCTTAGAATCACCGCGGCGCGAAAAAAAGCCGGTAGAGTCGATAACTAAAACTACGCTCTGCTACCAAAATGTAGCAGCGTTGCAGTGGAAGCGGTTTTGAACTGTTAAAAAAACGAACGACGAAAAAAAGGGAAAAGAATCACAGCGCAGTTCTTTTCCTGAGATGTTCTCTCGTTGATAATTTATTGACTACTGATGATTTAGCAGAGTACAGTGATGTACAACATTGTGATGTTATCGCTTACATCAAAGGCAGTACAGTAAGGTACAAGTTTTATACAGTTAGGACGATTTTGGGTGAAACTTTCTATAAAGCAAAGAAATAATTTATCTTTCCTAAAACAATTAAATGAAATTCATTCATTCATTCAGTTTGGTTTATTCAGTAGCAGATATAATACAAATGATATATAACAAATGAGTGTTTAGATAATTAGGTTGTTCCTTTGCATATATTTCAATATAATTCAATTTAAGTAAATACAAAATTACAGGATGAAAGCTACAGACAAAACCTCCTATTTACAACACTTAAAACTAAAGTATTGCCACAGTCCCCTGTATGTCTTAATTTCACAATAGAAGTTATAGGCACATCAAGTTTTCAGTATTGATTAGATTAATTATAAGTTCATTACTGGAGTGCAAACAACTAAGAAGGAATTTTTCATAATATTCATTAATTTTGTGGATATTAAGCTAACATTGCACTTGTCATGTAGGAGTTTGGTGGGATAGTCCCTAAGTAAGCCCAACATCATTTTTAAAACTTTATTTTGACAGTGTTGCAATTTGATTATGTGTGTTTTGGCACTGTTGTGCCAATCAGGGGCACCATATAGTAAAACGGATTGGAAAATAGTTTTGAAGAGTACAAGCTTGTTTTTAGAGTTAAGCTGTGAACTTTTACAGATGAAAGGATATAGGATTCTAATAATTTTATTAATTCTGTCGATAGTTTTTGATGTATGGTGCCTGAACGTAAGCTTGCTATCTAGGATTATGCCCAGATACTTTCCGCTGTCTGACCATTCAATCTCCGCAGAATCTAATTTTAAATTTGTATCGGGGAGAAAACACGATTTCCTGATTGGTAAACCAGACCGCTTGTGTTTTCCCCGGATTTAATTTAATTTTCCATTTCTTTAAATGTTTACCAACTTTATTAAGTGAATTTTGCAATCGATTGCATACGTCTTGGAAATATACGCCGGAAGAAATATAGCTGTGTCATCAGCAAACATAGCGAGCTTAACGTTTTACCCCAGATTTGGAATATCTGCAAGAAAAAGATTGAATAAAGTTGAGGAACGCCAAATAGTATTTACTGCTCCAACGAACAAATATTTCCTATGTTTACAGAGAATTTTCTATTTCTTATAAAATCTTGAATGATTTTGATGAGAGCAACTGGAAAGTTGAGGCGATATATTTTATGAATTAAAGCATCATGCCATACAGCGTCGAATGCTTTTTCAACGTCTAGCGTCGACTCTTAACTACACGTTTTTGTAAAATATGTCTTTTGACTCTAAAGACTTGATGTGAGGTTGTGTGACCGCTGCTGAAACCAAATTGATATGCAGGGAGGATATCGCTTTCAGAAATGTGAAGTTTTAGCTTTTCTTTGATAATCTTTTCTAAGATTTTGCCTAGTGAACGGAGTAAGCTAATATGACGATAGTTGGATGGATTGTCCTTCGGTTTGCTTGGTTTATAGATGGGGATTACTTTAGCAAATTTCCAGATGGTGGGGAAGAAATTAAGTTTCAGGCAGGAGTTATAAATTAGAGTAAGGTAAACGATACCTTTATTAGGGAGGTTTTTAATTAGACGGTTTCTAATATTGTCTAGCCCTGGCGATTTATTTGCCTTCAAACTTGAATTATTAAAAATGTTTTGTTTAGTACATAGGGGATATTTTTGATTTCTGATAAAGACTCTTGTACTTCTCTTTCAGTTGCGAAGTCGCTAAGGTGGGAAGATGACAGATGATTGCTACCAAAGGTTGAGGCAAAGCAGCCAGCTTTTTCTTTTGCTGTCAGATACAGTTTGTTGTTTATTGTATGTGGGGGAATATTACAACATTTCCTTTTTATTTCTTTTGTTATTTTCCAAAATTCCGGGCTTACTGTAGACACCAAATTGTTGACTAGATAATCAACTTGGACTGGAGAATTGACTTGGGAAGAAATTAAGACTGAGGTTTAAATCTTTGTTGACAGCATTTTTATAGGTAATCCAATTTGCCTTTGATTCACAGAATTTATTTGGATGACTACTGGTAGGTTGTCTGAACCTAAGTTGTTCAATGTCTTAGGATTCGAGCAGAGACTGCTAATGTTGGTAATAAAGAGGTCCAATGTTGAGGGATTACCTTTAGACGGTGGAGGAACATATATTGGGCTTGGAGGATATAGTAAATCCAAACGATTATGTGCTGACATTGAATTGTAGAGTATATTACCCCACGTATTGGCACGTAGACAGCCCCAAGAACGGTTACGACAGTTGAGATCACCTCCCTTTAAAATCTTACCCCTTAATCTGAGAAGCTTATTTAAGTCTGAGTTGAAATGAGTCCTTTTAAATACGAAACTATTTCCTCCTGGACAATAGGCAGAAATGATACTCAGTGTTGTGTTATCAGACAGAAAAACTTCAATGCCAATAGCTTATATTACTCTTAGGTGAAAACTAGAGAGTAGGGTATGTTGAATACATTTTTTCACGACGATGGCAACACCTCTGCTTTGTATCATCCGAATTTTATTATTTATCGCCTAGACAGACAACAGTCTAGGCGATAAATAATAAAATTCGGATGATACAAAGTTTGATCTGTTTTAAGCCATGTTTCTGTGACTAGTGCAATGTCAGCTTTTTCTTTTAAGAGAAAATCAAAGAATTCAATTCGTTTACTAAGGATGCTCTTGAAATTGCTCTGCTTTGGAGCGGCAAAATTAAATGAAAAATTTCAACTGAAAGGCCACTATTTTAAGAGACACGGAAAAATTTACGCCGATTTAGCACTAGTTTTGCTGAATCCGCAAAATCCACTTATCCACTCAATTCCTTTAACCACTCAATTCCTTTAACACTTTATTTTTGTACTATCCACTTTTATATCTTCTACCTCTGAAAATTAACTATACTGTTACGTTTAGTCGAAATGAGTCTACGTAAGATTAATTAAATTGTCCACACAACTGGGTTCGATCACTGGATTATGACGAATGAAACTCTAAAGTTCACTATTCACGATATGCACGAATTTATTTTGCAAACACTGATTTAATTATTATACATTACTACACTTTAAAAATCACTATTACTTTACTATTGCACAAAACTCTTTGCTGCCTTTCAGGCTGAACTCATTAACACTTTGAACGCTATAAGATCCTAAACTGCACTGAATTATGCAGTTTGGCCATGACGCAAAATTTGATGCCAGTCATTGTTCAGTCCCTTTATAGGTAGAGCTACTTATACAAACTCGGGCTTTCGACAGTTGTGAAACAATTTTCTTTTTTTGCTCTTGATTTTTCATTGTTGGGAGGCTAAAGCAATTGTTTATGTACGTAATCGATTGTTTGTAGCGATTGTATGTGAAATGATTGCGTTAAATAACGTTTTAATGGATTTACGTGTATTCTTATTGTTGCGATATAGGTAAAATGCTTCAGCATTGTGTTGTGTAGGTGGAAAACCGAAGCGACGCACCAACGTCACATTAGCGGCGTTCACACTCAACAAATTGTCCCGACGATTTGCTTGGCGACAAATTTGTGCTTAGCGTTCACACACAAACGATGTTGACAAACTCCAACTTTGAGAGAAACCTCGAACTGTTTGCATATAATGGAGGACTGTGCACTGCTTTCTGTTTTACTTATTGGTTAAAATGAGGAAAACGTTAGGATGAAAAAAAAAGCGATTTTGGGTGAAACTTTCTATAAAGCAAAGAAATAACTTATCTTTCTTAAAACAATTAAATGAAAAATTTAAACTGAAAAGCCACTATTTTAGGAGACACTATTACCTGACATGAACGTTTGTCCGCAATTCTAAGATTCTTGGCAATATTAAAAAGTTAAGCAGATTTAGCACCAGTATTGCTAAGTCAGCACAATCCGCTAAATTCCTTTAACACTTTATTTTTGTATTATTCACTTTTTATTTCTCCTACCTCTGGAAATTGACTATATTGTTACGTTTAGTCGAAATGAGTCTACGTAATATTAATTAAACTGTCCACTCAACTATGTTCGATCACTGGATTATGACGAATGAAACTCTAAAGTTCACTATTCACGATACGCACGAATTTATTTTTCAAACACTGATTTAATTCTTAAACATTATTACACTTTAAAAATCACAATTACTTTACTATTGCACAAAACTCTTGAACTCTTGAACGCTATAAGATCCCAAACTGTACTGTAATAAGCAGTTTGGCCATGATGCAAAATTTGTTCCCAGTCCCTGTTCAGTCCCTTCCTAGGTAAAGCTACTTCTACAAACTCGGGCTTTCGACAGTTGTGAAACAATTTTCCTTTTTCCTCGAGATTTTTCATTGTTTATGTACGTAATCGATTGTTTGTAGCGATTATATGTGAAATGATTGCGTTAAATAACGTTTTAATGGATTTACGTTTATTCTTACTGTTGTGATATAGGTAAAATGCTTCAGCATTGTGTTGTGTAGGTGGAAAAACGAAGCGATGCACCAACGTCACATTATTGGTGAAAATGAGGAAAAAGTTAGGATGAAAAAAAAAACAATTTTGGGTGAAACTTTCTATAAAGCAAAGAAATAATTTATCTTCCCTAAAACAATTAAATGAAAAATTTCAACTGAAAGGCCACTATTTTAGGAGACGCTATTACCTGGCAATTTTCTGCAATTCTAAGATTCTTGGCAATAGGAAAAAGTTACGCACCAGTATTGCTAAATCCGCAACATCCACTAAATTCCTTTTTATTTCTCCTACCTCTGGAAATTGACTATATTGTTACGTTTAGTCGAAATGAGCCTACGTAAGATTCATTAAATTGTCCACACAACTGGGTTCGATCACTGGATTATGACGAATGAAACTCTAAAGTTCACTATTCACGATATATACGAATTTATTT
This sequence comes from Eristalis tenax, assembly GCA_905231855.2. Taxonomy (NCBI): domain Eukaryota; kingdom Metazoa; phylum Arthropoda; class Insecta; order Diptera; family Syrphidae; genus Eristalis; species Eristalis tenax. Next base: position 82,041,642 of record HG993124.1, on the reverse strand, counting down.
TGAAAACACTGATTTAATTCTTATACATTATTACACTTTAAAAATCACAATTACTTTACTATTGCACAAAACTCTTTGCTGCCTTTCAGGCTGAACTCATTAACACTTTGAACGCTATAAGATCCCTAACTGCACTGTATTAAGCAGTTTGGCCATGATGCAAAATTTGTTCCCTGTCCTTGTTCAGTCCCTTTCTAGGTAGAGCTACTTCTACAAACTCGGGCTTTCGACACTTGTGAAACAATTTTCTTTTTTTGCTCTTGATTTTTCATTGTTGGGAGGGTAAAGCAATTGTTTATGTACGTAATCGATTGTTTGTAGCGATTGTATGTGAAATGATTGCGTTAAATAACGTTTTAATGGATTTACGTGTATTCTTATTGTTGCGATATAGGTAAAATGCTTCAGCATTGTGTCGTGTAGGTGGAAAAACGAGGCGACGCACCAACGTCACATTAGCGGCGTTCACACTCAACAAATTGTAGCGACGATTTGCTTGGCGACAAATTGGTGCTTAGCGTTCACACACAAAACATGTTGACAGACTTCAGCTTTGAGAGAAACTTCGAAGTGTTTGCATATAATGGAGGACTGTGCACTGCTTTCTGTTTCACTTATTGGTGAAAATGAGGAAAACGTTAGGATGAAAAAAAAGCGATTTTGGGTGAAACTTTCTATAAAGCAAAGAAATAATTTATCTTTCTTAAAACAATTAAATGAAAAATTTCAACTGAAAGGCCACTATTTTAAGAGCCACTAGACACATTGTATGAACGGTTGTCTGCAATTTGATTCTTGACAATATATCAAAAAGTTACGCACCAGTATTGCTAAATCCGAAAAATCCACTAAATTCCTTTAACACTTTATTTTTGTATTATTCACTTTTTCTTTCTCCTACCTCTGGAAATTGACTATATTGTTACGTTTAGTCGAAATGAGTCTACGTAAGATTAATTAAATTGTCCACACAACTGGGTTCGATCACTGGATTATGACGAATGGAACTCTAAAGATCACTATTCACGATATGCACCAATTTATTTTGCAAACACTAATTTAATTATTATACATTACTACACTTTAAAAATCACTATTGCTTTACTATTGCACAAAACTCTTTGCTGCCTTTCAGGCTGAACTCATTAACACTTTGAACGCTATAAGATCCCTAACTGCACTGTATTAAGCAGTTTGGCCATGATGCAAAATTTGTTCCCTGTCCTTGTTCAGTCCCTTTCTAGGTAGAGCTACTTCTACAAACTCGGGCTTTCGACAGTTGTGAAACAATTTTCTTTTTTTGCTCTTGATTTTTCATTGTTGGGAGGCTAAAGCAATTGTTTATGTACGTAATCGATTGTTTGTAGCGATTGTATGTGAAATGATTGCGTTAAATAACGTTTTCATGGATTTACGTGTATTCTTATTGTTGCGATAGCATTGTGTTGTGTAGGTGGAAAAACGAAGCGACGCACCAACGTCACATTAGCGGCGTTCACACTCAACAAATTGTCGCGACGATTTGCTTGGCGACAAATTGGTGCTTAGCGTTAACACACAAAACATGTTGACAGACTTCAGCTTTGAGAGAAACTTCGAAGTGTTTGCATATAATGGAGGACTATGCACTGCTTTCTGTTTCACTTATTGGTGAAAATGAGGAAAACGTTAGGATGAAAAAAAAGCGATTTTGGGTGAAACTTTCTATAAAGCAAAGAACTAACTTATCTTTCTTCAGACTTCAGAAAACTTCGAAGTGTTTGCATATAATGGAGGACTGTGCACTTCTTACCGTGTCACTTATTGGTGAAAATGAGGAAAACGTTAGGATGAAAAAAAAGCGATTTTGGGTGAAACTTTCTATAAAGCAAAGGAATAATTTATCTTTCCTAAAACAATTAAATGAAAAACTTCAACTGAAAGGCCACTATTTTAGGAGACACTATTACCTGGCATGAACGTTTGTCTGCAATTCTAAGATTCTTGGCAATAGGAAAAAGTTACGCAGATTTAGCACCAGTATTGCCAAATCCGAAAAATCCATTAAATTCCTTTAACACTTTATTGTTGTATTATTCACTTTTTATTTCTCCTACCTCTGGAAATTGACTATATTGTTACGTTTAGTCGAAATGAGCCTACGTAAGATTCATTAAATTGTCTACACAACTGGGTTCGATCACTGGATTATGACGAATGAAACTCTAAAGTTCACTATTCACTATATATACGAATTTATTTTGCAAACACTGATTTAATTCTTATACATTATTACACTTTAAAAATCACAATTACTTTACTATTGCACGAAACTCTTTGCTGCCCTTCAGGCTGAACTCATTAACACTTTGAACGCTATAAAATCCCAAACTGCACTGTAATAAGCAGTTTGCCCATGATGCAAAATTTGTTCCCAGTCCTTGTTCAGTCCCTTTCTAGGTAAAGCTACTTCTAACAACTCGGGCTTTTGACATTTGTGAAACAATTTTCTTTTTTTGCTCGTGATATTTCATTGTTGGGAGACTAAAGCAATTGTTATGTACGTACTCGATTGTCTGTAGCGATTGTACGTGAAATGATTGCGTTAAATAACGTTTTAATGGATTTACGTGTATTCTTATTGTTGCGATATAGGTAAAATGCTTCAGCATTGTGTTGTGTAGGTGGAAAAACGAAGCGATGCACCAACGTCACATTAGCGGCGTTCACACTCAACAATTTCCTTGGCGACAAATTTGTGCTTAGCGTTCACACAAAAAAGATGTTGACAGACTTCAGCTTTGAGAGAAACTTCGAAGTGTTTGCATATAATGGAGGACTGTGCACTGCTTACCGTGTCACTTATTGGTGAAAATGAGAAAAAAGTTAGGATGAAAAAAAAGCAATTTTGGGTGAAACTTTCTATAAAGCAAAGAAATAATTAATCTTCCCCAAAACAATTAAATAAAAAATTTCAACTGAAAGGACACTATTTTAGGAGACGCTATTACCTGGCATGAACGTTTGTCTGCAATTCTAAGATTCTTGGCAATAGGAAAAAGTTACGCACCAGTATTGCTAAATCCGCAAAATCCACTAAATTCCTTTAACACTTTATTGTTGTATTATTCACTTTTTATTTCCCCTACCTCTGGAAATTGACTATATTGTTACGTTTAGTCGAAATGAGCCTACGTAAGATTCATTAAATTGTCCACAAAACTGGTTTGCGATCACTGGATTATGACGAATGAAACTCTAAAGTTCACTATTCACGATATATACGAATTTATTTTGCAAACACTTTTTTAATTCTTATACATTATTACACTTTAAAAATCACAATTACTTTACTATTGCACAAAACTCTTTGCTGCCTTTCAGGCTGAACTCATTAACACTTTGAACGCTATAAGATCCCTAACTGCACTGTATTAAGCAGTTTGGCCATGATGCAAAATTTGTTCCCTGTCCTTGTTCAGTCCCTTTCTAGGTAGAGCTACTTCTACAAACTCGGGCTATCGACAGTTTTGAAACAATTTTCTTTTTTTGCTCTTGATTTTTCATTGTTGGGAGGCTAAAGCAATTTTTTATGTACGTAATCGATTGTTTGTAGCGATTGTATGTGAAATGATTGCGTAAAATAACGTTTTAATGGATTTACGTGTATTCTTATTGTTGCGATATAGATAAAATGCTTCAGCATTGTGTTGTGTAGGTGGAAAAACGAAGCGACGCACCAACGTCACATTAGCGGCGTTCACACTCAACAAATTGTCGCGACGATTTGCTTGGCGACAAATTGGTGCTTAGCGTTAACACACAAAACATGTTGACAGACTTCAGCTTTGAGAGAAACTTCGAAGTGTTTGCATATAATGGAGGACTGTGCACTGCTTACCGTGTCACTTATTGGTGAAAATGAGGAAAACGTTAGGATGAAAAAAAAGCGATTTTGGGTGAAACTTTCTATAAAGCAAAGAACTAACTTATCTTTCTTAAAACAATTAAATGAAAAATTTCAACTGAAAGGCCACTATTTTAAGAGACACTAGACACATGGTATGAACATTTGTCTGCAATTCTAAGATTCTTGGCAATATATCAAAAAGTTACACAGATTTAGCAGCAGTATTGCTAAATCCGAAAAAATCCACTAAATTCCTTTAACACTTTATTTTTGTATTATTCACTTATTATTGCTCCTATCTCTGGAAATTGACTATATTGTTACGTTTAGTCGAAATGAGTCCACGTAAGAATTATTAAATTGTCCACACAACTGGGTTCGATCACTGGATTATGACGAATGAAACTCTAAAGTTCACTACTCACGATATGCACGAATTTATTTTGCAAACACTGATTTAATTATTATACATTATTACACTTTAAAAATCACTATTACTTTACTATTGCACAAAACTCTTTGCTGCCTTTCAGGCTGAACTCATTAACACTTTGAACGCTATAAGATCCCTAACTGCACTGTATTAAGCAGTTTGGCCATGATGCAAAATTTGTTCCCTGTCCATGTTCAGTCCCTTTCTAGGTAGAGCTATTCTACCTAGCTTGTCTGCAATTCTAAGATTCTTGGCAATATATCAAAAAGTTACGCACCAGTATTGCTAAATACGAAAAATCCACTAAATTCCTTTAACACTTTATTTTTGTATTATTCACTTTTTCTTTCTCCTATCTCTGGAAATTGACTATATTGTTACGTTTAGTCGAAATGAGTCTACGTAAGATTCATTAAATTGTCCACACAACTGGGTTCGATCACTGGATTATGACGAATGAAACTCTAAAGTTCACTATTCACGATATACACGAATTTATTTTGCAAACACTGATTTAATTATTATACATTACTACACTTTAAAAATCACTATTACTTTACTATTGCACAAAACTCTTTGCTGCCTTTCAGGCTGAACTCATTAACACTTTGAACGCTATAAGATCCCTAACTGCACTGTAATAAGCAGTTTGCCCATGATGCAAAATTTGTTCCCAGTCCTTGTTCAGTCCCTTCCTAGGTAGAGCTACTTCTACAAACTCAGGCTTTCGATAGTTGTGAAACAATTTTCTTTTTTTGCCCTTGATTTTTCATTGTTGGGAGGCTAAAGCAATTGTTTATGTACGTAATCGATTGCTTGTAGCGATTGTATGTGAAATGATTGAGTTAAATAACGTTTTAAAGCATTTACGTGTATTCTTATTGTTGCGATACAGGTAAAATGCTTCAGCATTGTGTTGTGTAGGTGGAAAAACGAAGCGACGCACCAACGTCACATTAGCGGCGTTCACACTCAACAAATTGTCGCGACGATATGCTTGGCGACAAATTGGTGCTTAGCGTTCACACACAAAACATGTTGACAGACTTCAGCTTTGAGAGAAACTTCGAAGTGTTTGCATATAATGGAGGACTGTGCACTGCTTTCTGTTTCACTTATTGGTGAAAATGAGGAAAAAGTTAGGATGAAAAAAAAGCGATTTTGGGTGAAACTTTCTATAAAGCAAAGAAATAATTTATCTTTCTTAAAACAATTAAATGAAAAATTTCAACTGAAAGGCCACTATTTTAAGAGACACTAGACACATGGTATGAACATTTGTCTGCAATTCTAAGATTCTTGGCAATATATCAAAAAGTTGCACAGATTTAGCACCAGTATTGCTAAATCCGAAAAAATCCACTAAATTCCTTTAACACTTTATTTTTGTATTATTCACTTATTATTTCTCCTATCTCTGGAAATTGACTATATTGTTACGTTTAGTCGAAATGAGTCCACGTAAGAATTATTAAATTGTCCACACAACTGGGTTCGATCACTGGATTATGACGAATGAAACTCTAAAGTTCACTACTCACGATATGCACGAATTTATTTTGCAAACACTGATTTAATTATTATACATTATTACACTTTATAAATCACTATTACTTTACTATTGCACAAAACTCTTTGCTGCCTTTCAGGCTGAACTCATTAACACTTTGAACGCTATAAGATCCCTAACTGCACTGTATTAAGCAGTTTGGCCATGATGCAAAATTTGTTCCCTGTCCTTGTTCAGTCCCTTTCTAGGTAGAGCTACTTCTACAAACTCGGGCTTTCGACAGTTGTGAAACAATTTTCTTTTTTTGCTCTTGATTTTTCATTGTTGGGAGGCTAAAGCAATTGTTTATGTACGTAATCGATTGTTTGTAACGATTGTATGTGAAATGATTGCGTTAAATAACGTTTTAATGGATTTACGTGTATTCTTATTGTTGCGATATAGGTAAAACGCTTCAGCATTGTGTTGTGTAGGTGGAAAAACGAAGCGACGCACCAACGTCACATTAGCGGCGTTCACACTCAACAAATTGTCGCGACGATTTGCTTGGCGACAAATTGGTGCTTAGCGTTCACACACAAAACATGTTGACAGACTTCAGCTTTGAGAGAAACTTCGAAGTGTTTGCATATAATGGAGGACTGTGCACTGCTTTCTGTTTCACTTATTGGTGAAAATGAGGAAAAAGTTAGGATGAAAAAAAAGCGATTTTGGGTGAAACTTTCTATAAAGCAAAGAAATAATTTATCTTTCTGAAAACAATTAAATGAAAAATTTCAACTGAAAGGCCACTATGTTAAGAGACGCTAGACACATGGTATGAACGTTTGTCTGCAATTCTAAGATTCTTGGCAATATATCAAAAAGTTACGCACCAGTATTGCTAAATCCGAAAAATCCACTAAATTCCTTTAACACTTTATTTTTGTATTATTCACATATTCTTTCTCCTACCTCTGGAAATTGACTATATTGTTACGTTTAGTCGAAATGAGTCTACGTAAGATTCATTAAATTGTCCACACAACTATGTTCGATCACTGGATTATGACGAATGAAACTCTAAAGTTCACTATTCACGATATACACGAATTGATTTTGCAAACACTGATTTAATTCTTATACATTACTACACTTTAAAAATCACTCTTACTTTACTATTGCACAAAACTCTTTGCTGCCTTTCAGGCTGAACTCATTAACACTTTGAACGCTATAAGATCCCAAACTGCACTGTAATAAGCAGTTTGGCCATGATGCAAAATTTGTTCCCAGTCCTTGTTCAGTCCCTTCCTAGGTAGAGCTACTTCTACAAACTCGGGCTTTCGACAGTTGTGAAACAATTTTCTTTTTTTGCCCTTGATTTTTCATTGTTGGGAGGCTAAAGCAATTGTTTATGTACGTAATCGATTGCTTGTAGCGATTGTATGTGAAATGATTGAGTTAAATAACGTTTTAAAGCATTTACGTGTATTCTTATTGTTGCGATACAGGTAAAATGCTTCAGCATTGTGTTGTGTAGGTGGAAAAACGAAGCGACGCACCAACGTCACATTAGCGGCGTTCACACTCAACAAATTGTCGCGACGATGTGCTTGGCGACAAATTTGTGTTTAGCGTTCACACACAAAAGATGTTGACAGACTATAGCTTTGAGAGAAACTTCGAACTGTTTGCATATAATGGAGGACTGTGCACTGCTTTCTGTTTCACTTATTGGTGAAAATGAGGAAAACGTTAGGATGAAAAAAAAGCGATTTTGGGTGAAACTTTCTATAAAGCAACGAAATAATTTATCTTTCTTAAAACAATTAAATGAAAAATTTCAACTGAAAGGCCACTATTTTAAGAGACACTAGACACATGGTATGAACGTTTGTCTGCAATTCCAAGATTCTTGGCAATATATCAAAAAGTTACGCACCAGTATTGCTAAATCCGAAAAATTCACTAAATTCCTTTAACACTTTATTTTCGTATTATTCACTTCTTCTTTCTCCTATCTCTGGAAATTGACTATATTGTTACGTTTAGTCGAAATGAGTCCACGTAAGATTAATTAAATTGTCCACACAACTGGGTTCGATCACTGGATTATGACGAATGAAACTCTAAAGTTCACTATTCACGATATGCACGAATTTATTTTGCAACACTGATTTAATTATTATACATTATTACACTTTAAAAATCACTATTACTTTACTATTGCACAAAACTCTTTGCTGCCTTTCAGGCTGAACTCATTAACACTTTGAACGCTATAAGATCCCTAACTGCACTGTATTAAGCAGTTTGGCCATGATGCAAAATTTGTTCCCTGTCCTTGTTCAGTCCCTTTCTAGGTAGAGCTACTTCTACAAACTCGGGCTTTCGACAGTTTTGAAACAATTTTCTTTTTTTGCTCTTGATTTTTCATTGTTGGGAGGCTAAAGCAATTTTTTATGTACGTAATCGATTGTTTGTAGCGATTGTATGTGAAATGATTGCGTAAAATAACGTTTTAATGGATTTACGTGTATTCTTATTGTTGCGATATAGATAAAATGCTTCAGCATTGTGTTGTGTAGGTGGAAAAACGAAGCGACGCACCAACGTCACATTAGCGGCGTTCACACTCAACAATTCCCTTGGCGACAAATTGGTGCTTAGCGTTCACACAAAAAAGATGTTGACAGACTTCAGAAAACTTCGAAGTGTTTGCATATAATGGAGGACTGTGCACTGCTTACCGTGTCACTTATTGGTTTTGCTATTATATTAAGCAGTTTGGCCATGATGCAAAATTTGTTCCCTGTCCTTGTTCAGTCCCTTTCTAGGTAGAGCTGCTTCTACAAACTCGGGCCTTTGACAGTTGTGAAACAATTTTCTTTTTTTGTTCTTGATTTTTCATTGTTGGGAGGCTAAATAAATTGTTTATGTACGTAATCGATTGTTTGTAGCGATTGTATGTGAAATTATTGCGTTAAGTAGCGTTTCAATATATTTACGTGTATTCTTGTTGTTGTGATATAGGTAAAATGCTTCAGCATTGTGTTGTGTAGGTGGAAAAACGAAGCGACGCACCAACGTCACATTAGAGGCGTTCACTCTCAACAAATTGTCGCGAAGATTTGCTTGGAGACAAACTTGTGCTTAGCGTTCACACACAAAAGATGTTGACAGACTTCAGCTTTGAGAGAAACTTCGAAGTGTTTGCATATAATGGAGGACTGTGCACTGCTTTCTGTTTCACTTATTGGTGAAAATGAGGAAAAAGTTAGGATGAAAAAAAAGCGATTTTGGGTAAAACTTTCTATAAAGCAAAGAAATAATTTATCTTTCCTAAAACAATTAAATGAAAAATTTCAACTGAAAGGCCACTATTTTAAGAGACACTAGACACATGGTATGAACGTTTGTCTGCAATTCTAAGATTCTTGGCAATAGGAAAAATTTATGCAGATTTAGCACCAGTATTAATAGCTCCGAAAAATCCACTAAATTCCTTTAACGCTTTATTTTTGTATTATTCACTTTTTATTTCTTCTACCTCTGGAAATTGACTATATTGTTACGTTTAGTCGAAATGAGTCTACGTAAGATTAATGAAATTGTCCACACAACTAGGTTCGATCACTAGATTGTGACAAATGAAGCACTAAAGTTCATTTTATTTTATTTTGCAAACACTGATTTAATTCTTATACATTATTACACTTTAAAATCGCAATTACTTTACTATTGCAAAAAACTCTTTGTTGCCTTTCAGGCTGAACTCATTAACACTTTGAACGCTATAAAATCCCAAACTGCACTGTATTAAGCAGTTTGGCCCTGATGCAAAATTTGTCCCCAGTCCTTGTTCAGTCCCTTTCTATTCATTTGTCCACTAAATTTCTTTAACACTTTATTTTTGTATTATTCACATATTCTTTCTCCTACCTCTGGAAATTGACTATATTGTTACGTTTATTCGAAATGAGTCTACGTAAGATTAATTAAATTGTCCACAAACTGGGTTCGATCACTGGATTATGACGAATGAAACTCTTAAGTTCACTATTCACGATATGCACGATTTTATTTTGCAAACACTGATATAATTCTTATACGTTACTACACTTTAAAAATCACTCTTACTTTACTATTGCACAAAACTCTTTGCTGCCTTTCAGGCTGAACTCATTAACACTTTGAACGCTATAAGATCCCAAACTGCACTGTAATAAGCAGTTTGGCCATGATGCAAAATTTGTTCCCAGTCCTTGTTCAGTCCCTTTCTAGGTAGAGCTACTTCTACAAATTCGGGCTTTCGACACTTGTGAAACAATTTTCTTTTTTTGCCCTTGATTTTTCATTGTTGGGAGGCTAAAGCAATTGTTTATGTACGTAATCGATTGCTTGTAGCGATTGTATGTGAAATGATTGCGTTAAATAGCGTTTCAATGGATTTACGTGTATTCTTATTGTTGTGATATAGGTAAAATGCTTCAGCATTGTGTTGTGTAGGTGGAAAAACGAAGCGACGCACCAACGTCACATTAGCGGCGTTCACACTCAACAATTGTCACGACGATTTGCTTGGCGACAAATTTGTGCTTAGCGTCCACACACAAAAGAAGTTGATAGACTTCAGCTTTGAGAGAAACTTCGAAGTGTTTGCATATAATGGAGGACTGTGCACTGCTTTCTGTTTCACTTATTGGTGAAAATGAGGAAAAAGTTAGTATGAAAAAAAAGCGATTTTGGGTAAAACTTTCTATAAAGCAAAGAAATAATTTATCTTTCCTAAAACAATTAAATGAAAAATTTCAACTGAAAGGCCACTATTTTAGGAGACACTATAACCTGGCATGAACGTTTGTCTGCAATTCTAAGATTCTTGGCAATATTGAAAAGTTAAGCAGATTTAGCAACAGTATTGCTAAATCCGCAAAATCCACTAAATTCCTTTAACACTTTATTTTTGTATTATTCACTTATTATATCTCCTACCTCTGGAAATTGACTATATTGTTACGTTTAGTCGAAATGAGTCTACGTAAGATTAATTAAATTGTCCACACAACTGGGTGAATGACACTCTAAAGTTCACTATTCACGATATGCACGAATTTATTTTGCAAACACTGATATAATTATTAAACATTATGACACTTTAAAAATCACAATTGCTTTATTATTGCACAAAACTATTTGCTGCCTTTCAGGCTGAACTCATTAACACTTTGAACGCTATATAATCCCAAACTGCACTGTAATAAGCAGTTTGGCCATGATGCAAAATTTGTTCCCAGTCTTGTTCAGTCCCTTTCTAGGTAGAGCTACTTCTACAAACTCGGGCTTTCGACAGTTGTGAAACAATTTTCTTTTTTTGCTCTTGATTTTTCATTGTTGGGAGGCTAAAGCAATTTTTTATGTACGTAATCGATTGTTTGTAGCGATTGTATGTGAAATGATTGCGTTAAATAACGTTTTAATGGATTTACGTGTATTCTTATTGTTGTGATATAGGTAAAATGCTTCAGCAATGTGTTTAGCGTTCACACACAAAAGATGTTGATAGACTAGAGCTTTGAGAGAAACTTCGAACTGTTTGCATATAATGGAGGACTGTGCACTGCTTTCTGTTTCACTTATTGGTGAAAATGAGGAAAAAGTTAGGATGAAAAAAAAGCGATTTTGGGTGAAACTTTCTATAAAGCAAAGAAATAATTTATCTTTCTTAAAACAATTAAATGAAAAATTTCAACTGAAAGGCCACTATTTTAAGAGACACTAGACACATGGTATGAAAATTTGTCTGCAATTCTAAGATTCTTTTCAATATATCAAAAAGTTACACAGATTTAGCACCAGTATTGCTAAATCCGAAAAATCCACTAAATTCCTTTAACACTTTATTTTTGTATTATTCACTTATTATTTCTCCTATCTCTGGAAATTGACTATATTGTTACGTTTAGTCGAAATGAGCCTACGTACGATTCATTAAATTGTCCACACAACTGGGTTCGATCACTGGATTATGACGAATGAAACTCTAAAGTTCACTATTCACGATATGCACGAATTTATTTTGCAAACACTGATTTAATTATTATACATTACTACTTTGATTGTTTGTAGCGATTGTATGTGAAATGATTGCGTTAAATAACGTTTTAATGGATTTACGTGTATTCTTATTGTTGCGATATAGGTAAAATGCTTCAGCATTGTGTTGTGTAGGTGGAAAAACGAAGCGACGCACCAACGTCACATTAGCGGCGTTCACACTCAACAAATTGTAGCGACGATTTTCTTGGCGACAAATTGGTGCTTAGCGTTCACACACAAAACATGTTGACAGACTTCACCAACGACGCACCAACGTCACGTTAGCGGCGTTCACACTCAACAATTTCCTTGGCGACAAATTTGTGCTTAGAGTTCACACAAAAAAGATGTTGACAGACTTCAGAAAACTTCGAAGTGTTTGCATATAATGGAGGACTGTGCACTGCTTACCGTGTCACTTATTGGTGAAAATGAGGAAAAAGTTAGGATGAAAAAAAAGCTATTTTTGGTGAAACTTTCTATAAAGCAAAGAAATAATTTATCTTTCCTAAAACAATTAAATGAAAAATTTCAACTGAAAGACCACTATTTTAGGAGACACTATTACCTGGCATGAACGTTTGTCTGCAATTCTAAGATTATTGGCAATAGGAAAAAGTTACGCAGATTTAGCACCAGTATTGCTAAATCCGAAAAATCCATTAAATTCCTTTAACACTTTATTGTTGTATTATTTACTTTTTATTTCTCCTACCTCTGGAAATTGACTATATTGTTACGTTTAGTCGAAATGAGCCTACGTAAGATTCATTAAATTGTCCACACAACTGGGTTCGATCACTGGATTATGACGAATGAAACTCTAAACTTCACTATTCACTATATATACGAATTTATTTTGCAAACACTGATTTAATTCTTATACATTATTACACTTTAAAAATCACAATTGCTTTATTATTGCACAAAACTCTTTGCTGCCTTTCAGGCTGAACTCATTAACACTTTGAACGCTATAAGATCCCTAACTGCACTGTATTAAGCAGTTTGGCCATGATGCAAAATTTGTTCCCTGTCCTTGTTCAGTCCCTTTCTAGGTAGAGCTACTTCTACAAACTCGGGCTTTCGACAGTTGTGAAACAATTTTCTTTTTTTGCTCTTGATTTTTCATTGTTGGGAGGCTAAGGCAATTGTTTATGTACGTAATCGATTGTTTGTAGCGATTGTATGTGAAATGATTGCGTAAAATAACGTTTTAATGGATTTACGTGTATTCTTATTGTTGCGATATAGATAAAATGCTTCAGCATTGTGTTGTGTAGGTGGAAAAACGAAGCGACGCACCAACGTCACATTAGCGGCGTTCACACTCAACAATTTCCTTGGCGACAAATTTGTGCTCAGCGTTCACACAAAAAAGATGTTGACAGACTTCAGCTTTGAGAGAAACTTCGAAGTGTTTGCATATAATGGAGAACTGTGCACTGCTTTCTGTTTCACTTATTGGTGAAAATGAGGTAAACGTTAGGATGAAAAAAAAGCGATTTTGGGTGAAACTTTCTACAAAGCAAAGAAATAATTTATCTTTCTTAAAACAATTAAATGAAAAATTTCAACTGAAAGGCCACTATTTTAAGAGACACTAGACACATGGTATGAACATTTGTCTGCAATTCTAAGATTCTTGGCAATATATCAAAAAGTTACACAGATTTAGCACCAGTATTGCTAAATCCGAAAAATCCACTAAATTCCTTTAACACTTTATTTTTGTATTATTCACTTATTATTTCTCCTATCTCTGGAAATTGACTATATTGTTACGTTTAGTCGAAATGAGCCTACGTACGATTCATTAAATTGTCCACACAACTGGGTTCGATCACTGGATTATGACGAATGAAACTCTAAAGTTCACTATTCACTATATATACGAATTTATTTTGCAAACACTGATTTAATTCTTATACATTATTACACTTTAAAAATCACAATTACTTTACTATTGCACAAAACTCTTTGCTGCCTTTCAGGCTGAACTCATTAACACTTTGAACGCTATAAAATCCCAAACTGCACTGTAATAAGCAGTTTGCCCATGATGCAAAATTTGTTCCCAGTCCTTGTTCAGTCTCTTTCTAGGTAAAGCTACTTCTACAAACTCGGGCTTTTGACATTTGTGAAACAATTTTCTTTTTTTGCGCGTGATATTTCATTGCTAAAGCAATTGTTTATGTACGTTTGTAGTGATTGTACGTGAATTGATTGCGTTAAATAACGTTTTAATGGATTTACGTGTATTCTTATTGTTGCGATATAGGTAAAATGCTTCAGCATTGTGTTGTGTAGGTGGCAAAACGAAGCGACGCACCAACGTCACATTAGCGGCGGTCACACTCAACAAATTGTCGCGACGATTTGCTTGGCGACAAATTGGTGCTTAGCGTTCACACACAAAACATGTTGACAGACTTCAGCTTTGAGAGAAACTTCGAAGTGTTTGCATATAATGGAGGACTGTGCACTGCTTTCTGTTTCACTTATTGGTGAAAATGAGGAAAAAGTTAGGATGAAAAAAAAGCTATTTTGGGTGAAACTTTCTATAAAGCAAAGAAATAATTTATCTTTCTTAAAACAATTAAATGAAAAATTTCAACTGAAAGGCCACTATTTTAAGAGACACTAGACACATGGTATGAACGTTTGTCTGCAATTTTAAGATTCTTGGCAATATATCAAAAAGTTACGCACCAGTATTGCTAAATCCGAAAAATTCACTAAATTCCTTTAACACTTTATTTTTGTATTATTCATTTTTTCTTTCTCCTACCTCTGGAAATTGACTATATTGTTACGTTTAGTCGAAATGAGTCTACGTAATATTAATTAAATTGTCCACACAACTGGGTTCGATCACTGGATTATGACGAATGAAACTCTAAAGTTCACTATTCACTATATATACGAATTTATTTTGCAAACACTGATTTAATTCTTATACATTATTACACTTTAAAAATCACAATTACTTTACTATTGCACAAAACTCTTTGCTGCCTTTCAGGCTGAACTCATTAACACTTTGAACGCTATAAAATCCCAAACTGCACTGTAATAAGCAGTTTGCCCATGATGCAAAATTTGTTCCCAATCCTTGTTTAGTCCCTTTCTAGGTAAAGCTACTTCTACAAACTCGGGCTTTTGACATTTGTGAAACAATTTTCTTTTTTTGCTCGTGATATTTCATTGTTGGGAGACTAAAGCAATTGTTTATGTACGTACTCAATTGTTTGTAGCGATTGTGAAATGATTGCGTTAAATAACGTTTTAATGGATTTACGTGTATTCTTATTGTTGCGATATAGGTAAAATGCTTCAGCATTGTGTTGTGTAGGTGGAAAAACGAAGCGACGCAACAACGTCACATTAGCGGCGTTCACACTCAACAAATTGTCGCGACGATTTGCTTGGCGACAAATTGGTGCTTTGCGTTCACACACAAAACATGTTGACAGACTTCAGCTTTGAGAGAAACTTCGAAGTGTTTGCATATAATGGAGGACTGTGCACTGCTTTCTGTTTCACTTATTGGTAAAAATGAGGAAAACGTTAGGATGAAAAAAAAGCGATTTTGGGTGAAACTTTCTATAAAGCAAAGAAATAATTTATCTTTCTTAAAACAATTAAATGAAAAATTTCAACTGAAAGGCCACTATTTTAAGAGACACTAGACACATGGTATGAACGGTTGTCTGCAATTTGATTCTTGGCAATATATCAAAAAGTTACGCACCAGTATTGCTAAATCCGAAAAATCCACTAAATTCCTTTAACACTTTATTTTTGTATTATTCACTTTTTCTTTCTCCTATCTCTGGAAATTGACTATATTGTTACGTTTAGTCGAAATGAGTCTACGTAAGATTAATTAAATTGTCCACACAACTGGGTTCGATCACTGGATTATGACGAATGAAACTCTAAAGATCACTATTCACGATATGCACCAATTTATTTTGCAAACACTAATTTAATTATTATACATTACTACACTTTAAAAATCACTATTGCTTTACTATTGCACAAAACTCTTTGCTGCCCTTCAGGCTGAACTCATTAACACTTTGAACGCTATAAAATCCCAAACTGCACTGTAATAAGCAGTTTGGCCATGATGCAAAATTTGTTCCCAGTCCTTGTTCAGTCCCTTTCTAGGTAGAGCTACTTCTACAAACTCGGGCTTTCGACAGTTGTGAAACAATTTTCTTTTTTTGCTCTTGATTTTTCAATTGATTATGTACGTAATCGATTGTTTGTAGCGATTGTATGTGAAATGATTGCGTTAAATAATGTTTTAACTATTGCACAAAACTCTTTGCTGCCCTTCAGGCTGAACTCATTAACACTTTGAACGCTATATAATCCCAAACTGCACTGTAATAAGCAGTTTGGCCATGATGCAAAATTTGTTCCCAGTCTTGTTCAGTCCTTTTCTAGGTAGAGCTACTTCTACAAACTCGGGCTTTCGACAGTTGTGAAACAATTTTCTTTTTTTGCTCTTGATTTTTCATTGTTGGGAGGCTAAAGCAATTGTTTATGTACGTAATCGATTGCTTGTAGCGATTGTATGTGAAATGATTGAGTTAAATAACGTTTTAAAGCATTTACGTGTATTCTTATTGTTGCGATACAGGTAAAATGCTTCAGCATTGTGTTGTGTAGGTGGAAAAACGAAGCGACGCACCAACGTCACATTAGCGGCGTTCACACTCAACAAATTGTCGCGACGATGTGCTTGGCGACAAATTTGTGTTTAGCGTTCACGCACAAAAGATGTTGACAGACTATAGCTTTGAGAGAAACTTCGAACTGTTTGCATATAATGGAGGACTGCGCACTGCTTTCTGTTTCACTTATTGGTGAAAATGAGGAAAACGTTAGGATGAAAAAAAAGCGATTTTGGGTGAAACTTTCTATAAAGCAAAGAAATATTTTAACTTTTTAAAACAATTAAATGAAAAATTTCAACTGAAAGGCCACTATTTTAAGAGACACTAGACACATGGTATGAACGTTTGTCTGCAATTCCAAGATTCTTGGCAATATATCAAAAAGTTACGCACCAGTATTGCTAAATCCGAAAAATTCACTAAATTCCTTTAACACTTTATTTTCGTATTATTCACTTTTTCTTTCTCCTATCTCTGGAAATTGACTATATTGTTACGTTTAGTCGAAATGAGTCCACGTAAGATTAATTAAATTGTCCACACAACTGGGTTCGATCACTGGATTATGACGAATGAAACTCTAAAGTTCACTATTCACGATATGCACGAATTTATTTTGCAAACACTGATTTAATTATTATACATTATTACACTTTAAAAATCACTATTACTTTACTATTGCACAAAACTCTTTGCTGCCTTTCAGGCTGAACTCATTAACACTTTGAACGCTATAAGATCCCTAACTGCACTGTATTAAGCAGTTTGGCCATGATACAAAATTTGTGCCCAGTCCTTGTTCAGTCCCTTTCTAGGTAGAGCTACTTCTACAAACTCGGGCTTTCGACAGTTGTGAAACAATTTTCGTTTTTTGCTCTTAATTTTTCGTTGTTGGGAGGCTAAAGCAATTGTTTATGTACGTAATCGATTGTTTGTAGCGATTGTATGTGAAATGATCGCTTTAAATAACGTTTAAATGGATTTACGTGTATTCTTATTGTTGCGATATAGATAAAATGCTTCAGCATTGTGTTGTGTAGGTGGAAAAACGAAGCGACACACCAACTTCACATTAGCGGCGTTCACACTCAACAATTTCCTTGGCGACAAATTTGTGCTTAGCGTTCACACAAAAAAGATGTTGACAGACTTCAGCTTTGAGAGAAACTTCGAAGTGTTTGCATATAATGGAGGACTGTGCACTGCTTACCGTGTCACTTATTGGTGAAAATGAGGAAAAAGTTAGGATGAAAAAAAAGCTATTTTTGGTGAAACTTTCTATAAAGCAAAGAAATAATTTATCTTTCCTAAAACAATTAAATGAAAAATTTCAACTGAAAGGCCACTATTTTAGGAGACACTATTACCTGGCATGAACGTTTGTCTGCAATTCTAAGATTCTTGGCAATAGGAAAAATTTATGCAGATTTAGCACCAGTATTAATAGCTCCGAAAAATCCACTAAATTCCTTTAACGCTTTATTTTTGTATTATTCACTTTTTATTTCTTCTAGCTCTGGAAATTGACTATATTGTTACGTTTAGTCGAAATGAGTCTACGTAAGATTAATGAAATTGTCCACACAACTAGGTTCGATCACTAGATTGTGACAAATGAAGCACTAAAGTTCATTTTATTTTATTTTGCAAACACTGATTTAATTCTTATACATTATTACACTTTAAAATCACAATTACTTTACTATTGCAAAAAACTCTTTGTTGCCTTTCAGGCTGAACTCATTAACACTTTGAACGCTATAAAATCCCAAACTGCACTGTATTAAGCAGTTTGGCCCTGATGCAAAATTTGTCCCCAGTCCTTGTTCAGTCCCTTTCAAGGTAGAGCTATTCTACAAACTCGGGCCTTTGACAGTTGTGAAACAATTTTCTTTTTTTGTTCTTGATTTTTCATTATTGGGAGGCTAAATAAATTGTTTATGTACGTAATCGATTGTTTGTAGCGATTGTATGTGAAATTATTGCGTTAAATAACGTTTTAATGGATTTACGTGTATTCCTATTGTTGCGATACAGGTAAAATGCTTCAGCATTGTGTTGTGTAGGTGGAAAAACGAAGCGACACACCAACGTCACATTAGCGGCGTTCACACTCAACAATTTGCTTGGCGACAAATTTGTGTTTAGCGTTCACACAAAAAAGATGTTGACAGACTGCAGCTTTGAGAGAAACTTCGAAGTGTTTGCATATAATGGAGGACTGTGCACTCCTTTCTGTTTCACTTATTGGTGAAAATGAGGAAAACGTTAGGATGGAAAAAAGCGATTTTGGGTGAAACTTTCTATAAAGCAAAGAAATAATTTATCTTTCTTAAAACAATTAAATGAAAAATTTCAACTGAAAGGCCACTATTTTAAGAGACACTAGACACATGGTATAAACGTTTGTCTGCAGTTCTAAGATTCTTGGCAATATATCAAAAAGTTACGCAATAATATTGCTAAATCCGAAAAATCCACTAAATTTCTTTAACACTTTATTTTTGTATTATTCACATATTCTTTCTCCTACCTCTGGAAATTGACTATATTGTTACGTTTAGTCGAAATGAGTCTACGTAAGATTAATTAAATTGTCCACAAACTGGGTTCGATCACTGGATTATGACGAATGAAACTCTTAAGTTCACTATTCACGATATGCACGATTTTATTTTGCAAACACTGATATAATTCTTATACATTACTACACTTTAAAAATCACTCTTACTTTACTATTGCACAAAGCTCTTTGCTGCCTTTCAGGCTGAACTCATTAACACTTTGAACGCTATAAGATCCCAAACTGCACTGTAATAAGCAGTTTGGCCATGATGCAAAATTTGTTCCCAGTCCTTGTTCAGTCCCTTTCTAGGTAGAGCTACTTCTACAAACTCGGGCTTTCGACAGTTGTGAAACAATTTTCTTTTTTTGCCCTTGATTTTTCATTGTTGGGAGGCTAAAGCAATTGTTTATGTACTTAATCGATTGCTTGTAGCGATTGTATGTGAAATGATTGCGCTAAATAGCGTTTCAATGGATTTACGTGTATTCTTGTTGATGTGATATAGGTAAAATGCTTCAGCATTGTGTTCTGTAGGTGGAAAAACGAAGCGACGCACCAACGTCACATTAGCGGCGTTCACACTCAACAAATTGTCACGACGATTTGCTTGGCGACAAATTTGTGCTTAGCGTCCACACACAAAAGAAGTTGATAGACTTCAGCTTTGAGAGAAACTTCGAAGTGTTTGCATATAATGGAGGACTGTGCACTGCTTTCTGTTTCACTTATTGGTGAAAATGAGGAAAAAGTTAGGATGAAAAAAAAGCAATTTTGGGTAAAACTTTCTATAAAGCAAAGAAATAATTTATCTTTCCTAAAACAATTAAATGAAAAATTTCAACTGAAAGGCCACTATTTTAGGAGACACTATTACCTGGCATGAACGTTTGTCTGCAATTCTAAGATTCTTGGCAATATTGAAAAGTTAAGCAGATTTAGCAACAGTATTGCTAAATCCGCAAAATCCACTAAATTCCTTTAACACTTTATTTTTGTATTATTCACTTATTATATCTCCTACCTCTGGAAATTGACTATATTGTTACGTTTAGTCGAAATGAGTCTACGTAAGATTAATTAAATTGTCCACACAACTGGGTGAATGACACTCTAAAGTTCACTATTCACGATATGCACGAATTTATTTTGCAAACACTGATTTAATTATTAAACATTATGACACTTTAAAAATCACAATTGCTTTATTATTGCACAAAACTATTTGCTGCCTTTCAGGCTGAACTCATTAACACTTTGAACGCTATATAATCCCAAACTGCACTGTAATAAGCAGTTTGGCCATGATGCAAAATTTGTTCCCAGTCCTTGTTCAGTCCCTTTCTAGATAGAGCTACTTCTACAAACTCGGGCTTTCGACAGTTGTGAAACAATTTTCTTTTTTTGCTCTTGATTTTTCAATTGATTATGTACGTAATCGATTGTTTGTAGCGATTGTATGTGAAATGATTGCGTTAAATAATGTTTTAACTATTGCACAAAACTCTTTGCTGCCCTTCAGGCTGAACTCATTAACACTTTGAACGCTATATAATCCCAAACTGCACTGTAATAAGCAGTTTGGCCATGATGCAAAATTTGTTCCCAGTCTTGTTCAGTCCTTTTCTAGGTAGAGCTACTTCTACAAACTCGGGCTTTCGACAGTTGTGAAACAATTTTCTTTTTTTGCTCTTGATTTTTCATTGTTGGGAGGCTAAAGCAATTGTTTATGTACGTAATCGATTGCTTGTAGCGATTGTATGTGAAATGATTGAGTTAAATAACGTTTTAAAGCATTTACGTGTATTCTTATTGTTGCGATACAGGTAAAATGCTTCAGCATTGTGTTGTGTAGGTGGAAAAACGAAGCGACGCACCAACGTCACATTAGCGGCGTTCACACTCAACAAATTGTCGCGACGATGTGCTTGGCGACAAATTTGTGTTTAGCGTTCACACACAAAAGATGTTGACAGACTATAGCTTTGAGAGAAACTTCGAACTGTTTGCATATAATGGAGGACTGTGCACTGCTTTCTGTTTCACTTATTGGTGAAAATGAGGAAAACGTTAGGATGAAAAAAAAGCGATTTTGGGTGAAACTTTCTATAAAGCAAAGAAATAATTTATCTTTCTTAAAACAATTAAATGAAAAATTTCAACTGAAGGGCCACTATTTTAAGAGACACTAGACACATGGTATGAACGGTTGTCTGCAATTTGATTCTTGGCAATATATCAAAAAGTTACGCACCAGTATTGCTAAATCCGAAAAATCCACTAAATTCCTTTAACACTTTATTTTTGTATTATTCACTTTTTCTTTCTCCTATCTCTGGAAATTGACTATATTGTTACGTTTAGTCGAAATGAGTCTACGTAAGATTAATTAAATTGTCCACACAACTGGGTTCGATCACTGGATTATGACGAATGAAACTCTAAAGATCACTATTCACGATATGCACCAATTTATTTTGCAAACACTAATTTAATTATTATACATTACTACACTTTAAAAATCACTATTGCTTTACTATTGCACAAAACTCTTTGCTGCCCTTCAGGCTGAACTCATTAACACTTTGAACGCTATAAAATCCCAAACTGCACTGTAATAAGCAGTTTGGCCATGATGCAAAATTTGTTCCCAGTCCTTGTTCAGTCCCTTTCTAGGTAGAGCTACTTCTACAAACTCGGGCTTTCGACAGTTGTGAAACAATTTTCTTTTTTTGCTCTTGATTTTTCAATTGATTATGTACGTAATCGATTGTTTGTAGCGATTGTATGTGAAATGATTGCGTTAAATAATGTTTTAACTATTGCACAAAACTCTTTGCTGCCCTTCAGGCTGAACTCATTAACACTTTGAACGCTATATAATCCCAAACTGCACTGTAATAAGCAGTTTGGCCATGATGCAAAATTTGTTCCCAGTCTTGTTCAGTCCTTTTCTAGGTAGAGCTACTTCTACAAACTCGGGCTTTCGACAGTTGTGAAACAATTTTCTTTTTTTGCTCTTGATTTTTCAATTGATTATGTACGTAATCGATTGTTTGTAGCGATTGTATGTGAAATGATTGCGTTAAATAATGTTTTAACTATTGCACAAAACTCTTTGCTGCCCTTCAGGCTGAACTCATTAACACTTTGAACGCTATATAATCCCAAACTGCACTGTAATAAGCAGTTTGGCCATGATGCAAAATTTGTTCCCAGTCTTGTTCAGTCCTTTTCTAGGTAGAGCTACTTCTACAAACTCGGGCTTTCGACAGTTGTGAAACAATTTTCTTTTTTTGCTCTTGATTTTTCATTGTTGGGAGGCTAAAGCAATTGTTTATGTACGTAATCGATTGCTTGTAGCGATTGTATGTGAAATGATTGAGTTAAATAACGTTTTAAAGCATTTACGTGTATTCTTATTGTTGCGATACAGGTAAAATGCTTCAGCATTGTGTTGTGTAGGTGGAAAAACGAAGCGACGCACCAACGTCACATTAGCGGCGTTCACACTCAACAAATTGTCGCGACGATGTGCTTGGCGACAAATTTGTGTTTAGCGTTCACGCACAAAAGATGTTGACAGACTATAGCTTTGAGAGAAACTTCGAACTGTTTGCATATAATGGAGGACTGTGCGCTGCTTTCTGTTTCACTTATTGGTGAAAATGAGGAAAACGTTAGGATGAAAAAAAAGCGATTTTGGGTGAAACTTTCTATAAAGCAAAGAAATATTTTAACTTTTTAAAACAATTAAATGAAAAATTTCAACTGAAAGGCCACTATTTTAAGAGACACTAGACACATGGTATGAACGTTTGTCTGCAATTCCAAGATTCTTGGCAATATATCAAAAAGTTACGCACCAGTATTGCTAAATCCGAAAAATTCACTAAATTCCTTTAACACTTTATTTTCGTATTATTCACTTTTTCTTTCTCCTATCTCTGGAAATTGACTATATTGTTACGTTTAGTCGAAATGAGTCCACGTAAGATTAATTAAATTGTCCACACAACTGGGTTCGATCACTGGATTATGACGAATGAAACTCTAAAGTTCACTATTCACGATATGCACGAATTTATTTTGCAAACACTGATTTAATTCTTATACATTATTACACTTTAAAATCACAATTACTTTACTATTGCAAAAAACTCTTTGTTGCCTTTCAGGCTGAACTCATTAACACTTTGAACGGTATAAAATCCCAAACTGCACTGTATTAAGCAGTTTGGCCCTGATGCAAAATTTGTCCCCAGTCCTTGTTCAGTCCCTTTCTAGGTAGAGCTACTTCTACAAACTCGGGCTTTCGACAGTTGTGAAACAATTTTCTTTTTTTGCTCTTGATTTTTCAATTGATTATGTACGTAATCGATTGTTTGTAGCGATTGTATGTGAAATGATTGCGTTAAATAATGTTTTAACTATTGCACAAAACTCTTTGCTGCCCTTCAGGCTGAACTCATTAACACTTTGAACGCTATATAATCCCAAACTGCACTGTAATAAGCAGTTTGGCCATGATGCAAAATTTGTTCCCAGTCTTGTTCAGTCCTTTTCTAGGTAGAGCTACTTCTACAAACTCGGGCTTTCGACAGTTGTGAAACAATTTTCTTTTTTTGCTCTTGATTTTTCATTGTTGGGAGGCTAAAGCAATTGTTTATGTACGTAAACGATTGCTTGTAGCGATTGTATGTGAAATGATTGAGTTAAATAACGTTTTATAGCATTTACGTGTATTCTTATTGTTGCGATACAGGTAAAATGCTTCAGCATTGTGTTGTGTAGGTGGAAAAACGAAGCGACGCACCAACGTCACATTAGCGGCGTTTACACTCAACAATTTGCTTGGCGACAAATTTGTGCTTAGCGTTCACACAAAAAAGATGTTGACAGACTGCAGCTTTGAGAGAAACTTCGAAGTGTTTGCATATAATGGAGGACTGTGCACTCCTTTCTGTTTCACTTATTGGTGAAAATGAGGAAAACGTTAGGATGGAAAAAAGCGATTTTGGGTGAAACTTTCTATAAAGCAAAGAAATAATTTATCTTTCTTAAAACAATTAAATGAAAAATTTCAACTGAAAGGCCACTATTTTAAGAGACACTAGACACATGGTATAAACGTTTGTCTGCAGTTCTAAGATTCTTGGCAATATATCAAAAAGTTACGCAATAGTATTGCTAAATCCGAAAAATCCACTAAATTTCTTTAACACTTTATTTTTGTATTATTCACATATTCTTTCTCCTACCTCTGGAAATTGACTATATTGTTACGTTTAGTCGAAATGAGTCTACGTAAGATTAATTAAATTGTCCACAAACTGGGTTCGATCACTGGATTATGACGAATGAAACTCTTAAGTTCACTATTCACGATATGCACGATTTTATTTTGCAAACACTGATATAATTCTTATACATTACTACACTTTAAAAATCACTCTTACTTTACTATTGCACAAAACTCTTTGCTGCCTTTCAGGCTGAACTCATTAACACTTTGAACGCTATAAGATCCCAAACTGCACTGTAATAAGCAGTTTGGCCATGATGCAAAATTTGTTCCCAGTCCTTGTTCAGTCCCTTTCTAGGTAGAGCTACTTCTACAAACTCGGGCTTTCGACAGTTGTGAAACAATTTTCTTTTTTTGCCCTTGATTTTTCATTGTTGGGAGGCTAAAGCAATTGTTTATGTACTTAATCGATTGCTTGTAGCGATTGTATGTGAAATGATTGCGTTAAATAGCGTTTCAATGGATTTACGTGTATTCTTGTTGATGTGATATAGGTAAAATGCTTCAGCATTGTGTTCTGTAGGTTGAAAAACGAAGCGACGCACCAACGTCACATTAGCGGCGTTCACACTCAACAAATTGTCACGACGATTTGCTTGGCGACAAATTTGTGCTTAGCGTCCACACACAAAAGAAGTTGATAGACTTCAGCTTTGAGAGAAACTTCGAAGTGTTTGCATATAATGGAGGACTGTGCACTGCTTTCTGTTTCACTTATTGGTGAAAATGAGGAAAAAGTTAGGATGAAAAAAAAGCAATTTTGGGTAAAACTTTCTATAAAGCAAAGAAATAATTTATCTTTCCTAAAACAATTAAATGAAAAATTTCAACTGAAAGGCCACTATTTTAGGAGACACTATTACCTGGCATGAACGTTTGTCTGCAATTCTAAGATTCTTGGCAATATTGAAAAGTTAAGCAGATTTAGCAACAGTATTGCTAAATCCGCAAAATCCACTAAATTCCTTTAACACTTTATTTTTGTATTATTCACTTATTATATCTCCTACCTCTGGAAATTGACTATATTGTTACGTTTAGTCGAAATGAGTCTACGTAAGATTAATTAAATTGTCCACACAACTGGGTGAATGACACTCTAAAGTTCACTATTCACGATATGCACGAATTTATTTTGCAAACACTGATTTAATTATTAAACATTATGACACTTTAAAAATCACAATTGCTTTATTATTGCACAAAACTATTTGCTGCCTTTCAGGCTGAACTCATTAACACTTTGAACGCTATATAATCCCAAACTGCACTGTAATAAGCAGTTTGGCCATGATGCAAAATTTGTTCCCAGTCCTTGTTCAGTCCCTTTCTAGATAGAGCTACTTCTACAAACTCGGGCTTTCGACAGTTGTGAAACAATTTTCTTTTTTTGCTCTTGATTTTTCATTGTTGGGAGGCTAAAGCAATTGTTTATGTACGTAAACGATTGCTTGTAGCGATTGTATGTGAAATGATTGAGTTAAATAACGTTTTATAGCATTTACGTGTATTCTTATTGTTGCGATACAGGTAAAATGCTTCAGCATTGTGTTGTGTAGGTGGAAAAACGAAGCGACGCACCAACGTCACATTAGCGGCGTTTACACTCAACAATTTGCTTGGCGACAAATTTGTGCTTAGCGTTCACACAAAAAAGATGTTGACAGACTGCAGCTTTGAGAGAAACTTCGAAGTGTTTGCATATAATGGAGGACTGTGCACTCCTTTCTGTTTCACTTATTGGTGAAAATGAGGAAAACGTTAGGATGGAAAAAAGCGATTTTGGGTGAAACTTTCTATAAAGCAAAGAAATAATTTATCTTTCTTAAAACAATTAAATGAAAAATTTCAACTGAAAGGCCACTATTTTAAGAGACACTAGACACATGGTATAAACGTTTGTCTGCAGTTCTAAGATTCTTGGCAATATATCAAAAAGTTACGCAATAGTATTGCTAAATCCGAAAAATCCACTAAATTTCTTTAACACTTTATTTTTGTATTATTCACATATTCTTTCTCCTACCTCTGGAAATTGACTATATTGTTACGTTTAGTCGAAATGAGTCTACGTAAGATTAATTAAATTGTCCACAAACTGGGTTCGATCACTGGATTATGACGAATGAAACTCTTAAGTTCACTATTCACGATATGCACGATTTTATTTTGCAAACACTGATATAATTCTTATACATTACTACACTTTAAAAATCACTCTTACTTTACTATTGCACAAAACTCTTTGCTGCCTTTCAGGCTGAACTCATTAACACTTTGAACGCTATAAGATCCCAAACTGCACTGTAATAAGCAGTTTGGCCATGATGCAAAATTTGTTCCCAGTCCTTGTTCAGTCCCTTTCTAGGTAGAGCTACTTCTACAAACTCGGGCTTTCGACAGTTGTGAAACAATTTTCTTTTTTTGCCCTTGATTTTTCATTGTTGGGAGGCTAAAGCAATTGTTTATGTACTTAATCGATTGCTTGTAGCGATTGTATGTGAAATGATTGCGTTAAATAGCGTTTCAATGGATTTACGTGTATTCTTGTTGATGTGATATAGGTAAAATGCTTCAGCATTGTGTTCTGTAGGTTGAAAAACGAAGCGACGCACCAACGTCACATTAGCGGCGTTCACACTCAACAAATTGTCACGACGATTTGCTTGGCGACAAATTTGTGCTTAGCGTCCACACACAAAAGAAGTTGATAGACTTCAGCTTTGAGAGAAACTTCGAAGTGTTTGCATATAATGGAGGACTGTGCACTGCTTTCTGTTTCACTTATTGGTGAAAATGAGGAAAAAGTTAGGATGAAAAAAAAGCAATTTTGGGTAAAACTTTCTATAAAGCAAAGAAATAATTTATCTTTCCTAAAACAATTAAATGAAAAATTTCAACTGAAAGGCCACTATTTTAGGAGACACTATTACCTGGCATGAACGTTTGTCTGCAATTCTAAGATTCTTGGCAATATTGAAAAGTTAAGCAGATTTAGCAACAGTATTGCTAAATCCGCAAAATCCACTAAATTCCTTTAACACTTTATTTTTGTATTATTCACTTATTATATCTCCTACCTCTGGAAATTGACTATATTGTTACGTTTAGTCGAAATGAGTCTACGTAAGATTAATTAAATTGTCCACACAACTGGGTGAATGACACTCTAAAGTTCACTATTCACGATATGCACGAATTTATTTTGCAAACACTGATTTAATTATTAAACATTATGACACTTTAAAAATCACAATTGCTTTATTATTGCACAAAACTATTTGCTGCCTTTCAGGCTGAACTCATTAACACTTTGAACGCTATATAATCCCAAACTGCCCTGTAATAAGCAGTTTGGCCATGATGCAAAATTTGTTCCCAGTCCTTGTTCAGTCCCTTTCTAGATAGAGCTACTTCTACAAACTCGGGCTTTCGACAGTTGTGAAACAATTTTCTTTTTTTGCTCTTGATTTTTCAATTGATTATGTACGTAATCGATTGTTTGTAGCGATTGTATGTGAAATGATTGCGTTAAATAATGTTTTAACTATTGCACAAAACTCTTTGCTGCCCTTCAGGCTGAACTCATTAACACTTTGAACGCTATATAATCCCAAACTGCACTGTAATAAGCAGTTTGGCCATGATGCAAAATTTGTTCCCAGTCTTGTTCAGTCCTTTTCTAGGTAGAGCTACTTCTACAAACTCGGGCTTTCGACAGTTGTGAAACAATTTTCTTTTTTTGCTCTTGATTTTTCATTGTTGGGAGGCTAAAGCAATTGTTTATGTACGTAATCGATTGCTTGTAGCGATTGTATGTGAAATGATTGAGTTAAATAACGTTTTAAAGCATTTACGTGTATTCTTATTGTTGCGATACAGGTAAAATGCTTCAGCATTGTGTTGTGTAGGTGGAAAAACGAAGCGACGCACCAACGTCACATTAGCGGCGTTCACACTCAACAAATTGTCGCGACGATGTGCTTGGCGACAAATTTGTGTTTAGCGTTCACACACAAAAGATGTTGACAGACTATAGCTTTGAGAGAAACTTCGAACTGTTTGCATATAATGGAGGACTGTGCACTGCTTTCTGTTTCACTTATTGGTGAAAATGAGGAAAACGTTAGGATGAAAAAAAAGCGATTTTGGGTGAAACTTTCTATAAAGCAAAGAAATAATTTATCTTTCTTAAAACAATTAAATGAAAAATTTCAACTGAAAGGCCACTATTTTAAGAGACACTAGACACATGGTATGAACGGTTGTCTGCAATTTGATTCTTGGCAATATATCAAAAAGTTACGCACCAGTATTGCTAAATCCGAAAAATCCACTAAATTCCTTTAACACTTTATTTTTGTATTATTCACTTTTTCTTTCTCCTATCTCTGGAAATTGACTATATTGTTACGTTTAGTCGAAATGAGTCTACGTAAGATTAATTAAATTGTCCACACAACTGGGTTCGATCACTGGATTATGACGAATGAAACTCTAAAGATCACTATTCACGATATGCACCAATTTATTTTGCAAACACTAATTTAATTATTATACATTACTACACTTTAAAAATCACTATTGCTTTACTATTGCACAAAACTCTTTGCTGCCCTTCAGGCTGAACTCATTAACACTTTGAACGCTATAAAATCCCAAACTGCACTGTAATAAGCAGTTTGGCCATGATGCAAAATTTGTTCCCAGTCCTTGTTCAGTCCCTTTCTAGGTAGAGCTACTTCTACAAACTCGGGCTTTCGACAGTTGTGAAACAATTTTCTTTTTTTGCTCTTGATTTTTCAATTGATTATGTACGTAATCGATTGTTTGTAGCGATTGTATGTGAAATGATTGCGTTAAATAATGTTTTAACTATTGCACAAAACTCTTTGCTGCCCTTCAGGCTGAACTCATTAACACTTTGAACGCTATATAATCCCAAACTGCACTGTAATAAGCAGTTTGGCCATGATGCAAAATTTGTTCCCAGTCTTGTTCAGTCCTTTTCTAGGTAGAGCTACTTCTACAAACTCGGGCTTTCGACAGTTGTGAAACAATTTTCTTTTTTTGCTCTTGATTTTTCATTGTTGGGAGGCTAAAGCAATTGTTTATGTACGTAATCGATTGCTTGTAGCGATTGTATGTGAAATGATTGAGTTAAATAACGTTTTAAAGCATTTACGTGTATTCTTATTGTTGCGATACAGGTAAAATGCTTCAGCATTGTGTTGTGTAGGTGGAAAAACGAAGCGACGCACCAACGTCACATTAGCGGCGTTCACACTCAACAAATTGTCGCGACGATGTGCTTGGCGACAAATTTGTGTTTAGCGTTCACGCACAAAAGATGTTGACAGACTATAGCTTTGAGAGAAACTTCGAACTGTTTGCATATAATGGAGGACTGTGCGCTGCTTTCTGTTTCACTTATTGGTGAAAATGAGGAAAACGTTAGGATGAAAAAAAAGCGATTTTGGGTGAAACTTTCTATAAAGCAAAGAAATATTTTAACTTTTTAAAACAATTAAATGAAAAATTTCAACTGAAATACCACTATTTTAAGAGACACTAGACACATGGTATGAACGTTTGTCTGCAATTCCAAGATTCTTGGCAATATATCAAAAAGTTACGCACCAGTATTGCTAAATCCGAAAAATTCACTAAATTCCTTTAACACTTTATTTTCGTATTATTCACTTTTTCTTTCTCCTATCTCTGGAAATTGACTATATTGTTACGTTTAGTCGAAATGAGTCCACGTAAGATTAATTAAATTGTCCACACAACTGGGTTCGATCACTGGATTATGACGAATGAAACTCTAAAGTTCACTATTCACGATATGCACGAATTTATTTTGCAAACACTGATTTAATTCTTATACATTATTACACTTTAAAATCACAATTACTTTACTATTGCAAAAAACTCTTTGTTGCCTTTCAGGCTGAACTCATTAACACTTTGAACGGTATAAAATCCCAAACTGCACTGTATTAAGCAGTTTGGCCCTGATGCAAAATTTGTCCCCAGTCCTTGTTCAGTCCCTTTCTAGGTAGAGCTACTTCTACAAACTCGGGCTTTCGACAGTTGTGAAACAATTTTCTTTTTTTGCTCTTGATTTTTCAATTGATTATGTACGTAATCGATTGTTTGTAGCGATTGTATGTGAAATGATTGCGTTAAATAATGTTTTAACTATTGCACAAAACTCTTTGCTGCCCTTCAGGCTGAACTCATTAACACTTTGAACGCTATATAATCCCAAACTGCACTGTAATAAGCAGTTTGGCCATGATGCAAAATTTGTTCCCAGTCTTGTTCAGTCCTTTTCTAGGTAGAGCTACTTCTACAAACTCGGGCTTTCGACAGTTGTGAAACAATTTTCTTTTTTTGCTCTTGATTTTTCATTGTTGGGAGGCTAAAGCAATTGTTTATGTACGTAAACGATTGCTTGTAGCGATTGTATGTGAAATGATTGAGTTAAATAACGTTTTATAGCATTTACGTGTATTCTTATTGTTGCGATACAGGTAAAATGCTTCAGCATTGTGTTGTGTAGGTGGAAAAACGAAGCGACGCACCAACGTCACATTAGCGGCGTTTACACTCAACAATTTGCTTGGCGACAAATTTGTGCTTAGCGTTCACACAAAAAAGATGTTGACAGACTGCAGCTTTGAGAGAAACTTCGAAGTGTTTGCATATAATGGAGGACTGTGCACTCCTTTCTGTTTCACTTATTGGTGAAAATGAGGAAAACGTTAGGATGGAAAAAAGCGATTTTGGGTGAAACTTTCTATAAAGCAAAGAAATAATTTATCTTTCTTAAAACAATTAAATGAAAAATTTCAACTGAAAGGCCACTATTTTAAGAGACACTAGACACATGGTATAAACGTTTGTCTGCAGTTCTAAGATTCTTGGCAATATATCAAAAAGTTACGCAATAGTATTGCTAAATCCGAAAAATCCACTAAATTTCTTTAACACTTTATTTTTGTATTATTCACATATTCTTTCTCCTACCTCTGGAAATTGACTATATTGTTACGTTTAGTCGAAATGAGTCTACGTAAGATTAATTAAATTGTCCACAAACTGGGTTCGATCACTGGATTATGACGAATGAAACTCTTAAGTTCACTATTCACGATATGCACGATTTTATTTTGCAAACACTGATATAATTCTTATACATTACTACACTTTAAAAATCACTCTTACTTTACTATTGCACAAAACTCTTTGCTGCCTTTCAGGCTGAACTCATTAACACTTTGAACGCTATAAGATCCCAAACTGCACTGTAATAAGCAGTTTGGCCATGATGCAAAATTTGTTCCCAGTCCTTGTTCAGTCCCTTTCTAGGTAGAGCTACTTCTACAAACTCGGGCTTTCGACAGTTGTGAAACAATTTTCTTTTTTTGCCCTTGATTTTTCATTGTTGGGAGGCTAAAGCAATTGTTTATGTACTTAATCGATTGCTTGTAGCGATTGTATGTGAAATGATTGCGTTAAATAGCGTTTCAATGGATTTACGTGTATTCTTGTTGATGTGATATAGGTAAAATGCTTCAGCATTGTGTTCTGTAGGTTGAAAAACGAAGCGACGCACCAACGTCACATTAGCGGCGTTCACACTCAACAAATTGTCGCGACGATTTGCTTGGCGCCAAATTGGTGCTTAGCGTTCACACACAAAACATGTTGACAGACTTCAGATTTGAGAGAAACTTCGAAGTGTTTGCATATAATGGAGGACTGTGCACTGCTTTCTGTTTCACTTATTGGTGAAAATGAGGAAAACGTTAGGATGAAAAAAAAAGCGATTTTGGGTGAAACTTTCTATAAAGCAAAGAAATAATTTATCTTTCTTAAAACAATTAAATGAAAAATTTCAACTGAAAGGCCACTGTTTTAAGAGACACTAGACACATGGTATGAACGGTTGTCTGCAATTCTAAGATTCTTGGCAATATATCAAAAAGTTACGCACCAGTATTGCTAAATCCGAAAAATCCACTAAATTCCTTTAACACTTTATTTTTGTATTATTCACTTTTTCTTTCTCCTACCTCTGGAAATTGACTATATTGTTACGTTTAGTCGAAATGAGTCTACGTAAGATTAATTAAATTGTCCACACAACTGGGTTCGATCACTGGATTATGACGAATGAAACTCTAAAGATCACTATTCACGATATGCACCAATTTATTTTGCAAACACTAATTTAATTATTATACATTACTACACTTTAAAAATCACTATTGCTTTACTATTGCACAAAACTCTTTGCTGCCTTTCAGGCTGAACTCATTAACGCTTTGAACGCTATAAAATCCCAAACTGCACTGTAATAAGCAGTTTGGCCATGATGCAAAATTTGTTCCCAGTCTTGTTCAGTCCCTTTCTAGGTAGAGCTACTTCTACAAACTCGGGCTTTCGACAGTTGTGAAACAATTTTCTTTTTTTGCTCTTGATTTTTCATTGTTGGGAGGCTAAAGCAATTGTTTATGTACGTAATCGATTGTTTGTAGCGAATGTATGTGAAATGATTGCGTTAAATAACGTTTTAATGGATTTACGTGTATTCTTATTGTTGCGATATAGGTAAAATGCTTCAGCATTGTGTTGTGTAGGTGGAAAAACGAAGCGACGCACCAACGTCACATTAGCGGCGTTCACACTCAACAATTTCCCTGGCGACAAATTTGTGCTTAGCGTTCACACAAAAAAGATGTTGACAGACTTCAGCTTTGAGAGAAACTTCGAAGTGTTTGCATATAATGGAGGACTGTGCACTGCTTTCTGTTTCACTTATTGGTGAAAATGAGGAAAACGTTAGGATGAAAAAAAAGCGATTTTGGGTGAAACTTTCTATAAAGCAAAGAAATAATTTATCTTTCTTAAAACAATTAAATGAAAAATTTCAACTGAAAGGCCACTATTTTAAGAGACACTAGACACATGGTATGAACGGTTGTTTGCAATTCTAAGATTCTTGGCAATATATCAAAAAGTTACGCACCAGTATTGCTAAATCCGCAAAATCCACTAAATTCCTTTAACACTTTATTGTTGTATTATTCACTTTTTCTTTCTTCTACCTCTGGAAATTGACTATATTGTTACGTTTAGTCGAAATGAGTCTACGTAAGATTAATTAAATTGTCCACACAACTGGGTTCGATCACTGGATTATGACGAATGAAACTATAAAGTTCACTATTCACGATATGCACCAATTTATTTTGCAAACACTTTTTTAATTATTATATATTACCACACTTTAAAAATCACTATTACTTTACTATTGCACAAAACTCTTTGCTGCCTTTCAGGCTGAACTCATTAACACTTTGAACGCTATAAAATCCCAAACTGCACTGTAATAAGCAGTTTGGCCATGATGCAAAATTTGTTCCCAGTCCTTGTTCAGTCCCTTTCTAGGTAGAGCTACTTCTACAAACTTGGGCTCTCGACAGTTGTGAAACAATTTTCTTTTTTGCTTGTGATTTTTCATTGTTGGGAGACTAAAGCAATTGTTTATGTACGTAATCGATTGCTTGTAGCGATTGTATGTGAAATGATTGCGTTAAATAACGTTTTAATGGATTTACGTGTATTCTTATTGTTGTGATGTAGGTAAAATGCTTCAGCATTGTGTTGTGTAGGTGGAAAAACGAAGCGACGCACCAACGTCACATTAGCGGCGTTCACTCTCAACAAATTGTCGCGAAGATTTGCTTGGCGACAAACTTGTGCTTAGCGTTCACACACAAAAGATGTTGACAGACTTCAGCTTTGAGAGAAACTTCGAAGTGTTTGCATATAATGGAGGACTGTGCACTGCTTACCGTGTCACTTATTGGTGAAAATGAGGAAAAAGTTAGGATGAAAAAAAAGAAATTTTTGGTGAAACTTTCTATAAAGCAAAGGAATAATTTATCTTTCCTAAAACAATTAAATGAAAAATTTCAACTGAAAGGCCACTATTTTAGGAGACACTATTACCTGGCATGAACGTTTGTCTGCAATTCTAAGATTCTTGGCAATAGGAAAAAGTTACGCAGATTTAGCACCAGTATTGCTAAATCCGAAAAATCCACTAAATTCCTTTAACACCTTATTTTTGTATTATTCACTTATTATTTCTCCTGCTTCTGGAAATTGACTATATTGTTACGTTTAGTCGAAATGAATCTACGTAAGATTAATTAAATTGTCCACACAACTGGGTTCGATCATTGGATTATGACGAATGAAACTCTAAAGTTCACTATTCACGATATGCACGAATTTATTTTGCAAGCACTGATTTAATTCTTATACATTATAACGCTTTAAAAATCACTATTACTTTATTATTGCACAAAACTGTTTGCTGCCTTTCAGGCTGAACTAATTAACACTTTGAACGCTATAAAATCCCAAACTGCACTGTAATAAGCAGTTTGGCCATGATGCAAAATTTGTTCCCAGTCCTTGTTCAGTCCCTTTCTAGGTAGAGTTACTTCTAGAAACTTGGGCTTTCGACAGTTGTGAAACAATTTTTTTTTTTTTGTTGGCAGGCTAAATCGATTATTTGTAGCGATTGTATGTGAAATGATTGCGTTAAATAACGTTTTAATGGATTTACGTGTATTCTTATTGTTGTGATATAGGTAAAATGCTTCAGCAATGTGTTTAGCGTTCACACACAAAAGATGTTGACAGACCAGAGCTTTGAGAGAAACTTCGAACTGTTTGCATATAATGGAGGTCTGTGCACTGCTTTCTGTTTCACTTATTGGTGAAAATGAGGAAAAAGTTAGTATGAAAAAAAAGCGATTTTGGGTGAAACTTTCTATAAAGCAAAGAAATAATTTATCTTTCCTAAAACAATTAAATGAAAAATTTCAAATGAAAGGCCACTATTTTAGGAGACACTATTACCTGGCATGAACGTTTGTCTGCAATTCTATGATTCTTGGCAATAGGAAAAAGTTACGCAGATTTAGCACCAGTATTGCTAAATCCTGAACTCATTAACACTTTGAACGCTATAAAATCCTAAACTGCACTGTAATAAGCAGTTTGGCCATGATGCAAAATTTGTTCCCAGTCTTGTTCAGTCCCTTTCTAGGTAGAGCTACTTCTACAAACTCGGGCTTTCGACAGTTGTGAAACAATTGTCGTCTGCAATTCTAAGATTCTTGGCAATATATCAAAAAGTTACGCACCAGTATTGCTAAATCCGAAAAATCCACTAAATTCCTTTAACACTTTATTGTTGTATTATTCACTTTTTATTTCTCCTACCTCTGGAAATTGACTATATTGTTACGTTTAGTCGAAATGAGCCTACGTAAGATTCATTAAATTGTCCACACAACTGGGTTCGATCACTGGATTATGACGAATGAAACTCTAAAGTTCACTATTCACGATATATACGAATTTATTTTGCAAACACTGATTTAATTCTTATACATTATTACGCTTTAAAAATCACTATTACTTTATTATTGCACAAAACTGTTTGCTGCCTTTCAGGCTGAACTAATTAACACTTTGAACGCTATAAAATCCCAAACTGCACTGTAATAAGCAGCTTGGCCATGATGCAAAATTTGTTCCCAGTCCTTGTTCAGTCCCTTTCTAGGTAGAGTTACTTCTAGAAACTTGGGCTTTCGACAGTTGTGAAACAATTTTTTTTTTTTTGTTTTTGATTTTTCATTGTTGGCAGGCTAAATCGATTATTTGTAGCGATTGTATGTGAAATGATTGCGTTAAATAACGTTTTAATGGATTTACGTGTATTCTTATTGTTGTGATGTAGGTAAAATGCTTCAGCATTGTGTTGTGTAGGTGGAAAAACGAAGCGACGCACCAACGTCACATTAGCGGCGTTCACTCTCAACAAATTGTCGCGAAGATTTGCTTGGCGACAAACTTGTGCTTAGCGTTCACACACAAAAGATGTTGACAGACTTCAGCTTTGAGAGAAACTTCGAAGTGTTTGCATATAATGGAGGACTGTGCACTGCTTTCTGTTTCACTTATTGGTGAAAATGAGGAAAAAGTTAGGATGAAAAAAAAGCGATTTTGGGTAAAACTTTCTATAAAGCAAAGAAATAATTTATCTTTCCTAAAACAATTAAATGAAAAATTTCAACTGGAAGGCCACTATTTTAGGAGACACTATTACCTGGCATGAACGTTTGTCTGCAATTCTAAGATGCTTGGCAATAGGAAAAAGTTACGCAGATTTAGCACCAGTATTGCTAAATCCGCAAAATCCACTAAATTCCTTTACCACTTTATTTTTGTATTATTCACTTATTATTTCTCCTACCTCTGGAAATTGACTATATTGTTACGTTTAGTCGAAATGAGTCTACGTACGATTAATTAAATTGTCCACACAGCTGGGTTCGATCACTGGATTATGACGAATGAAACTCTAAAGTTCACTATTCACGATATGCACGAATTTATTTTGCAAACACTGATCTAATTCTTATACATTATTACACTTTAAAAAATCACTATTATTTTATTATTGCACAAAACTGTTTGCTGCCTTTCAGGCTGAACAAATTAACACTTTGAACGCTATAAAATCCCAAACAGCACTGTAATAAGCAGTTTGGCCATGATGCAAAATTTGTTCCCAGTCCTTGTTCAGTCCCTTTCTAGGTAGAGCTACTTCTACAAACTCGGGCTTTCGACAGTTGTGAAACAATTTTCTTTTTTGCTCGTGATTTTTCATTGTTGGGAGACTAAAGCAATTGTTTATGTACGTAATCGATTGCTTGTAGCGATTGTATGTGAAATGATTGCGTTAAATAACGTTTTAATGGATTTACGTGTATTCTTATTGTTGTGATATAGGTAAAATGCTTCAGCATTGTGTTGTGTATGTGGAAAAACGAAGCGACGCACCAACGTCACATTAGCGGCGTTCACTCTCAACAAATTGTCACGAAGATTTGCTTGGCGACAAACTTGTGCTTAGCGTTCACACACAAAAGATGTTGACAGACTTCAGCTTTGAGAGAAACTTCGAAGTGTTTGCATATAATGGAGGACTGTGCACTGCTTTCTGTTTCACTTATTGGTGAAAATGAGGAAAAAGTTAGGATGAAAAAAAAGCGATTTTGGGTAAAACTTTCTATAAAGCAAAGAAATAATTTATCTTTCCTAAAACAAATAATTGAAAAATTTCAACTGAAAGGCCACTATTTTAGGAGACACTATTACCTGGCATGAACGTTTGCCTGCAATTCTAAATTCTTGGCAATAGGAAAAAGTTACGCAGATTTAGCACCTGTATTGCTAAATCCGAAAAATCCACTAAATTCCTTTAACACTTTATTGTTGTATTATTCACTTTTTATTTCTCCTACCTCTGGAAATTGACTATATTGTCGTTTAGTCGAAATGAGCCTACGTAAGATTCATTAAATTGTCCACACAACTGGGTTCGATCACTGGATTATGACGAATGAAACTCTAAAGTTCACTATTCACGATATATACGAATTTATTTTGCAAACACTGATTTAATTCTTATACATTATTACACTTTAAAAATCACAATTACTTTACTATTGCACAAAACTCTTTGCTGCCTTTCAGGCTTAACTCATTAACACTTTGAACGCTATAAGATCCCTAACTGTACTGTATTAAGCAGTTTGGCCATGATGCAAAATTTGTTCCCTGTCCTTGTTCAGTCCCTTTCTAGGTAGAGCTACTTCTACAAACTTGGGCTCTCGACAGTTGTGAAACAATTTTCTTTTTTGCTCGTGATTTTTCATTGTTGGGAGACTAAAGCAATTGTTTATGTACGTAATCGATTGCTTGTAGCGATTGTATGTGAAATGATTGCGTTAAATAACGTTTTAATGGATTTACGTGTATTCTTATTGTTGTGATATAGGTAAAATGCTTCAGCATTGTGTTTTGTAGGTGGAAAAACGAAGCGACGCACCAACGTCACATTAGCGGCGTTCACTCTCAACAAATTGTCGCGAAGATTTGCTTGGCGACAAACTTGTGCTTAGCGTTCACACACAAAAGATGTTGACAGACTTCAGCTTTGAGAGAAACTTCGAAGTGTTTGCATATAATGGAGGACTGTGCACTGCTTTCTGTTTCACTTATTGGTGAAAATGAGGAAAAAGTTAGGATGAAAAAAAAGCGATTTTGGGTAAAACTTTCTATAAAGCAAAGAAATAATTTATCTTTCCTAAAACAATTAAATGAAAAATTTCAACAGGAAGGCCACTATTTTAGGAGACACTATTACCTGGCATGAACGTTTGTCTGCAATTCTAAGATTCTTGGCAATGGGAAAAAGTTACGCAGATTTAGCACCAGTATTGCTAAATCCTGAACTCATTAACACTTTGAACGCTATAAAATCCTAAACTGCACTGTAATAAGCAGTTTGGCCATGATGCAAAATTTGTTCCCAGTCTTGTTCAGTCCCTTTCTAGGTAGAGCTACTTCTACAAACTCGGGCTTTCGACAGTTGTGAAACAATTTTCTTTTTTTGCTCTTGATTTTTCATTGTTGGGAGGCTAAAGCAATTGTTTATGTACGTAATCGATTGTTTGTAGCGATTGTATGTGAAATGATTGCGTTAAATAACGTTTTAATGGATTTACGTGTATTCTTATTGTTGCGATATAGGTAAAATGCTTCAGCATTGTGTTGTGTAGGTGGAAAAACGAAGCGACGCACCAACGTCACATTAGCGGCGTTCACACTCAACAATTTCCCTGGCGACAAATTTGTGCTTAGCGTTCACACAAAAAAGATGTTGACAGACTTCAGAAAACTTCGAAGTGTTTGCATATAATGGAGGACTGTGCACTGCTTACCGTGTCACTTATTGGTGAAAATGAGGAAAAAGTTAGGATGAAAAAAAAGCAATTTTTGGTGAAACTTTCTATGAAGCAAAGGAATAATTTATCTTTCCTAAAACAATTAAATGAAAAACTTCAACTGAAAGGCCACTATTTTAGGAGACACTATTACCTGGCATGAACGTTTGTCTGCAGTTCTAAGATTCTTGGCAATAGGAAAAAGTTACGCGCCAGTATTGCTAAATCCGAAAAATCCACTAAATTCCTTTAACACTTTATTTTTGTATTATTCACTTATTATTTCTCCTACCTCTGGAAATTGACTATATTGTTACGTTTAGTCGAAATGAGTCTACGTAAGATTAATTAAATTGTCCACACAACTGGGTTCGATCACTGGATTATGACGAATGAAACTCTAAAGTTCACTATTCACGATATGCACCAATTTATTTTGCAAACACTGATTTAATTCTTATACATTATTACACTTTAAAAATCACAATTACTTTACTATTGCACAAAACTCTTTGCTGCCTTTCAGGCTGAACTCATTAACACTTTGAACGCTATAAGATCCCTAACTGTACTGTATTAAGCAGTTTGGCCATGATGCAAAATTTGTTCCCTGTCCTTGTTCAGTCCCTTTCTAGGTAGAGCTACTTCTACAAACTCGGGCTTTCGACAGGTGTGAAACAATTTTCTTTTTTTACTCTTGATTTTTCATTGTTGGGAGGCTAAAGCAATTGTTTATGTACGTAATCGATTGTTTGTAGCGATTGTATGTGAAATGATTGCGTTAAATAACGTTTAAATGGATTTACGTGTATTCTTATTGTTGCGATATAGGTAAAATGCTTCAGCATTGTGTTGTGTAAGTGGAAAAACGAAGCGACGCACCAACGTCACATTAGCGGCGTTCACACTCAACAAATTGTCGCGACGATTTGCTTGGCGACAAATTTGTGCTTAGCGTTCACACACAAAACATGTTGACAGACTTCAGCTTTGAGAGAAACTTCGAAGTGTTTGCATATAATGGAGGACTGTGCACTGCTTTCTGTTTCACTTATTGGTGAAAATGAGGAAAAAGTTAGGATGAAAAAAAAGCGATTTTGGGTGAAACTTTCTATAAAGCAAAGAAATAATTTATCTTTCTTAAAACAATTAAATGAAAAATTTCAACTGAAAGGCCACTATTTTAAGAGACACTAGACACATGGTATGAACGGTTGTCTGCAATTTGATTCTTGGCAATATATCAAAAAGTTACGCACCAGTATTGCTAAATCCGAAAAATCCACTAAATTCCTTTAACACTTTATTTTTGTATTATTCACTTTTTCTTTCTCCTATCTCTGGAAATTGACTATATTGTTACGTTTAGTCGAAATGAGTCTACGTAAGATTAATTAAATTGTCCACACAACTGGGTTCGATCACTGGATTATGACGAATGAAACTCTAAAGTTCACTATTCACGATATGCACGAATTTATTTTGCAAACACTGATCTAATTCTTATACATTATTACACTTTAAAAATCACTATTACTTTATTATTGCACAAAACTGTTTGCTGCCTTTCAGGCTGAACTAATTAACACTTTGAACGCTATAAAATCCCTTTCTAGGTAGAGTTACTTCTAGAAACTTGGGCTTTCGACAGTTGTGAAACAATTTTTTTTATTTTTTGTTTTTGATTTTTCATTGTTGGCAGGCTAAATCGATTATTTGTAGCGATTGTATGTGAAATGATTGCGTTAAATAACGTTTTAATGGATTTACGTGTATTCTTATTGTTGTGATATAGGTAAAATGCTTCAGCAATGTGTTTAGCGTTCACACACAAAAGATGTTGACAGACTAGAGCTTTGAGAGAAACTTCGAACTGTTTGCATATAATGGAGGACTGTGCACTGCTTTCTGTTTCACTTATTGGGTAAAATGAGGAAAACGTTAGGATGAAAAAAAAGCGATTTTGAGTGAAACTTTCTATAAAGCAAAGAAATAATTTATCTTTCTTAAAACAATTAAATGAAAAATTTCAACTGAAAGGCCACTATTTTAAGAGACACTAGACACATGAACGGTTGTCTGCAATTTGATTCTCGGCAATATATCAAAAAGTTACGCACCAGTATTGCTAAATCCGAAAAATCCACTAAATTCCTTTAACACTTTATTTTTGTATTATTCACTTTTTCTTTCTCCTACCTCTGGAAATTGACTATATTGTTACGTTTAGTCGAAATGAGTCTACGTAAGATTCATTAAATTGTCCACACAACTGGGTTCGATCACTGGATTATGACGAATGAAACTCTAATGTTCACTATTCACGATATGCACCAATTTATTTTGCAAACACTGATTTAATTATTATACATTACTACACTTTAAAAATCACTATTACTTTACTATTGCACAAAACTCTTTGCTGCCTTTCAGGCTGAACTCATTAACACTTTGAACGCTATAAAATCCCAAACTGCACTGTAATAAGCAGTTTGGCCATGATGCTAAGTTTGTTCCCAGTCCTTGTTCAGTCCCTTCCTAGGTAGAGCTACTTCTACAAACTTGGGCTCTCAACAGTTGTGAAACAATTTTCTTTTTTGCTCGTGATTTTCCATTGTTGGGAGACTAAAGCAATTGTTTATGTACGTAATCGATTGCTTGTAGCGATTGTATGTGAAATGATTGCGTTAAATAACGTTTTAATGGATTTACGTGTATTCTTATTGTTGTGATATAGGTAAAATGCTTCAGCATTGTGTTGTGTAGGTGGAAAAACGAAGCGACGCACCAACGTCACATTAGCGGCGTTCACTCTCAACAAATTGTCGCGAAGATTTGCTTGGCGACAAACTTGTGCTTAGCGTTCACACACAAAAGATGTTGACAGACTTCAGCTTTGAGAGGAACTTCGAAGTGTTTGCATATAATGGAGGACTGTGCACTGCTTTCTGTTTCACTTATTGGTGAAAATGAGGAAAAAGTTAGGATGAAAAAAAAGCGATTTTGGGTAAAACTTCTATAAAGCAAAGAAATAATTTATCTTTCCTAAAACAATTAAATGAAAAATTTCAACTGAAAGGCCACTATTTTAGGAGACACTATTACCTGGCATGAACGTTTGTCTGCAATTCTAAGATTCTTGGCAATAGGAAAAAGTTACGCAGATTTAGCACCAGTATTGCTAAATCCTGAACTCATTAACACTTTGAACGCTATAAAATCCTAAACTGCACTGTAATAAGCAGTTTGGCCATGATGCAAAATTTGTTCCCAGTCTTGTTCAGTCCCTTTCTAGGTAGAGCTACTTCTACAAACTCGGGCTTTCGACAGTTGTGAAACAATTTTCTTTTTTTGCTCTTGATTTTTCATTGTTGGGAGGCTAAAGCAATTGTTTATGTACGTAATCGATTGTTTGTAGCGATTGTATGTGAAATGATTGCGTTAAATAACGTTTTAATGGATTTACGTGTATTCTTATTGTTGCGATATAGGTAAAATGCTTCAGCATTGTGTTGTGTAGGTGGAAAAACGAAGCGACGCACCAACGTCACATTAGCGGCGTTCACACTCAACAATTTCCCTGGCGACAAATTTGTGCTTAGCGTTCACACAAAAAAGATGTTGACAGACTTCAGAAAACTTCGAAGTGTTTGCATATAATGGAGGACTGTGCACTGCTTACCGTGTCACTTATTGGTGAAAATGAGGAAAAAGTTAGGATGAAAAAAAAGCAATTTTTGGTGAAACTTTCTATGAAGCAAAGGAATAATTTATCTTTCCTAAAACAATTAAATGAAAAACTTCAACTGAAAGGCCACTATTTTAGGAGAC
Source organism: Eristalis tenax (assembly GCA_905231855.2). Taxonomy (NCBI): domain Eukaryota; kingdom Metazoa; phylum Arthropoda; class Insecta; order Diptera; family Syrphidae; genus Eristalis; species Eristalis tenax. The sequence goes on along the minus strand of HG993124.1, from coordinate 81,998,451 downwards.
ACTATTACCTGGCATGAACGTTTGTCTGCAGTTCTAAGATTCTTGGCAATAGGAAAAAGTTACGCGCCAGTATTGCTAAATCCGAAAAATCCACTAAATTCCTTTAACACTTTATTTTTGTATTATTCACTTATTATTTCTCCTACCTCTGGAAATTGACTATATTGTTACGTTTAGTCGAAATGAGTCTACGTAAGATTAATTAAATTGTCCACACAACTGGGTTCGATCACTGGATTATGACGAATGAAACTCTAAAGTTCACTATTCACGATATGCACCAATTTATTTTGCAAACACTGATTTAATTCTTATACATTATTACACTTTAAAAATCACAATTACTTTACTATTGCACAAAACTCTTTGCTGCCTTTCAGGCTGAACTCATTAACACTTTGAACGCTATAAGATCCCTAACTGTACTGTATTAAGCAGTTTGGCCATGATGCAAAATTTGTTCCCTGTCCTTGTTCAGTCCCTTTCTAGGTAGAGCTACTTCTACAAACTCGGGCTTTCGACAGGTGTGAAACAATTTTCTTTTTTTACTCTTGATTTTTCATTGTTGGGAGGCTAAAGCAATTGTTTATGTACGTAATCGATTGTTTGTAGCGATTGTATGTGAAATGATTGCGTTAAATAACGTTTAAATGGATTTACGTGTATTCTTATTGTTGCGATATAGGTAAAATGCTTCAGCATTGTGTTGTGTAAGTGGAAAAACGAAGCGACGCACCAACGTCACATTAGCGGCGTTCACACTCAACAAATTGTCGCGACGATTTGCTTGGCGACAAATTTGTGCTTAGCGTTCACACACAAAACATGTTGACAGACTTCAGCTTTGAGAGAAACTTCGAAGTGTTTGCATATAATGGAGGACTGTGCACTGCTTTCTGTTTCACTTATTGGTGAAAATGAGGAAAAAGTTAGGATGAAAAAAAAGCGATTTTGGGTGAAACTTTCTATAAAGCAAAGAAATAATTAATCTTCCCTAAAACAATTAAATGAAAAATTTCAACTGAAAGGACACTATTTTAGGAGACACTATTACCTGGCATGAACGTTTGTCTGCAATTCTAAGATTCTTGGCAATAGGAAAAAGTTACGCAGATTTAGCACCAGTATTGCTAAATCCGCAAAATCCACTAAATTCCTTTAACACTTTATTTTTGTATTATTCACTTATTATTTCTCCTAAATCTGGAAATTGACTATATTGTTACGTTTAGTCGAAATGAGTCTACGTACGATTAATTAAATTGTCCACACAGCTGGGTTCGATCACTGGATTATGACGAATGAAACTCTAAAGTTCACTATTCACGATATGCACGAATTTATTTTGCAAACACTGATCTAATTCTTATACATTATTACACTTTAAAAATCACTATTACTTTATTATTGCACAAAACTGTTTGCTGCCTTTCAGGCTGAACTAATTAACACTTTGAACGCTATAAAATCCCAAACTGCACTGTAATAAGCAGTTTGGCCATGATGCTAAGTTTGTTCCCAGTCCTTGTTCAGTCCCTTTCTAGGTAGAGTTACTTCTAGAAACTTGGGCTTTCGACAGTTGTGAAACAATTTTTTTTATTTTTTGTTTTTGATTTTTCATTGTTGGCAGGCTAAATCGATTATTTGTAGCGATTGTATGTGAAATGATTGCGTTAAATAACGTTTTAATGGATTTACGTGTATTCTTATTGTTGTGATATAGGTAAAATGCTTCAGCAATGTGTTTAGCGTTCACACACAAAAGATGTTGACAGACTAGAGCTTTGAGAGAAACTTCGAACTGTTTGCATATAATGGAGGACTGTGCACTGCTTTCTGTTTCACTTATTGGTTAAAATGAGGAAAACGTTAGGATGAAAAAAAAGCGATTTTGGGTGAAACTTTCTATAAAGCAAAGAAATAATTTATCTTTCTTAAAACAATTAAATGAAAAATTTCAACTGAAAAAGTTACGCACCATTATTGCTAAATCCGAAAAATCCACTAAATTCCTTTAACACTTTATTTTTGTATTATTCACTTTTTCTTTCTCCTACCTCTGGAAATTGACTATATTGTTACGTTTAGTCGAAATGAGTCTACGTAAGATTAATTAAATTGTCCACACAACTGGGTTCGATCACTGGATTATGACGAATGAAACTCTAAAGATCACTATTCACGATATGCACCAATTTATTTTGCAAACACTAATTTAATTATTATACATTACTACACTTTAAAAATCACTATTGCTTTACTATTGCACAAAACTCTTTGCTGCCTTTCAGGCTGAACTCATTAACGCTTTGAACGCTATAAAATCCCAAACTGCACTGTAATAAGCAGTTTGGCCATGATGCAAAATTTGTTCCCAGTCTTGTTCAGTCCCTTTCTAGGTAGAGCTACTTCTACAAACTCGGGCTTTCGACAGTTGCTAAAGCAATTTTTTATGTACGTAATCGATTGTTTGTAGCGATTGTATGTGAAATGATTGCGTTAAATAACGTTTTAATGGATTTCCGTGTATTCTTATTGTTGCGATATAGGTAAAATGCTTCAGCATTGTGTTGTGTAGGTGGAAAAACGAAGCGACGCACCAACGTCACATTAGCGGCGTTCACACTCAACAATTTCCTTGGCGACAAATTTGTGCTTAGCGTTCACACAAAAAAGATGTTGACAGATTTCAGCTTTGAGAGAAACTTCGAAGTGTTTGCATATAATGGAGGACTGTGCACTGCTTACCGTGTCACTTATTGGTGAAAATGAAGAAAAAGTTAGGATGAAAAAAAAGCGATTTTGGGTGAAACTTTCTATAAAGCAAAGAAATAATTAATCTTCCCTAAAACAATTAAATGAAAAATTTCAACTGAAAGGACACTATTTTAGGAGACACTATTACCTGGCATGAACGTTTGTCTGCAATTCTAAGATTCTTGGCAATAGGAAAAAGTTACGCACCAGTATTGCTAAATCCGCAAAATCCACTAAATTCCTTTAACACTTTATTGTTGTATTATTCACTTTTTATTTCTCCTACCTCTGGAAATTGACTATATTGTTACGTTTAGTCGAAATGAGCCTACGTAAGATTCATTAAATTGTCCACACAACTGGGTTCGATCACTGGATTATGACGAATGAAACTCTAAAGTTCACTATTCACTATATATACGAATTTATTTTGCAAGCACAGATTTAATTCTTATACATTATTACACTTTAAAAATCACAATTACTTTACTATTGCACAAAACTCTTTGCTGCCTTTCAGGCTGAACTCATTAACACTTTGAACGCTATAAAATCCCAGACTGCACTGTAATAAGCAGTTTGCCCATGATGCAAAATTTGTTCCCAGTCCTTGTTCAGTCCCTTTCTAGGTAAAGCTACTTCTACAAACTCGGGCTTTTGACATTTGTGAAACAATTTTCTTTTTTTGCTCGTGATATTTCATTGTTGGGAGACTAAAGCAATTGTTATGTACGTACTCGATTGTCTGTAGCGATTGTATGTGAAATGATTGCGTTAAATAACGTTTTAATGGATTTACGTGTATTCTTATTGTTGCGATACAGGTAAAATGCTTCAGCATTGTGTTGTGTAAGTGGAAAAACGAAGCGACGCACCAACGTCACATTAGCGGCGTTCACACTCAACAATTTCCCTGGCGACAAATTTGTGCTTAGCGTTCACACAAAAAAGATGTTGACAGACTTCAGAAAACTTCGAAGTGTTTGCATATAATGGAGGACTGTGCACTGCTTACCGTGTCACTTATTGGTGAAAATGAGGAAAAAGTTAGGATGAAAAAAAAGCAATTTTTGGTGAAACTTTCTATGAAGCAAAGGAATAATTTATCTTTCCTAAAACAATTAAATGAAAAACTTCAACTGAAAGGCCACTATTTTAGGAGACACTATTACCTGGCATGAACGTTTGTCTGCAGTTCTAAGATTCTTGGCAATAGGAAAAAGTTACGCGCCAGTATTGCTAAATCCGAAAAATCCACTAAATTCCTTTAACACTTTATTTTTGTATTATTCACTTATTATTTCTCCTACCTCTGGAAATTGACTATATTGTTACGTTTAGTCGAAATGAGTCTACGTAAGATTAATTAAATTGTCCACACAACTGGGTTCGATCACTGGATTATGACGAATGAAACTCTAAAGTTCACTATTCACGATATGCACCAATTTATTTTGCAAACACTGATTTAATTCTTATACATTATTACACTTTAAAAATCACAATTACTTTACTATTGCACAAAACTCTTTGCTGCCTTTCAGGCTGAACTCATTAACACTTTGAACGCTATAAGATCCCTAACTGTACTGTATTAAGCAGTTTGGCCATGATGCAAAATTTGTTCCCTGTCCTTGTTCAGTCCCTTTCTAGGTAGAGCTACTTCTACAAACTCGGGCTTTCGACAGGTGTGAAACAATTTTCTTTTTTTGCTCTTGATTTTTCATTGTTGGGAGGCTAAAGCAATTGTTTATGTACGTAATCGATTGTTTGTAGCGATTGTATGTGAAATGATTGCGTTAAATAACGTTTAAATGGATTTACGTGTATTCTTATTGTTGCGATATAGGTAAAATGCTTCAGCATTGTGTTGTGTAAGTGGAAAAACGAAGCGACGCACCAACGTCACATTAGCGGCGTTCACACTCAACAAATTGTCGCGACGATTTGCTTGGCGACAAATTTGTGCTTAGCGTTCACACACAAAACATGTTGACAGACTTCAGCTTTGAGAGAAACTTCGAAGTGTTTGCATATAATGGAGGACTGTGCACTGCTTTCTGTTTCACTTATTGGTGAAAATGAGGAAAAAGTTAGGATGAAAAAAAAGCGATTTTGGGTGAAACTTTCTATAAAGCAAAGAAATAATTAATCTTCCCTAAAACAATTAAATGAAAAATTTCAACTGAAAGGACACTATTTTAGGAGACACTATTACCTGGCATGAACGTTTGTCTGCAATTCTAAGATTCTTGGCAATAGGAAAAAGTTACGCAGATTTAGCACCAGTATTGCTAAATCCGCAAAATCCACTAAATTCCTTTAACACTTTATTTTTGTATTATTCACTTATTATTTCTCCTAAATCTGGAAATTGACTATATTGTTACGTTTAGTCGAAATGAGTCTACGTACGATTAATTAAATTGTCCACACACCTGGGTTCGATCACTGGATTATGACGAATGAAACTCTAAAGTTCACTATTCACGATATGCACGAATTTATTTTGCAAACACTGATCTAATTCTTATACATTATTACACTTTAAAAATCACTATTACTTTATTATTGCACAAAACTGTTTGCTGCCTTTCAGGCTGAACTAATTAACACTTTGAACGCTATAAAATCCCAAACTGCACTGTAATAAGCAGTTTGGCCATGATGCTAAGTTTGTTCCCAGTCCTTGTTCAGTCCCTTTCTAGGTAGAGTTACTTCTAGAAACTTGGGCTTTCGACAGTTGTGAAACAATTTTTTTTATTTTTTGTTTTTGATTTTTCATTGTTGGCAGGCTAAATCGATTATTTGTAGCGATTGTATGTGAAATGATTGCGTTAAATAACGTTTTAATGGATTTACGTGTATTCTTATTGTTGTGATATAGGTAAAATGCTTCAGCAATGTGTTTAGCGTTCACACACAAAAGATGTTGACAGACTAGAGCTTTGAGAGAAACTTCGAACTGTTTGCATATAATGGAGGACTGTGCACTGCTTTCTGTTTCACTTATTGGTGAAAATGAGGAAAACGTTAGGATGAAAAAAAAGTGATTTTGGGTGAAACTTTCTATAAAGCAAAGAAATAATTTATCTTTCTTAAAACAATTAAATGAAAAATTTCAACTGAAAAAGTTACGCACCAGTATTGCTAAATCCGAAAAATCCACTAAATTCCTTTAACACTTTATTTTTGTATTATTCACTTTTTCTTTCTCCTACCTCTGGAAATTGACTATATTGTTACGTTTAGTCGAAATGAGTCTACGTAAGATTAATTAAATTGTCCACACAACTGGGTTCGATCACTGGATTATGACGAATGAAACTCTAAAGTTCACTATTCACGATATGCACCAATTTATTTTGCAAACACTGATTTAATTCTTATACATTACTACACTTTAAAAATCACTATTACTTTACTATTGCACAAAACTCTTTGCTGTCTTTCAGGCTGAACTCATTAATACTTTGAACGCTATAAAATCCCAAACTGCACTGTAATAAGCAGTTTGGCCATGATGCAAAATTTGTTCCCAGTCTTGTTCAGTCCCTTTCTAGGTAGAGCTACTTCTACAAACTCGGGCTTTCGACAGTTGCTAAAGCAATTTTTTATGTACGTAATCGATTGTTTGTAGCGATTGTATGTGAAATGATTGCGTTAAATAACGTTTTAATGGATTTCCGTGTATTCTTATTGTTGCGATATAGGTAAAATGCTTCAGCATTGTGTTGTGTAGGTGGAAAAACGAAGCGACGCACCAACGTCACATTAGCGGCGTTCACACTCAACAATTTCCTTGGCGACAAATTTGTGCTTAGCGTTCACACACAAAAGATGTTGACAGACTAGAGCTTTGAGAGAAACTTCGAACTGTTTGCATATAATGGAGGACTGTGCACTGCTTTCTGTTTCACTTATTGGTGAAAATGAGGAAAACGTTAGGATGAAAAAAAAGCGATTTTGGCTGAAACTTTCTATAAAGCAAAGAAATAATTTATCTTTCTTAAAACAATTAAATGAAAAATTTCAACTGAAAGGCCACTATTTTAAGAGACACTAGACACATGAACGGTTGTCTGCAATTTGATTCTTGGCAATATATCAAAAAGTTACGCACCAGTATTGCTAAATCCGAAAAATCCACTATATTCCTTTAACACTTTATTTTTGTATTATTCACTTATTATTTCTCCAAACTCTGGAAATTGACTATATTATTACGTTTAGTCGAAATAAGTCTACGTACGATCCACACAACTGGGTTCGATCACTGGATTATGACGAATGAAACTCTAAAGTTCACTATTCACGATATGCACGAATTTATTTTGCAAACACTGATTTAATTCTTATACATTACTACACTTTAAAAATCACAATTACTTTACTATTGCACAAAACTCTTTGCTGCCTTTCAGGCTGAACTCATTAACACTTTGAACGCTATAAGATCCCAAACTGTTTGCACTGCAGTTTGGTCATGATGCAAAATTTGTTCACAGTCCCTGTTCAGTCCCTTTCTAGGTAGAACTACTTCTACAAACTCGGGCTCTCGACAGTTGTGAAACAATTTTCTTTTTTGCTCGTGATTTTTCATTGTTGGGAGACTAAAGCAATTGTTTATGTACGTAATCGATTGTTTGTAGCGATTGTATGTGAAATGATTGCGTTAAATAACGTTTTAATGGATTTACGCGTATTCTTATTGTTGCGATATAGGTAAAATGCTTCAGCATTGTGTTGTGTAGGTGGAAAAACGAAGCGACGCACCAACGTCACATTAGCGGCGTTCACACTCAACAATTTCCCTGGCGACAAATTTGTGCTTAGCGTTCACACAAAAAAGATGTTGACAGACTTCAGACAACTTCGAAGTGTTTGCATATAATGGAGGACTGTGCACTGCTTACCGTGTCACTTATTGGTGAAAATGAGGAAAAAGTTAGGATGAAAAAAAAAGCAATTTTTGGTGAAACTTTCTATAAAGCAAAGGAATAATTTATCTTTCCTAAAACAATTAAATGAAAAACTTCAACTGAAAGGCCACTATTTTAGGAGACACTATTACCTGGCATGAACGTTTGTCTGCAATTCTAAGATTCTTGGCAATAGGAAAAAGTTACGCACCAGTATTGCTAAATCCGCAAAATCCACTAAATTCCTTTAACACTGTATTGTTGTATTATTCACTTTTTATTTCTCCTACCTCTGGAAATTGACTATATTGTTACGTTTAGTCGAAATGAGCCTACGTAAGATTCATTAAATTGTCCACACAACTGGGTTCGATCACCGGATTACGACGAATGAAACTCTAAAGTTCACTATTCACGATATATACGAATTTATTTTGCAAACACTGATTTAATTCTTATACATTATTACACTTTAAAAATCACAATTACTTTACTATTGCACAAAACTCTTTGCTGCCTTTCAGGCTGAACTCATTAACACTTTGAACGCTATAAGATCCCTAACTGTACTGTATTCAGCAGTTTGGCCATGATGCAAAATTTGTTCCCAGTCCTTGTTCAGTCCCTTCCAAGGTAGAGCTACTTCTACAAACTTGGGCTCTCGACAGTTGTGAAACAATTTTCTTTTTTGCTCGTGATTTTTCATTGTTGGGAGACTAAAGCAATTGTTTATGTACGTAATCGATTGCTTGTAGCGATTGTATGTGAAATGATTGCGTTAAATAACGTTTTAATGGATTTACGTGTATTCTTATTGTTGTGGTATAGGTAAAATGCTTCAGCATTGTGTTGTGTAGGTGGAAAAACGAAGCGACGCACCAACGTCACATTAGCGGCGTTCACTCTCAACAAATTGTCGCGAAGATTTGCTTGGCGACAAACTTGTGCTTAGCGTTCACACACAAAAGATGTTGACAGACTTCAGCTTTGAGAGAAACTTCGAAGTGTTTGCATATAATGGAGGACTGTGCACTGCTTTCTGTTTCACTTATTGGTGAAAATGAGGAAAAAGTTAGGATGAAAAAAAAAAGCGATTTTGGGTAAAACTTTCTATAAAGCAAAGAAATAATTTATCTTTCCTAAAACAATTAAATGAAAAATTTCAACTGAAAGGCCACTATTTTAGGAGACACTATTACCTGGCATGAACGTTTGTCTGCAATTCTAAGATTCTTGGCAATAGGAAAAAGTTACGCAGATTTAGCACCAGTATTGCTAAATCCGAAAAATCCACTAAATTCCTTTAACACCTTATTTTTGTATTATTCACTTATTATTTCTCCTGCTTCTGGAAATTGACTATATTGTTACGTTTAGTCGAAATGAATCTACGTAAGATTAATTATATTGTCCACACAACTGGGTTCGATCACTGGATTATGACGAATGAAACTCTAAAGTTCACTATTCACGATATGCACGAATTTATTTTGCAAGCACTGATTTAATTCTTATACATTATTACGCTTTAAAAATCACTATTAGTTTATTATTGCACAAAACTGTTTGCTGCCTTTCAGGCTGAACTAATTAACACTTTGAACGCTATAAAATCCCAAACTGCACTGTAATAAGCAGTTTGGCCATGATGCAAAATTTGTTCCCAGTCTTGTTCAGTCCCTTTCTATGTAGAGCTACTTCTACAAACTCGGGCTTTCGACAGTTGTGAAACAATTTTCTTTTTTTGCTCTTGATTTTTCATTGTTGGGAGGCTAAAGCAATTCTTTATGTACGTAATCGATTGTTTGTAGCGATTGTATGTGAAATGATTGCGTTAAATAACGTTTTAATGGATTTACGCGTATTCTTATTGTTGCGATATAGGTAAAATGCTTCAGCATTGTGTTGTGTAGGTGGAAAAACGAAGCGACGCACCAACGTCACATTAGCGGCGTTCACACTCAACAATTTCCCTGGCGACAAATTTGTGCTTAGCGTTCACACAAAAAAGATGTTGACAGACTGCAGCTTCTGTTTCACTTATTGGTGAAAATGAGGAAAAAGTTAGGATGAAAAAAAAAAAGGGATTTTGGGTAAAACTTTCTATAAAGCAAAGAAATAATTTATCTTTCCTAAAACAATTAAATGAAAAATTTCAACTGAAAGGCCACTATTTTAGGAGACACTATTACCTGGCATGAACGTTTGTCTGCAATTCTAAGATTCTTGGCAATATTGAAAAGTTAAGCAGATTTAGCAACAGTATTGCTAAATCCGCAAAATCCACTAAATTCCTTTAACACTTTATTTTTGTATTATTCACTTATTATATCTCCTACCTCTGGAAATTGACTATATTGTTACGTTTAGTCGAAATGAGTCTACGTAAGATTAATTAAATTGTCCACACAACTGGGTGAATGACACTCTAAAGTTCACTATTCACGATATGCACGAATTTATTTTGCAAACACTGATTTAATTATTAAACATTATGACACTTTAAAAATCACAATTGCTTTATTATTGCACAAAACTATTTGCTGCCTTTCAGGCTGAACTCATTAACACTTTGAACGCTATATAATCCCAAACTGCACTGTAATAAGCAGTTTGGCCATGATGCAAAATTTGTTCCCAGTCCTTGTTCAGTCCCTTTCTAGATAGAGCTACTTCTACAAACTCGGGCTTTCGACAGTTGTGAAACAATTTTCTTTTTTTGCTCTTGATTTTTCAATTGATTATGTACGTAATCGATTGTTTGTAGCGATTGTATGTGAAATGATTGCGTTAAATAATGTTTTAACTATTGCACAAAACTCTTTGCTGCCCTTCAGGCTGAACTCATTAACACTTTGAACGCTATATAATCCCAAACTGCACTGTAATAAGCAGTTTGGCCATGATGCAAAATTTGTTCCCAGTCTTGTTCAGTCCTTTTCTAGGTAGAGCTACTTCTACAAACTCGGGCTTTCGACAGTTGTGAAACAATTTTCTTTTTTTGCTCTTGATTTTTCATTGTTGGGAGGCTAAAGCAATTGTTTATGTACGTAATCGATTGCTTGTAGCGATTGTATGTGAAATGATTGAGTTAAATAACGTTTTAAAGCATTTACGTGTATTCTTATTGTTGCGATACAGGTAAAATGCTTCAGCATTGTGTTGTGTAGGTGGAAAAACGAAGCGACGCACCAACGTCACATTAGCGGCGTTCACACTCAACAAATTGTCGCGACGATGTGCTTGGCGACAAATTTGTGTTTAGCGTTCACGCACAAAAGATGTTGACAGACTATAGCTTTGAGAGAAACTTCGAACTGTTTGCATATAATGGAGGACTGTGCGCTGCTTTCTGTTTCACTTATTGGTGAAAATGAGGAAAACGTTAGGATGAAAAAAAAGCGATTTTGGGTGAAACTTTCTATAAAGCAAAGAAATATTTTAACTTTTTAAAACAATTAAATGAAAAATTTCAACTGAAAGGCCACTATTTTAAGAGACACTAGACACATGGTATGAACGTTTGTCTGCAATTCCAAGATTCTTGGCAATATATCAAAAAGTTACGCACCAGTATTGCTAAATCCGAAAAATTCACTAAATTCCTTTAACACTTTATTTTCGTATTATTCACTTTTTCTTTCTCCTATCTCTGGAAATTGACTATATTGTTACGTTTAGTCGAAATGAGTCCACGTAAGATTAATTAAATTGTCCACACAACTGGGTTCGATCACTGGATTATGACGAATGAAACTCTAAAGTTCACTATTCACGATATGCACGAATTTATTTTGCAAACACTGATTTAATTCTTATACATTATTACACTTTAAAATCACAATTACTTTACTATTGCAAAAAACTCTTTGTTGCCTTTCAGGCTGAACTCATTAACACTTTGAACGGTATAAAATCCCAAACTGCACTGTATTAAGCAGTTTGGCCCTGATGCAAAATTTGTCCCCAGTCCTTGTTCAGTCCCTTTCTAGGTAGAGCTACTTCTACAAACTCGGGCTTTCGACAGTTGTGAAACAATTTTCTTTTTTTGCTCTTGATTTTTCAATTGATTATGTACGTAATCGATTGTTTGTAGCGATTGTATGTGAAATGATTGCGTTAAATAATGTTTTAACTATTGCACAAAATCTTTGCTGCCCTTCAGGCTGAACTCATTAACACTTTGAACGCTATATAATCCCAAACTGCACTGTAATAAGCAGTTTGGCCATGATGCAAAATTTGTTCCCAGTCTTGTTCAGTCCTTTTCTAGGTAGAGCTACTTCTACAAACTCGGGCTTTCGACAGTTGTGAAACAATTTTCTTTTTTTGCTCTTGATTTTTCATTGTTGGGAGGCTAAAGCAATTGTTTATGTACGTAAACGATTGCTTGTAGCGATTGTATGTGAAATGATTGAGTTAAATAACGTTTTATAGCATTTACGTGTATTCTTATTGTTGCGATACAGGTAAAATGCTTCAGCATTGTGTTGTGTAGGTGGAAAAACGAAGCGACGCACCAACGTCACATTAGCGGCGTTTACACTCAACAATTTGCTTGGCGACAAATTTGTGCTTAGCGTTCACACAAAAAAGATGTTGACAGACTGCAGCTTTGAGAGAAACTTCGAAGTGTTTGCATATAATGGAGGACTGTGCACTCCTTTCTGTTTCACTTATTGGTGAAAATGAGGAAAACGTTAGGATGGAAAAAAGCGATTTTGGGTGAAACTTTCTATAAAGCAAAGAAATAATTTATCTTTCTTAAAACAATTAAATGAAAAATTTCAACTGAAAGGCCACTATTTTAAGAGACACTAGACACATGGTATAAACGTTTGTCTGCAGTTCTAAGATTCTTGGCAATATATCAAAAAGTTACGCAATAGTATTGCTAAATCCGAAAAATCCACTAAATTTCTTTAACACTTTATTTTTGTATTATTCACATATTCTTTCTCCTACCTCTGGAAATTGACTATATTGTTACGTTTAGTCGAAATGAGTCTACGTAAGATTAATTAAATTGTCCACAAACTGGGTTCGATCACTGGATTATGACGAATGAAACTCTTAAGTTCACTATTCACGATATGCACGATTTTATTTTGCAAACACTGATATAATTCTTATACATTACTACACTTTAAGAATCACTCTTACTTTACTATTGCACAAAACTCTTTGCTGCCTTTCAGGCTGAACTCATTAACACTTTGAACGCTATAAGATCCCAAACTGCACTGTAATAAGCAGTTTGGCCATGATGCAAAATTTGTTCCCAGTCCTTGTTCAGTCCCTTTCTAGGTAGAGCTACTTCTACAAACTCGGGCTTTCGACAGTTGTGAAACAATTTTCTTTTTTTGCCCTTGATTTTTCATTGTTGGGAGGCTAAAGCAATTGTTTATGTACTTAATCGATTGCTTGTAGCGATTGTATGTGAAATGATTGCGTTAAATAGCGTTTCAATGGATTTACGTGTATTCTTGTTGATGTGATATAGGTAAAATGCTTCAGCATTGTGTTCTGTAGGTTGAAAAACGAAGCGACGCACCAACGTCACATTAGCGGCGTTCACACTCAACAAATTGTCGCGACGATTTGCTTGGCGCCAAATTGGTGCTTAGCGTTCACACACAAAACATGTTGACAGACTTCAGATTTGAGAGAAACTTCGAAGTGTTTGCATATAATGGAGGACTGTGCACTGCTTTCTGTTTCACTTATTGGTGAAAATGAGGAAAACGTTAGGATGAAAAAAAAAGCGATTTTGGGTGAAACTTTCTATAAAGCAAAGAAATAATTTATCTTTCTTAAAACAATTAAATGAAAAATTTCAACTGAAAGGCCACTGTTTTAAGAGACACTAGACACATGGTATGAACGGTTGTCTGCAATTCTAAGATTCTTGGCAATATATCAAAAAGTTACGCACCAGTATTGCTAAATCCGAAAAATCCACTAAATTCCTTTAACACTTTATTTTTGTATTATTCACTTTTTCTTTCTCCTACCTCTGGAAATTGACTATATTGTTACGTTTAGTCGAAATGAGTCTACGTAAGATTAATTAAATTGTCCACACAACTGGGTTCGATCACTGGATTATGACGAATGAAACTCTAAAGATCACTATTCACGATATGCACCAATTTATTTTGCAAACACTAATTTAATTATTATACATTACTACACTTTAAAAATCACTATTGCTTTACTATTGCACAAAACTCTTTGCTGCCTTTCAGGCTGAACTCATTAACGCTTTGAACGCTATAAAATCCCAAACTGCACTGTAATAAGCAGTTTGGCCATGATGCAAAATTTGTTCCCAGTCCTTGTTCAGTCCCTTTCTAGGTAGAGCTACTTCTACAAGCTTGGGCTCTCGACAGTTGTGAAACAATTTTCTTTTTTGCTTGTGATTTTTCATTGTTGGGAGACTAAAGCAATTGTTTATGTACGTAATCGATTGCTTGTAGCGATTGTATGTGAAATGATTGCGTTAAATAACGTTTTAATGGATTTACGTGTATTCTTATTGTTGTGATGTAGGTAAAATGCTTCAGCATTGTGTTGTGTAGGTGGAAAAACGAAGCGACGCACCAACGTCACATTAGCGGCGTTCACTCTCAACAAATTGTCGCGAAGATTTGCTTGGCGACAAACTTGTGCTTAGCGTTCACACACAAAAGATGTTGACAGACTTCAGCTTTGAGAGAAACTTCGAAGTGTTTGCATATAATGGAGGACTGTGCACTGCTTACCGTGTCACTTATTGGTGAAAATGAGGAAAAAGTTAGGATGAAAAAAAAGAAATTTTTGGTGAAACTTTCTATAAAGCAAAGGAATAATTTATCTTTCCTAAAACAATTAAATGAAAAATTTCAACTGAAAGGACACTATTTTAGGAGACACTATTACCTGGCATGAACGTTTGTCTGCAATTCTAAGATTCTTGGCAATAGGAAAAAGTTACGCAGATTTAGCACCAGTATTGCTAAATCCGAAAAATCCACTAAATTCCTTTAACACCTTATTTTTGTATTATTCACTTATTATTTCTCCTGCTTCTGGAAATTGACTATATTGTTACGTTTAGTCGAAATGAATCTACGTAAGATTAATTAAATTGTCCACACAACTGGGTTCGATCACTGGATTATGACGAATGAAACTCTAAAGTTCACTATTCACGATATGCACGAATTTATTTTGCAAGCACTGATTTAATTCTTATACATTATTACGCTTTAAAAATCACTATTACTTTATTATTGCACAAAACTGTTTGCTGCCTTTCAGGCTGAACTAATTAACACTTTGAACGCTATAAAATCCCAAACTGCACTGTAATAAGCAGCTTGGCCATGATGCAACATTTTTTCCCAGTCCTTGTTCAGTCCCTTTCTAGGTAGAGTTACTTCTAGAAACTTGGGCTTTCGACAGTTGTGAAACAATTTTTTTTTTTTTTGTTTTTGATTTTTCATTGTTGGCAGGCTAAATCGATTATTTGTAGCGATTGTATGTGAAATGATTGCGTTAAATAACGTTTTAATGGATTTACGTGTATTCTTATTGTTGTGATATAGGTAAAATGCTTCAGCAATGTGTTTAGCGTTCACACACAAAAGATGTTGACAGACCAGAGCTTTGAGAGAAACTTCGAACTGTTTGCATATAATGGAGGTCTGTGCACTGCTTTCTGTTTCACTTATTGGTGAAAATGAGGAAAAAGTTAGGATGAAAAAAAAGCGATTTTGGGTGAAACTTTCTATAAAGCAAAGAAATAATTTATCTTTCCTAAAACAATTAAATGAAAAATTTCAAATGAAAGGCCACTATTTTAGGAGACACTATTACCTGGCATGAACGTTTGTCTGCAATTCTATGATTCTTGGCAATAGGAAAAAGTTACGCAGATTTAGCACCAGTATTGCTAAATCCGAAAAATCCACTAAATTCCTTTAACACCTTATTTTTGTATTATTCACTTATTATTTCTCCTGCTTCTGGAAATTGACTATATTGTTACGTTTAGTCGAAATGAATCTACGTAAGATTAATTAAATTGTCCACACAACTGGGTTCGATCACTGGATTATGACGAATGAAACTCTAAAGTTCACTATTCACGATATATACGAATTTATTTTGCAAACACTGATTTAATTCTTATACATTATTACACTTTAAAAATCACTATTACTTTACTATTGCACAAAACTCTTTGCTGCCTTTCAGGCTGAACTCATTAACACTTTGAACGCTATAAGATCCCTAACTGTACTGTATTAAGCAGTTTGGCCATGATGCAAAATTTGTTCCCTGTCCTTGTTCAGTCCCTTTCTAGGTAGAGCTACTTCTACAAACTCGGGCTTTCGACAGTTGTGAAGCAACGCACCAACGTCACATTAGCGGCGTTCACACTCAACAAATTGTCGCGACGATTTGCTTGGCGACAAATTGGTGCTTAGCGTTCACACACAAAACATGTTGACAGACTTCAGCTTTGAGAGAAACTTCGAAGTGTTTGCATATAATGGAGGACTGTGCATTGCTTTCTGTTTCACTTATTGGTGAAAATGAGGAAAATGTTAGGATGAAAAAAAAGCGATTTTGGGTGAAACTTTCTATAAAGCAAAGAAATAATTTATCTTTCTTAAAACAATTAAATGAAAAATTTCAACTGAAAGGCCACTATTTTAAGAGACACTAGACACATGAACGGTTGTCTGCAATTTGATTCTTTTCAATATATCAAAAAGCTACGCACCAGTATTGCTAAATCCGAAAAATCCACTAAATTCCTTTAACACTTTATTTTTGTATTATTCACTTTTTCTTTCTCCTACCTCTGGAAATTGACTATATTGTTACGTTTAGTCGAAATGAGTCTACGTAAGATTAATTAAATTGTCCACACAACTGGGTTCGATCACTGGATTATGACGAATGAAACTCTAAAGATCACTATTCACGATATGCACCAATTTATTTTGCAAACACTAATTTAATTATTATACATTATTACACTTTAAAAATCACTATTGCTTTGCTATTGCACAAAAGTCTTTGCTGCCTTTCAGGCTGAACTCATTAACGCTTTCAACGCTATAAAATCCCAAACTGCACTGTAATAAGCAGTTTGGCCATGATGCAAAATTTGTTCCCAGTCTTGTTCAGTCCCTTTCTAGGTAGAGCTACTTCTACAAACTCGGGCTTTCGACAGTTGTGAAACAATTTTCTTTTTTTGCTCTTGATTTTTCATTGTTGGGAGGCTAAAGCAATTGCTTATGTACGTAATCGATTGTTTGTAGCGATTGTATGTGAAATGATTGCGTTAAATAACGTTTTAATGGATTTACGTGTATTCTTATTGTTGTGATATAGGTAAAATGCTTCAGCATTGTGTTGTGTAGGTGGAAAAACGAAGCGACGCACCAACGTCACATTAGCGGCGTTCACACTCAACAATTTCCCTGGCGACAAATTTGTGCTTAGCGTTCACACAAAAAAGATGTTGACAGACTTCAGAAAACTTCGAAGTGTTTGCATATAATGGAGGACTGTGCACTGCTTACCGTGTCACTTATTGGTGAAAATGAGGAAAAAGTTAGGATGAAAAAAAAGAAATTTTTGGTGAAACTTTCTATAAAGCAAAGGAATAATTTATCTTTCCTAAAACAATTAAATGAAAAATTTCAACTGAAAGGCCACTATTTTAGGAGACACTATTACCTGGCATGAACGTTTGTCTGCAATTCTAAGATTCTTGGCAATAGGAAAAAGTTACGCAGATTTAGCACCAGTATTGCTAAATCCGAAAAATCCACTAAATTCCTTTAACACCTTATTTTTGTATTATTCACTTATTATTTCTCCTGCTTCTGGAAATTGACTATATTGTTACGTTTAGTCGAAATGAATCTACGTAAGATTAATTAAATTGTCCACACAACTGGGTTCGATCATTGGATTATGACGAATGAAACTCTAAAGTTCACTATTCACGATATGCACGAATTTATTTTGCAAGCACTGATTTAATTCTTATACATTATAACGCTTTAAAAATCACTATTACTTTATTATTGCACAAAACTGTTTGCTGCCTTTCAGGCTGAACTAATTAACACTTTGAACGCTATAAAATCCCAAACTGCACTGTAATAAGCAGTTTGGCCATGATGCAAAATTTGTTCCCAGTCCTTGTTCAGTCCCTTTCTAGGTAGAGTTACTTCTAGAAACTTGGGCTTTCGACAGTTGTGAAACAATTTTTTTTTTTTTTTTGTTTTTGATTTTTCATTGTTGGCAGGCTAAATCGATTATTTGTAGCGATTGTATGTGAAATGATTGCGTTAAATAACGTTTTAATGGATTTACGTGTATTCTTACTGTTGTGATATAGGTAAAATGCTTCAGCAATGTGTTTAGCGTTCACACACAAAAGATGTTGACAGACCAGAGCTTTGAGAGAAACTTCGAACTGTTTGCATATAATGGAGGTCTGTGCACTGCTTTCTGTTTCACTTATTGGTGAAAATGAGGAAAAAGTTAGTATGAAAAAAAAGCGATTTTGGGTGAAACTTTCTATAAAGCAAAGAAATAATTTATCTTTCCTAAAACAATTAAATGAAAAATTTCAAATGAAAGGCCACTATTTTAGGAGACACTATTACCTGGCATGAACGTTTGTCTGCAATTCTATGATTCTTGGCAATAGGAAAAAGTTACGCAGATTTAGCACCAGTATTGCTAAATCCTGAACTCATTAACACTTTGAACGCTATAAAATCCTAAACTGCACTGTAATAAGCAGTTTGGCCATGATGCAAAATTTGTTCCCAGTCTTGTTCAGTCCCTTTCTAGGTAGAGCTACTTCTACAAACTCGGGCTTTCGACAGTTGTGAAACAATTGTCGTCTGCAATTCTAAGATTCTTGGCAATATATCAAAAAGTTACGCACCAGTATTGCTAAATCCGAAAAATCCACTAAATTCCTTTAACACTTTATTGTTGTATTATTCACTTTTTATTTCTCCTACCTCTGGAAATTGACTATATTGTTACGTTTAGTCGAAATGAGCCTACGTAAGATTCATTAAATTGTCCACACAACTGGGTTCGATCACTGGATTATGACGAATGAAACTCTAAAGTTCACTATTCACGATATATACGAATTTATTTTGCAAACACTGATTTAATTCTTATACATTATTACGCTTTAAAAATCACTATTACTTTATTATTGCACAAAACTGTTTGCTGCCTTTCAGGCTGAACTAATTAACACTTTGAACGCTATAAAATCCCAAACTGCACTGTAATAAGCAGCTTGGCCATGATGCAAAATTTGTTCTCAGTCCTTGTTCAGTCCCTTTCTAGGTAGAGTTACTTCTAGAAACTTGGGCTTTCGACAGTTGTGAAACAATTTTTTTTTTTTGTTTTTGATTTTTCATTGTTGGCAGGCTAAATCGATTATTTGTAGCGATTGTATGTGAAATGATTGCGTTAAATAACGTTTTAATGGATTTACGTGTATTCTTATTGTTGTGATGTAGGTAAAATGCTTCAGCATTGTGTTGTGTAGGTGGAAAAACGAAGCGACGCACCAACGTCACATTAGCGGCGTTCACTCTCAACAAATTGTCGCGAAGATTTGCTTGGCGACAAACTTGTGCTTAGCGTTCACACACAAAAGATGTTGACAGACTTCAGCTTTGAGAGAAACTTCGAAGTGTTTGCATATAATGGAGGACTGTGCACTGCTTTCTGTTTCACTTATTGGTGAAAATGAGGAAAAAGTTAGGATGAAAAAAAAGCGATTTTGGGTAAAACTTTCTATAAAGCAAAGAAATAATTTATCTTTCCTAAAACAATTAAATGAAAAATTTCAACTGGAAGGCCACTATTTTAGGAGACACTATTACCTGGCATGAACGTTTGTCTGCAATTCTAAGATGCTTGGCAATAGGAAAAAGTTACGCAGATTTAGCACCAGTATTGCTAAATCCGCAAAATCCACTAAATTCCTTTACCACTTTATTTTTGTATTATTCACTTATTATTTCTCCTACCTCTGGAAATTGACTATATTGTTACGTTTAGTCGAAATGAGTCTACGTACGATTAATTAAATTGTCCACACAGCTGGGTTCGATCACTGGATTATGACGAATGAAACTCTAAAGTTCACTATTCACGATATGCACGAATTTATTTTGCAAACACTGATCTAATTCTTATACATTATTACACTTTAAAAAATCACTATTACTTTATTATTGCACAAAACTGTTTGCTGCCTTTCAGGCTGAACAAATTAACACTTTGAACGCTATAAAATCCCAAACAGCACTGTAATAAGCAGTTTGGCCATGATGCAAAATTTGTTCCCAGTCCTTGTTCAGTCCCTTTCTAGGTAGAGCTACTTCTACAAACTCGGGCTTTCGACAGTTGTGAAACAATTTTCTTTTTTGCTCGTGATTTTTCATTGTTGGGAGACTAAAGCAATTGTTTATGTACGTAATCGATTGCTTGTAGCGATTGTATGTGAAATGATTGCGTTAAATAACGTTTTAATGGATTTACGTGTATTCTTATTGTTGTGATATAGGTAAAATGCTTCAGCATTGTGTTGTGTATGTGGAAAAACGAAGCGACGCACCAACGTCACATTAGCGGCGTTCACTCTCAACAAATTGTCACGAAGATTTGCTTGGCGACAAACTTGTGCTTAGCGTTCACACACAAAAGATGTTGACAGACTTCAGCTTTGAGAGAAACTTCGAAGTGTTTGCATATAATGGAGGACTGTGCACTGCTTTCTGTTTCACTTATTGGTGAAAATGAGGAAAAAGTTAGGATGAAAAAAAAGCGATTTTGGGTAAAACTTTCTATAAAGCAAAGAAATAATTTATCTTTCCTAAAACAAATAATTGAAAAATTTCAACTGAAAGGCCACTATTTTAGGAGACACTATTACCTGGCATGAACGTTTGTCTGCAATTCTAAGATTCTTGGCAATAGGAAAAAGTTACGCAGATTTAGCACCAGTATTGCTAAATCCGAAAAATCCACTAAATTCCTTTAACACTTTATTGTTGTATTATTCACTTTTTATTTCTCCTACCTCTGGAAATTGACTATATTGTCGTTTAGTCGAAATGAGCCTACGTAAGATTCATTAAATTGTCCACACAACTGGGTTCGATCACTGGATTATGACGAATGAAACTCTAAAGTTCACTATTCACGATATATACGAATTTATTTTGCAAACACTGATTTAATTCTTATACATTATTACACTTTAAAAATCACAATTACTTTACTATTGCACAAAACTCTTTGCTGCCTTTCAGGCTTAACTCATTAACACTTTGAACGCTATAAGATCCCTAACTGTACTGTATTAAGCAGTTTGGCCATGATGCAAAATTTGTTCCCTGTCCTTGTTCAGTCCCTTTCTAGGTAGAGCTACTTCTACAAACTTGGGCTCTCGACAGTTGTGAAACAATTTTCTTTTTTGCTCGTGATTTTTCATTGTTGGGAGACTAAAGCAATTGTTTATGTACGTAATCGATTGCTTGTAGCGATTGTATGTGAAATGATTGCGTTAAATAACGTTTTAATGGATTTACGTGTATTCTTATTGTTGTGATATAGGTAAAATGCTTCAGCATTGTGTTTTGTAGGTGGAAAAACGAAGCGACGCACCAACGTCACATTAGCGGCGTTCACTCTCAACAAATTGTCGCGAAGATTTGCTTGGCGACAAACTTGTGCTTAGCGTTCACACACAAAAGATGTTGACAGACTTCAGCTTTGAGAGAAACTTCGAAGTGTTTGCATATAATGGAGGACTGTGCACTGCTTTCTGTTTCACTTATTGGTGAAAATGAGGAAAAAGTTAGGATGAAAAAAAAGCGATTTTGGGTAAAACTTTCTATAAAGCAAAGAAATAATTTATCTTTCCTAAAACAATTAAATGAAAAATTTCAACAGGAAGGCCACTATTTTAGGAGACACTATTACCTGGCATGAACGTTTGTCTGCAATTCTAAGATTCTTGGCAATAGGAAAAAGTTACGCAGATTTAGCACCAGTATTGCTAAATCCTGAACTCATTAACACTTTGAACGCTATAAAATCCTAAACTGCACTGTAATAAGCAGTTTGGCCATGATGCAAAATTTGTTCCCAGTCTTGTTCAGTCCCTTTCTAGGTAGAGCTACTTCTACAAACTCGGGCTTTCGACAGTTGTGAAACAATTTTCTTTTTTTGCTCTTGATTTTTCATTGTTGGGAGGCTAAAGCAATTGTTTATGTACGTAATCGATTGTTTGTAGCGATTGTATGTGAAATGATTGCGTTAAATAACGTTTTAATGGATTTACGTGTATTCTTATTGTTGCGATATAGGTAAAATGCTTCAGCATTGTGTTGTGTAGGTGGAAAAACGAAGCGACGCACCAACGTCACATTAGCGGCGTTCACACTCAACAATTTCCCTGGCGACAAATTTGTGCTTAGCGTTCACACAAAAAAGATGTTGACAGACTTCAGAAAACTTCGAAGTGTTTGCATATAATGGAGGACTGTGCACTGCTTACCGTGTCACT
The DNA here is from genome assembly GCA_905231855.2 of Eristalis tenax. Classification (NCBI taxonomy): domain Eukaryota; kingdom Metazoa; phylum Arthropoda; class Insecta; order Diptera; family Syrphidae; genus Eristalis; species Eristalis tenax. Next base: position 81,976,146 of record HG993124.1, on the reverse strand, counting down.
TATTGGTGAAAATGAGGAAAAAGTTAGGATGAAAAAAAAGCATTTTTGGTGAAACTTTCTATGAAGCAAAGGAATAATTTATCTTTCCTAAAACAATTAAATGAAAAACTTCAACTGAAAGGCCACTATTTTAGGAGACACTATTACCTGGCATGAACGTTTGTCTGCAATTCTAAGATTCTTGGCAATAGGAAAAAGTTACGCGCCAGTATTGCTAAATCCGAAAAATCCACTAAATTCCTTTAACACTTTATTTTTGTATTATTCACTTATTATTTCTCCTACCTCTGGAAATTGACTATATTGTTACGTTTAGTCGAAATGAGTCTACGTAAGATTAATTAAATTGTCCACACAACTGGGTTCGATCACTGGATTATGACGAATGAAACTCTAAAGTTCACTATTCACGATATGCACCAATTTATTTTGCAAACACTGATTTAATTCTTATACATTATTACACTTTAAAAATCACAATTACTTTACTATTGCACAAAACTCTTTGCTGCCTTTCAGGCTGAACTCATTAACACTTTGAACGCTATAAGATCCCTAACTGTACTGTATTAAGCAGTTTGGCCATGATGCAAAATTTGTTCCCTGTCCTTGTTCAGTCCCTTTCTAGGTAGAGCTACTTCTACAAACTCGGGCTTTCTACAGGTGTGAAACAATTTTCTTTTTTTACTCTTGATTTTTCATTGTTGGGAGGCTAAAGCAATTGTTTATGTACGTAATCGATTGTTTGTAGCGATTGTATGTGAAATGATTGCGTTAAATAACGTTTAAATGGATTTACGTGTATTCTTATTGTTGCGATATAGGTAAAATGCTTCAGCATTGTGTTGTGTAAGTGGAAAAACGAAGCGACGCACCAACGTCACATTAGCGGCGTTCACACTCAACAAATTGTCGCGACGATTTGCTTGGCGACAAATTTGTGCTTAGCGTTCACACACAAAACATGTTGACAGACTTCAGCTTTGAGAGAAACTTCGAAGTGTTTGCATATAATGGAGGACTGTGCACTGCTTTCTGTTTCACTTATTGGTGAAAATGAGGAAAAAGTTAGGATGAAAAAAAAGCGATTTTGGGTGAAACTTTCTATAAAGCAAAGAAATAATTAATCTTCCCTAAAACAATTAAATGAAAAATTTCAACTGAAAGGACACTATTTTAGGAGACACTATTACCTGGCATGAACGTTTGTCTGCAATTCTAAGATTCTTGGCAATAGGAAAAAGTTACGCAGATTTAGCACCAGTATTGCTAAATCCGCAAAATCCACTAAATTCCTTTAACACTTTATTTTTGTATTATTCACTTATTATTTCTCCTAAATCTGGAAATTGACTATATTGTTACGTTTAGTCGAAATGAGTCTACGTACGATTAATTAAATTGTCCACACAGCTGGGTTCGATCACTGGATTATGACGAATGAAACTCTAAAGTTCACTATTCACGATATGCACGAATTTATTTTGCAAACACTGATCTAATTCTTATACATTATTACACTTTAAAAATCACTATTACTTTATTATTGCACAAAACTGTTTGCTGCCTTTCAGGCTGAACTAATTAACACTTTGAACGCTATAAAATCCCAAACTGTACTGTAATAAGCAGTTTGGCCATGATGCTAAGTTTGTTCCCAGTCCTTGTTCAGTCCCTTTCTAGGTAGAGTTACTTCTAGAAACTTGGGCTTTCGACAGTTGTGAAACAATTTTTTTTATTTTTTGTTTTTGATTTTTCATTGTTGGCAGGCTAAATCGATTATTTGTAGCGATTGTATGTGAAATGATTGCGTTAAATAACGTTTTAATGGATTTACGTGTATTCTTATTGTTGTGATATAGGTAAAATGCTTCAGCAATGTGTTTAGCGTTCACACACAAAAGATGTTGACAGACTAGAGCTTTGAGAGAAACTTCGAACTGTTTGCATATAATGGAGGACTGTGCACTGCTTTCTGTTTCACTTATTGGTGAAAATGAGGAAAACGTTAGGATGAAAAAAAAGCGATTTTGAGTGAAACTTTCTATAAAGCAAAGAAATAATTTATCTTTCTTAAAACAATTAAATGAAAAATTTCAACTGAAAGGCCACTATTTTAAGAGACACTAGACACATGAACGGTTGTCTGCAATTTGATTCTCGGCAATATATCAAAAAGTTACGCACCAGTATTGCTAAATCCGAAAAATCCACTAAATTCCTTTAACACTTTATTTTTGTATTATTCACTTTTTCTTTCTCCTACCTCTGGAAATTGACTATATTGTTACGTTTAGTCGAAATGAGTCTACGTAAGATTCATTAAATTGTCCACACAACTGGGTTCGATCACTGGATTATGACGAATGAAACTCTAATGTTCACTATTCACGATATGCACCAATTTATTTTGCAAACACTGATTTAATTATTATACATTACTACACTTTAAAAATCACTATTACTTTACTATTGCACAAAACTCTTTGCTGCCTTTCAGGCTGAACTCATTAACACTTTGAACGCTATAAAATCCCAAACTGCACTGTAATAAGCAGTTTGGCCATGATGCTAAGTTTGTTCCCAGTCCTTGTTCAGTCCCTTCCTAGGTAGAGCTACTTCTACAAACTTGGGCTCTCAACAGTTGTGAAACAATTTTCTTTTTTGCTCGTGATTTTCCATTGTTGGGAGACTAAAGCAATTGTTTATGTACGTAATCGATTGCTTGTAGCGATTGTATGTGAAATGATTGCGTTAAATAACGTTTTAATGGATTTACGTGTATTCTTATTGTTGTGATATAGGTAAAATGCTTCAGCATTGTGTTGTGTAGGTGGAAAAACGAAGCGACGCACCAACGTCACATTAGCGGCGTTCACTCTCAACAAATTGTCGCGAAGATTTGCTTGGCGACAAACTTGTGCTTAGCGTTCACACACAAAAGATGTTGACAGACTTCAGCTTTGAGAGGAACTTCGAAGTGTTTGCATATAATGGAGGACTGTGCACTGCTTTCTGTTTCACTTATTGGTGAAAATGAGGAAAAAGTTAGGATGAAAAAAAAGCGATTTTGGGTAAAACTTCTATAAAGCAAAGAAATAATTTATCTTTCCTAAAACAATTAAATGAAAAATTTCAACTGAAAGGCCACTATTTTAGGAGACACTATTACCTGGCATGAACGTTTGTCTGCAATTCTAAGATTCTTGGCAATAGGAAAAAGTTACGCAGATTTAGCACCAGTATTGCTAAATCCTGAACTCATTAACACTTTGAACGCTATAAAATCCTAAACTGCACTGTAATAAGCAGTTTGGCCATGATGCAAAATTTGTTCCCAGTCTTGTTCAGTCCCTTTCTAGGTAGAGCTACTTCTACAAACTCGGGCTTTCGACAGTTGTGAAACAATTTTCTTTTTTTGCTCTTGATTTTTCATTGTTGGGAGGCTAAAGCAATTGTTTATGTACGTAATCGATTGTTTGTAGCGATTGTATGTGAAATGATTGCGTTAAATAACGTTTTAATGGATTTACGTGTATTCTTATTGTTGCGATATAGGTAAAATGCTTCAGCATTGTGTTGTGTAGGTGGAAAAACGAAGCGACGCACCAACGTCACATTAGCGGCGTTCACACTCAACAATTTCCCTGGCGACAAATTTGTGCTTAGCGTTCACACAAAAAAGATGTTGACAGACTTCAGAAAACTTCGAAGTGTTTGCATATAATGGAGGACTGTGCACTGCTTACCGTGTCACTTATTGGTGAAAATAAGGAAAAAGTTAGGATGAAAAAAAAGCATTTTTGGTGAAACTTTCTATGAAGCAAAGGAATAATTTATCTTTCCTAAAACAATTAAATGAAAAACTTCAACTGAAAGGCCACTATTTTAGGAGACACTATTACCTGGCATGAACGTTTGTCTGCAATTCTAAGATTCTTGGCAATAGGAAAAAGTTACGCGCCAGTATTGCTAAATCCGAAAAATCCACTAAATTCCTTTAACACTTTATTTTTGTATTATTCACTTATTATTTCTCCTACCTCTGGAAATTGACTATATTGTTACGTTTAGTCGAAATGAGTCTACGTAAGATTAATTAAATTGTCCACACAACTGGGTTCGATCACTGGATTATGACGAATGAAACTCTAAAGTTCACTATTCACGATATGCACCAATTTATTTTGCAAACACTGATTTAATTCTTATACATTATTACACTTTAAAAATCACAATTACTTTACTATTGCACAAAACTCTTTGCTGCCTTTCAGGCTGAACTCATTAACACTTTGAACGCTATAAGATCCCTAACTGTACTGTATTAAGCAGTTTGGCCATGATGCAAAATTTGTTCCCTGTCCTTGTTCAGTCCCTTTCTAGGTAGAGCTACTTCTACAAACTCGGGCTTTCTACAGGTGTGAAACAATTTTCTTTTTTTACTCTTGATTTTTCATTGTTGGGAGGCTAAAGCAATTGTTTATGTACGTAATCGATTGTTTGTAGCGATTGTATGTGAAATGATTGCGTTAAATAACGTTTAAATGGATTTACGTGTATTCTTATTGTTGCGATATAGGTAAAATGCTTCAGCATTGTGTTGTGTAAGTGGAAAAACGAAGCGACGCACCAACGTCACATTAGCGGCGTTCACACTCAACAAATTGTCGCGACGATTTGCTTGGCGACAAATTTGTGCTTAGCGTTCACACACAAAACATGTTGACAGACTTCAGCTTTGAGAGAAACTTCGAAGTGTTTGCATATAATGGAGGACTGTGCACTGCTTTCTGTTTCACTTATTGGTGAAAATGAGGAAAAAGTTAGGATGAAAAAAAAGCGATTTTGGGTGAAACTTTCTATAAAGCAAAGAAATAATTAATCTTCCCTAAAACAATTAAATGAAAAATTTCAACTGAAAGGACACTATTTTAGGAGACACTATTACCTGGCATGAACGTTTGTCTGCAATTCTAAGATTCTTGGCAATAGGAAAAAGTTACGCAGATTTAGCACCAGTATTGCTAAATCCGCAAAATCCACTAAATTCCTTTAACACTTTATTTTTGTATTATTCACTTATTATTTCTCCTAAATCTGGAAATTGACTATATTGTTACGTTTAGTCGAAATGAGTCTACGTACGATTAATTAAATTGTCCACACAGCTGGGTTCGATCACTGGATTATGACGAATGAAACTCTAAAGTTCACTATTCACGATATGCACGAATTTATTTTGCAAACACTGATCTAATTCTTATACATTATTACACTTTAAAAATCACTATTACTTTATTATTGCACAAAACTGTTTGCTGCCTTTCAGGCTGAACTAATTAACACTTTGAACGCTATAAAATCCCAAACTGTACTGTAATAAGCAGTTTGGCCATGATGCTAAGTTTGTTCCCAGTCCTTGTTCAGTCCCTTTCTAGGTAGAGTTACTTCTAGAAACTTGGGCTTTCGACAGTTGTGAAACAATTTTTTTTATTTTTTGTTTTTGATTTTTCATTGTTGGCAGGCTAAATCGATTATTTGTAGCGATTGTATGTGAAATGATTGCGTTAAATAACGTTTTAATGGATTTACGTGTATTCTTATTGTTGTGATATAGGTAAAATGCTTCAGCAATGTGTTTAGCGTTCACACACAAAAGATGTTGACAGACTAGAGCTTTGAGAGAAACTTCGAACTGTTTGCATATAATGGAGGACTGTGCACTGCTTTCTGTTTCACTTATTGGTGAAAATGAGGAAAACGTTAGGATGAAAAAAAAGCGATTTTGAGTGAAACTTTCTATAAAGCAAAGAAATAATTTATCTTTCTTAAAACAATTAAATGAAAAATTTCAACTGAAAGGCCACTATTTTAAGAGACACTAGACACATGAACGGTTGTCTGCAATTTGATTCTCGGCAATATATCAAAAAGTTACGCACCAGTATTGCTAAATCCGAAAAATCCACTAAATTCCTTTAACACTTTATTTTTGTATTATTCACTTTTTCTTTCTCCTACCTCTGGAAATTGACTATATTGTTACGTTTAGTCGAAATGAGTCTACGTAAGATTCATTAAATTGTCCACACAACTGGGTTCGATCACTGGATTATGACGAATGAAACTCTAATGTTCACTATTCACGATATGCACCAATTTATTTTGCAAACACTGATTTAATTATTATACATTACTACACTTTAAAAATCACTATTACTTTACTATTGCACAAAACTCTTTGCTGCCTTTCAGGCTGAACTCATTAACACTTTGAACGCTATAAAATCCCAAACTGCACTGTAATAAGCAGTTTGGCCATGATGCTAAGTTTGTTCCCAGTCCTTGTTCAGTCCCTTCCTAGGTAGAGCTACTTCTACAAACTTGGGCTCTCAACAGTTGTGAAACAATTTTCTTTTTTGCTCGTGATTTTCCATTGTTGGGAGACTAAAGCAATTGTTTATGTACGTAATCGATTGCTTGTAGCGATTGTATGTGAAATGATTGCGTTAAATAACGTTTTAATGGATTTACGTGTATTCTTATTGTTGTGATATAGGTAAAATGCTTCAGCATTGTGTTGTGTAGGTGGAAAAACGAAGCGACGCACCAACGTCACATTAGCGGCGTTCACTCTCAACAAATTGTCGCGAAGATTTGCTTGGCGACAAACTTGTGCTTAGCGTTCACACACAAAAGATGTTGACAGACTTCAGCTTTGAGAGGAACTTCGAAGTGTTTGCATATAATGGAGGACTGTGCACTGCTTTCTGTTTCACTTATTGGTGAAAATGAGGAAAAAGTTAGGATGAAAAAAAAGCGATTTTGGGTAAAACTTCTATAAAGCAAAGAAATAATTTATCTTTCCTAAAACAATTAAATGAAAAATTTCAACTGAAAGGCCACTATTTTAGGAGACACTATTACCTGGCATGAACGTTTGTCTGCAATTCTAAGATTCTTGGCAATAGGAAAAAGTTACGCAGATTTAGCACCAGTATTGCTAAATCCTGAACTCATTAACACTTTGAACGCTATAAAATCCTAAACTGCACTGTAATAAGCAGTTTGGCCATGATGCAAAATTTGTTCCCAGTCTTGTTCAGTCCCTTTCTAGGTAGAGCTACTTCTACAAACTCGGGCTTTCGACAGTTGTGAAACAATTTTCTTTTTTTGCTCTTGATTTTTCATTGTTGGGAGGCTAAAGCAATTGTTTATGTACGTAATCGATTGTTTGTAGCGATTGTATGTGAAATGATTGCGTTAAATAACGTTTTAATGGATTTACGTGTATTCTTATTGTTGCGATATAGGTAAAATGCTTCAGCATTGTGTTGTGTAGGTGGAAAAACGAAGCGACGCACCAACGTCACATTAGCGGCGTTCACACTCAACAATTTCCTTGGCGACAAATTTGTGCTTAGCGTTCACACAAAAAAGATGTTGACAGACTTCAGAAAACTTCGAAGTGTTTGCATATAATGGAGGACTGTGCACTGCTTACCGTGTCACTTATTGGTGAAAATGAGGAAAAAGTTAGGATGAAAAAAAAGCAATTTTTGGTGAAACTTTCTATGAAGCAAAGGAATAATTTATCTTTCCTAAAACAATTAAATGAAAAACTTCAACTGAAAGGCCACTATTTTAGGAGACACTATTACCTGGCATGAACGTTTGTCTGCAGTTCTAAGATTCTTGGCAATAGGAAAAAGTTACGCGCCAGTATTGCTAAATCCGAAAAATCCACTAAATTCCTTTAACACTTTATTTTTGTATTATTCACTTATTATTTCTCCTACCTCTGGAAATTGACTATATTGTTACGTTTAGTCGAAATGAGTCTACGTAAGATTAATTAAATTGTCCACACAACTGGGTTCGATCACTGGATTATGACGAATGAAACTCTAAAGTTCACTATTCACGATATGCACCAATTTATTTTGCAAACACTGATTTAATTCTTATACATTATTACACTTTAAAAATCACAATTACTTTACTATTGCACAAAACTCTTTGCTGCCTTTCAGGCTGAACTCATTAACACTTTGAACGCTATAAGATCCCTAACTGTACTGTATTAAGCAGTTTGGCCATGATGCAAAATTTGTTCCCTGTCCTTGTTCAGTCCCTTTCTAGGTAGAGCTACTTCTACAAACTCGGGCTTTCGACAGGTGTGAAACAATTTTCTTTTTTTACTCTTGATTTTTCATTGTTGGGAGGCTAAAGCAATTGTTTATGTACGTAATCGATTGTTTGTAGCGATTGTATGTGAAATGATTGCGTTAAATAACGTTTAAATGGATTTACGTGTATTCTTATTGTTGCGATATAGGTAAAATGCTTCAGCATTGTGTTGTGTAAGTGGAAAAACGAAGCGACGCACCAACGTCACATTAGCGGCGTTCACACTCAACAAATTGTCGCGACGATTTGCTTGGCGACAAATTTGTGCTTAGCGTTCACACACAAAACATGTTGACAGACTTCAGCTTTGAGAGAAACTTCGAAGTGTTTGCATATAATGGAGGACTGTGCACTGCTTTCTGTTTCACTTATTGGTGAAAATGAGGAAAAAGTTAGGATGAAAAAAAAGCGATTTTGGGTGAAACTTTCTATAAAGCAAAGAAATAATTAATCTTCCCTAAAACAATTAAATGAAAAATTTCAACTGAAAGGACACTATTTTAGGAGACACTATTACCTGGCATGAACGTTTGTCTGCAATTCTAAGATTCTTGGCAATAGGAAAAAGTTACGCAGATTTAGCACCAGTATTGCTAAATCCGCAAAATCCACTAAATTCCTTTAACACTTTATTTTTGTATTATTCACTTATTATTTCTCCTAAATCTGGAAATTGACTATATTGTTACGTTTAGTCGAAATGAGTCTACGTACGATTAATTAAATTGTCCACACAGCTGGGTTCGATCACTGGATTATGACGAATGAAACTCTAAAGTTCACTATTCACGATATGCACGAATTTATTTTGCAAACACTGATCTAATTCTTATACATTATTACACTTTAAAAATCACTATTACTTTATTATTGTACAAAACTGTTTGCTGCCTTTCAGGCTGAACTAATTAACACTTTGAACGCTATAAAATCCCAAACTGCACTGTAATAAGCAGTTTGGCCATGATGCTAAGTTTGTTCCCAGTCCTTGTTCAGTCCCTTTCTAGGTAGAGTTACTTCTAGAAACTTGGGCTTTCGACAGTTGTGAAACAATTTTTTTTATTTTTTGTTTTTGATTTTTCATTGTTGGCAGGCTAAATCGATTATTTGTAGCGATTGTATGTGAAATGATTGCGTTAAATAACGTTTTAATGGATTTACGTGTATTCTTATTGTTGTGATATAGGTAAAATGCTTCAGCAATGTGTTTAGCGTTCACACACAAAAGATGTTGACAGACTAGAGCTTTGAGAGAAACTTCGAACTGTTTGCATATAATGGAGGACTGTGCACTGCTTTCTGTTTCACTTATTGGTGAAAATGAGGAAAACGTTAGGATGAAAAAAAAGCGATTTTGGGTGAAACTTTCTATAAAGCAAAGAAATAATTTATCTTTCTTAAAACAATTAAATGAAAAATTTCAACTGAAAAAGTTACGCACCATTATTGCTAAATCCGAAAAATCCACTAAATTCCTTTAACACTTTATTTTTGTATTATTCACTTTTTCTTTCTCCTACCTCTGGAAATTGACTATATTGTTACGTTTAGTCGAAATGAGTCTACGTAAGATTAATTAAATTGTCCACACAACTGGGTTCGATCACTGGATTATGACGAATGAAACTCTAAAGATCACTATTCACGATATGCACCAATTTATTTTGCAAACACTAATTTAATTATTATACATTACTACACTTTAAAAATCACTATTGCTTTACTATTGCACAAAACTCTTTGCTGCCTTTCAGGCTGAACTCATTAACGCTTTGAACGCTATAAAATCCCAAACTGCACTGTAATAAGCAGTTTGGCCATGATGCAAAATTTGTTCCCAGTCTTGTTCAGTCCCTTTCTAGGTAGAGCTACTTCTACAAACTCGGGCTTTCGACAGTTGCTAAAGCAATTTTTTATGTACGTAATCGATTGTTTGTAGCGATTGTATGTGAAATGATTGCGTTAAATAACGTTTTAATGGATTTCCGTGTATTCTTATTGTTGCGATATAGGTAAAATGCTTCAGCATTGTGTTGTGTAGGTGGAAAAACGAAGCGACGCACCAACGTCACATTAGCGGCGTTCACACTCAACAATTTCCTTGGCGACAAATTTGTGCTTAGCGTTCACACAAAAAAGATGTTGACAGATTTCAGCTTTGAGAGAAACTTCGAAGTGTTTGCATATAATGGAGGACTGTGCACTGCTTACCGTGTCACTTATTGGTGAAAATGAAGAAAAAGTTAGGATGAAAAAAAAGCGATTTTGGGTGAAACTTTCTATAAAGCAAAGAAATAATTAATCTTCCCTAAAACAATTAAATGAAAAATTTCAACTGAAAGGACACTATTTTAGGAGACACTATTACCTGGCATGAACGTTTGTCTGCAATTCTAAGATTCTTGGCAATAGGAAAAAGTTACGCACCAGTATTGCTAAATCCGCAAAATCCACTAAATTCCTTTAACACTTTATTGTTGTATTATTCACTTTTTATTTCTCCTACCTCTGGAAATTGACTATATTGTTACGTTTAGTCGAAATGAGCCTACGTAAGATTCATTAAATTGTCCACACAACTGGGTTCGATCACTGGATTATGACGAATGAAACTCTAAAGTTCACTATTCACTATATATACGAATTTATTTTGCAAGCACAGATTTAATTCTTATACATTATTACACTTTAAAAATCACAATTACTTTACTATTGCACAAAACTCTTTGCTGCCTTTCAGGCTGAACTCATTAACACTTTGAACGCTATAAAATCCCAGACTGCACTGTAATAAGCAGTTTGCCCATGATGCAAAATTTGTTCCCAGTCCTTGTTCAGTCCCTTTCTAGGTAAAGCTACTTCTACAAACTCGGGCTTTTGACATTTGTGAAACAATTTTCTTTTTTTGCTCGTGATATTTCATTGTTGGGAGACTAAAGCAATTGTTATGTACGTACTCGATTGTCTGTAGCGATTGTATGTGAAATGATTGCGTTAAATAACGTTTTAATGGATTTACGTGTATTCTTATTGTTGCGATACAGGTAAAATGCTTCAGCATTGTGTTGTGTAAGTGGAAAAACGAAGCGACGCGCCAACGTCACATTAGCGGCGTTCACACTCAACAATTTCCCTGGCGACAAATTTGTGCTTAGCGTTCACACAAAAAAGATGTTGACAGACTTCAGAAAACTTCGAAGTGTTTGCATATAATGGAGGACTGTGCACTGCTTACCGTGTCACTTATTGGTGAAAATGAGGAAAAAGTTAGGATGAAAAAAAAGCAATTTTTGGTGAAACTTTCTATGAAGCAAAGGAATAATTTATCTTTCCTAAAACAATTAAATGAAAAACTTCAACTGAAAGGCCACTATTTTAGGAGACACTATTACCTGGCATGAACGTTTGTCTGCAGTTCTAAGATTCTTGGCAATAGGAAAAAGTTACGCGCCAGTATTGCTAAATCCGAAAAATCCACTAAATTCCTTTAACACTTTATTTTTGTATTATTCACTTATTATTTCTCCTACCTCTGGAAATTGACTATATTGTTACGTTTAGTCGAAATGAGTCTACGTAAGATTAATTAAATTGTCCACACAACTGGGTTCGATCACTGGATTATGACGAATGAAACTCTAAAGTTCACTATTCACGATATGCACCAATTTATTTTGCAAACACTGATTTAATTCTTATACATTATTACACTTTAAAAATCACAATTACTTTACTATTGCACAAAACTCTTTGCTGCCTTTCAGGCTGAACTCATTAACACTTTGAACGCTATAAGATCCCTAACTGTACTGTATTAAGCAGTTTGGCCATGATGCAAAATTTGTTCCCTGTCCTTGTTCAGTCCCTTTCTAGGTAGAGCTACTTCTACAAACTCGGGCTTTCGACAGGTGTGAAACAATTTTCTTTTTTTGCTCTTGATTTTTCATTGTTGGGAGGCTAAAGCAATTGTTTATGTACGTAATCGATTGTTTGTAGCGATTGTATGTGAAATGATTGCGTTAAATAACGTTTAAATGGATTTACGTGTATTCTTATTGTTGCGATATAGGTAAAATGCTTCAGCATTGTGTTGTGTAAGTGGAAAAACGAAGCGACGCACCAACGTCACATTAGCGGCGTTCACACTCAACAAATTGTCGCGACGATTTGCTTGGCGACAAATTTGTGCTTAGCGTTCACACACAAAACATGTTGACAGACTTCAGCTTTGAGAGAAACTTCGAAGTGTTTGCATATAATGGAGGACTGTGCACTGCTTTCTGTTTCACTTATTGGTGAAAATGAGGAAAAAGTTAGGATGAAAAAAAAGCGATTTTGGGTGAAACTTTCTATAAAGCAAAGAAATAATTAATCTTCCCTAAAACAATTAAATGAAAAATTTCAACTGAAAGGCCACTATTTTAAGAGACACTAGACACATGAACGGTTGTCTGCAATTTGATTCTCGGCAATATATCAAAAAGTTACGCACCAGTATTGCTAAATCCGAAAAATCCACTAAATTCCTTTAACACTTTATTTTTGTATTATTCACTTTTTCTTTCTCCTACCTCTGGAAATTGACTATATTGTTACGTTTAGTCGAAATGAGTCTACGTAAGATTCATTAAATTGTCCACACAACTGGGTTCGATCACTGGATTATGACGAATGAAACTCTAATGTTCACTATTCACGATATGCACCAATTTATTTTGCAAACACTGATTTAATTATTATACATTACTACACTTTAAAAATCACTATTACTTTACTATTGCACAAAACTCTTTGCTGCCTTTCAGGCTGAACTCATTAACACTTTGAACGCTATAAAATCCCAAACTGCACTGTAATAAGCAGTTTGGCCATGATGCTAAGTTTGTTCCCAGTCCTTGTTCAGTCCCTTCCTAGGTAGAGCTACTTCTACAAACTTGGGCTCTCAACAGTTGTGAAACAATTTTCTTTTTTGCTCGTGATTTTCCATTGTTGGGAGACTAAAGCAATTGTTTATGTACGTAATCGATTGCTTGTAGCGATTGTATGTGAAATGATTGCGTTAAATAACGTTTTAATGGATTTACGTGTATTCTTATTGTTGTGATATAGGTAAAATGCTTCAGCATTGTGTTGTGTAGGTGGAAAAACGAAGCGACGCACCAACGTCACATTAGCGGCGTTCACTCTCAACAAATTGTCGCGAAGATTTGCTTGGCGACAAACTTGTGCTTAGCGTTCACACACAAAAGATGTTGACAGACTTCAGCTTTGAGAGGAACTTCGAAGTGTTTGCATATAATGGAGGACTGTGCACTGCTTTCTGTTTCACTTATTGGTGAAAATGAGGAAAAAGTTAGGATGAAAAAAAAGCGATTTTGGGTAAAACTTCTATAAAGCAAAGAAATAATTTATCTTTCCTAAAACAATTAAATGAAAAATTTCAACTGAAAGGCCACTATTTTAGGAGACACTATTACCTGGCATGAACGTTTGTCTGCAATTCTAAGATTCTTGGCAATAGGAAAAAGTTACGCAGATTTAGCACCAGTATTGCTAAATCCTGAACTCATTAACACTTTGAACGCTATAAAATCCTAAACTGCACTGTAATAAGCAGTTTGGCCATGATGCAAAATTTGTTCCCAGTCTTGTTCAGTCCCTTTCTAGGTAGAGCTACTTCTACAAACTCGGGCTTTCGACAGTTGTGAAACAATTTTCTTTTTTTGCTCTTGATTTTTCATTGTTGGGAGGCTAAAGCAATTGTTTATGTACGTAATCGATTGTTTGTAGCGATTGTATGTGAAATGATTGCGTTAAATAACGTTTTAATGGATTTACGTGTATTCTTATTGTTGCGATATAGGTAAAATGCTTCAGCATTGTGTTGTGTAGGTGGAAAAACGAAGCGACGCACCAACGTCACATTAGCGGCGTTCACACTCAACAATTTCCCTGGCGACAAATTTGTGCTTAGCGTTCACACAAAAAAGATGTTGACAGACTTCAGAAAACTTCGAAGTGTTTGCATATAATGGAGGACTGTGCACTGCTTACCGTGTCACTTATTGGTGAAAATGAGGAAAAAGTTAGGATGAAAAAAAAGCAATTTTTGGTGAAACTTTCTATGAAGCAAAGGAATAATTTATCTTTCCTAAAACAATTAAATGAAAAACTTCAACTGAAAGGCCACTATTTTAGGAGACACTATTACCTGGCATGAACGTTTGTCTGCAGTTCTAAGATTCTTGGCAATAGGAAAAAGTTACGCGCCAGTATTGCTAAATCCGAAAAATCCACTAAATTCCTTTAACACTTTATTTTTGTATTATTCACTTATTATTTCTCCTACCTCTGGAAATTGACTATATTGTTACGTTTAGTCGAAATGAGTCTACGTAAGATTAATTAAATTGTCCACACAACTGGGTTCGATCACTGGATTATGACGAATGAAACTCTAAAGTTCACTATTCACGATATGCACCAATTTATTTTGCAAACACTGATTTAATTCTTATACATTATTACACTTTAAAAATCACAATTACTTTACTATTGCACAAAACTCTTTGCTGCCTTTCAGGCTGAACTCATTAACACTTTGAACGCTATAAGATCCCTAACTGTACTGTATTAAGCAGTTTGGCCATGATGCAAAATTTGTTCCCTGTCCTTGTTCAGTCCCTTTCTAGGTAGAGCTACTTCTACAAACTCGGGCTTTCGACAGGTGTGAAACAATTTTCTTTTTTTACTCTTGATTTTTTATTGTTGGGAGGCTAAAGCAATTGTTTATGTACGTAATCGATTGTTTGTAGCGATTGTATGTGAAATGATTGCGTTAAATAACGTTTAAATGGATTTACGTGTATTCTTATTGTTGCGATATAGGTAAAATGCTTCAGCATTGTGTTGTGTAAGTGGAAAAAACGAAGCGACGCACCAACGTCACATTAGCGGCGTTCACACTCAACAAATTGTCGCGACGATTTGCTTGGCGACAAATTTGTGCTTAGCGTTCACACACAAAACATGTTGACAGACTTCAGCTTTGAGAGAAACTTCGAAGTGTTTGCATATAATGGAGGACTGTGCACTGCTTTCTGTTTCACTTATTGGTGAAAATGAGGAAAAAGTTAGGATGAAAAAAAAGCGATTTTGGGTGAAACTTTCTATAAAGCAAAGAAATAATTAATCTTCCCTAAAACAATTAAATGAAAAATTTCAACTGAAAGGACACTATTTTAGGAGACACTATTACCTGGCATGAACGTTTGTCTGCAATTCTAAGATTCTTGGCAATAGGAAAAAGTTACGCAGATTTAGCACCAGTATTGCTAAATCCGCAAAATCCACTAAATTCCTTTAACACTTTATTTTTGTATTATTCACTTATTATTTCTCCTAAATCTGGAAATTGACTATATTGTTACGTTTAGTCGAAATGAGTCTACGTACGATTAATTAAATTGTCCACACAGCTGGGTTCGATCACTGGATTATGACGAATGAAACTCTAAAGTTCACTATTCACGATATGCACGAATTTATTTTGCAAACACTGATCTAATTCTTATACATTATTACACTTTAAAAATCACTATTACTTTATTATTGCACAAAACTGTTTGCTGCCTTTCAGGCTGAACTAATTAACACTTTGAACGCTATAAAATCCCAAACTGCACTGTAATAAGCAGTTTGGCCATGATGCTAAGTTTGTTCCCAGTCCTTGTTCAGTCCCTTTCTAGGTAGAGTTACTTCTAGAAACTTGGGCTTTCGACAGTTGTGAAACAATTTTTTTTATTTTTTGTTTTTGATTTTTCATTGTTGGCAGGCTAAATCGATTATTTGTAGCGATTGTATGTGAAATGATTGCGTTAAATAACGTTTTAATGGATTTACGTGTATTCTTATTGTTGTGATATAGGTAAAATGCTTCAGCAATGTGTTTAGCGTTCACACACAAAAGATGTTGACAGACTAGAGCTTTGAGAGAAACTTCGAACTGTTTGCATATAATGGAGGACTGTGCACTGCTTTCTGTTTCACTTATTGGTGAAAATGAGGAAAACGTTAGGATGAAAAAAAAGCGATTTTGGGTGAAACTTTCTATAAAGCAAAGAAATAATTTATCTTTCTTAAAACAATTAAATGAAAAATTTCAACTGAAAAAGTTACGCACCATTATTGCTAAATCCGAAAAATCCACTAAATTCCTTTAACACTTTATTTTTGTATTATTCACTTTTTCTTTCTCCTACCTCTGGAAATTGACTATATTGTTACGTTTAGTCGAAATGAGTCTACGTAAGATTAATTAAATTGTCCACACAACTGGGTTCGATCACTGGATTATGACGAATGAAACTCTAAAGATCACTATTCACGATATGCACCAATTTATTTTGCAAACACTAATTTAATTATTATACATTACTACACTTTAAAAATCACTATTGCTTTACTATTGCACAAAACTCTTTGCTGCCTTTCAGGCTGAACTCATTAACGCTTTGAACGCTATAAAATCCCAAACTGCACTGTAATAAGCAGTTTGGCCATGATGCAAAATTTGTTCCCAGTCTTGTTCAGTCCCTTTCTAGGTAGAGCTACTTCTACAAACTCGGGCTTTCGACAGTTGCTAAAGCAATTTTTTATGTACGTAATCGATTGTTTGTAGCGATTGTATGTGAAATGATTGCGTTAAATAACGTTTTAATGGATTTCCGTGTATTCTTATTGTTGCGATATAGGTAAAATGCTTCAGCATTGTGTTGTGTAGGTGGAAAAACGAAGCGACGCACCAACGTCACATTAGCGGCGTTCACACTCAACAATTTCCTTGGCGACAAATTTGTGCTTAGCGTTCACACAAAAAAGATGTTGACAGATTTCAGCTTTGAGAGAAACTTCGAAGTGTTTGCATATAATGGAGGACTGTACACTGCTTACCGTGTCACTTATTGGTGAAAATGAAGAAAAAGTTAGGATGAAAAAAAAGCGATTTTGGGTGAAACTTTCTATAAAGCAAAGAAATAATTAATCTTCCCTAAAACAATTAAATGAAAAATTTCAACTGAAAGGACACTATTTTAGGAGACACTATTACCTGGCATGAACGTTTGTCTGCAATTCTAAGATTCTTGGCAATAGGAAAAAGTTACGCACCAGTATTGCTAAATCCGCAAAATCCACTAAATTCCTTTAACACTTTATTGTTGTATTATTCACTTTTTATTTCTCCTACCTCTGGAAATTGACTATATTGTTACGTTTAGTCGAAATGAGCCTACGTAAGATTCATTAAATTGTCCACACAACTGGGTTCGATCACTGGATTATGACGAATGAAACTCTAAAGTTCACTATTCACTATATATACGAATTTATTTTGCAAGCACAGATTTAATTCTTATACATTATTACACTTTAAAAATCACAATTACTTTACTATTGCACAAAACTCTTTGCTGCCTTTCAGGCTGAACTCATTAACACTTTGAACGCTATAAAATCCCAGACTGCACTGTAATAAGCAGTTTGCCCATGATGCAAAATTTGTTCCCAGTCCTTGTTCAGTCCCTTTCTAGGTAAAGCTACTTCTACAAACTCGGGCTTTTGACATTTGTGAAACAATTTTCTTTTTTTGCTCGTGATATTTCATTGTTGGGAGACTAAAGCAATTGTTATGTACGTACTCGATTGTCTGTAGCGATTGTATGTGAAATGATTGCGTTAAATAACGTTTTAATGGATTTACGTGTATTCTTATTGTTGCGATACAGGTAAAATGCTTCAGCATTGTGTTGTGTAAGTGGAAAAACGAAGCGACGCACCAACGTCACATTAGCGGCGTTCACACTCAACAATTTCCCTGGCGACAAATTTGTGCTTAGCGTTCACACAAAAAAGATGTTGACAGACTTCAGAAAACTTCGAAGTGTTTGCATATAATGGAGGACTGTGCACTGCTTACCGTGTCACTTATTGGTGAAAATGAGGAAAAAGTTAGGATGAAAAAAAAGCAATTTTTGGTGAAACTTTCTATGAAGCAAAGGAATAATTTATCTTTCCTAAAACAATTAAATGAAAAACTTCAACTGAAAGGCCACTATTTTAGGA
The DNA here is from genome assembly GCA_905231855.2 of Eristalis tenax. Lineage (NCBI taxonomy): Eukaryota > Metazoa > Arthropoda > Insecta > Diptera > Syrphidae > Eristalis > Eristalis tenax. Next base: position 81,957,831 of record HG993124.1, on the reverse strand, counting down.
GACACTATTACCTGGCATGAACGTTTGTCTGCAGTTCTAAGATTCTTGGCAATAGGAAAAAGTTACGCGCCAGTATTGCTAAATCCGAAAAATCCACTAAATTCCTTTAACACTTTATTTTTGTATTATTCACTTATTATTTCTCCTACCTCTGGAAATTGACTATATTGTTACGTTTAGTCGAAATGAGTCTACGTAAGATTAATTAAATTGTCCACACAACTGGGTTCGATCACTGGATTATGACGAATGAAACTCTAAAGTTCACTATTCACGATATGCACCAATTTATTTTGCAAACACTGATTTAATTCTTATACATTATTACACTTTAAAAATCACAATTACTTTACTATTGCACAAAACTCTTTGCTGCCTTTCAGGCTGAACTCATTAACACTTTGAACGCTATAAGATCCCTAACTGTACTGTATTAAGCAGTTTGGCCATGATGCAAAATTTGTTCCCTGTCCTTGTTCAGTCCCTTTCTAGGTAGAGCTACTTCTACAAACTCGGGCTTTCGACAGGTGTGAAACAATTTTCTTTTTTTGCTCTTGATTTTTCATTGTTGGGAGGCTAAAGCAATTGTTTATGTACGTAATCGATTGTTTGTAGCGATTGTATGTGAAATGATTGCGTTAAATAACGTTTAAATGGATTTACGTGTATTCTTATTGTTGCGATATAGGTAAAATGCTTCAGCATTGTGTTGTGTAAGTGGAAAAACGAAGCGACGCACCAACGTCACATTAGCGGCGTTCACACTCAACAAATTGTCGCGACGATTTGCTTGGCGACAAATTTGTGCTTAGCGTTCACACACAAAACATGTTGACAGACTTCAGCTTTGAGAGAAACTTCGAAGTGTTTGCATATAATGGAGGACTGTGCACTGCTTTCTGTTTCACTTATTGGTGAAAATGAGGAAAAAGTTAGGATGAAAAAAAAGCGATTTTGGGTGAAACTTTCTATAAAGCAAAGAAATAATTAATCTTCCCTAAAACAATTAAATGAAAAATTTCAACTGAAAGGACACTATTTTAGGAGACACTATTACCTGGCATGAACGTTTGTCTGCAATTCTAAGATTCTTGGCAATAGGAAAAAGTTACGCAGATTTAGCACCAGTATTGCTAAATCCGCAAAATCCACTAAATTCCTTTAACACTTTATTTTTGTATTATTCACTTATTATTTCTCCTAAATCTGGAAATTGACTATATTGTTACGTTTAGTCGAAATGAGTCTACGTACGATTAATTAAATTGTCCACACAACTGGGTTCGATCACTGGATTATGACGAATGAAACTCTAAAGTTCACTATTCACGATATGCACGAATTTATTTTGCAAACACTGATCTAATTCTTATACATTATTACACTTTAAAAATCACTATTACTTTATTATTGCACAAAACTGTTTGCTGCCTTTCAGGCTGAACTAATTAACACTTTGAACGCTATAAAATCCCAAACTGCACTGTAATAAGCAGTTTGGCCATGATGCTAAGTTTGTTCCCAGTCCTTGTTCAGTCCCTTTCTAGGTAGAGTTACTTCTAGAAACTTGGGCTTTCGACAGTTGTGAAACAATTTTTTTTATTTTTTGTTTTTGATTTTTCATTGTTGGCAGGCTAAATCGATTATTTGTAGCGATTGTATGTGAAATGATTGCGTTAAATAACGTTTTAATGGATTTACGTGTATTCTTATTGTTGTGATATAGGTAAAATGCTTCAGCAATGTGTTTAGCGTTCACACACAAAAGATGTTGACAGACTAGAGCTTTGAGAGAAACTTCGAACTGTTTGCATATAATGGAGGACTGTGCACTGCTTTCTGTTTCACTTATTGGTGAAAATGAGGAAAACGTTAGGATGAAAAAAAAGCGATTTTGGGTGAAACTTTCTATAAAGCAAAGAAATAATTTATCTTTCTTAAAACAATTAAATGAAAAATTTCAACTGAAAAAGTTACGCACCAGTATTGCTAAATCCGAAAAATCCACTAAATTCCTTTAACACTTTATTTTTGTATTATTCACTTTTTCTTTCTCCTACCTCTGGAAATTGACTATATTGTTACGTTAAGTCGAAATGAGTCTACGTAAGATTAATTAAATTGTCCACACAACTGGGTTCGATCACTGGATTATGACGAATGAAACTCTAAAGTTCACTATTCACGATATGCACCAATTTATTTTGCAAACACTGATTTAATTCTTATACATTACTACACTTTAAAAATCACTATTACTTTACTATTGCACAAAACTCTTTGCTGCCTTTCAGGCTGAACTCATTAATACTTTGAACGCTATAAAATCCCAAACTGCACTGTAATAAGCAGTTTGGCCATGATGCAAAATTTGTTCCCAGTCTTGTTCAGTCCCTTTCTAGGTAGAGCTACTTCTACAAACTCGGGCTTTCGACAGTTGCTAAAGCAATTTTTTATGTACGTAATCGATTGTTTGTAGCGATTGTATGTGAAATGATTGCGTTAAATAACGTTTTAATGGATTTCCGTGTATTCTTATTGTTGCGATATAGGTAAAATGCTTCAGCATTGTGTTGTGTAGGTGGAAAAACGAAGCGACGCACCAACGTCACATTAGCGGCGTTCACACTCAACAATTTCCTTGGCGACAAATTTGTGCTTAGCGTTCACACACAAAAGATGTTGACAGACTAGAGCTTTGAGAGAAACTTCGAACTGTTTGCATATAATGGAGGACTGTGCACTGCTTTCTGTTTCACTTATTGGTGAAAATGAGGAAAACGTTAGGATGAAAAAAAAGCGATTTTGGGTGAAACTTTCTATAAAGCAAAGAAATAATTTATCTTTCTTAAAACAATTAAATGAAAAATTTCAACTGAAAAAGTTACGCACCATTATTGCTAAATCCGAAAAATCCACTAAATTCCTTTAACACTTTATTTTTGTATTACTCACTTTTTCTTTCTCCTACCTCTGGAAATTGACTATATTGTTACGTTTAGTCGAAATGAGTCTACGTAAGATTAATTAAATTGTCCACACAACTGGGTTCGATCACTGGATTATGACGAATGAAACTCTAAAGATCACTATTCACGATATGCACCAATTTATTTTGCAAACACTAATTTAATTATTATACATTACTACACTTTAAAAATCACTATTGCTTTACTATTGCACAAAACTCTTTGCTGCCTTTCAGGCTGAACTCATTAACGCTTTGAACGCTATAAAATCCCAAACTGCACTGTAATAAGCAGTTTGGCCATGATGCAAAATTTGTTCCCAGTCTTGTTCAGTCCCTTTCTAGGTAGAGCTACTTCTACAAACTCGGGCTTTCGACAGTTGCTAAAGCAATTTTTTATGTACGTAATCGATTGTTTGTAGCGATTGTATGTGAAATGATTGCGTTAAATAACGTTTTAATGGATTTCCGTGTATTCTTATTGTTGCGATATAGGTAAAATGCTTCAGCATTGTGTTGTGTAGGTGGAAAAACGAAGCGACGCACCAACGTCACATTAGCGGCGTTCACACTCAACAATTTCCTTGGCGACAAATTTGTGCTTAGCGTTCACACACAAAACATGTTGACAGACTTCAGCTTTGAGAGAAACTTCGAAGTGTTTGCATATAATGGAGGACTGTGCACTGCTTTCTGTTTCACTTATTGGTGAAAATGAGGAAAACGTTAGGATGAAAAAAAAAGCGATTTTGGGTGAAACTTTCTATAAAGCAAAGAAATAATTTATCTTTCTTAAAACAATTAAATGAAAAATTTCAACTGAAAGGCCACTATTTTAAGAGACACTAGACACATGGTATGAACGGTTGTCTGCAATTCTAAGATTCTTGGCAATATATCAAAAAGTTACGCACCAGTATTGCTAAATCCGAAAAATCCACTAAATTCCTTTAACACTTTATTTTTGTATTATTCACTTTTTCTTTCTCCTACCTCTGGAAATTGACTATATTGTTACGTTTAGTCGAAATGAATCTACGTAAGATTAATTAAATTGTCCACACAACTGGGTTCGATCACTGGATTATGACGAATGAAACTCTAAAGTTCACTATTCACGATATGCACGAATTTATTTTGCAAGCACTGATTTAATTCTTATACATTATTACGCTTTAAAAATCACTATTACTTTATTATTGCACAAAACTGTTTGCTGCCTTTCAGGCTGAACTAATTAACACTTTGAACGCTATAAAAATCCCAAACTGCACTGTAATAAGCAGTTTGGCCATGATGCAAAATTTGTTCCCAGTCTTGTTCAGTCCCTTTCTAGGTAGAGCTACTTCTACAAACTCGGGCTTTCGACAGTTGTGAAACAATTTTCTTTTTTTGCTCTTGATTTTTCATTGTTGGGAGGCTAAAGCAATTCTTTATGTACGTAATCGATTGTTTGTAGCGATTGTATGTGAAATGATTGCGTTAAATAACGTTTTAATGGATTTACGTGTATTCTTATTGTTGCGATATAGGTAAAATGCTTCAGCATTGTGTTGTGTAAGTGGAAAAACGAAGCGACGCACCAACGTCACATTAGCGGCGTTCACACTCAACAAATTGTCGCGACGATTTGCTTGGCGACAAATTGGTGCTTAGCGTTCACACACAAAACATGTTGACAGACTTCAGCTTTGAGAGAAACTTCGAAGTGTTTGCATATAATGGAGGACTGTGCACTGCTTTCTGTTTCACTTATTGGTGAAAATGAGGAAAACGTTAGGATGAAAAAAAAAGCGATTTTGGGTGAAACTTTCTATAAAGCAAAGAAATAATTTATCTTTCTTAAAACAATTAAATGAAAAATTTCAACTGAAAGGCCACTATTTTAAGAGACACTAGACACATGGTATGAACGGTTGTCTGCAATTCTAAGATTCTTGGCAATATATCAAAAAGTTACGCACCAGTATTGCTAAATCCGAAAAATCCACTAAATTCCTTTAACACTTTATTTTTGTATTATTCACTTTTTCTTTCTCCTACCTCTGGAAATTGACTATATTGTTACGTTTAGTCGAAATGAGTCTACGTAAGATTAATTAAATTGTCCACACAACTGGGTTCGATCACTGGATTATGACGAATGAAACTCTAAAGTTCACTATTCACGATATGCACTCTTTGCTGCCTTTCAGGCTGAACTCATTAACACTTTGAACGCTATAAAATCCCAAACTGCACTGTAATAAGCAGTTTGGCCATGATGCAAAATTTGTTCCCAGTCTTGTTCAGTCCCTTTCAAGGTAGAGCTATTCTACAAACTCGGGCCTTTGACAGTTGTGAAACAATTTTCTTTTTTTGTTCTTGATTTTTCATTGTTGGGAGGCTAAATAAATTGTTTATGTACGTAATCGATTGTTTGTAGCGATTGTATATGAAATTATTGCGTTAAATAACGTTTTAATGGATTTACGTGTATTCTTATTGTTGCGATATAGGTAAAATGCTTCAGCATTGTGTTGTGTAGGTGGAAAAACTAAGCGACGCACCAACGTCACATTAGCGGCGTTTACACTCAACAATTTGCTTGGCGACAAATTTGTGCTTAGCGTTCACACAAAAAAGATGTTGACAGACTGCAGCTTTGAGAGAAACTTCGAAGTGTTTGCATATAATGGAGGACTGTGCACTCCTTTCTGTTTCACTTATTGGTGAAAATGAGGAAAACGTTAGGATGGAAAAAAAGCGATTTTGGGTGAAACTTTCTATAAAGCAAAGAAATAATTAATCTTCCCTAAAACAATTAAATGAAAAATTTCAACTGAAAGGACACTATTTTAGGAGACACTATTACCTGGCATGAACGTTTGTCTGCAATTCTAAGATTCTTGGCAATAGGAAAAAGTTACGCACCAGTATTGCTAAATCCGAAAAATCCATTAAATTCCTTTAACACTTTATTGTTGTATTATTCACTTTTTATTTCTCCTACCTCTGGAAATTGACTATATTGTTACGTTTAGTCGAAATGAGCCTACGTAAGATTCATTAAATTGTCCACACAACTGGGTTCGATCACTGGATTATGACGAATGAAACTCTAAAGTTCACTATTCACTATATATACGAATTTATTTTGCAAACACTGATTTAATTCTTATACATTATTACACTTTAAAAATCACAATTACTTTACTATTGCACAAAACTCTTTGCTGCCCTTCAGGCTGAACTCATTAACACTTTGAACGCTATAAAATCCCAAACTGCACTGTAATAAGCAGTTTGCCCATGATGCAAAATTTGTCCCCAGTCCTTGTTCAGTCCCTCTCTAGGTAGAGCTACTTCTACAAACACGGGCTTGCGACATTTGTGAAACAATTTTCTTTTTTTGCTCGTGATATTTCATTGTTGGGAGACTAAAGCAATTGTTATGTACGTACTCGATTGTCTGTAGCGATTGTACGTGAAATGATTGCGTTAAATAACGTTTTAATGGATTTACGTGTATTCTTATTGTTGCGATATATGTAAAATGCTTCAGCATTGTGTTGTGTAGGTTGAAAAACGAAGCGATGCACCAACGTCACGTTAGCGGCGTTCACACTCAACAAATTGTCGCGACGATTTGCTTGGCGACAAATTGGTGCTTAGCGTTCACACACAAAACATGCTGACAGACTTCACAATTACTTTACTATTGCACAAAACTCTTTGCTGCCCTTCAGGCTGAACTCATTAACACTTTGAACGCTATAAAATCCCAAACTGCACTGTAATAAGCAGTTTGGCCATGATGCAAAATTTGTCCCCAGTCCTTGTTCAGTCCCTCTCTAGGTAGAGCTACTTCTACAAACACGGGCTTGCGACATTTGTGAAACAATTTTCTTTTTTTGCTCGTGATATTTCATTGTTGGGAGACTAAATAAATTGCTTATGTACGTACTCGATTGTCTGTAGCGATTGTACGTGAAATGATTGCGTTAAATAACGTTTTAATGGATTTACGTGTATTCTTATTGTTGCGATATAGGTAAAATGCTTCAGCATTGTGTTGTGTAGGTTGAAAAACGAAGCGATGCACCAACGTCACGTTAGCGGCGTTCACACTCAACAAATTGTCGCGACGATTTGCTTGGCGACAAATTGGTGCTTAGCGTTCACACACAAAACATGCTGACAGACTTCAGCTTTGAGAGAAACTTCGAAGTGTTTGCATATAATGGAGGACTGTGCACTGCTTTCTGTTTCACTTATTGGTGAAAATGAGGAAAACGTTAGGATGAAAAAAAAGCGATTTTGGGTGAAACTTTCTATAAAGCAAAGAAATAATTTATCTTTCTTAAAACAATTAAATGAAAAATTTCAACTGAAAGGCCACTATTTGAAGAGACACTAGACACATGAACGGTTGTCTGCAATTTGATTCTTGGCAATATATCAAAAAGTTACGCACCAGTATTGCTAAATCCGAAAAATCCACTAAATTCCTTTAACACTTTATTTTTGTATTATTCACTTTTTCTTTCTCCTACCTCTGGAAATTGACTATATTGTTACGTTTAGTCGAAATGAGTCTACGTAAGATTAATTAAATTGTCCACACAACTGGGTTCGATCACTGGATTATGACGAATGAAACTCTAAAGATCACTATTCACGATATGCACCAATTTATTTTGCAAACACTAATTTAATTATTATACATTACTACACTTTAAAAATCACTATTGCTTTACTATTGCACAAAACTCTTTGCTGCCTTTCAGGCTGAACTCATTAACGCTTTGAACGTCCCTTTCTAGGTAGAGCTACTTCTACAAACTCGGGCTTTCGACAGTTGTGAAACAATTTTCTTTTTTTGCTCTTGATTTTTCATTGTTGGGAGGCTAAAGCAATTGTTTATGTACGTGTCTGCAATTCTAAGATTCTTGGCAATATATCAAAAAGTTACGCACCAGTATTGCTAAATCCGAAAAATCCACTAAATTCCTTTTACACTTTATTTTTGTATTATTCACTTTTTCTTTCTCCTACCTCTGGAAATTGACTATATTGTTACGTTTAGTCGAAATGAGTCTACGTAAGATTAATTAAATTGTCCACACAACTGGGTTCGATCACTGGATTATGACGAATGAAACTCTAAAGTTCACTATTCACGATATGCACCAATTTATTTTGCAAGCACTGATTTAATTATTATACATTACTACACTTTAAAAATCACTATTACTTTACTATTGCACAAAACTCTTTGCTGCCTTTCAGGCTGAACTCATTAACACTTTGAACGCTATAAAATCCCAAACTGCACTGTAATAAGCAGTTTGGCCATGATGCAAAATTTGTTCCCAGTCTTGTTCAGTCCCTTTCAAGGTAGAGCTATTCTACAAACTCGGGCCTTTGACAGTTGTGAAACAATTTTCTTTTTTTGTTCTTGATTTTTCATTGTTGGGAGGCTAAATAAATTGTTTATGTACGTAATCGATTGTTTGTAGCGATTGTATATGAAATTATTGCGTTAAAAAACGTTTTAATGGATTTACGTGTATTCTTATTGTTGCGATACAGGTAAAATGCTTCAGCATTGTGTTGTGTAGGTGGAAAAACTAAGCGACGCACCAACGTCACATTAGCGGCGTTTACACTCAACAATTTGCTTGGCGACAAATTGGTGCTTAGCGTTCACACACAAAACATGTTGACAGACTTCAGCTTTGAGAGAAACTTCGAAGTGTTTGCATATAATGGAGGACTGTGCACTGCTTTCTGTTTCACTTATTGGTGAAAATGAGGAAAACGTTAGGATGAAAAAAAAGCGATTTTGGGTGAAACTTTCTATAAAGCAAAGAAATAATTTATCTTTCTTAAAACAATTAAATGAAAAATTTCAACTGAAAGGCCACTATTTTAAGAGACACTAGACACATGAACGGTTGTCTGCAATTTGATTCTTGGCAATAGGAAAAAGTTACGCACCAGTATTGCTAAATCCGCAAAATCCACTAAATTCATTTAACACTTTATTTTTGTATTATTCACTTTTTCTTTCTCCTACCTCTGGAAATTGACTATATTGTTACGTTTAGTCGAAATGAGTCTACGTAAGATTAATTAAATTGTCCACACAACTGGGTTCGATCACTGGATTATGACGAATGAAACTCTAAAGATCACTATTCACGATATGCACCAATTTATTTTGCAAACACTAATTTAATTATTATACATTACTACACTTTAAAAATCACTATTGCTTTACTATTGCACAAAACTCTTTGCTGCCTTTCAGGCTGAACTCATTAACGCTTTGAACGTCCCTTTCTAGGTAGAGCTACTTCTACAAACTCGGGCTTTCGACAGTTGTGAAACAATTTTCTTTTTTTGCTCTTGATTTTTCATTGTTGGGAGGCTAAAGCAATTGTTTATGTACGTAATCGATTGTTTGTAGCGATTGTATGTGAAATGACTGCGTTAAATAACGTTTTAATGGATTTACGTGTATTCTTATTGTTGCGATATAGGTAAAATGCTTCAGCATTGTGTTGTGTAAGTGGAAAAACGAAGCGACGCACCAACGTCACATTAGCGGCGTTCACACTCAACAAATTGTCGCGACGATTTGCTTGGCGCCAAATTGGTGCTTAGCGTTCACACACAAAACATGTTGACAGACTTCAGCTTTGAGAGAAACTTCGAAGTGTTTGCATATAATGGAGGACTGTGCACTGCTTTCTGTTTCACTTATTGGTGAAAATGAGGAAAACGTTAGGATGAAAAAAAAGCGATTTTGGGTGAAACTTTCTATAAAGCAAAGAAATAATTTATCTTTCTTAAAACAATTAAATGAAAAATTTCAACTGAAAGGCCACTATTTTAAGAGACACTAGACACATGAACGGTTGTCTGCAATTTGATTCTTGGCAATAGGAAAAAGTTACGCACCAGTATTGCTAAATCCGCAAAATCCACTAAATTCATTTAACACTTTATTTTTGTATTATTCACTTTTTCTTTCTCCTACCTCTGGAAATTGACTATATTGTTACGTTTAGTCGAAATGAGTCCACGTAAGATTAATTAAATTGTCCACACAACTGGGTTCGATCACTGGATTATGACGAATGAAACTCTAAAGATCACTATTCACGATATGCACCAATTTATTTTGCAAACACTAATTTAATTATTATACATTACTACACTTTAAAAATCACTATTGCTTTACTATTGCACAAAACTCTTTGCTGCCTTTCAGGCTGAACTCATTAACGCTTTGAACGTCCCTTTCTAGGTAGAGCTACTTCTACAAACTCGGGCTTTCGACAGTTGTGAAACAATTTTCTTTTTTTGCTCTTGATTTTTCATTGTTGGGAGGCTAAAGCAATTGTTTATGTACGTAATCGATTGTTTGTAGCGATTGTATGTGAAATGACTGCGTTAAATAACGTTTTAATGGATTTACGTGTATTCTTATTGTTGCGATATAGGTAAAATGCTTCAGCATTGTGTTGTGTAAGTGGAAAAACGAAGCGACGCACCAACGTCACATTAGCGGCGTTCACACTCAACAAATTGTCGCGACGATTTGCTTGGCGCCAAATTGGTGCTTAGCGTTCACACACAAAACATGTTGACAGGCTTCAGCTTTGAGAGAAACTTCGAAGTGTTTGCATATAATGGAGGACTGTGCACTGCTTTCTGTTTCACTTATTGGTGAAAATGAGGAAAACGTTAGGATGAAAAAAAAGCGATTTTGGGTGAAACTTTCTATAAAGCAAAGAAATAATTTATCTTTCTTAAAACAATTAAATGAAAAATTTCAACTGAAAGGCCACTATTTTAAGAGACACTAGACACATGGTATGAACGGTTGTCTGCAATTCTAAGATTCTTGGCAATATATCAAAAAGTTACGCACCAGTATTGCTAAATCCGAAAAATCCACTAAATTCCTTTTACACTTTATTTTTGTATTATTCACTTTTTCTTTCTCCTACCTCTGGAAATTGACTATATTGTTACGTTTAGTCGAAATGAGTCTACGTAAGATTAATTAAATTGTCCACACAACTGGGTTCGATCACTGGATTATGACGAATGAAACTCTAAAGTTCACTATTCACGATATGCACCAATTTATTTTGCAAGCACTGATTTAATTATTATACATTACTACACTTTAAAAATCACTATTACTTTACTATTGCACAAAACTCTTTGCTGCCTTTCAGGCTGAACTCATTAACACTTTGAACGCTATAAAATCCCAAACTGCACTGTAATAAGCAGTTTGGCCATGATGCAAAATTTGTTCCCAGTCTTGTTCAGTCCCTTTCAAGGTAGAGCTATTCTACAAACTCGGGCCTTTGACAGTTGTGAAACAATTTTCTTTTTTTGTTCTTGATTTTTCATTGTTGGGAGGCTAAATAAATTGCTTATGTACGTAATCGATTGTTTGTAGCGATTGTATATGAAATTATTGCGTTAAATAACGTTTTAATGGATTTACGTGTATTCTTATTGTTGCGATATAGGTAAAATGCTTCAGCATTGTGTTGTGTAGGTGGAAAAACTAAGCGACGCACCAACGTCACATTAGCGGCGTTTACACTCAACAATTTGCTTGGCGACAAATTTGTGCTTAGCGTTCACACAAAAAAGATGTTGACAGACTGCAGCTTTGAGAGAAACTTCGAAGTGTTTGCATATAATGGAGGACTGTGCACTCCTTTCTGTTTCACTTATTGGTGAAAATGAGGAAAACGTTAGGATGGAAAAAAAGCGATTTTGGGTGAAACTTTCTATAAAGCAAAGAAATAATTAATCTTCCCTAAAACAATTAAATGAACAATTTCAACTGAAAGGACACTATTTTAGGAGACACTATTACCTGGCATGAACGTTTGTCTGCAATTCTAAGATTCTTGGCAATAGGAAAAAGTTACGCAGATTTAGCACCAGTATTGCTAAATCCGAAAAATCCATTAAATTCCTTTAACACTTTATTGTTGTATTATTCACTTTTTATTTCTCCTACCTCTGGAAATTGACTATATTGTTACGTTTAGTCGAAATGAGCCTACGTAAGATTCATTAAATTGTCCACACAACTGGGTTCGATCACTGGATTATGACGAATGAAACTCTAAAGTTCACTATTCACTATATATACGAATTTATTTTGCAAACACTGATTTAATTCTTATACATTATTACACTTTAAAAATCACAATTACTTTACTATTGCACAAAACTCTTTGCTGCCCTTCAGGCTGAACTCATTAACACTTTGAACGCTATAAAATCCCAAACTGCACTGTAATAAGCAGTTTGCCCATGATGCAAAATTTGTCCCCAGTCCTTGTTCAGTCCCTCTCTAGGTAGAGCTACTTCTACAAACACGGGCTTGCGACATTTGTGAAACAATTTTCTTTTTTTGCTCGTGATATTTCATTGTTGGGAGACTAAAGCAATTGTTATGTACGTACTCGATTGTCTGTAGCGATTGTACGTGAAATGATTGCGTTAAATAACGTTTTAATGGATTTACGTGTATTCTTATTGTTGCGATATATGTAAAATGCTTCAGCATTGTGTTGTGTAGGTTGAAAAACGAAGCGATGCACCAACGTCACGTTAGCGGCGTTCACACTCAACAAATTGTCGCGACGATTTGCTTGGCGACAAATTGGTGCTTAGCGTTCACACACAAAACATGCTGACAGACTTCACAATTACTTTACTATTGCACAAAACTCTTTGCTGCCCTTCAGGCTGAACTCATTAAAACTTTGAACGCTATAAAATCCCAAACTGCACTGTAATAAGCAGTTTGGCCATGATGCAAAATTTGTCCCCAGTCCTTGTTCAGTCCCTCTCTAGGTAGAGCTACTTCTACAAACACGGGCTTGCGACATTTGTGAAACAATTTTCTTTTTTTGCTCGTGATATTTCATTGTTGGGAGACTAAAGCAATTGTTATGTACGTACTCGATTGTCTGTAGCGATTGTACGTGAAATGATTGCGTTAAATAACGTTTTAATGGATTTACGTGTATTCTTATTGTTGCGATATAGGTAAAATGCTTCAGCATTGTGTTGTGTAGGTTGAAAAACGAAGCGATGCACCAACGTCACGTTAGCGGCGTTCACACTCAACAAATTGTCGCGACGATTTGCTTGGCGACAAATTGGTGCTTAGCGTTCACACACAAAACATGCTGACAGACTTCAGCTTTGAGAGAAACTTCGAAGTGTTTGCATATAATGGAGGACTGTGCACTGCTTTCTGTTTCACTTATTGGTGAAAATGAGGAAAACGTTAGGATGAAAAAAAAGCGATTTTGGGTGAAACTTTCTATAAAGCAAAGAAATAATTTATCTTTCTTAAAACAATTAAATGAAAAATTTCAACTGAAAGGCCACTATTTTAAGAGACACTAGACACATGAACGGTTGTCTGCAATTTGATTCTTGGCAATATATCAAAAAGTTACGCACCAGTATTGCTAAATCCGAAAAATCCACTAAATTCCTTTAACACTTTATTTTTGTATTATTCACTTTTTCTTTCTCCTACCTCTGGAAATTGACTATATTGTTACGTTTAGTCGAAATGAGTCTACGTAAGATTAATTAAATTGTCCACACAACTGGGTTCGATCACTGGATTATGACGAATGAAACTCTAAAGATCACTATTCACGATATGCACCAATTTATTTTGCAAACACTAATTTAATTATTATACATTACTACACTTTAAAAATCACTATTGCTTTACTATTGCACAAAACTCTTTGCTGCCTTTCAGGCTGAACTCATTAACGCTTTGAACGTCCCTTTCTAGGTAGAGCTACTTCTACAAACTCGGGCTTTCGACAGTTGTGAAACAATTTTCTTTTTTTGCTCTTGATTTTTCATTGTTGGGAGGCTAAAGCAATTGTTTATGTACGTGTCTGCAATTCTAAGATTCTTGGCAATATATCAAAAAGTTACGCACCAGTATTGCTAAATCCGAAAAATCCACTAAATTCCTTTTACACTTTATTTTTGTATTATTCACTTTTTCTTTCTCCTACCTCTGGAAATTGACTATATTGTTACGTTTAGTCGAAATGAGTCTACGTAAGATTAATTAAATTGTCCACACAACTGGGTTCGATCACTGGATTATGACGAATGAAACTCTAAAGTTCACTATTCACGATATGCACCAATTTATTTTGCAAGCACTGATTTAATTATTATACATTACTACACTTTAAAAATCACTATTACTTTACTATTGCACAAAACTCTTTGCTGCCTTTCAGGCTGAACTCATTAACACTTTGAACGCTATAAAATCCCAAACTGCACTGTAATAAGCAGTTTGGCCATGATGCAAAATTTGTTCCCAGTCTTGTTCAGTCCCTTTCAAGGTAGAGCTATTCTACAAACTCGGGCCTTTGACAGTTGTGAAACAATTTTCTTTTTTTGTTCTTGATTTTTCATTGTTGGGAGGCTAAATAAATTGTTTATGTACGTAATCGATTGTTTGTAGCGATTGTATATGAAATTATTGCGTTAAAAAACGTTTTAATGGATTTACGTGTATTCTTATTGTTGCGATACAGGTAAAATGCTTCAGCATTGTGTTGTGTAGGTGGAAAAACTAAGCGACGCACCAACGTCACATTAGCGGCGTTTACACTCAACAATTTGCTTGGCGACAAATTGGTGCTTAGCGTTCACACACAAAACATGTTGACAGACTTCAGCTTTGAGAGAAACTTCGAAGTGTTTGCATATAATGGAGGACTGTGCACTGCTTTCTGTTTCACTTATTGGTGAAAATGAGGAAAACGTTAGGATGAAAAAAAAGCGATTTTGGGTGAAACTTTCTATAAAGCAAAGAAATAATTTATCTTTCTTAAAACAATTAAATGAAAAATTTCAACTGAAAGGCCACTATTTTAAGAGACACTAGACACATGAACGGTTGTCTGCAATTTGATTCTTGGCAATATATCAAAAAGTTACGCACCAGTATTGCTAAATCCGAAAAATCCACTAAATTCCTTTAACACTTTATTTTTGTATTATTCACTTTTTCTTTCTCCTACCTCTGGAAATTGACTATATTGTTACGTTTAGTCGAAATGAGTCTACGTAAGATTAATTAAATTGTCCACACAACTGGGTTCGATCACTGGATTATGACGAATGAAACTCTAAAGATCACTATTCACGATATGCACCAATTTATTTTGCAAACACTAATTTAATTATTATACATTACTACACTTTAAAAATCACTATTGCTTTACTATTGCACAAAACTCTTTGCTGCCTTTCAGCCTGAACTCATTAACGCTTTGAACGTCCCTTTCTAGGTAGAGCTACTTCTACAAACTCGGGCTTTCGACAGTTGTGAAACAATTTTCTTTTTTTGCTCTTGATTTTTCATTGTTGGGAGGCTAAAGCAATTGTTTATGTACGTAATCGATTGTTTGTAGCGATTGTATGTGAAATGACTGCGTTAAATAACGTTTTAATGGATTTACGTGTATTCTTATTGTTGCGATATAGGTAAAATGCTTCAGCATTGTGTTGTGTAAGTGGAAAAACGAAGCGACGCACCAACGTCACATTAGCGGCGTTCACACTCAACAAATTGTCGCGACGATTTGCTTGGCGCCAAATTGGTGCTTAGCGTTCACACACAAAACATGTTGACAGACTTCAGCTTTGAGAGAAACTTCGAAGTGTTTGCATATAATGGAGGACTGTGCACTGCTTTCTGTTTCACTTATTGGTGAAAATGAGGAAAACGTTAGGATGAAAAAAAAGCGATTTTGGGTGAAACTTTCTATAAAGCAAAGAAATAATTTATCTTTCTTAAAACAATTAAATGAAAAATTTCAACTGAAAGGCCACTATTTTAAGAGACACTAGACACATGGTATGATCGGTTGTCTGCAATTCTAAGATTCTTGGCAATATATCAAAAAGTTACGCACCAGTATTGCTAAATCCGAAAAATCCACTAAATTCCTTTTACACTTTATTTTTGTATTATTCACTTTTTCTTTCTCCTACCAATGGAAATTGACTATATTGTTACGTTTAGTCGAAATGAGTCTACGTAAGATTAATTAAATTGTCCACACAACTGGGTTCGATCACTGGATTATGACGAATGAAACTCTAAAGTTCACTATTCACGATATGCACCAATTTATTTTGCAAGCACTGATTTAATTATTATACATTACTACACTTTAAAAATCACTATTACTTTACTATTGCACAAAACTCTTTGCTGCCTTTCAGGCTGAACTCATTAACACTTTGAACGCTATAAAATCCCAAACTGCACTGTAATAAGCAGTTTGGCCATGATGCAAAATTTGTTCCCAGTCTTGTTCAGTCCCTTTCAAGGTAGAGCTATTCTACAAACTCGGGCCTTTGACAGTTGTGAAACAATTTTCTTTTTTTGTTCTTGATTTTTCATTGTTGGGAGGCTAAATAAATTGTTTATGTACGTAATCGATTGTTTGTAGCGATTGTATATGAAATTATTGCGTTAAAAAACGTTTTAATGGATTTACGTGTATTCTTATTGTTGCGATACAGGTAAAATGCTTCAGCATTGTGTTGTGTAGGTGGAAAAACTAAGCGACGCACCAACGTCACATTAGCGGCGTTTACACTCAACAATTTGCTTGGCGACAAATTTGTGCTTAGCGTTCACACAAAAAAGATGTTGACAGACTGCAGCTTTGAGAGAAACTTCGAAGTGTTTGCATATAATGGAGGACTGTGCACTCCTTTCTGTTTCACTTATTGGTGAAAATGAGGAAAACGTTAGGATGGAAAAAAAGCGATTTTGGGTGAAACTTTCTATAAAGCAAAGAAATAATTAATCTTCCCTAAAACAATTAAATGAAAAATTTCAACTGAAAGGACACTATTTTAGGAGACACTATTACCTGGCATGAACGTTTGTCTGCAATTCTAAGATTCTTGGCAATAGTAAAAAGTTACGCACCAGTATTGCTAAATCCGCAAAATCCACTAAATTCCTTTAACACTTTATTGTTGTATTATTCACTTTTTATCTCTCCTACCTCTGGAAATTGACTATATTGTCGTTTAGTCGAAATGAGCCTACGTAAGATTCATTAAATTGTCCACACAACTGGGTTCGATCACTGGATTATGACGAATGAAACTCTAAAGTTCACTATTCACGATATATACGAATTTATTTTGCAAACACTGATTTAATTCTTATACATTATTACACTTTAAAAATCACAATTACTTTACTATTGCACAAAACTCTTTGCTGCCTTTCAGGCTGAACTCATTAACACTTTGAACGCTATAAGATCCCTAACTGTACTGTATTAAGCAGTTTGGCCATGATGCAAAATTTGTTCCCTGTCCTTGTTCAGTCCCTTTCTAGGTAGAGCTACTTCTACAAACTCGGGCTTTCGACAGTTGTGAAACAATTTTCTTTTTTTGCTCTTGATTTTTCATTGTTGGGAGGCTAAAGCAATTGTTTATGTACGTAATCGATTGTTTGTAGCGATTGTATGTGAAATGACTGCGTTAAATAACGTTTTAATGGATTTACGTGTATTCTTATTGTTGCGATATAGGTAAAATGCTTCAGCATTGTGTTGTGTAAGTGGAAAAACGAAGCGACGCACCAACGTCACATTAGCGGCGTTCACACTCAACAAATTGTCGCGACGATTTGCTTGGCGCCAAATTGGTGCTTAGCGTTCACACACAAAACATGTTGACAGACTTCAGATTTGAGAGAAACTTCGAAGTGTTTGCATATAATGGAGGACTGTGCACTGCTTTCTGTTTCACTTATTGGTGAAAATGAGGAAAACGTTAGGATGAAAAAAAAAGCGATTTTGGTTGAAACTTTCTATAAAGCAAAGAAATAATTTATCTTTCTTAAAACAATTAAATGAAAAATTTCAACTGAAAGGCCACTATTTTAAGAGACACTAGACACATGGTATGAACGGTTGTCTGCAATTCTAAGATTCTTGGCAATATATCAAAAAGTTACGCACCAGTATTGCTAAATCCGAAAAATCCACTAAATTCCTTTTACACTTTATTTTTGTATTATTCACTTTTTCTTTCTCCTACCAATGGAAATTGACTATATTGTTACGTTTAGTCGAAATGAGTCTACGTAAGATTAATTAAATTGTCCACACAACTGGGTTCGATCACTGGATTATGACGAATGAAACTCTAAAGTTCACTATTCACGATATGCACCAATTTATTTTGCAAGCACTGATTTAATTATTATACATTACTACACTTTAAAAATCACTATTACTTTACTATTGCACAAAACTCTTTGCTGCCTTTCAGGCTGAACTCATTAACACTTTGAACGCTATAAAATCCCAAACTGCACTGTAATAAGCAGTTTGGCCATGATGCAAAATTTGTTCCCAGTCTTGTTCAGTCCCTTTCAAGGTAGAGCTATTCTACAAACTCGGGCCTTTGACAGTTGTGAAACAATTTTCTTTTTTTGTTCTTGATTTTTCATTGTTGGGAGGCTAAATAAATTGTTTATGTACGTAATCGATTGTTTGTAGCGATTGTATATGAAATTATTGCGTTAAAAAACGTTTTAATGGATTTACGTGTATTCTTATTGTTGCGATACAGGTAAAATGCTTCAGCATTGTGTTGTGTAGGTGGAAAAACTAAGCGACGCACCAACGTCACACTAGCGGCGTTTACACTCAACAATTTGCTTGGCGACAAATTTGTGCTTAGCGTTCACACAAAAAAGATGTTGACAGACTTCAGCTTTGAGAGAAACTTCGAAGTGTTTGCATATAATGGAGGACTGTGCACTGCTTTCTGTTTCACTTATTGGTGAAAATGAGGAAAACGTTAGGATGAAAAAAAAGCGATTTTGGGTGAAACTTTCTATAAAGCAAAGAAATAATTTATCTTTCTTAAAACAATTAAATGAAAAATTTCAACTGAAAGGCCACTATTTTAAGAGACACTAGACACATGAACGGTTGTCTGCAATTTGATTCTTGGCAATATATCAAAAAGTTACGCACCAGTATTGCTAAATCCGAAAAATCCACTAAATTCCTTTAACACTTTATTTTTGTATTATTCACTTATTATTTCTCCAAACTCTGGAAATTGACTATATTGTTACGTTTAGTCGAAATAAGTCTACGTACGATTAATTAAATTGTCCACACAACTGGGTTCGATCACTGGATTATGACGAATGAAACTCTAAAGTTCACTATTCACGATATGTACGAATTTATTTTGCAAACACTGATTTAAATCTTATACATTATTACACTTTAAAAATCACTATTACTTACTTTTGCAAAACTCTTTGTTGCCTTTCAGGCTGAACTCATTAACACTTTGAACGCTATAAAATCCCAAACTGCACTGTAATAAGCAGTTTGGCCATGATGCAAAATTTGTTCCCAGTCCTTGTTCAGTCCCTTTCTAGGTAGAGCTACTTCTACAAACTTGGGCTCTCGACAGTTGTGAAACAATTTTCTTTTTTGCTCGTGATTTTTCATTGTTGGGAGACTAAAGCAATTGTTTATGTACGTAATCGATTGCTTGTAGCGATTGTATGTGAAATGATTGCGTTAAATAACGTTTTAATGGATTTACGTGTATTCTTATTGTTGTGATGTAGGTAAAATGCTTCAGCATTGTGTTGTGTAGGTGGAAAAACGAAGCGACTCACCAACGTCACATTAGCGGCGTTCACTCTCAACAAATTGTCGCGAAGATTTGCTTGGCGACAAACTTGTGCTTAGCGTTCACACACAAAAGATGTTGACAGACTTCAGCTTTGAGAGAAACTTCGAAGTGTTTGCATATAATGGAGGACTGTGCACTGCTTACCGTGTCACTTATTGGTGAAAATGAGGAAAAAGTTAGGATGAAAAAAAAGAAATTTTTGGTGAAACTTTCTATAAAGCAAAGGAATAATTTATCTTTCCTAAAACAATTAAATGAAAAATTTCAACTGAAAGGCCACTATTTTAGGAGACACTATTACCTGGCATGAACGTTTGTCTGCAATTCTAAGATTCTTGGCAATAGGAAAAAGTTACGCAGATTTAGCACCAGTATTGCTAAATCCGCAAAATCCACTAAATTCCTTTAACACTTTATTTTTGTATTATTCACTTATTATTTCTCCTACCTCTGGAAATTGACTATATTGTTACGTTTAGTCGAAATGAGTCTACGTACGATTAATTAAATTGTCCACACAGCTGGGTTCGATCACTGGATTATGACGAATGAAACTCTAAAGTTCACTATTCACGATATGCACGAATTTATTTTGCAAACACTGATCTAATTCTTATACATTATTACACTTTAAAAATCACAATTACTTTACTATTGCACAAAACTGTTTGCTGCCTTTCAGGCTGAACAAATTAACACTTTGAACGCTATAAAATCTCAAACTGCACTGTAATAAGCAGTTTGGCCATGATGCAAAATTTGTTCCCAGTCCTTGTTCAGTCCCTTTCTAGGTAGAGCTACTTCTACAAACTCGGGCTTTCGACAGTTGTGAAACAATTTTCTTTTTTGCTCGTGATTTTTCATTGTTGGGAGACTAAAGCAATTGTTTATGTACGTAATCGATTGCTTGTAGCGATTGTATGTGAAATGATTGCGTTAAATAACGTTTTAATGGATTTACGTGTATTCTTATTGTTGTGATATAGGTAAAATGCTTCAGCATTGTGTTGTGTAGGTGGAAAAACGAAGCGACGCACCAACGTCACATTAGCGGCGTTCACTCTCAACAAATTGTCACGAAGATTTGCTTGGCGACAAACTTGTGCTTAGCGTTCACACACAAAACATGTTGACAGACTTCAGCTTTGAGAGAAACTTCGAAGTGTTTGCATATAATGGAGGACTGTGCACTGCTTTCTGTTTCACTTATTGGTGAAAATGAGGAAAAAGTTAGGATGAAAAAAAAGCGATTTTGGGTAAAACTTTCTATAAAGCAAAGAAATAATTTATCTTTCCTAAAACAATTAAATGAAAAATTTCAACTGAAAGGACACTATTTTAGGAGACACTATTACCTGGCATGAACGTTTGTCTGCAATTCTAAGATTCTTGGCAATAGGAAAAAGTTACGCAGATTTAGCACCAGTATTGCTAAATCCGAAAAATCCACTAAATTCCTTTAACACCTTATTGTTGTATTATTCACTTATTATTTCTCCTGCTTCTGGAAATTGACTATATTGTTACGTTTAGTCGAAATGAATCTACGTAAGATTAATTAAATTGTCCACACAACTGGGTTCGATCACTGGATTATGACGAATGAAACTCTAAAGTTCACTATTCACGATATGCACGAATTTATTTTGCAAGCACTGATTTAATTCTTATACATTATTACGCTTTAAAAATCACTATTACTTTATTATTGCACAAAACTGTTTGCTGCCTTTCAGGCTGAACTAATTAACACTTTCAACGCTATAAAATCCCAAACTGCACTGTAATAAGCAGTTTGGCCATGATGCAACATTTTTTCCCAGTCCTTGTTCAGTCCCTTTCTAGGTAGAGTTACTTCTAGAAACTTGGGCTTTCGACAGTTGTGAAACAATTTTTTTTTTTTTTTTGTTTTTGATTTTTCATTGTTGGCAGGCTAAATCGATTATTTGTAGCGATTGTATGTGAAATGATTGCGTTAAATAACGTTTTAATGGATTTACGTGTATTCTTATTGTTGTGATATAGGTAAAATGCTTCAGCAATGTGTTTAGCGTTCACACACAAAAGATGTTGACAGACCAGAGCTTTGAGAGAAACTTCGAACTGTTTGCATATAATGGAGGTCTGTGCACTGCTTTCTGTTTCACTTATTGGTGAAAATGAGGAAAAAGTTAGGATGAAAAAAAAGCGATTTTGGGTGAAACTTTCTATAAAGCAAAGAAATAATTTATCTTTCCTAAAACAATTAAATGAAAAATTTCAAATGAAAGGCCACTATTTTAGGAGACACTATTACCTGGCATGAATGTTTGTCTGCAATTCTATGATTCTTGGCAATAGGAAAAAGTTACGCAGATTTAGCACCAGTATTGCTAAATCCGAAAAATCCACTAAATTCCTTTAACACCTTATTTTTGTATTATTCACTTATTATTTCTCCTGCTTCTGGAAATTGACTATATTGTTACGTTTAGTCGAAATGAATCTACGTAAGATTAATTAAATTGTACACACAACTGGGTTCGATCACTGGATTATGACTAAAGTTCACTATTCACGATATATACGAATTTATTTTGCAAACACTGATTTAATTCTTATACATTATTACACTTTAAAAATCACTATTACTTTACTATTGCACAAAACTCTTTGCTGCATTTCAGGCTGAACTCATTAACACTTTGAACGCTATAAGATCCCTAACTGTACTGTATTAAGCAGTTTGGCCATGATGCAAAATTTGTTCCCTGTCCTTGTTCAGTCCCTTTCTAGGTAGAGCTACTTCTACAAACTCGGGCTTTCGACAGTTGTGAAGCAACGCACCAACGTCACATTAGCGGCGTTCACACTCAACAAATTGTCGCGACGATTTGCTTGGCGACAAATTGGTGCTTAGCGTTCACACACAAAACATGTTGACAGACTTCAGCTTTGAGAGAAACTTCGAAGTATTTGCATATAATGGAGGACTGTGCATTGCTTTCTGTTTCACTTATTGGTGAAAATGAGGAAAATGTTAGGATGAAAAAAAAGCGATTTTGGGTGAAACTTTCTATAAAGCAAAGAAATAATTTATCTTTCTTAAAACAATTAAATGAAAAATTTCAACTGAAAGGCCACTATTTTAAGAGACACTAGACACATGAACGGTTGTCTGCAATTTGATTCTTTTCAATATATCAAAAAGCTACGCACCAGTATTGCTAAATCCGAAAAATCCACTAAATTCCTTTAACACTTTATTTTTGTATTATTCACTTTTTCTTTCTCCTACCTCTGGAAATTGACTATATTGTTACGTTTAGTCGAAATGAGTCTACGTAAGATTAATTAAATTGTCCACACAACTGGGTTCGATCACTGGATTATGACGAATGAAACTCTAAAGATCACTATTCACGATATGCACCAATTTATTTTGCAAACACTAATTTAATTATTATACATTATTACACTTTAAAAATCACTATTGCTTTGCTATTGCACAAAAGTCTTTGCTGCCTTTCAGGCTGAACTCATTAACGCTTTGAACGCTATAAAATCCCAAACTGCACTGTAATAAGCAGTTTGGCCATGATGCAAAATTTGTTCCCAGTCTTGTTCAGTCCCTTTCTAGGTAGAGCTACTTCTACAAACTCGGGCTTTCGACAGTTGTGAAACAATTTTCTTTTTTTGCTCTTGATTTTTCATTGTTGGGAGGCTAAAGCAATTGCTTATGTACGTAATCGATTGTTTGTAGCGATTGTATGTGAAATGATTGCGTTAAATAACGTTTTAATGGATTTACGTGTATTCTTATTGTTGCGATATAGGTAAAATGCTTCAGCATTGTGTTGTGTAGGTGGAAAAACGAAGCGACGCACCAACGTCACATTAGCGGCGTTCACACTCAACAATTTCCCTGGCGACAAATTTGTGCTTAGCGTTCACACAAAAAAGATGTTGACAGACTTCAGAAAACTTCGAAGTGTTTGCATATAATGGAGGACTGTGCACTGCTTACCGTGTCACTTATTGGTGAAAATGAGGAAAAAGTTAGGATGAAAAAAAAGAAATTTTTGGTGAAACTTTCTATAAAGCAAAGGAATAATTTATCTTTCCTAAAACAATTAAATGAAAAATTTCAACTGAAAGGCCACTATTTTAGGAGACACTATTACCTGGCATGAACGTTTGTCTGCAATTCTAAGATTCTTGGCAATAGGAAAAAGTTACGCAGATTTAGCACCAGTATTGCTAAATCCGAAAAATCCACTAAATTCCTTTAACACCTTATTTTTGTATTATTCACTTATTATTTCTCCTGCTTCTGGAAATTGACTATATTGTTACGTTTAGTCGAAATGAATCTACGTAAGATTAATTAAATTGTCCACACAACTGGGTTCGATCATTGGATTATGACGAATGAAACTCTAAGGTTCACTATTCACGATATGCACGAATTTATTTTGCAAGCACTGATTTAATTCTTATACATTATAACGCTTTAAAAATCACTATTACTTTATTATTGCACAAAACTGTTTGCTGCCTTTCAGGCTGAACTAATTAACACTTTGAACGCTATAAAATCCCAAACTGCACTGTAATAAGCAGTTTGGCCATGATGCAAAATTTGTTCCCAGTCCTTGTTCAGTCCCTTTCTAGGTAGAGTTACTTCTAGAAACTTGGGCTTTCGACAGTTGTGAAACAATTTTTTTTTTTTTTTTTGTTTTTGATTTTTCATTGTTGGCAGGCTAAATCGATTATTTGTAGCGATTGTATGTGAAATGATTGCGTTAAATAACGTTTTAATGGATTTACGTGTATTCTTATTGTTGTGATATAGGTAAAATGCTTCAGCAATGTGTTTAGCGTTCACACACAAAAGATGTTGACAGACCAGAGCTTTGAGAGAAACTTCGAACTGTTTGCATATAATGGAGGTCTGTGCACTGCTTTCTGTTTCACTTATTGGTGAAAATGAGGAAAAAGTTAGGATGAAAAAAAAGCGATTTTGGGTGAAACTTTCTATAAAGCAAAGAAATAATTTATCTTTCCTAAAACAATTAAATGAAAAATTTCAAATGAAAGGCCACTATTTTAGGAGACACTATTACCTGGCATGAACGTTTGTCTGCAATTCTATGATTCTTGGCAATAGGAAAAAGTTACGCAGATTTAGCACCAGTATTGCTAAATCCTGAACTCATTAACACTTTGAACGCTATAAAATCCTAAACTGCACTGTAATAAGCAGTTTGGCCATGATGCAAAATTTGTTCCCAGTCTTGTTCAGTCCCTTTCTAGGTAGAGCTACTTCTACAAACTCGGGCTTTCGACAGTTGTGAAACAATTGTCGTCTGCAATTCTAAGATTCTTGGCAATATATCAAAAAGTTACGCACCAGTATTGCTAAATCCGAAAAATCCACTAAATTCCTTTAACACTTTATTGTTGTATTATTCACTTTTTATTTCTCCTACCTCTGGAAATTGACTATATTGTTACGTTTAGTCGAAATGAGCCTACGTAAGATTCATTAAATTGTCCACACAACTGGGTTCGATCACTGGATTATGACGAATGAAACTCTAAAGTTCACTATTCACGATATATACGAATTTATTTTGCAAACACTGATTTAATTCTTATACATTATTACGCTTTAAAAATCACTATTACTTTATTATTGCACAAAACTGTTTGCTGCCTTTCAGGCTGAACTAATTAACACTTTGAACGCTATAAAATCCCAAACTGCACTGTAATAAGCAGCTTGGCCATGATGCAAAATTTGTTCCCAGTCCTTGTTCAGTCCCTTTCTAGGTAGAGTTACTTCTAGAAACTTGGGCTTTCGACAGTTGTGAAACAATTTTTTTTTTTTTGTTTTTGATTTTTCATTGTTGGCAGGCTAAATCGATTATTTGTAGCGATTGTATGTGAAATGATTGCGTTAAATAACGTTTTAATGGATTTACGTGTATTCTTATTGTTGTGATGTAGGTAAAATGCTTCAGCATTGTGTTGTGTAGGTGGAAAAACGAAGCGACGCACCAACGTCACATTAGCGGCGTTCACTCTCAACAAATTGTCGCGAAGATTTGCTTGGCGACAAACTTGTGCTTAGCGTTCACACACAAAAGATGTTGACAGACTTCAGCTTTGAGAGAAACTTCGAAGTGTTTGCATATAATGGAGGACTGTGCACTGCTTTCTGTTTCACTTATTGGTGAAAATGAGGAAAAAGTTAGGATGAAAAAAAAGCGATTTTGGGTAAAACTTTCTATAAAGCAAAGAAATAATTTATCTTTCCTAAAACAATTAAATGAAAAATTTCAACTGGAAGGCCACTATTTTAGGAGACACTATTACCTGGCATGAACGTTTGTCTGCAATTCTAAGATGCATGGCAATAGGAAAAAGTTACGCAGATTTAGCACCAGTATTGCTAAATCCGCAAAATCCACTAAATTCCTTTACCACTTTATTTTTGTATTATTCACTTATTATTTCTCCTACCTCTGGAAATTGAC
Organism: Eristalis tenax; assembly: GCA_905231855.2. Taxonomy (NCBI): domain Eukaryota; kingdom Metazoa; phylum Arthropoda; class Insecta; order Diptera; family Syrphidae; genus Eristalis; species Eristalis tenax. The sequence goes on along the minus strand of HG993124.1, from coordinate 81,931,545 downwards.
TATATTGTTACGTTTAGTCGAAATGAGTCTACGTACGATTAATTAAATTGTCCACACAGCTGGGTTCGATCACTGGATTATGACGAATGAAACTCTAAAGTTCACTATTCACGATATGCACGAATTTATTTTGCAAACACTGATCTAATTCTTATACATTATTACACTTTAAAAAATCACTATTACTTTATTATTGCACAAAACTGTTTGCTGCCTTTCAGGCTGAACAAATTAACACTTTGAACGCTATAAAATCCCAAACAGCACTGTAATAAGCAGTTTGGCCATGATGCAAAATTTGTTCCCAGTCCTTGTTCAGTCCCTTTCTAGGTAGAGCTACTTCTACAAACTCGGGCTTTCGACAGTTGTGAAACAATTTTCTTTTTTGCTCGTGATTTTTCATTGTTGGGAGACTAAAGCAATTGTTTATGTACGTAATCGATTGCTTGTAGCGATTGTATGTGAAATGATTGCGTTAAATAACGTTTTAATGGATTTACGTGTATTCTTATTGTTGTGATATAGGTAAAATGCTTCAGCATTGTGTTGTGTATGTGGAAAAACGAAGCGACGCACCAACGTCACATTAGCGGCGTTCACTCTCAACAAATTGTCACGAAGATTTGCTTGGCGACAAACTTGTGCTTAGCGTTCACACACAAAAGATGTTGACAGACTTCAGCTTTGAGAGAAACTTCGAAGTGTTTGCATATAATGGAGGACTGTGCACTGCTTTCTGTTTCACTTATTGGTGAAAATGAGGAAAAAGTTAGGATGAAAAAAAAGCGATTTTGGGTAAAACTTTCTATAAAGCAAAGAAATAATTTATCTTTCCTAAAACAAATAAATGAAAAATTTCAACTGAAAGGCCACTATTTTAGGAGACACTATTACCTGGCATGAACGTTTGTCTGCAATTCTAAGATTCTTGGCAATAGGAAAAAGTTACGCAGATTTAGCACCAGTATTGCTAAATCCGAAAAATCCACTAAATTCCTTTAACACTTTATTGTTGTATTATTCACTTTTTATTTCTCCTACCTCTGGAAATTGACTATATTGTCGTTTAGTCGAAATGAGCCTACGTAAGATTCATTAAATTGTCCACACAACTGGGTTCGATCACTGGATTATGACGAATGAAACTCTAAAGTTCACTATTCACGATATATACGAATTTATTTTGCAAACACTGATTTAATTCTTATACATTATTACACTTTAAAAATCACAATTACTTTACTATTGCACAAAACTCTTTGCTGCCTTTCAGGCTTAACTCATTAACACTTTGAACGCTATAAGATCCCTAACTGTACTGTATTAAGCAGTTTGGCCATGATGCAAAATTTGTTCCCTGTCCTTGTTCAGTCCCTTTCTAGGTAGAGCTACTTCTACAAACTTGGGCTCTCGACAGTTGTGAAACAATTTTCTTTTTTGCTCGTGATTTTTCATTGTTGGGAGACTAAAGCAATTGTTTATGTACGTAATCGATTGCTTGTAGCGATTGTATGTAAAATGATTGCGTTAAATAACGTTTTAATGGATTTACGTGTATTCTTATTGTTGTGATATAGGTAAAATGCTTCAGCATTGTGTTTTGTAGGTGGAAAAACGAAGCGACGCACCAACGTCACATTAGCGGCGTTCACTCTCAACAAATTGTCGCGAAGATTTGCTTGGCGACAAACTTGTGCTTAGCGTTCACACACAAAAGATGTTGACAGACTTCAGCTTTGAGAGAAACTTCGAAGTGTTTGCATATAATGGAGGACTGTGCACTGCTTTCTGTTTCACTTATTGGTGAAAATGAGGAAAAAGTTAGGATGAAAAAAAAGCGATTTTGGGTAAAACTTTCTATAAAGCAAAGAAATAATTTATCTTTCCTAAAACAATTAAATGAAAAATTTCAACAGGAAGGCCACTATTTTAGGAGACACTATTACCTGGCATGAACGTTTGTCTGCAATTCTAAGATTCTTGGCAATAGGAAAAAGTTACGCAGATTTAGCACCAGTATTGCTAAATCCGCAAAATCCACTAAATTCCTTTAACACTTTATTTTTGTATTATTCACTTATTATTTCTCCTACCTCTGGAAATTGACTATATTGTTACGTTTAGTCGAAATGAGTCTACGTACGATTAATTAAATTGTCCACACAGCTGGGTTCGATCACTGGATTATGACGAATGAAACTCTAAAGTTCACTATTCACGATATGCACGAATTTATTTTGCAAACACTGATCTAATTCGTATACATTATTACACTTTAAAAAATCACTATTACTTTATTATTGCACAAAACTGTTTGCTGCCTTTCAGGCTGAACAAATTAACACTTTGAACGCTATAAAATCCCAAACTGCACTGTAATAAGCAGTTTGGCCATGATGCAAAATTTGTTCCCAGTCCTTGTTCAGTCCCTTTCTAGGTAGAGCTACTTCTACAAACTCGGGCTTTCGACAGTTGTGAAACAATTTTCTTTTTTGCTCGTGATTTTTCATTGTTGGGAGACTAAAGCAATTGTTTATGTACGTAATCGATTGCTTGTAGCGATTGTATGTGAAATGATTGCGTTAAATAACGTTTTAATGGATTTACGTGTATTCTTATTGTTGTGATATAGGTAAAATGCTTCAGCATTGTGTTGTGTAGGTGGAAAAACGAAGCGACGCACCAACGTCACATTAGCGGCGTTCACTCTCAACAAATTGTCACGAAGATTTGCTTGGCGACAAACTTGTGCTTAGCGTTCACACACAAAAGATGTTGACAGACTTCAGCTTTGAGAGAAACTTCGAAGTGTTTGCATATAATGGAGGACTGTGCACTGCTTTCTGTTTCACTTATTGGTGAAAATGAGGAAAAAGTTAGGATGAAAAAAAAGCGATTTTGGGTAAAACTTTCTATAAAGCAAAGAAATAATTTATCTTTCCTAAAACAATTAAATGAAAAATTTCAACTGAAAGGCCACTATTTTAGGAGACACTATTACCTGGCATGAACGTTTGTCTGCAATTCTAAGATTCTTGGCAATAGGAAAAAGTTACGCAGATTTAGCACCAGTATTGCTAAATCCGAAAAATCCACTAAATTCCTTTAACACCTTATTTTTGTATTATTCACTTATTATTTCTCCTGCTTCTGGAAATTAACTATATTGTTACGTTTAGTCGAAATGAATCTACGTAAGATTAATTAAATTGTCCACACAACTGGGTTCGATCATTGGATTATGACGAATGAAACTCTAAAGTTCACTATTCACGATATGCACGAATTTATTTTGCAAGCACTGATTTAATTCTTATACATTATTACGCTTTAAAAATCACTATTACTTTATTATTGCACAAAACTGTTTGCTGCCTTTCGGACTGAACTAATTAACACTTTGAACGCTATAAAATACCAAACTGCACTGTAATAAGCAGTTTGGCCATGATGCAAAATTTGTTCCCAGTCCTTGTTCAGTCCCTTTCTAGGTAGAGTTACTTCTAGAAACTTGGGCTTTCGACAGTTGTGAAACAATTTTTTTTTTTTTTTGTTTTTGATTTTTCATTGTTGGCAGGCTAAATCGATTATTTGTAGCGATTGTATGTGAAATGATTGCGTTAAATAACGTTTTAATGGATTTACGTGTATTCTTATTGTTGTGATATAGGTAAAATGCTTCAGCAATGTGTTTAGCGTTCACACACAAAAGATGTTGACAGACCAGAGCTTTGAGAGAAACTTCGAACTGTTTGCATATAATGGAGGTCTGTGCACTCCTTTCTGTTTCACTTATTGGTGAAAATGAGGAAAAAGTTAGGATGAAAAAAAAGCGATTTTGGGTGAAACTTTCTATAAAGCAAAGAAATAATTTATCTTTCCTAAAACAATTAAATGAAAAATTTCAACTGGAAGGCCACTATTTTAGGAGACACTATTACCTGGCATGAACGTTTGTCTGCAATTCTAAGATTCTTGACAATAGGAAAAAGTTACGCAGATTTAGCACCAGTATTGCTAAATCCGCAAAATCCACTAAATTCCTTTACCACTTTATTTTTGTATTATTCACTTATTATTTCTCCTACCTCTGGAAATTGACTATATTGTTACGTTTAGTCGAAATGATTCTACGTACGATTAATTAAATTGTCCACACAGCTGGGTTCGATCACTGGATTATGACGAATGAAACTCTAAAGTTCACTATTCACGATATGCACGAATTTATTTTGCAAACACTGATCTAATTCTTATACATTATTACACTTTAAAAAATCACTATTACTTTATTATTGCACAAAACTGTTTGCTGCCTTTCAGGCTGAACAAATTAACACTTTGAACGCTATAAAATCCCAAACTGCACTGTAATAAGCAGTTTGGCCATGATGCAAAATTTGTTCCCTGTCCTTGTTCAGTCCCTTTCTAGGTAGAGCTACTTCTACAAACTTGGGCTCTCGACAGTTGTGAAACAATTTTTTTTTTTTTTTTTGTTTTTCACACACAAAAGATGTTGACAGACCAGAGCTTTGAGAGAAACTTCGAACTGTTTGCATATAATGGAGGTCTGTGCACTGCTTTCTGTTTCACTTATTGGTGAAAATGAGGAAAAAGTTAGGATGAAAAAAAAGCGATTTTGGGTGAAACTTTCTATAAAGCAAAGAAATAATTTATCTTTCCTAAAACAATTAAATGAAAAATTTCAAATGAAAGGCCACTATTTTAGGAGACACTATTACCTGGCATGAACGTTTGTCTGCAATTCTAAGATTCTTGGCAATAGGAAAAAGTTACGCAGATTTAGCACCAGTATTGCTAAATCCGAAAAATCCACTAAATTCCTTTAACACCTTATTTTTGTATTATTCACTTATTATTTCTCCTGCTTCTGGAAATTGACTATATTGTTACGTTTAGTCGAAATGAGTCTACGTACGATTAATTAAATTGTCCACACAGCTGGGTTCGATCATTGGATTATGACGAATGAAACTCTAAAGTTCACTATTCACGATATGCACGAATTTATTTTGCAAACACTGATTTAATTCTTATACATTATTACGCTTTAAAAATCACTATTACTTTATTATTGCACAAAACTGTTTGCTGCCTTTCAGGCTGAACAAATTAACACTTTGAACGCTATAAAATCCCAAACTGCACTGTAATAAGCAGTTTGGCCATGATGCAAAATTTGTTCCCAGTCCTTGTTCAGTCCCTTTCTAGGTGGAGTTACTTCTAGAAACTTGGGCTTTCGACAGTTGTGAAACAATTTTTTTTTTTTTTTTGTTTTTGATTTTTCATTGTTGGCAGGCTAAATCGATTATTTGTAGCGATTGTATGTGAAATGATTGCGTTAAATAACGTTTTAATGGATTTACGTGTATTCTTATTGTTGTGATATAGGTAAAATGCTTCAGCAATGTGTTTAGCGTTCACACACAAAAGATGTTGACAGACCAGAGCTTTGAGAGAAACTTCGAACTGTTTGCATATAATGGAGGTCTGTGCACTGCTTTCTGTTTCACTTATTGGTGAAAATGAGGAAAAAGTTAGGATGAAAAAAAAGCGATTTTGGGTGAAACTTTCTATAAAGCAAAGAAATAATTTATCTTTCCTAAAACAATTAAATGAAAAATTTCAAATGAAAGGCCACTATTTTAGGAGACACTATTACCTGGCATGAACGTTTGTCTGCAATTCTATGATTCTTGGCAATAGGAAAAAGTTACGCAGATTTAGCACCAGTATTGCTAAATCCTGAACTCATTAACACTTTGAACGCTATAAAATCCTAAACTGCACTGTAATAAGCAGTTTGGCCATGATGCAAAATTTGTTCCCAGTCTTGTTCAGTCCCTTTCTAGGTAGAGCTACTTCTACAAACTCGGGCTTTCGACAGTTGTGAAACAATTGTCGTCTGCAATTCTAAGATTCTTGGCAATATATCAAAAAGTTACGCACCAGTATTGCTAAATCCGCAAAATCCACTAAATTCCTTTAACACTTTATTGTTGTATTATTCACTTTTTATTTCTCCTACCTCTGGAAATTGACTATATTGTCGTTTAGTCGAAATGAGCCTACGTAAGATTCATTAAATTGTCCACACAACTGGGTTCGATCACTGGATTATGACGAATGAAACTCTAAAGTTCACTATTCACGATATGCACCAATTTATTTTGCAAACACTGATTTAATTCTTATACATTATTACACTTTAAAAATCACTATTACTTTACTATTGCACAAAACTCTTTGCTGCCTTTCAGGCTGAACTCATTAACACTTTGAACGCTATAAGATCCCTAACTGTACTGTATTAAGCAGTTTGGCCATGATGCAAAATTTGTTCCCTGTCCTTGTTCAGTCCCTTTCTAGGTAGAGCTACTTCTACAAACTCGGGCTTTCGACAGTTGTGAAACAATTTTCTTTTTTTGCTCTTGATTTTTCATTGTTGGGAGGCTAAAGCAATTGTTTATGTGCGTAATCGATTGTTTGTAGCGATTGTATGTGAAATTATTGCGTTAAATAACGTTTTAATGGATTTACGTGTATTCTTATTGTTGCGATATAGGTAAAATGCTTCAGCATTGTGTTGTGTAAGTGGAAAAACGAAGCAGCGCACCAACGTCACATTAGCGGCGTTCACACTCAACAATTTCCCTGGCGACAAATTTGTGCTTAGCGTTCACACAAAAAAGATGTTGACAGACTTCAGAAAACTTCGAAGTGTTTGCATATAATGGAGGACTGTGCACTGCTTACCGTGTCACTTATTGGTGAAAATGAGGAAAAAGTTAGGATGAAAAAAAAGCGATTTTGGGTAAAACTTTCTATAAAGCAAAGAAATAATTTATCTTTCCTAAAACAATTAAATGAGAAATTTCAACTGAAAGGCCACTATTTTAGGAGACACTATTACCTGGCATGAACGTTTGTCTGCAATTCTAAGATTCTTGGCAATAGTAAAAAGTTACGCACCAGTATTGCTAAATCCGCAAAATCCACTAAATTCCTTTAACACTTTATTGTTGTATTATTCACTTTTTATTTCTCCTACCTCTGGAAATTGACTATATTGTCGTTTAGTCGAAATGAGCCTACGTAAGATTCATTAAATTGTCCACACAACTGGGTTCGATCACTGGATTATGACGAATGAAACTCTAAAGTTCACTATTCACGATATGCACCAATTTATTTTGCAAACACTGATTTAATTCTTATACATTATTACACTTTAAAAATCACTATTACTTTACTATTGCACAAAACTCTTTGCTGCCTTTCAGGCTGAACTCATTAACACTTTGAACGCTATAAGATCCCTAACTGTACTGTATTAAGCAGTTTGGCCATGATGCAAAATTTGTTCCCTGTCCTTGTTCAGTCCCTTTCTAGGTAGAGCTACTTCTACAAACTTGGGCTCTCGACAGTTGTGAAACAATTTTCTTTTTTGCTCGTGATTTTTCATTGTTGGGAGACTAAAGCAATTGTTTATGTACGTAATCGATTGCTTTTAGCGATTGTATGTGAAATGATTGCGTTAAATAACGTTTTAATGGATTTACGTGTATTCTTATTGTTGTGATGTAGGTAAAATGCTTCAGCATTGTGTTGTGTAGGTGGAAAAACGAAGCGACGCACCAACGTCACATTATCGGCGTTCACTCTCAACAAATTGTCGCGAAGATTTGCTTGGCGACAAACTTGTGCTTAGCGTTCACACACAAAAGATGTTGACAGACTATAGCTTTGAGAGAAACTTCGAAGTGTTTGCATATAATGGAGGACTGTGCACTGCTTTCTGTTTCACTTATTGGTGAAAATGAGGGAAAAGTTAGGATGAAAAAAAAGCGATTTTGGGTAAAACCTTCTATAAAGCAAAGAAATAATTTATCTTTCCTAAAACAATTAAATGAGAAATTTCAACTGGAAGGCCACTATTTTAGGAGACACTATTACCTGGCATGAACGTTTGTCTGCAATTCTAAGATTCTTGGAAATAGGAAAAAGTTACTCAGATTTAGCACCAGTATTGCTAAATCCGCAAAATCCACTAAATTCCTTTAGCACTTTATTTTTGTATTATTCACTTATTATTTCTCCTACCTCTGGAAATTGACTATATTGTTACGTTTAGTCGAAATGAGTCTACGTACGATTAATTAAATTGTCCACACAGCTGGGTTCGATCACTGGATTATGACGAATGAAACTCTAAAGTTCACTATTCACGATATGCACGAATTTATTTTGCAAACACTGATCTAATTCTTATACATTATTACACTTTAAAAAATCACTATTACCTTATTATTGCACAAAACTGTTTGCTGCCTTTCAGGCTGAACAAATTAACACTTTGAACGCTATAAGATCCCTAACTGTACTGTATTAAGCAGTTTGGCCATGATGCAAAATTTGTTCCCAGTCCTTGTTCAGTCCCTTTCTAGGTAGAGCTACTTCTACAAACTCGGGCTTTCGACAGTTGTGAAACAATTTTCTTTTTTTGCTCTTGATTTTTCATTGTTGGGAGGCTAAAGCAATTGTTTATGTGCGTAATCGATTGTTTGTAGCGATTGTATGTGAAATGATTGCGTTAAATAACGTTTTAATGGATTTACGTGTATTCTTATTGTTGCGATATAGGTAAAATGCTTCAGCATTGTGTTGTGTAAGTGGAAAAACGAAGCAGCGCACCAACGTCACATTAGCGGCGTTCACACTCAACAATTTCCCTGGCGACAAATTTGTGCTTAGCGTTCACACAAAAAAGATGTTGACAGACTTCAGAAAACTTCGAAGTGTTTGCATATAATGGAGGACTGTGCACTGCTTACCGTGTCACTTATTGGTGAAAATGAGGAAAAAGTTAGGATGAAAAAAAAGCGATTTTGGGTAAAACTTTCTATAAAGCAAAGAAATAATTTATCTTTCCTAAAACAATTAAATGAGAAATTTCAACTGAAAGGCCACTATTTTAGGAGACACTATTACCTGGCATGAACGTTTGTCTGCAATTCTAAGATTCTTGGCAATAGTAAAAAGTTACGCACCAGTATTGCTAAATCCGCAAAATCCACTAAATTCCTTTAACACTTTATTGTTGTATTATTCACTTTTTATTTCTCCTACCTCTGGAAATTGACTATATTGTCGTTTAGTCGAAATGAGCCTACGTAAGATTCATTAAATTGTCCACACAACTGGGTTCGATCACTGGATTATGACGAATGAAACTCTAAAGTTCACTATTCACGATATGCACCAATTTATTTTGCAAACACTGATTTAATTCTTATACATTATTACACTTTAAAAATCACTATTACTTTACTATTGCACAAAACTCTTTGCTGCCTTTCAGGCTGAACTCATTAACACTTTGAACGCTATAAGATCCCTAACTGTACTGTATTAAGCAGTTTGGCCATGATGCAAAATTTGTTCCCTGTCCTTGTTCAGTCCCTTTCTAGGTAGAGCTACTTCTACAAACTTGGGCTCTCGACAGTTGTGAAACAATTTTCTTTTTTGCTCGTGATTTTTCATTGTTGGGAGACTAAAGCAATTGTTTATGTACGTAATCGATTGCTTGTAGCGATTGTATGTGAAATGATTGCGTTAAATAACGTTTTAATGGATTTACGTGTATTCTTATTGTTGTGATGTAGGTAAAATGCTTCAGCATTGTGTTGTGTAGGTGGAAAAACGAAGCGACGCACCAACGTCACATTATCGGCGTTCACTCTCAACAAATTGTCGCGAAGATTTGCTTGGCGACAAACTTGTGCTTAGCGTTCACACACAAAAGATGTTGACAGACTTCAGCTTTGAGAGAAACTTCGAAGTGTTTGCATATAATGGAGGACTGTGCACTGCTTTCTGTTTCACTTATTGGTGAAAATGAGGAAAAAGTTAGGATGAAAAAAAAGCGATTTTGGGTAAAACTTTCTATAAAGCAAAGAAATAATTTATCTTTCCTAAAACAATTAAATGAAAAATTTCAACTGGAAGGCCACTATTTTAGGAGACACTATTACCTGGCATGAACGTTTGTCTGCAATTCTAAGATTCTTGGCAATAGGAAAAAGTTACGCAGATTTAGCACCAGTATTGCTAAATCCGCAAAATCCACTAAATTCCTTTAGCACTTTATTTTTGTATTATTCACTTATTATTTCTCCTACCTCTGGAAATTGACTATATTGTTACGTTTAGTCGAAATGAGTCTACGTACGATTAATTAAATTGTCCACACAGCTGGGTTCGATCACTGGATTATGACGAATGAAACTCTAAAGTTCACTATTCACGATATGCACGAATTTATTTTGCAAACACTGATCTAATTCTTATACATTATTACACTTTCAGGCTGAACAAATTAACACTTTGAACGCTATAAAATCCCAAACTGCACTGTAATAAGCAGTTTGGCCATAATGCAAAATTTGTTCCCAGTCCTTGTTCAGTCCCTTTCTAGGTAGAGCTACTTCTACAAACTCGGGCTTTCGACAGTTGTGAAACAATTTTCTTTTTTGCTCGTGATTTTTCATTGTTGGGAGACTAAAGCAATTGTTTATGTACGTAATCGATTGCTTGTAGCGATTGTATGTGAAATGATTGCGTTAAATAACGTTTTAATGGATTTACGTGTATTCTTATTGTTGTGATATAGGTAAAATGCTTCAGCATTGTGTTGTGTAGGTGGAAAAACGAAGCGACGCACCAACGTCACATTAGCGGCGTTCACTCTCAACAAATTGTCACGAAGATTTGCTTGGCGACAAACTTGTGCTTAGCGTTCACACGCAAAAGATGTTGACAGACTTCAGCTCTGAGAGAAACTTCGAAGTGTTTGCATATAATGGAGGACTGTGCACTGCTTTCTGTTTCACTTATTGGTGAAAATGAGGAAAAAGTTAGGATGAAAAAAAAGCGATTTTGGGTAAAACTTTCTATAAAGCAAAGAAATAATTTATCTTTCCTAAAACAATTAAATGAAAAATTTCAACTGAAAGGCCACTATTTTAGGAGACACTATTACCTGGCATGAACGTTTGTCTGCAATTCTAAGATTCTTGGCAATAGGAAAAAGTTACGCAGATTTAGCACCAGTATTGCTAAATCCGAAAAATCCACTAAATTCCTTTAACACCTTATTTTTGTATTATTCACTTATTATTTCTCCTGCTTCTGGAAATTGACTATATTGTTACGTTTAGTCGAAATGAATCTACGTAAGATTAATTAAATTGTCCACACAACTGGGTTCGATCACTGGATTATGACGAATGAAACTCTAAAGTTCACTATTCACGATATGCACGAATTTATTTTGCAAGCACTGATTTAATTCTTATACATTATTACGCTTTAAAAATCACTATTACTTTATTATTGCACAAAACTGTTTGCTGCCTTTCAGGCTGAACTAATTAACACTTTGAACGCTATAAAATCCCAAACTGCACTGTAATAAGCAGTTTGGCCATGATGCAAAATTTGTTCCCAGTCCTTTTTCAGTCCCTTTCTAGGTAGAGTTACTTCTAGAAACTTGGGCTTTCGACAGTTGTGAAACAATTTTTTTTTTTTTTGTTTTTGATTTTTCATTGTTGGCAGGCTAAATCGATTATTTGTAGCGATGGTATGTGAAATGATTGCGTTAAATAACGTTTTAATGGATTTACGTGTATTCTTATTGTTGTGATATAGGTAAAATGCTTCAGCAATGTGTTTAGCGTTCACACACAAAAGATGTTGACAGACCAGAGCTTTGAGAGAAACTTCGAACTGTTTGCATATAATGGAGGTCTGTGCACTGCTTTCTGTTTCACTTATTGGTGAAAATGAGGAAAAAGTTAGGATGAAAAAAAAGCGATTTTGGGTGAAACTTTCTATAAAGCAAAGAAATAATTTATCTTTCCTAAAACAATTAAATGAAAAATTTCAAATGAAAGGCCACTATTTTAGGAGACACTATTACCTGGCATGAACGTTTGTCTGCAATTCTATGATTCTTGGCAATAGGAAAAAGTTACGCAGATTTAGCACCAGTATTGCTAAATCCTGAACTCATTAACACTTTGAACGCTATAAAATCCTAAACTGCACTGTAATAAGCAGTTTGGCCATGATGCAAAATTTGTTCCCAGTCTTGTTCATTCCCTTTCTAGGTAGAGCTACTTCTACAAACTCGGGCTTTCGACAGTTGTGAAACAATTGTTGTCTGCAATTCTAAGATTCTTGGCAATATATCAAAAAGTTACGCACCAGTATTGCTAAATCCGAAAAATCCACTAAATTCCTTTAACACTTTATTGTTGTATTATTCACTTTTTATTTCTCCTACCTCTGGAAATTGACTATATTGTTACGTTTAGTCGAAATGAGTCTACGTAAGATTTATTAAATTGTCCACACAACTGGGTTCGATCACTGGATTATGACGAATGAAACTCTAAAGATCACTATTCACGATATGCACCAATTTATTTTGCAAACACTAATTTAATTATTATACATTACTACACTTTAAAAATCACTATTGCTTTGCTATTGCACAAAACTCTTTGCTGCCTTTCAGGCTGAACTCATTAACGCTTTGAACGCTATAAAATCCCAAACTGCACTGTAATAAGCAGTTTGGCCATGATGCAAAATTTGTTCCCAGTCTTGTTCAGTCCCTTTCTAGGTAGAGCTACTTCTACAAACTCGGGCTTTCGACAGTTGTGAAACAATTTTCTTTTTTTGCTCTTGATTTTTCATTGTTGGGAGGCTAAAGCAATTGTTTATGTACGTAATCGATTGTTTGTAGCGATTGTATGTGAAATGATTGCGTTAAATAACGTTTTAATGGATTTACGTGTATTCTTATTGTTGCGATATAGGTAAAATGCTTCAGCATTGTGTTGTGTAGGTGGAAAAACGAAGCGACGCACCAACGTCACATTAGCGGCGTTCACACTCAACAATTTCCCTGGCGACAAATTTGTGCTTAGCGTTCACACAAAAAAGATGTTGACAGACTTCAGAAAACTTCGAAGTGTTTGCATATAATGGAGGACTGTGCACTGCTTACCGTGTCACTTATTGGTGAAAATGAGGAAAAAGTTAGGATGAAAAAAAAGAAATTTTTGGTGAAACTTTCTATAAAGCAAAGGAATAATTTATCTTTCCTAAAACAATTAAATGAAAAATTTCAACTGAAAGGCCACTATTTTAGGAGACACTATTACCTGGCATGAACGTTTGTCTGCAATTCTAAGATTCTTGGCAATAGTAAAAAGTTACGCACCAGTATTGCTAAATCCGCAAAATCCACTAAATTCCTTTAACACTTTATTGTTGTATTATTCACTTTTTATTTCTCCTACCTCTGGAAATTGACTATATTGTCGTTTAGTCGAAATGAGCCTACGTAAGATTCATTAAATTGTCCACACAACTGGGTTCGATCACTGGATTATGACGAATGAAACTCTAAAGTTCACTATTCACGATATATACGAATTTATTTTGCAAACACTGATTTAATTCTTATACATTATTACACTTTAAAAATCACAATTACATTACTATTGCACAAAACTCTTTGCTGCCTTTCAGGCTGAACTCATTAACACTTTGAACGCAATAAGATCCCTAACTGTACTGTATTAAGCAGTTTGGCCATGATGCAAAATTTGTTCCCTGTCCTTGTTCAGTCCCTTTCTAGGTAGAGGTACTTCTACAAACTCGGGCTTTCGACAGTTGTGAAACAATTTTCTTTTTTTTGCTCTTGATTTTTCATTGTTGGGAGGCTAAAGCAATTGTTTATGTACGTAATCCATTGTTTGTAGCGATTGTATGTGAAATGACTGCGTTAAATAACGTTTTAATGGATTTACGTGTATTCTTATTGTTGCGATATAGGTAAAATGCTTCAGCATTGTGTTCTGTAGGTGGAAAAACGAAGCGACGCACCAACGTCACATTAGCGGCGTTCACACTCAACAAATTGTCGCGACGATTTGCTTGGCGACAAATTGGTGCTTAGCGTTCACACACAAAAGATGTTGACAGACTGCAGCTTTGAGAGAAACTTCGAATTGTTTGCATATAATGAAGGACTATGCACTGTTTCTGTTGAACTTATTGGTCAAGATGCGGACAAATTAGGATAAAAAAAAAAGCGATTTTGGGTGAAACTTTCTATAAAGAAAAGAAACAATTTACCTTTCCTAAAACAATTAAATGAAAAATTTAATGAAATGCCCCTATTATATATATGAAAGGCCCCTATTTTAAGAGACACTATTACCTGGCATGAACGTTTGTCTGCAATTCTAAGATTCTGGGCAATATTGAAAAGTTACGCAGATTTAGCACCAGTATTGCTAAACCCGCAAAATCCACTATTTTCCTCCTATCTCTGGAAATTGACTATATTGTTACGTGTAGTCGAAATTAGTCTACGTAAGATTAATTAAATTGTCCACACAACTGGGTTCGATCACTGGCTTATGACGAATGAAACTCTAAAGTTGACTATTCACGATATGCACGAATTTCTTTCTGAAATTCTAAGATTCTTGGCAATAGGAAAAAGTTACGCAGATTTAGCACCAGTATTGCTAAATCCGAAAAATCCACTAAATTCCTTTAACACTTTATTTTTGTATCATTCACGTATTATTTCTCCTACTTCTAGAAATTGACTATATTGTTACGTTTAGTCGAAATGAGTCTACGTAAGATTAATAAAATTGTCCACACAACTGGGTTCGATCACTCGATTATGACGAATGAAACTCTAAAGCTCAATATTCGCGATATGCACGAATTTATTTTGCAAACACTGATTTAATTCTTATACATTATTACACTTTAAAAATCACAATTACTTTACTATTGCACAAAACTCATTGCTGCCTTTCAGGCTGAACTCATTAACACTGAACGCTATAAAATCCCAAACTGCACTGTAATAAGCAGTTTGGCCATGATGCAAAATTTGTCCCCAGTCCTTGTTCAGTCCCTTTCTAGGTAGAGCTACTTCTACAAACTCGGGCTTTCGACAGTTGTGAAACAATTTTCTTTTTTTGCTCGTGATTACTTTACTATTGCACTAAAACTCTTTGCTGCCTTTCAGGCTGAACTCATTAACACTTTGAACACTACAAAATCCCAAACTGCACCGTAATACGCAGTTTGGCCATGATGCAAAATTTGTCTCCAGTCCTTGTTCAGTCCCTTTCAAGGTAGAGCTACTTCTACAAACTCGGGCTTTCGACAGTTGTGCAACAATTTTCTTTTTTTGCTCTTGATTTTTCATTGTTGGGAGGCTAAAGCAATTGTTTATGTACGTAATCGATTGTTTGTAGCGATTGTATGTGAAATGATTGCGTTAAATAACGTTTTGAATGGATTTACGTGTATACTTATTGTTGTGATATAGGTAAAATGCTTCAGCATTGTGTTTTGTAGGTGGAAAAACGGTGGGACGCACCAACGTCACATTAGTGGCGTTCACACTCAACAAATTGTCGCCACGATTTGCTTGCTTTTGGGAGAAACATTCTATAAGGCAAAGAAATAATTTAGCTTCCCTAAAACAATTAAATGAAAAATTTCAACTGAAAGGCCACTATTTTAGGAGACACTATTACCTGGCATGAACGTTGGTCTGCCATTCTAAGATTCTTGGCGATATTAAAAAGTTACGCAGATTTAGCACCAGTATTGCAAAATCCACAAAATCCGCTAAATTCCTTTAACACTTTATTTTTGTATTATTCACTTATTACTTCTTCTACCTCTGGAAATTGATTATATTGTTACGTTTAGTCGAAATGAGTCTTACTTACTTACTTAAGGTGGCGCTACAGTCCGGGGTGGACCTGGGCCTCAACCAACAAGCGTCTCCAGCCAGCTCGATCTTTAGCTAGCTGTCTCCAGTTTCGCACGCATAGTTGGTTGAGGTCCCTTTCCACTTGCGTGCGCCACCTGAGTCGCGGTCTTCCTCTACTGCGCCGTCCCTCGGGGGTGGATTCGAAGACTTTTCGGGCCGGAGCATTGGTTTCCATCCGCTCTACATGACCTAGCCACCTCAATCGTTGGATCTTCACTCTTCTGGCTAAGTCAATGTCGCTAAACAGCCCGTATAGTTCGTCATTAAATCTCCTCCTCCACTCACCATCTATGCAGACGGGACCGAAAATCACGCGAAGAATTTTCCTCTCGAAGCAACCAAGAGCAGCGTTAGTTTAGTTGTTCGAGAGAGGGCTTTGTTTACCAATTGCTTTCTTAGCCCAAAGAAGCAGCGATTGGCAAGAGTTATTCTTCGTTTGATTTCAGCGCTGGTGTCGTTGTCTGAATTGATAGCGGTGCCTAGGTATACAAAGTTTTTGACTACCTCAAAGTTATATCTGTCTGCTGTGACGTTCTGACCGAGACGTCGGTGTTGGGTGTCCTTTCTCGTTGACAGCATATACTTGGTCTTACCCTCGTTTACCGCTAAACCCATCTTCGCGGCCTCCGTTGCAATACCCACAAAAGCGCCATTGACATCACGCTGCGTTCTTCCGATAATGTCAATATCGTCGGCATGTGCGAGTAGTTGGACGGACTTCTGAAAGATTGTTCCTCTGGTGTTGGCGTTCGAGTTTTGAACAATTCTTTCAAGAACGATGTTGAAAAAGTCGCATGACAGCGCGTCGCCTTGTCTGAATCCTTTTTTGACATCAAAGGTCTCGGTTAGGTCTTTACCGACCTTGATGGAGCAGCGTGCATTCTCCATCGTCATCCTACACAAACGGACGAGTTTGGTAGGGATGCCAAAACTAGACATTGCTCTGTATAGCTCGTCTCTATAAATGCTATCATACGCGGCCTTAAAATCGATAAAAAGGTGGTGGGTATCGATTTGTTGCTCCTGGGTTTTCTCCAAAATCTGCCGCAGTGTGAATATTTGGTCGATGGTGGATTTTCCTGGCCTAAAGCCACACTGGTATGGACCGACCAGGTTGTTGACGAATGGCTTTAGGCGTTCACACAGTACGGCAGATAAGATTTTATATGCAATACTTAGGAGACTGATGCCTCTGTAGTTGGCGCAGTTCAGAGGGTCTCCTTTTTTATGGATCGGGCAGACTATGCTGAGGTTCCATTCATCGGGCATGTTTTCCTCCGACCATATTTTACAGATGAGTTGGTGCATGCTCCTTACCAAATCATCGCCTGCGGCCTTAAAAAGCTCGGCGGGTAGGCCGTCAGCTCCCGCAGCCTTGTTGGATTTTAGTTTGGATATGGCAATCCTCACTTCATCTGGGTCGGGTGGACGGAATTGTTGATCTTCATCGTCCCTTTCATTGGGGTTGAATGGTTCGTTCTGCCTGACAGCGGAATTTGGTTCTTCGTCGCCGTTATACAGTCTGCAGAAATGGTTTCTCCATATCCTCAGCATCGACTGTGACTCTACTACGATGTTCCCTTGATCATCCTTACAGGCTTCGGTTCGGACTTTATAACCTTGACTGGTTAACTTTACCCTTTGGTAAAATTTCCTTACCTCATTCCTGCAGTAATATCCCTCTAATTTGCCGATCGCGCGCTTCTCATGCTCCTTCTTTTTTCTCCTGAGAAGCCGGTGTTCGTCTCTCCTCTTCTGCTCGTAGAGCTCCCGAGCAGCTCTTGTCCTTCTTTGCAGTGCCGCTTTGTATGCTTCTTGCTTGGCTGCATTCGCCTGCCGACACTCGTTGTCAAACCAGGGGTTTCGTTGTGGTGGCGGATTGAAACCCAGCACATCAGAGGCGGCATCTCTGATGGCTTTTTGGCAATGCTGCCACTGATCTTCAATACTTGATGTTGGCGGCGTAGGATTTCTTAAGAGGTTAAGGGAGACACGATCGGAAAAGGATTTGGCAATCTCTTGCGATTGTAGCCGGCTGACGTTAAACTTCCTCACAGTATTTCTTTGTCTTGGCGGTGTTCGGGATATCCGCAACCTTATCTTGGCTACAACAAGGTGGTGGTCCGAGTCAATGTTGGCGCCTCGGAACGTTCGAACATCTATAATACTGGAGGAGTGCCTTGCGTCGATCGCAATATGATCAATCTGATTGACGGTTGATTGATCAGGAGATCGCCATGTTCCTTTGTGGATATCGAGATGTCGGAATCTTGTACTGGCTACTACAACATTTCGCCCCGCAGCAAAGTCGATCAGCCTAAATCCGTTATCGGATGTGGTGTCGTGTAGGCTGTGCTTTCCGACCGTACTACCAAAGATGTTCTCTTTTCCAAGCTTTGCGTTAAAATCGCCAAGGACAATTTTAATGTCGTAGCTAGGGCATTGCTCATAAGTTTTGCCCAGGAGCTCATAGAACTTGTCTTTGGTGTCGTCATCTTTCTCCTCTGTGGGGGCATGTGCGCATATAAGGCTTATGTTGGCAAATTTAGCCTGGATGCGAATTGTAGTGAGGCGCTCGTTCACGGATCTGAACGATAAGACTTCTTGCCTAAGTCTGCCTCTAACGACAAATCCACATCCAAATAGGCGCTGTTTTTGCTGTTTGTAGCAGTCACCGTAATATATATCACAGTTTTTCAGCCTTCTTTTGCCCGGTCCATCCCATCGCACTTCTTGGATGGCGGTTATATCTGCTTTGCAGCAGTCTAGGGCTTCCGCTAATTGTTCGGCTGCACGTGGCCTATAAAGGGACCTTACATTCCACGTACAGATCCGAAGATCGTTGTCCGTGTATCGTTTGCTGGGGTTGTCATCAGTAAAATCCTCCGTTTCCGAGGCTTGTTGTTGCTTCGTAACTATATATTTTCTTTATGTGGCCGGGCAGTTACCCCGACGGCACAACCCCCAACCTGGAGGGCCAGTTCCTTTTTTGTCACCCCTATGACAAGAGGTCGCACTTATAAGTTTGGCGAGTTGAGCTCGGGTGAACTACAACCAGTACCCGATGGCTACCACTTGGAGGTAAAATAAGCACAATTGGTGTGTAGAAAAAGTTACAACACTGGGCATCGCCAGGTTGACGCCAGTCAGTGCCTACCCGATTCCCGCAACACCCAACCATCGTCGAAATGAGTCTACAAAAGATTAATTAAATTGTCCACACAACTGGGTTTGATCACTGGATTATGACGAATGAAACTCTAAAGTTCACTATTCACGATATGCACGAATTTATTTTGCAAACACTGATTTAATTCTTATACATTATTACACTTTAAAAATCACTATTACTTACTATTCCACAAAGCTTTTTGCTGCCTTTCAGGCTGAACTCATTAACCCTTTGAACGCCATAAAACCCCAAACTGCACTGTAAAAAACAGTTTGGCCATGATGCAAAATTTGTTCCCTGTCCTTGTTCAGTCCCTTTCTAGGTAGAGCTACTTCTACAAACTCGGGCTTTCGACAGTTGTGAAACAATTGTCTTTTTTGCTCGTGATTTTTCATTGTTGGGAGGCTCAAGCAATTGTTTATGTAAGTAATCGATTGTTTGTAGCGATTGTATGTAAAATGATTGTGTTAAATAACGTTTTAATGGATTTACGTGTATTCTTATTGTTGTGATATAGGTGAAATGCTTCAGCATTGTGTTGTGTAGGTGGAAAAACGAAGCGACGCACCAACGTCACATTAGCGGCGTTCACACTCAACAAATTGTCGCGACGATTCGTTTGCCGACAAATTTGTGCTTAGCGTTCACACACAAAAGATGTTGACAGACTTCAGCTTTGAGAGAAATTTCGAAGTGTTTGCATATAATGGAGGACTGTGCACTGCTTTCTGGTTCACTTATTGGTGAAAATGAGGAAAAAGTTAGGATGAAAAAAAAGCGATTTTGGGTGAAACTTCTATAAAGCAAAGAAATAATTTATCTTTCCTAAAACAATTAAATAAACGATTTCAACTGAAAGGCCCCTTTTTTAAGAGACACTATTACCTGGCATGAACGTTTGTCTGCCATTCTAATATTATTGGCAATAGGAAAAAGTTACGCAGATTTAGCACCAGTATTGCTAAATCCGCAAAACCCACTATTTTCCTCCTACATCTGGAAATTGACTATATTGTTACGTGTAGTCGAAATGAGTCTACGTAAGATTAATTAAATTGTCCACACAACTGGGTTCGATCACTGGCTTATGACGAATGTAACTCTAAAGTTCACTATTCACGATATGCACGAATTTCTTTCTTCAATTCCAAGACTCTTGGCAATAGGAAAACGTTACGAAGATTTAGCACCAGTATTACTAAATCCGAAAAATCCACTAAATTCCTTTAACACTTTATTTTTGTATTATTCACTTATTATTTCTCCTACTTCTAGAAATTGACTATATTGTTACGTGTAGTCGAAATGAGTCTACATAAGATTAATTAAATTGTCCACACAACTGGGTTCGATCACTGGCTTATGACGAATGAAACTCTAAAGTTCACTATTCACGATATGCACGAATTTCTTTCTGCAATTCTAAGATTCTTGGCAATAGGAAAAAGTTACGCAGATTTAGCACCAGTATTGCTAAATCCGAAAAATCCACTAAATTCCTTTAACGCTTTATTTTTTGTATTATTCACATTTTATTTCTTCTACCTCTGGAAATTGACTATATTGTTACGTTTAGTCGAAATGAGTCTACGTAAGATTAATGAAATTGTCCACACAACTAGGTTCGATCACTAGATTGTGACAAATGAAACACTAAAGTTAATTTTATTTTATTTTGCAAACACTGATTTAATTCTTATACATTATTACACTTTAAAATCACAATTACTTTACTATTGCACAAAACTCTTTGTTGCCTTTCAGGCTGAACTCATTAACACTTTGAACGCTATAAAATCCCTAACTGCACTGTATTAAGCAGTTTGGCCATGTTGCAAAATTTGTTCCCAGTCCTTGTTCAGTCCCTTTCTAGGTAGAGCTACTTCTACAATCTCGGGCTTTCGACAGTTGTGAAACAATTTTCTTTTTTTGCTCGTGAGTTTTCATTGTTGGGAGGCTAAAGCAATTGTTTATATACGTAATCGATTGTTTGTAGCGATTGTATGTGAAATGATTGCGTTAAATAACGTTTTGAATGGATTTACGTGTATACTTATTGTTGTGATATAGGTAAAATGCTTCAGCATTGTGTTTTGTAGGTGGAAAAACGGTGGGACGCACCAACGTCACATTAGTGGCGTTCACACTCAACAAATTGTCGCCACGATTTGCTTGCTTTTGGGAGAAACATTCTATAAAGCAAAGAAATAATTTAGCTTCCCTAAAACAATTAAATGAAAAATTTCAACTGAAAGGCCACTATTTTAGGAGACACTATTACCTGGCATGAACGTTTGTCTGCCATTCTAAGATTCTTGGCGATATTAAAAAGTTACGCAGATTTAGCACCAGTATTGCTAAATCCGCAAAATCCGCTAAATTCCTTTAACACTTTATTTTTGTATTATTCACTTATTACTTCTTCTACCTCTGGAAATTGATTATATTGTTACGTTTAGTCGAAATGAGTCTTACTTACTTACTTAAGGTGGCGCTACAGTCCGGGGTGGACCTGGGCCTCAACCAACAAGCGTCTCCAGCCAGCTCGATCTTTAGCTAGCTGTCTCCAGTTTCGCACGCATAGTTGGTTGAGGTCCCTTTCCACTTGCGTGCGCCACCTGAGTCGCGGTCTTCCTCTACTGCGCCGTCCCTCGGGGGTGGATTCGAAGACTTTTCGGGCCGGAGCATTGGTTTCCATCCGCTCTACATGACCTAGCCACCTCAATCGTTGGATCTTCACTCTTCTGGCTAAGTCAATGTCGCTAAACAGCCCGTATAGTTCGTCATTAAATCTCCTCCTCCACTCACCATCTATGCAGACGGGACCGAAAATCACGCGAAGAATTTTCCTCTCGAAGCAACCAAGAGCAGCTTCATCCGCTTTTGATAAAGTCCATGCCTCCGCGCCATATAGCAGGACTGGGACGATTAAGGTCTTGTAAAGCGTTAGTTTAGTTGTTCGAGAGAGGGCTTTATTTACCAATTGCTTTCTTAGCCCAAAGAAGCAGCGATTGGCAAGAGTTATTCTTCGTTTGATTTCAGCGCTGGTGTCGTTGTCTGAATTGATAGCGGTGCCTAGGTATACAAAGTTTTTGACTACCTCAAAGTTATATCTGTCTGCTGTGACGTTCTGACCGAGACGTCGGTGTTGGGTGTCCTTTCTCGTTGACAGCATATACTTGGTCTTACCCTCGTTTACCGCTAAACCCATCTTCGCGGCCTCCGTTGCAATACCCACAAAAGCGCCATTGACATCACGCTGCGTTCTTCCGATAATGTCAATATCGTCGGCATGTGCGAGTAGTTGGACGGACTTCTGAAAGATTGTTCCTCTGGTGTTGGCGTTCGAGTTTTGAACAATTCTTTCAAGAACGATGTTGAAAAAGTCGCATGACAGCGCGTCGCCTTGTCTGAATCCTTTTTTGACATCAAAGGTCTCGGTTAGGTCTTTACCGACCTTGATGGAGCAGCGTGCATTCTCCATCGTCATCCTACACAAACGGACGAGTTTGGTAGGGATGCCAAAACTAGACATTGCTCTGTATAGCTCGTCTCTATAAATGCTATCATACGCGGCCTTAAAATCGATAAAAAGGTGGTGGGTATCGATTTGTTGCTCCTGGGTTTTCTCCAAAATCTGCCGCAGTGTGAATATTTGGTCGATGGTGGATTTTCCTGGCCTAAAGCCACACTGGTATGGACCGACCAGGTTGTTGACGAATGGCTTTAGGCGTTCACACAGTACGGCAGATAAGATTTTATATGCAATACTTAGGAGACTGATGCCTCTGTAGTTGGCGCAGTTCAGAGGGTCTCCTTTTTTATGGATCGGGCAGACTATGCTGAGGTTCCATTCATCGGGCATGTTTTCCTCCGACCATATTTTACAGATGAGTTGGTGCATGCTCCTTACCAAATCATCGCCTGCGGCCTTAAAAAGCTCGGCGGGTAGGCCGTCAGCTCCCGCAGCCTTGTTGGATTTTAGTTTGGATATGGCAATCCTCACTTCATCTGGGTCGGGTGGACGGAATTGTTGATCTTCATCGTCCCTTTCATTGGGGTTGAATGGTTCGTTCTGCCTGACAGCGGAATTTGGTTCTTCGTCGCCGTTATACAGTCTGCAGAAATGGTTTCTCCATATCCTCAGCATCGACTGTGACTCTACTACGATGTTCCCTTGATCATCCTTACAGGCTTCGGTTCGGACTTTATAACCTTGACTGGTTAACTTTACCCTTTGGTAAAATTTCCTTACCTCATTCCTGCAGTAATATCCCTCTAATTTGCCGATCGCGCGCTTCTCATGCTCCTTCTTTTTTCTCCTGAGAAGCCGGTGTTCGTCTCTCCTCTTCTGCTCGTAGAGCTCCCGAGCAGCTCTTGTCCTTCTTTGCAGTGCCGCTTTGTATGCTTCTTGCTTGGCTGCATTCGCCTGCCGACACTCGTTGTCAAACCAGGGGTTTCGTTGTGGTGGCGGATTGAAACCCAGCACATCAGAGGCGGCATCTCTGATGGCTTTTTGGCAATGCTGCCACTGATCTTCAATACTTGATGTTGGCGGCGTAGGATTTCTTAAGAGGTTAAGGGAGACACGATCGGAAAAGGATTTGGCAATCTCTTGCGATTGTAGCCGGCTGACGTTAAACTTCCTCACAGTATTTCTTTGTCTTGGCGGTGTTCGGGATATCCGCAACCTTATCTTGGCTACAACAAGGTGGTGGTCCGAGTCAATGTTGGCGCCTCGGAACGTTCGAACATCTATAATACTGGAGGAGTGCCTTGCGTCGATCGCAATATGATCAATCTGATTGACGGTTGATTGATCAGGAGATCGCCATGTTCCTTTGTGGATATCGAGATGTCGGAATCTTGTACTGGCTACTACAACATTTCGCCCCGCAGCAAAGTCGATCAGCCTAAATCCGTTATCGGATGTGGTGTCGTGTAGGCTGTGCTTTCCGACCGTACTACCAAAGATGTTCTCTTTTCCAAGCTTTGCGTTAAAATCGCCAAGGACAATTTTAATGTCGTAGCTAGGGCATTGCTCATAAGTTTTGCCCAGGAGCTCATAGAACTTGTCTTTGGTGTCGTCATCTTTCTCCTCTGTGGGGGCATGTGCGCATATAAGGCTTATGTTGGCAAATTTAGCCTGGATGCGAATTGTAGTGAGGCGCTCGTTCACGGATCTGAACGATAAGACTTCTTGCCTAAGTCTGCCTCTAACGACAAATCCACATCCAAATAGGCGCTGTTTTTGCTGTTTGTAGCAGTCACCGTAATATATATCACAGTTTTTCAGCCTTCTTTTGCCCGGTCCATCCCATCGCACTTCTTGGATGGCGGTTATATCTGCTTTGCAGCAGTCTAGGGCTTCCGCTAATTGTTCGGCTGCACGTGGCCTATAAAGGGACCTTACATTCCACGTACAGATCCGAAGATCGTTGTCCGTGTATCGTTTGCTGGGGTTGTCATCAGTAAAATCCTCCGTTTCCGAGGCTTGTTGTTGCTTCGTAACTATATATTTTCTTTATGTGGCCGGGCAGTTACCCCGACGGCACAACCCCCAACCTGGAGGGCCAGTTCCTTTTTTGTCACCCCTATGACAAGAGGTCGCACTTATAAGTTTGGCGAGTTGAGCTCGGGTGAACTACAACCAGTACCCGATGGCTACCACTTGGAGGTAAAATAAGCACAATTGGTGTGTAGAAAAAGTTACAACACTGGGCATCGCCAGGTTGACGCCAGTCAGTGCCTACCCGATTCCCGCAACACCCAACCATCGTCGAAATGAGTCTACAAAAGATTAATTAAATTGTCCACACAACTGGGTTTGATCACTGGATTATGACGAATGAAACTCTAAAGTTCACTATTCACGATATGCACGAATTTATTTTGCAAACACTGATTTAATTCTTATACATTATTACACTTTAAAAATCACTATTACTTACTATTCCACAAAGCTTTTTGCTGCCTTTCAGGCTGAACTCATTAACCCTTTGAACGCCATAAAACCCCAAACTGCACTGTAAAAAACAGTTTGGCCATGATGCAAAATTTGTTCCCAGTCCTTGTTCAGTCCCTTCCTAGGTAGAGCTACTTCTACAAACTCGGGCTTTTGACCGTTGAGAAACAATTTTCTTTTTTGCTCGTGATTTTTCATTGTTGGGAGGCTAAAGCAATTGTTTATGTACGTAATCGATTGTTTGTAGCGATTGTACGTGAAATGATTGCGTTCAAAAACGGTTTAATGGATTTACGTCTATTCTTATTGTTGTGATATAGGTAAAATGCTTCAGCATTGTGTTGTGTAGGTGGAAAAACGAAGCGACGCACCAACGTCACATTAGCGGCCTTCACACTCAACAAATTGTCGCGACGATTTGGTTGCCGACAAATTTGTGCTTGGCGTTCACACAAAAAAGATGTTGAGAGACTTTTCAAGTGTTTGCATATAAAGGAGGACTGTACGCTACTTTCTGTTTCACTAGTTGGTAAAAATGAGGAAAAAGTTAGGATGAAAAAAGCGCTTTTTTTTTACCTCTGGAAATTGACTATATTGTTACGTTTAGTCGAAATGAGTCTACGTAAGATTAATTAAATTGTCCATACAACTGGGTTCGATCACTGGATTATGACGAATGAAGCTCTAAAGTTCACTATTCACGATATGTACGAATTTATTTTGCAAACACTGATTTAATTCTTATACATTATTACACTTTAAAATCACAATTACTTTACTATTGCACAAAACTCTTTGTTGCCTTTCAGGCTGAACTCATTAACACTTTGAACGCTATAAAATCCCTAACTGCACTGTATTAAGCAGTTTGGCCATGATGCAAAATTTGTTCCCAGTCCTTGTTCAGTCCCTTTCTAGGTAGAGCTACTTCTACAAACTCGCGCTTTCGACAGTTGTGAAACAATTTTCTTTTTTTGCTCGTGAGTTTTCATTGTTGGGAGGCTAAAGCAATTGTTTATATACGTAATCGATTGTATGTGAAATGATTGCGTTAAATAACGTTTTGAATGGATTTACGTGTATACTTATTGTTGTGATATAGGTAAAATGCTTCAGCATTGTGTTGTGTAGGTGGAAAAACGGTGGGACGCACCAACGTCACATTAGTGGCGTTCACACTCAACAAATTGTCGCGACGATTTGCTTGGCGACAAATTTGTGCTTAGCGTTCACACAAAAAAGATGTTGACAGACTTCAGCTTTGAGAGAAGTGTTTGCATATAATGGAGTACTCTGCACTGCTTTCTGTTTCACTTATTGGTGAAAATGAGGAAAAAGTTAGGGTGAAAAAAAAGCGATTTTGGGTGAAACTTTCTATAACGCAAAGAAATAATTTATGTTTCCTAACACAATTATATGAAAATTTCAACTGAAAGGCCACTATTTTAGGAGACAATATTACCTGGCATGAACGTTTGCCTGCAATTCTAAATTCTTGGCAATAGGAAAAAGTTACGCAGATTTAGCACCAGTATTGCTAAATCCGAAAAATCCACTAAATTCCTTTAACGCTTTATTTTTGTATTATTCACTTTATATTTCTTCTACCTCTGGAAATTGACTATATTGTTACGTTTAGTCGAAATGAGTCTACGTAAGATTAATGAAATTGTCCACACAACTAGGTTCGATCACTAGATTGTGACAAATGAAACACTAAAGTTAATTTTATTTTATTTTGCAAACACTGATTTAATTCTTATACATTATTACACTTTAAAAATCACAATTACTCATCTTACGAAATGAGTCTACGATTAATGAAATTGTAAACACAACTAGGTTCCATCACTAGATTGTGACAAATGAAACACTAAAGTTCATTTTATTTTATTTTGCAAACACTGATTTAATTCTTATACATTATTACACTTTAAAAATCACAATTACTTTACTATTGCACAAAACTCATTGCTGCCTTTCAGGCTGAACTCATTAACACTGAACGCTATAAAATCCCAAACTGCACTGTAATAAGCAGTTTGGCCATGATGCAAAATTTGTCCCCAGTCCTTGTTCAGTCCCTTTCTAGGTAGAGCTACTTCTACAAACTCGGGCTTTCGACAGTTGTGAAACAATTTTCTTTTTTTGCTCGTGATTACTTTACTATTGCACTAAAACTCTTTGCTGCCTTTCAGGCTGAACTCATTAACACTTTGAACACTACAAAATCCCAAACTGCACCGTAATACGCAGTTTGGCCATGATGCAAAATTTGTCTCCAGTCCTTGTTCAGTCCCTTTCAAGGTAGAGCTACTTCTACAAACTCGGGCTTTCGACAGTTGTGCAACAATTTTCTTTTTTTGCTCTTGATTTTTCATTGTTGGGAGGCTAAAGCAATTGTTTATGTACGTAATCGATTGTTTGTAGCGATTGTATGTGAAATGATTGCGTTAAATAACGTTTTGAATGGATTTACGTGTATACTTATTGTTGTGATATAGGTAAAATGCTTCAGCATTGTGTTTTGTAGGTGGAAAAACGGTGGGACGCACCAACGTCACATTAGTGGCGTTCACACTCAACAAATTGTCGCCACGATTTGCTTGCTTTTGGGAGAAACATTCTATAAGGCAAAGAAATAATTTAGCTTCCCTAAAACAATTAAATGAAAAATTTCAACTGAAAGGCCACTATTTTAGGAGACACTATTACCTGGCATGAACGTTGGTCTGCCATTCTAAGATTCTTGGCGATATTAAAAAGTTACGCAGATTTAGCACCAGTATTGCAAAATCCACAAAATCCGCTAAAAACACTTTATTTTTGTATTATTCACTTATTACTTCTTCTACCTCTGGAAATTGATTATATTGTTACGTTTAGTCGAAATGAGTCTTACTTACTTACTTAAGGTGGCGCTACAGTCCGGGGTGGACCTGGGCCTCAACCAACAAGCGTCTCCAGCCAGCTCGATCTTTAGCTAGCTGTCTCCAGTTTCGCACGCATAGTTGGTTGAGGTCCCTTTCCACTTGCGTGCGCCACCTGAGTCGCGGTCTTCCTCTACTGCGCCGTCCCTCGGGGGTGGATTCGAAGACTTTTCGGGCCGGAGCATTGGTTTCCATCCGCTCTACATGACCTAGCCACCTCAATCGTTGGATCTTCACTCTTCTGGCTAAGTCAATGTCGCTAAACAGCCCGTATAGTTCGTCATTAAATCTCCTCCTCCACTCACCATCTATGCAGACGGGACCGAAAATCACGCGAAGAATTTTCCTCTCGAAGCAACCAAGAGCAGCTTCATCCGCTTTTGATAAAGTCCATGCCTCCGCGCCATATAGCAGGACTGGGACGATTAAGGTCTTGTAAAGCGTTAGTTTAGTTGTTCGAGAGAGGGCTTTATTTACCAATTGCTTTCTTAGCCCAAAGAAGCAGCGATTGGCAAGAGTTATTCTTCGTTTGATTTCAGCGCTGGTGTCGTTGTCTGAATTGATAGCGGTGCCTAGGTATACAAAGTTTTTGACTACCTCAAAGTTATATCTGTCTGCTGTGACGTTCTGACCGAGACGTCGGTGTTGGGTGTCCTTTCTCGTTGACAGCATATACTTGGTCTTACCCTCGTTTACCGCTAAACCCATCTTCGCGGCCTCCGTTGCAATACCCACAAAAGCGCCATTGACATCACGCTGCGTTCTTCCGATAATGTCAATATCGTCGGCATATGCGAGTAGTTGGACGGACTTCTGAAAGATTGTTCCTCTGGTGTTGGCGTTCGAGTTTTGAACAATTCTTTCAAGAACGATGTTGAAAAAGTCGCATGACAGCGCGTCGCCTTGTCTGAATCCTTTTTTGACATCAAAGGTCTCGGTTAGGTCTTTACCGACCTTGATGGAGCAGCGTGCATTCTCCATCGTCATCCTACACAAACGGACGAGTTTGGTAGGGATGCCAAAACTAGACATTGCTCTGTATAGCTCGTCTCTATAAATGCTATCATACGCGGCCTTAAAATCGATAAAAAGGTGGTGGGTATCGATTTGTTGCTCCTGGGTTTTCTCCAAAATCTGCCGCAGTGTGAATATTTGGTCGATGGTGGATTTTCCTGGCCTAAAGCCACACTGGTATCGACCGACCAGGTTGTTGACGAATGGCTTTAGGCGTTCACACAGTACGGCAGATAAGATTTTATATGCAATACTTAGGAGACTGATGCCTCTGTAGTTGGCGCAGTTCAGAGGGTCTCCTTTTTTATGGATCGGGCAGACTATGCTGAGGTTCCATTCATCGGGCATGTTTTCCTCCGACCATATTTTACAGATGAGTTGGTGCATGCTCCTTACCAAATCATCGCCTGCGGCCTTAAAAAGCTCGGCGGGTAGGCCGTCAGCTCCCGCAGCCTTGTTGGATTTTAGTTTGGATATGGCAATCCTCACTTCATCTGGGTCGGGTGGACGGAATTGTTGATCTTCATCGTCCCTTTCATTGGGGTTGAATGGTTCGTTCTGCCTGACAGCGGAATTTGGTTCTTCGTCGCCGTTATACAGTCTGCAGAAATGGTTTCTCCATATCCTCAGCATCGACTGTGACTCTACTACGATGTTCCCTTGATCATCCTTACAGGCTTCGGTTCGGACTTTATAACCTTGACTGGTTAACTTTTCCCTTTGGTAAAATTTCCTTACCTCATTCCTGCAGTAATATCCCTCTAATTTGCCGATCGCGCGCTTCTCATGCTCCTTCTTTTTTCTCCTGAGAAGCCGGTGTTCGTCTCTCCTCTTCTGCTCGTAGAGCTCCCGAGCAGCTCTTGTCCTTCTTTGCAGTGCCGCTTTGTATGCTTCTTGCTTGGCTGCATTCGCCTGCCGACACTCGTTGTCAAACCAGGGGTTTCGTTGTGGTGGCGGATTGAAACCCAGCACATCAGAGGCGGCATCTCTGATGGCTTTTTGGCAATGCTGCCACTGATCTTCAATACTTGATGTTGGCGGCGTAGGATTTCTTAAGAGGTTAAGGGAGACACGATCGGAAAAGGATTTGGCAATCTCTTGCGATTGTAGCCGGCTGACGTTAAACTTCCTCACAGTATTTCTTTGTCTTGGCGGTGTTCGGGATATCCGCAACCTTATCTTGGCTACAACAAGGTGGTGGTCCGAGTCAATGTTGGCGCCTCGGAACGTTCGAACATCTATAATACTGGAGGAGTGCCTTGCGTCGATCGCAATATGATCAATCTGATTGACGGTTGATTGATCAGGAGATCGCCATGTTCCTTTGTGGATATCGAGATGTGGGAATCTTGTACTGGCTACTACAACATTTCGCCCCGCAGCAAAGTCGATCAGCCTAAATCCGTTATCGGATGTGGTGTCGTGTAGGCTGTGCTTTCCGACCGTACTACCAAAGATGTTCTCTTTTCCAAGCTTTGCGTTAAAATCGCCAAGGACAATTTTAATGTCGTAGCTAGGGCATTGCTCATAAGTTTTGTCCAGGAGCTCATAGAACTTGTCTTTGGTGTCGTCATCTTTCTCCTCTGTGGGGGCATGTGCGCATATAAGGCTTATGTTGGCAAATTTAGCCTGGATGCGAATTGTCGTGAGGCGCTCGTTCACGGATCTGAACGATAAGACTTCTTGCCTAAGTCTGCCTCTAACGACAAATCCACATCCAAATAGGCGCTGTTTTTGCTGTTTGTAGCAGTCACCGTAATATATATCACAGTTTTTCAGCCTTCTTTTGCCCGGTCCATCCCATCGCACTTCTTGGATGGCGGTTATATCTGCTTTGCAGCAGTCTAGGGCTTCCGCTAATTGTTCGGCTGCACGTGGCCTATAAAGGGACCTTACATTCCACGTACAGATCCGAAGATCGTTGTCCGTGTATCGTTTGCTGGGGTTGTCATCAGTAAAATCCTCCGTTTCCGAGGCTTGTTGTTGCTTCGTAACTATATATTTTCTTTATGTGGCCGGGCAGTTACCCCGACGGCACAACCCCCAACCTGGAGGGCCAGTTCCTTTTTTGTCACCCCTATGACAAGAGGTCGCACTTATAAGTTTGGCAAGTTGAGCTCGGGTGAACTACAACCAGTACCCGATGGCTACCACTTGGAGGTAAAATAAGCACAATTGGTGTGTAGAAAAAGTTACAACACTGGGCATCGCCAGGTTGACGTCAGTCAGTGCCTACCCGATTCCCGCAACACCCAACCATCGTCGAAATGAGTCTACAAAAGATTAATTAAATTGTCCACACAACTGGGTTTGATCACTGGATTATGACGAATGAAACTCTAAAGTTCACTATTCACGATATGCACGAATTTATTTTGCAAACACTGATTTAATTCTTATACATTATTACACTTTAAAAATCACTATTACTTACTATTCCACAAAGCTTTTTGCTGCCTTTCAGGCTGAACTCATTAACCCTTTGAACGCCATAAAACCCCAAACTGCACTGTAAAAAACAGTTTGGCCATGATGCAAAATTTGTTCCCAGTCCTTGTTCAGTCCCTTCCTAGGTAGAGCTACTTCTACAAACTCGGGCTTTTGACCGTTGAGAAACAATTTTCTTTTTTGCTCGTGATTTTTCATTGTTGGGAGGCTAAAGCAATTGTTTATGTACGTAATCGATTGTTTGTAGCGATTGTACGTGAAATGATTGCGTTCAAAAACGGTTTAATGGATTTACGTCTATTCTTATTGTTGTGATATAGGTAAAATGCTTCAGCATTGTGTTGTGTAGGTGGAAAAACGAAGCGACGCACCAACGTCACATTAGCGGCCTTCACACTCAACAAATTGTCGCGACGATTTGGTTGCCGACAAATTTGTGCTTGGCGTTCACACAAAAAAGATGTTGAGAGACTTTTCAAGTGTTTGCATATAAAGGAGGACTGTACGCTACTTTCTGTTTCACTAATTGGTAAAAATGAGGAAAAAGTTAGGATGAAAAAAGCGCTTTTTTTTTACCTCTGGAAATTGACTATATTGTTACGTTTAGTCGAAATGAGTCTACGTAAGATTAATTAAATTGTCCATACAACTGGGTTCGATCACTGGATTATGACGAATGAAGCTCTAAAGTTCACTATTCACGATATGTACGAATTTATTTTGCAAACACTGATTTAATTCTTATACATTATTACACTTTAAAATCACAATTACTTTACTATTGCACAAAACTCTTTGTTGCCTTTCAGGCTGAACTCATTAACACTTTGAACGCTATAAAATCCCTAACTGCACTGTATTAAGCAGTTTGGCCATGATGCAAAATTTGTTCCCAGTCCTTGTTCAGTCCCTTTCTAGGTAGAGCTACTTCTACAAACTCGCGCTTTCGACAGTTGTGAAACAATTTTCTTTTTTTGCTCGTGAGTTTTCATTGTTGGGAGGCTAAAGCAATTGTTTATATACGTAATCGATTGTTTGTAGCGATTGTATGTGAAATGATTGCGTTAAATAACGTTTTGAATGGATTTACGTGTATACTTATTGTTGTGATATAGGTAAAATGCTTCAGCATTGTGTTGTGTAGGTGGAAAAACGGTGTTACGCACCAACGTCACATTAGTGGCGTTCACACTCAACAAATTGTCGCGACGATTTGCTTGGCGACAAATTTGTGCTTAGCGTTCACACAAAAAAGATGTTGACAGACTTCAGCTTTGAGAGAAGTGTTTGCATATAATGGAGTACTCTGCACTGCTTTCTGTTTCACTTATTGGTGAAAATGAGGAAAAAGTTAGGGTGAAAAAAAAGCGATTTTGGGTGAAACTTTCTATAACGCAAAGAAATAATTTATGTTTCCTAACACAATTATATGAAAATTTCAACTGAAAGGCCACTATTTTAGGAGACAATATTACCTGGCATGAACGTTTGCCTGCAATTCTAAATTCTTGGCAATAGGAAAAAGTTACGCAGATTTAGCACCAGTATTGCTAAATCCGAAAAATCCACTAAATTCATTTAACGCTTTATTTTTGTATTATTCACTTTATATTTCTTCTACCTCTGGAAATTGACTATATTGTTACGTTTAGTCGAAATGAGTCTACGTAAGATTAATGAAATTGTCCACACAACTAGGTTCGATCACTAGATTGTGACAAATGAAACACTAAAGTTAATTTTATTTTATTTTGCAAACACTGATTTAATTCTTATACATTATTACACTTTAAAAATCACAATTACTCATCTTACGAAATGAGTCTACGATTAATGAAATTGTAAACACAACTAGGTTCCATCACTAGATTGTGACAAATGAAACACTAAAGTTCATTTTATTTTATTTTGCAAACACTGATTTAATTCTTATACATTATTACACTTTAAAAATCACAATTACTTTACTATTGCACAAAACTCATTGCTGCCTTTCAGGCTGAACTCATTAACACTTTGAACACTACAAAATCCCAAACTGCACCGTAATACGCAGTTTGGCCATGATGCAAAATTTGTCCCCAGTCCTTGTTCAGTCCCTTTCTAGGTAGAGCTACTTCTACAAACTCGGGCTTTCGACAGTTGTGCAACAATTTTCTTTTTTTGCTCTTGATTTTTCATTGTTGGGAGGCTAAAGCAATTGTTTATGTACGTAATCGATTGTTTGTAGCGATTGTATGTGAAATTATTGCGTTAAATAACATTTTAATGGATTTACGTGTATTCTTATTGTTGTGATGTAGGTAAAATGCTTCAGCATTTTGTTGTGTAAGTGGAAGAACGAAGCGACGCAAAAAAAACACATTAGCTTTCAACAATTTGTCGCGACGATTTGCTTGGCAACAAATTTGTGCTTAGCGTTTACACACAAAAGATGTTGACAGACTTCAGCTTTGAGAGAAATTTCGAAGTGTTTGCATATAATGCAGGACTGTGCACTGCTTTCTGTTTCACTTATTGGTGGAAATGAGGAATAAGTTAGGATGAAAAAAGAGCGATTTTATTTTTACATCTGGAAATTGACTATATTGTTACGTTTAGTCGAAATGAGGCTATGTAAAATTAATTAAATTGTCCACACAACTGGGTTCGATCACTGGATTGTGAAGAATGAAACACTAAAGTTCACTATTCACGATATGTACGAATTTATTTTGCAAACACTGATTTAATTCTTATACATTACTACACTTTAAAAATCACAATTACTTTACTATTGCACAAAACTCTTTGCTGCCTTTCAGGCTGAACTCATTAACACTTTGAACGCTATAAGATCCCAAACTGTTTGCACTGCAGTTTGGTCATGATGCAAAATTTGTTCACAGTCCCTGTTCAGTCCCTTTCTAGGTAGAACTACTTCTACAAACTCGGGCTCTCGACAGTTGTGAAACAATTTTCTTTTTTGCTCGTGATTTTTCATTGTTGGGAGACTAAAGCAATTGTTTATGTACGTAATCGATTGTTTGTAGCGATTGTATGTGAAATTATTGCGTTAGATAACATTTTAATGGATTTACGTGTATTCTTATTGTTGTGATGTAGGTAAAATGCTTCAGCATTTTGTTGTGTAAGTGGAAGAACGAAGCGACGCAAAAAAAACACATTAGCTTTCAACAATTTGTCGCGACGATTTGCTTGGCGACAAATTTGTGCTTAGCGTTCACACACAAAAGATGTTGACAGACTAAAGCTTTGAGAGAAACTTCGAACTGTTTGCATATAATGAAGGACTGTGCACTGCTTTCTGTTTCACTTGTTGGTGAAAATGAGGAAAAAGTTAGGATGAAAAAAAAGCGATTTTGGGTGAAACTTTCTATAAAGCAAAGAAATAATTTATCTTTCCTAAAACAATTAAATGAAAAATTTCAACTGGAAGGCCCCTATTTTAAGAGACACTATTGCCTGGCATGAACGTTTGTCTGCAATTCTAAGATTCTTGGCAATATTGAAAAGTTAAGCAGGTTTAGTACGAGTATTGCTAAATCCGCAAAATCCACTACTTTCCTCCTTCCTCTGGAAATTGACCATATTGTAACGTTTAGTCGAAATGAGTCTACGTAAAATTAATAAAATTGTCCACACAACTGGGTTCGATCACTGGATTATGACATATTGTTACGTTTAGTCGAAATGAGTCTACGTAAGATTAATTAAATTGTCCATACAACTGGGTTCGATCACTGGATTATGACGAATGAAGCTCTAAAGTTCACTATTCACGATATGTACGAATTTATTTTGCAAACACTGATTTAATTCTTATACATTATTACACTTTAAAATCACAATTACTTTACTATTGCACAAAACTCTTTGTTGCCTTTCAGGCTGAACTCATTAACACTTTGAACGCTATAAAATCCCTAACTGCACTGTATTAAGCAGTTTGGCCATGATGCAAAATTTGTTCCCAGTCCTTGTTCAGTCCCTTTCTAGGTAGAGCTACTTCTACAAACTCGCGCTTTCGACAGTTGTGAAACAATTTTCTTTTTTTGCTCGTGAGTTTTCATTGTTGGGAGGCTAAAGCAATTGTTTATATACGTAATCGATTGTTTGTAGCGATTGTATGTGAAATGATTGCGTTAAATAACGTTTTGAATGGATTTACGTGTATACTTATTGTTGTGATATAGGTAAAATGCTTCAGCATTGTGTTGTGTAGGTGGAAAAACGGTGTTACGCACCAACGTCACATTAGTGGCGTTCACACTCAACAAATTGTCGCGACGATTTGCTTGGCGACAAATTTGTGCTTAGCGTTCACACAAAAAAGATGTTGACAGACTTCAGCTTTGAGAGAAGTGTTTGCATATAATGGAGTACTCTGCACTGCTTTCTGTTTCACTTATTGGTGAAAATGAGGAAAAAGTTAGGGTGAAAAAAAAGCGATTTTGGGTGAAACTTTCTATAACGCAAAGAAATAATTTATGTTTCCTAACACAATTATATGAAAATTTCAACTGAAAGGCCACTATTTTAGGAGACAATATTACCTGGCATGAACGTTTGCCTGCAATTCTAAATTCTTGGCAATAGGAAAAAGTTACGCAGATTTAGCACCAGTATTGCTAAATCCGAAAAATCCACTAAATTCATTTAACGCTTTATTTTTGTATTATTCACTTTATATTTCTTCTACCTCTGGAAATTGACTATATTGTTACGTTTAGTCGAAATGAGTCTACGTAAGATTAATGAAATTGTCCACACAACTAGGTTCGATCACTAGATTGTGACAAATGAAACACTAAAGTTAATTTTATTTTATTTTGCAAACACTGATTTAATTCTTATACATTATTACACTTTAAAAATCACAATTACTCATCTTACGAAATGAGTCTACGATTAATGAAATTGTAAACACAACTAGGTTCCATCACTAGATTGTGACAAATGAAACACTAAAGTTCATTTTATTTTATTTTGCAAACACTGATTTAATTCTTATACATTATTACACTTTAAAAATCACAATTACTTTACTATTGCACAAAACTCATTGCTGCCTTTCAGGCTGAACTCATTAACACTTTGAACACTACAAAATCCCAAACTGCACCGTAATACGCAGTTTGGCCATGATGCAAAATTTGTCCCCAGTCCTTGTTCAGTCCCTTTCTAGGTAGAGCTACTTCTACAAACTCGGGCTTTCGACAGTTGTGCAACAATTTTCTTTTTTTGCTCTTGATTTTTCATTGTTGGGAGGCTAAAGCAATTGTTTATGTACGTAATCGATTGTTTGTAGCGATTGTATGTGAAATTATTGCGTTAAATAACATTTTAATGGATTTACGTGTATTCTTATTGTTGTGATGTAGGTAAAATGCTTCAGCATTTTGTTGTGTAAGTGGAAGAACGAAGCGACGCAAAAAAAACACATTAGCTTTCAACAATTTGTCGCGACGATTTGCTTGGCAACAAATTTGTGCTTAGCGTTTACACACAAAAGATGTTGACAGACTTCAGCTTTGAGAGAAATTTCGAAGTGTTTGCATATAATGCAGGACTGTGCACTGCTTTCTGTTTCACTTATTGGTGGAAATGAGGAATAAGTTAGGATGAAAAAAGAGCGATTTTATTTTTACATCTGGAAATTGACTATATTGTTACGTTTAGTCGAAATGAGGCTATGTAAAATTAATTAAATTGTCCACACAACTGGGTTCGATCACTGGATTGTGAAGAATGAAACACTAAAGTTCACTATTCACGATATGTACGAATTTATTTTGCAAACACTGATTTAATTCTTATACATT
Organism: Eristalis tenax; assembly: GCA_905231855.2. Classification (NCBI taxonomy): domain Eukaryota; kingdom Metazoa; phylum Arthropoda; class Insecta; order Diptera; family Syrphidae; genus Eristalis; species Eristalis tenax. Next base: position 81,894,284 of record HG993124.1, on the reverse strand, counting down.
ACTACACTTTAAAAATCACAATTACTTTACTATTGCACAAAACTCTTTGCTGCCTTTCAGGCTGAACTCATTAACACTTTGAACGCTATAAGATCCCAAACTGTTTGCACTGCAGTTTGGTCATGATGAAAAATTTGTTCACAGTCCCTGTTCAGTCCCTTTCTAGGTAGAACTACTTCTACAAACTCGGGCTCTCGACAGTTGTGAAACAATTTTCTTTTTTGCTCGTGATTTTTCATTGTTGGGAGACTAAAGCAATTGTTTATGTACGTAATCGATTGTTTGTAGCGATTGCATGTGAAATTATTGCGTTAGATAACATTTTAATGGATTTACGTGTATTCTTATTGTTGTGATGTAGGTAAAATGCTTCAGAATTGTGTTGTGTAAGTGGAAAAACGAAGCGACGCACCAACGTCACATTAGCGGCGTTCACACTCAACAATTTGTCGCGACGATTTGCTTGGCGACAAATTTGTGCTTAGCGTTCACACACAAAAGATGTTGACAGACTAAAGCTTTGAGAGAAACTTCGAACTGTTTGCATATAATGAAGGACTGTGCACTGCTTTCTGTTTCACTTATTGGTGAAAATGAGGAAAAAGTTAGGATGAAAAAAAAGCGATTTTGGGTGAAACTTTCTATAAAGCAAAGAAATAATTTATCTTTCCTAAAACAATTAAATGAAAAATTTCAACTGGAAGGACACTATTTTAGGAGACACTATTACCTGGCATGAACGTTTGTCTGCCATTCTAATATTATTGGCAATAGGAAAAAGTTACGCAGATTTAGCACCAGTATTGCTAAATCCGCAAAACCCACTATTTTCCTCCTACATCTGGAAATTGACTATATTGTTACGTTTAGTCGAAATGAGGCTATGTAAAATTAATTAAATTGTCCACACAACTGGGTTCGATCACTGGATTATGACGAATTAAACACTAAAGTTCACTATTCACGATATGCACGAATTTATTTTGCAAGCACTGATTTAGTTCTTATACATTATTACACTTTAAAAATTACGATTACTTACTATTGCACAAAACTCTTTGCTGCCTTTCAGGCTGAACTCATTAACACTTTGAACGCTGTAAAATCCCAAACTGCACTGTAATGAGCAGTTTGGCCATGATGCAAAATTTGTTCCCAGTCCTTGTTCAGTCCCTTTCTAGGTAGAGCTATTTCTACAAACTCGGGCTTTCGGCAGTTGTGAAACAATTTTCTTTTTTCCTCGTGATTTTTCATTGTTGGGAAGCTAAAGTAATTGTTTATGTACGCAATCGATTGATTGTAGAGATTGTATGTGAAATGATTGCGTTAAATAACGTTTTAATGGATTTACGTGTATTCTTATTGTTGTGATGTAGGTAAAATGCTTCAGCATTGTGTTGTGTAGGTGGAAAAACGAATCGACGCAACAACGTCACATTAGCGGCGTTCACACTCAACAAATTGTCGCGACGATTCGTTTGCCGACAAATTTGTGCTTAGCGTTCACACACAAAAGATGTTGACAGACTTCAGCTTTGAGAGAAATTTCGAAGTGTTTGCATATAATGGAGGACTGTGCACTGCTTTCTGTTTCACTTATTGGTGAAAATGAGGAAAAAGTTAGTATGAAAAAAAAGCGATTTTGGGTGAAACTTTCTATAAAGCAAAGAAATAATTTATCTTTCCTAAAACAATTAAATGAAAAATTTCAACTGGAAGGCCCCTATTTTAAGAGACACTATTACCTGGCATGAACGTTTGTCTGCAATTCTAAGATTCTTGGCAAAATTGAAAAGTTAAGCAGGTTTAGTACGAGTATTGCTAAATCCGCAAAATCCACTATTTTCCTCCTTCCTCTGGATATTGACCATATTGTAACGTTTAGTCGAAATGAGTCTACGTAAAATTAATAAAATTGTCCACACAACTGGGTTCGATCACTGGATTATGACGAATTAAACACTAAAGTTCACTATTCACGATATGCACGAATTTATTTTGCAAGCACTGATTTAGTTCTTATACATTATTACACTTTAAAAATTACAATTACTTACTATTGCACAAAACTCTTTGCTGCCTTTCAGGCTGAACTCATTAACACTTTGAACGCTGTAAAATCCCAAACTGCACTGTAATGAGCAGTTTGGCCATGATGCAAAATTTGTTCCCAGTCCTTGTTCAGTCCCTTTCTAGGTAGAGCTATTTCTACAAACTCGGGCTTTCGGCAGTTGTGAAACAATTTTCTTTTTTCCTCGTGATTTTTAATTGTTGGGAAGCTAAAGCAATTGTTTATGTACGCAATCGATTGTTTGTAGAGATTGTATGTGAAATGATTGCGTTAAATAACGTTTTAATGGATTTACGTGTATTCTTATTGTTGTGATATAGGTAAAATGCTTCAGCATTGTGTTGTGTAGGTGGAAAAACGAAGCGACGCACCAACGTAACATTAGCGGCGTTCACACTCAACAAATTGTCGCGACGATTTGCTTGGCGACAAATTTGTGCTTAGCGTTCACACACAAAAGATGTTGACAGACTATAGCTTTGAGAGAAACTTCGAACTGTTTGCATATAATGGAGGACTGTGCACTGCTTTCTTGTTATTGAAAATGAGAATTGGTGAAAATGGGTAAAATGTTAGGATGAAAAAAAAGCGATTTTGGGTGAAACTTTCTATAAAGCAAAGAAATAATTTATCTTTCCTAACACAATTGTATGAAAAATTTCAACTGAAAGGCCACTATTTTAGGAGACACTATTACCTGGCATGAACGTTTGTCTGCAATTCTAAGATTCTTGGCAATATTGAAAAGTTAAGCAGATTTAGCACCAGTATTGCTAGCTCCGAAAAATCCACTAAATTCCTTTAACGCTTTATTTTTGTATTATTCACTTTTTATTTCTTCTACCTCTGGAAATTGACTATATTGTTACGTTTAGTGGAAATGAGTCTACGTAAGATTAATGAAATTGTCCACACAACTAGCTTCGATCACTAGATTGTGAAAAATGAAGCACTAAAGTTAATTTTATTTTATTTTGCAAACACTGATTTAATTCTTATACATTATTACACTTTAAAATCACAATTACTTTACTATTGCACAAAACTTTTTGTTGCCTTTCAGGCTGAATTCATTAACACTTTGAACGCTATAAAATCCCAAACTGCACTGTAATAAGCAGTTTTACCATGATGCAAAATTTGTCCCCAGTCCTTGTTCAGTCCCTTCCAAGGTAGAGCTATTCTACAAACTCGGGCTTTCGACAGTTGTGAAACAATTTTCTTTTTTTGCTCGTGATTTTTCATTGTTGGGAGGCTAAAGCAATTGTTTATGTACGTAATCGATTGTTTGTAGCGATTGTATGTGAAATGATTGCGTTAAATAACGTTTTAATGGATTTACGTGTATTCTTATAGTTGTGATATAGGTGAAATGCTTCAGCATTCTGTTGTGCAGGTGGAAAAACGAAGCGGCGCACCAACGTCACATTAGCGGCGTTCGCATCAACAAATTGTCGCGACGATTTGCTTGGCGACAAATTTGTGCTTAGCGTTCACACACAAAAGATGTTGACAGACTATAGCTTTGAGAGAAACTTCGAACTGTTTGCATATAATGGAGGACTCTGCACTGCTTTCTTGTTATTGAAAATGAGTATTGGTGAAAATGGGAAAAAAGCAATTGTTTATGTACGCAATCGATTGTTTGTAGAGATTGTATGTGAAATGATTGCGTTAAATAACGTTTTAATGGATTTACGTGTATTCTTATTGTTGTGATGTAGGTAAAATGCTTCAGCATTGTGTTGTGTAGGTGGAAAAACGAATCGACGCAACAACGTCACATTAGCGGCGTTCACACTCAACAAATTGTCGCGACGATTCGTTTGCCGACAAATTTGTGCTTAGCGTTCACACACAAAAGATGTTGACAGACTTCAGCTTTGAGAGAAATTTCGAAGTGTTTGCATATAATGGAGGACTGTGCACTGCTTTCTGTTTCACTTATTGGTGAAATGAGGAAAAAGTTAGGATGAAAAAAAAGCGATTTTGGGTGAAACTTTCTATAAAGCAAAGAAATAATTTATCTTTCCTAAAATAATTAAATGAAAAATTTCAACTGGAAGGCCCCTATTTTAAGAGACACTATTACCTGGCATGAACGTTTGTCTGCAATTCTAAGATTCTTGGCAATATTGAAAAGTTAAGCAGGTTTAGTACGAGTATTGCTAAATCCGCAAAATCCACTATTTTCCTCCTTCCTCTGGATATTGACCATATTGTAACGTTTAGTCGAAATGAGTCTACGTAAAATTAATAAAATTGTCCACACAACTGGGTTCGATCACTGGATTATGACGAATTAAACACTAAAGTTCACTATTCACGATATGCACGAATTTATTTTGCAAGCACTGATTTAGTTCTTATACATTATTACACTTTAAAAATTACAATTACTTACTATTGCACAAAACTCTTTGCTGCCTTTCAGGCTGAACTCATTCACACTTTGAACGCTGTAAAATCCCAAACTGCACTATATTAAGCAGTTTGGCCATGATGCAAAATTTGTCCCCAGTCCTTGTTCAGTCCCTTTCAAGGTAGAGCTATTCTACAAACTCGGGCTTTCGGCAGTTGTGAAACAATTTTCTTTTTTCCTCGTGATTTTTCATTGTTGGGAAGCTAAAGCAATTGTTTATGTACGCAATCGATTGTTTGTAGAGATTGTATGTGAAATGATTGCGTTAAATAACGTTTTAATGGATTTACGTGTATTCTTATTGTTGTGATATAGGTAAAATGCTTCAGCATTGTGTTGTGTAGGTGGAAAAACGAAGCGACGCACCAACGTAACATTAGCGGCGTTCACACTCAACAAATTGTCGCGACGATTTGCTTGGCGACACTTGGTTGGATCACTGGATTATGACGAATGAAACTCTAAAGTTCACTATTCACGATATGCACGAATTTATTTTGCAAACACTGATTTAATTCTTATACATTATTACACTTTAAAAATCACAATTACTTTACTATTGCACAAAACTCTTTGCTGCCTTTCAGGCTGAACTCATGAACACTTTGAACGCTGTAAAATCCCAAACTGCACTGTAATGAGCAGTTTGGCCATGATGCAAAATTTGTTCCCAGTCCTTGTTCAGACCCTTTCTAGGTAGAGCTATTTCTACAAACTCGGGCTCTCGGAGGTTGTGAAACAATTTTCTTTTTTCCTCGTGATTTTTCATTGTTGGGAAGCTAAAGCAATTGTTTATGTACGCAATCGATTGTTTGTAGAGATTGTATGTGAAATGATTGCGTTAAAAAACGTTTTAATGGATTTAAGTGTATTCTTATTGTTGTGATATAGGTAAAATGCTTCAGCATTGTGTTGTGTAGGTGGAAAAACGAAGCGAGGCACCAACGTAACATTAGCGGCGTTCACACTCAACAAATTGTCGCGACGATTTGCTTGGCGACAAATTTGTGCTTAGCGTTCACACACAAAAGATGCTGACAGACTATAGCTTTGAGAGAAACTTCGAACTGTTTGCATATAATGGAGGACTGTGCACTGCTTTCTTGTTGTTGAAAATGAGAATTGGTGAAAATGGGTAAAAAGTTAGGATGAAAAAAAAAGCGATTTTGGGTGAAACTTTCTATAAAGCAAAGAAATAATTTATCTTTCCTAACACAATTGTATGAAAAATTTCAACTGAAAGGCCACTATTTTAGGAGACACTATTACCTGGCATGAACGTTTGTCTGCAATTCTAAGATTCTTGGCAATATTAAAAAGTTAAGCAGATTTAGCACCAGTATTGCTAAATCCGAAAAATCCACTAAATTCCTTTAACGCTTTATTTTTGTATTATTCACTTTTTATTTCTTCTACCTCTGGAAATTGACTATATTGTTACGTTTAGTGGAAATGAGTCTACGTAAGATTAATGAAATTGTCCACACAACTAGCTTCGATCACTAGATTGTGAAAAATGAAGCACTAAAGTTAATTTTATTTTATTTTGCAAACACTGATTTAATTCTTATACATTATTACACTTTAAAATCACAATTACTTTACTATTGCACAAAACTTTTTGTTGCCTTTCAGGCTGAATTCATTAACACTTTGAACGCTATAAAATCCCAAACTGCACTGTAATAAGCAGTTTGGCCATGATGCAAAATTTGTCCCCAGTCCTTGTTCAGTCCCTTCCAAGGTAGAGCTATTCTACAAACTCGGGCTCTCGACAGTTGTGAAACAATTTTCTTTTTTTGCTCGTGATTTTTCATTGTTGGGAGGCTAAAGCAATTGTTTATGTACGTAATCGATTGTTTGTAGCGATTGTATGTGAAATGATTGCGTTAAATAACGTTTTAATGGATTTACGTGTATTCTTATAGTTGTGATATAGGTGAAATGCTTCAGCATTCTGTTGTGCAGGTGGAAAAACGAAGCGATGCACCAACGTCACATTAGCGGCGTTCACTCTCAACTAATTGTCGCGACGATTTGCTTGGCGACAAATTTGTTCTTAGCGTTCACACACAAAAAATGTTGACAGACTATAGCTTTGAGAGAAACTTCGAACTGTTTGCATATAATGGAGGACTGTGCACTGCTTTCTTGTTATTGAAAATGAGTATTGGTGAAAATGGGGAAAAAGTTAGGATGAAAAAAAAGCGATTTTGGGTGAAACTTTCTATAAAGCAAAGAAATAATTTATCTTTCCTAACACAATTATATGAAAAATTTCAACTGAAAGGCCACTATTTTAGGAGACACTATTACCTGGCATGAACGTTTGTCTGCAATTCTAAGATTCTTGGCAATATTGAAAAGTTAAGCAGATTTAGCACCAGTATTGCTAGCTCCGAAAAATCCACTAAATTCCTTTAACGTTTTATTTTTGTATTATTCACTTTTTATTTCTTCTACCTCTGGAAATTGACTATATTGTTACGTTTAGTCGAAATGAGTTTACGTAAGATTAATGAAATTGTCCACACAACTAGCTTCGATCACTAGATTGTGAAAAATGAAGCACTAAAGTTAATTTTATTTTATTTTGCAAACACTGATTTAATTCTTATACATTATTACACTTTAAAATCACAATTACTTTACTATTGCACAAAACTTTTTGTTGCCTTTCAGGCTGAATTCATTAACACTTTGAACGCTATAAAATCCCAAACTGCACTGTAATAAGCAGTTTGGCCATGATGCAAAATTTGTTCCCAGTCCTTGTTCAGTCCCTTTCTAGGTAGAGCTACTTCTACAAACTCAGGCTTTTGACAGTTGTGAAACAATTTTCTTTTTTGCTCGTGATTTTTCATTGTTGGGAGGCTAAAGCTATTGTTTATTTACGTAATCGATTGTTTGTAGCGATTATATGTGTAATTATTGCGTTAAATAGCGTTTTAATGGATTTACGTGTATTCTTTTTGTTGTGATATAGGTAAAATGCTTCAGCATTGTGTTGTGTAGGTGGATAAACAAAGCGACGCACCAGCGTCACATTAGCGGCGTTCACACTCAACAAATTATCGCGACGATTTGTTTGCCGACAAATTTGTGCTTAGCGTTCACCCACAAAAGATGTTGACAGACTTCAGCTTTGAGAGAAACTTCGAACTGTTTGCATATAATGGAGGACTGTGCACTGCTTTCTGTTTCACTTATTGGTGAAAATGAGGAAAAAGTTAGGGTGAAAAAAAGCGATTTTGGGTGAAACGTTCTATAAAGCAAAGAAATAATTTATCTTTCCTAACACAATTATATGAAAAATTTCAACTGAAAGGCCACTATTTTAGGAGACACTATTACCTGGCAGAAACGTTTGTCTGCAATTCTAAGATTCTTGGCAATATTGAAAAGTTAAGCAGATTTAGCACCAGTATTGCTAAATCCGAAAAATCCACTAAATTCCTTTAACGCTTTATTTTTGTATTATTCACTTTTTATTTCTTCTACCTCTGGAAATTGACTATATTGTTACGTTTAGTGGAAATGAGTCTACGTAAGATTAATGAAATTGTCCACACAACTAGCTTCGATCACTAGATTGTGAAAAATGAAGCACTAAAGTTAATTTTATTTTATTTTGCAAACACTGATTTAATTCTTATACATTATTACACTTTAAAAATCACAATTACTTTACTATTGCACATAACTCTTTGGTGCCTTTCAGACTGAACTCATTAACACTTTGAACGCTATAAAATCCGAAACTGCACTGAAATAAGCAGTTTGGCCATGATGCAAAATTTGTCCCCAGTCCTTGTTCAGTCCCTTCCAAGGTAGAGCTATTCTACAAACTCGGGCTTTCGACAGTTGTGAAACAATTTTCTTTTTTTGCTCGTGATTTTTCATTGTTGGGAGGCTAAAGCAATTGTTTATGTACGAATTGTATCGATTGTATGTGAAATGATTGCGTTAAATAACGTTTTAATGGATTTACGTGTATTCTTATTGTTGTGATGTAGGTAAAATGCTTCAGCATTGTGTTGTGTAGGTGGAAAAACGAATCGACGCAACAACGTCACATTAGCGGCGTTCACACTCAACAAATTGTCGCGACGATTAGTTTGCCGACAAATTTGTGCTTAGCGTTCACACACAAAAGATGTTGACGGACTTCAGCTTTGAGAGAAACTTCGAACTGTTTGCATATAATGGAGGACTGTGCACTGCTTTCTGTTTCACTTATTGGTGAAAATGAGGAAAAAGTTAGGGTGAAAAAAAAGCGATTTTGGGTGAAACTTTCTATAAAGCAAAGAAATAATTTATCTTTCCTAACACAATTATATGAAAAATTTTAACTGAAAGGCCACTATTTTGGGAGACACTATTACCTGGCACGAACGTTTGTCTGCAATTCTAAGATTCTTGGCAATAGGAAAAATTTATGCAGATTTAGCACCAGTAGTGCTAGCTCCGAAAAATCCACTAAATTCCTTTAACGCTTTATTTTTGTATTATTCACTTTTTATTTCTTCTACCTCTGGAAATTGACTATATTGTTACGTTTAGTCGAAATGAGTCTACGTAAGATTAATGAAATTGTCCACACAACTAGGTTCGATCACTAGATTGTGACAAAAGAAGCACTAAAGATCATTTTATTTTATTTTGCAAACACTGATTTAATTCTTATACATTATTACACTTTAAAAATCACTATTACTTACTATTGCACAAAACTCTTTGTTGCCTTTCAGACTGAACTCATTAACACTTTGAACGCTATAAAATCCCAAACTGCACTGTAAAAAGCAGTTTGGCCGTGATGTAAAATTTGTTCCCAGTTCTTGTTCAGTCCCTTTCTATGTAGAGCTACTTCTACAAACTCGGGCTTTTGACAGTTGTGAAACAATTTTCTTTTTTGCTGGTGATTTTTCTTTGTTGGGAGGCTTTGTTGGGAGGCAATTGTTTATGTACGTAATCGATTGTTTGTAGCGATTGTATGTGAAATTATTGCGTTAAATAACATTTTAATGGATTTACGTGTATTCTTCTTGTTGTGATGTTGGTAAAATGCTTCAGCATTGTGTTGTGTAGGTGGAAAAACGAAGCGACGCACCAACGTCACATTAGCGGCGTTCGCATCAACAAATTGTCGCGACGATTTGTTTGCCCACAAATTTGTGCTTAGCGTTCACACACAAATGATGTTGACAGACTATAGCTTTGAGAGAAACTTCGAACTGTTTGCATATAATGGAGGACTGTGCACTGCTTTCTTATTATTGAAAATGAGTATTGGTGAAAATGAGGAAAAAGTTAGGATGAAAAAAAGCGATTTTGGGTGAAACTTTCTAAAAAGCAAAGAAATAATTTATCTTTCCTAACACAATTATATGAAAAATTTCAACTGAAAGGCCACTATTTTAGGAGACACTATTACCTGGCAGAAACGTTTGTCTGCAATTCTAAGATTCTTGGCAATATTGAAAAGTTAAGCAGATTTAGCACCAGTATTGCTAAATCCGAAAAATCCACTAAATTCCTTTAACGCTTTATTTTTGTATTATTCACTTTTTATTTCTTCTACCTCTGGAAATTGACTATATTGTTACGTTTAGTCGAAATGAGTCTACGTAAGATTAATGAAATTGTCCACACAACTAGGTTCGATCACTAGATTGTGACAAATGAAACACTAAAGTTAATTTTATTTTATTTTGCAAACACTGATTTAATTCTTATACATTATTACACTTTGAAATCACAATTACTTTACTATTGCACAAAACTCTTTGTTGCCTTTCAGGCTGAACTCATTAACACTTTGAACGCTATAAAATCCCAAACTGCACTGTATTAAGCAGTTTGGCCGTGATGTAAAATTTGTCCCCAGTCCTTGTTCAGTCCCTTTCAAGGTAGAGCTATTCTACAAACTCGGGCTTTCGACAGTTGTGAAACAATTTTCTTTTTTTGCTCGTGATTTTCCATTGTTGGGAGGCTAAAGCAATTGTTTATGTACGTAATCGATTGTTTGTAGCAATTGTATGTGGAATTATTGCGTTAAATAACATTTTAATGGATTTACGTGTATTCTTATTGTTGTGATGTAGTTAAATGCTTCAACATTGTGTTGTGTAGGTGGACAAACGAATCGACGCACCAACGTCACATTAGCGGCGTTCACACTCAACAAATTGTCGCGACGATTCGTTTGCCGACAAATTTGTGCTTAGCGTTCACACACAAAAGATGTTGACAGACTTCAGCTTTGAGAGAAATTTCGAACTGTTTGCATATAATGGAGGACTATGCACTGCTTTCTGTTTCACTTATTGGTGAAAATGAGGAAAAAGTTAGGGTGAAAAAAAAGCGATTTCGGGTGAAACTTTCTATAAAGCAAAGAAATAATTTATCTTTCTTAAAACAATTAAATGAAAAATTTCAACTGAAAGGCCACTATTTTAAGAGACACTAGACACATGAACGGTTGTCTGCAATTTGATTCTTGGCAATATATCAAAAAGTTACGCACCAGTATTGCTAAATCCGAAAAATCCACTAAATTCCTTTAACACTTTATTTTTGTATTATTCACTTATTATTTCTCCAACCTCTGGAAATTGACTATATTGTTACGTTTAGTCGAAATAAGTCTACGTACGATTAATTAAATTGTCCACAGAACTGGGTTCGATCATTGGATTATGACGAATGAAACTCTAAAGTTCACTATTCACGATATGCACGAATTTATTTTGCAAACACTGATTTAATTCTTATATATTATTACACTTTAAAATCACAATTACTTTACTATTGCACATAACTCTTTGGTGCCTTTCAGACTGAACTCATTAACACTTTGAACGCTATAAAATCCGAAACTGCACTGAAATAAGCAGTTTGGCCATGATGCAAAATTTGTCCCCAGTCCTTGTTCAGTCCCTTCCAAGGTAGAGCTATTCTACAAACTCGGGCTTTCGACAGTTGTGAAACAATTTTCTTTTTTTGCTCGTGATTTTTCATTGTTGGGAGGCTAAAGCAATTGTTTATGTACGAATTGTATCGATTGTATGTGAAATGATTGCGTTAAATAACGTTTTAATGGATTTACGTGTATTCTTATTGTTGTGATATAGGTAAAATGCTTCAGCATTGTGTTGTGTAGGTGGAAAAACGAAGCGACGCACCAACGTAACATTAGCGGCGTTCACACTCAACAAATTGTCGCGACGATTTGCTTGGCGACACTTGGTTGGATCACTGGATTATGACGAATGAAACTCTAAAGTTCACTATTCACGATATGCACGAATTTATTTTGCAAACACTGATTTAATTCTTATACATTATTACACTTTAAAAATCACAATTACTTTACTATTGCACAAAACTCTTTGCTGCCTTTCAGGCTGAACTCATGAACACTTTGAACGCTGTAAAATCCCAAACTGCACTGTAATGAGCAGTTTGGCCATGATGCAAAATTTGTTCCCAGTCCTTGTTCAGACCCTTTCTAGGTAGAGCTATTTCTACAAACTCGGGCTCTTGGAGGTTGTGAAACAATTTTCTTTTTTCCTCGTGATTTTTCATTGTTGGGAAGCTAAAGCAATTGTTTATGTACGCAATCGATTGTTTGTAGAGATTGTATGTGAAATGATTGTGTTAAAAAACGTTTTAATGGATTTAAGTGTATTCTTATTGTTGTGATATAGGTAAAATGCTTCAGCATTGTGTTGTGTAGGTGGAAAAACGAAGCGAGGCACCAACGTAACATTAGCGGCGTTCACACTCAACAAATTGTCGCGACGATTTGCTTGGCGACAAATTTGTGCTTAGCGTTCACACACAAAAGATGCTGACAGACTATAGCTTTGAGAGAAACTTCGAACTGTTTGCATATAATGGAGGACTGTGCACTGCTTTCTTGTTGTTGAAAATGAGAATTGGTGAAAATGGGTAAAAAGTTAGGATGAAAAAAAAAGCGATTTTGGGTGAAACTTTCTATAAAGCAAAGAAATAATTTATCTTTCCTAACACAATTGTATGAAAAATTTCAACTGAAAGGCCACTATTTTAGGAGACACTATTACCTGGCATGAACGTTTGTCTGCAATTCTAAGATTCTTGGCAATATTAAAAAGTTAAGCAGATTTAGCACCAGTATTGCTAAATCCGAAAAATCCACTAAATTCCTTTAACGCTTTATTTTTGTATTATTCACTTTTTATTTCTTCTACCTCTGGAAATTGACTATATTGTTACGTTTAGTGGAAATGAGTCTACGTAAGATTAATGAAATTGTCCACACAACTAGCTTCGATCACTAGATTGTGAAAAATGAAGCACTAAAGTTAATTTTATTTTATTTTGCAAACACTGATTTAATTCTTATACATTATTACACTTTAAAATCACAATTACTTTACTATTGCACAAAACTTTTTGTTGCCTTTCAGGCTGAATTCATTAACACTTTGAACGCTATAAAATCCCAAACTGCACTGTAATAAGCAGTTTGGCCATGATGCAAAATTTGTCCCCAGTCCTTGTTCAGTCCCTTCCAAGGTAGAGCTATTCTACAAACTCGGGCTTTCGACAGTTGTGAAACAATTTTCTTTTTTTGCTCGTGATTTTTCATTGTTGGGAGGCTCAAGCAATTGTTTATGTACGTAATCGATTGTTTGTAGCGATTGTATGTGAAATGATTGCGTTAAATAACGTTTTAATGGATTTACGTGTATTCTTATAGTTGTGATATAGGTGAAATGCTTCAGCATTCTGTTGTGCAGGTGGAAAAACGAAGCGACGCACCAACGTCACATTAGCGGCGTTCGCATCAACAAATTGTCGCGACGATTTGCTTGGCGACAAATTTGTTCTTAGCGTTCACACACAAAAGATGTTGACAGACTATAGCTTTGAGAGAAACTTCGAACTGTTTGCATATAATGGAGGACTGTGCACTGCTTTCTTGTTATTGAAAATGAGTATTGGTGAAAATGGGGAAAAAGTTAGGATGAAAAAAAAGCGATTTTGGGTGAAACTTTCTATAAAGCAAAGAAATAATTTATCTTTCCTAACACAATTATATGAAAAATTTCAACTGAAAGGCCACTATTTTAGGAGACACTAGTACCTGGCAGAAACGTTTGTCTGCAATTCTAAGATTCTTGGCAATATTGAAAAGTTAAGCAGATTTAGCACCAGTATTGCTAAATCCGAAAAATCCACTAAATTCCTTTAACGCTTTATTTTTGTATTATTCACTTTTTATTTCTTCTACCTCTGGAAATTGACTATATTGTTACGTTTAGTGGAAATGAGTCTACGTAAGATTAATGAAATTGTCCACACAACTAGCTTCGATCACTAGATTGTGAAAAATGAAGCACTAAAGTTAATTTTATTTTATTTTGCAAACACTGATTTAATTCTTATACATTATTACACTTTAAAAATCACAATTACTTTACTATTGCACATAACTCTTTGGTGCCTTTCAGACTGAACTCATTAACACTTTGAACGCTATAAAATCCGAAACTGCACTGAAATAAGCAGTTTGGCCATGATGCAAAATTTGTCCCCAGTCCTTGTTCAGTCCCTTCCAAGGTAGAGCTATTCTACAAACTCGGGCTTTCGACAGTTGTGAAACAATTTTCTTTTTTTGCTCGTGATTTTTCATTGTTGGGAGGCTAAAGCAATTGTTTATGTACGAATTGTATCGATTGTATGTGAAATGATTGCGTTAAATAACGTTTTAATGGATTTACGTGTATTCTTATTGTTGTGATGTAGGTAAAATGCTTCAGCATTGTGTTGTGTAGGTGGAAAAACGAATCGACGCAACAACGTCACATTAGCGGCGTTCACACTCAACAAATTGTCGCGACGATTAGTTTGGCGACAAATTTGTGCTTAGCGTTCACACACAAAAGATGCTGACAGACTATAGCTTTGAGAGAAACTTCGAACTGTTTGCATATAATGGAGGACTGTGCACTGCTTTCTTGTTGTTGAAAATGAGAATTGGTGAAAATGGGTAAAAAGTTAGGATGAAAAAAAAAGCGATTTTGGGTGAAACTTTCTATAAAGCAAAGAAATAATTTATCTTTCCTAACACAATTGTATGAAAAATTTCAACTGAAAGGCCACTATTTTAGGAGACACTATTACCTGGCATGAACGTTTGTCTGCAATTCTAAGATTCTTGGCAATATTGAAAAGTTAAGCAGATTTAGCACCAGTATTGCTAGCTCCGAAAAATCCACTAAATTCCTTTAACGTTTTATTTTTGTATTATTCACTTTTTATTTCTTCTACCTCTGGAAATTGACTATATTGTTACGTTTAGTCGAAATGAGTCTACGTAAGATTAATGAAATTGTCCACACAACTAGCTTCGATCACTAGATTGTGAAAAATGAAGCACTAAAGTTAATTTTATTTTATTTTGCAAACACTGATTTAATTCTTATACATTATTACACTTTAAAATCACAATTACTTTACTATTGCACAAAACTTTTTGTTGCCTTTCAGGCTGAATTCATTAACACTTTGAACGCTATAAAATCCCAAACTGCACTGTAATAAGCAGTTTGGCCATGATGCAAAATTTGTTCCCAGTCCTTGTTCAGTCCCTTTCTAGGTAGAGCTACTTCTACAAACTCAGGCTTTTGACAGTTGTGAAACAATTTTCTTTTTTGCTCGTGATTTTTCATTGTTGGGAGGCTAAAGCTATTGTTTATTTACGTAATCGATTGTTTGTAGCGATTATATGTGTAATTATTGCGTTAAATAGCGTTTTAATGGATTTACGTGTATTCTTTTTGTTGTGATATAGGTAAAATGCTTCAGCATTGTGTTGTGTAGGTGGATAAACAAAGCGACGCACCAGCGTCACATTAGCGGCGTTCACACTCAACAAATTATCGCGACGATTTGTTTGCCGACAAATTTGTGCTTAGCGTTCACCCACAAAAGATGTTGACAGACTTCAGCTTTGAGAGAAACTTCGAACTGTTTGCATATAATGGAGGACTGTGCACTGCTTTCTGTTTCACTTATTGGTGAAAATGAGGAAAAAGTTAGGGTGAAAAAAAGCGATTTTGGGTGAAACGTTCTATAAAGCAAAGAAATAATTTATCTTTCCTAACACAATTATATGAAAAATTTCAACTGAAAGGCCACTATTTTAGGAGACACTATTACCTGGCAGAAACGTTTGTCTGCAATTCTAAGATTCTTGGCAATATTGAAAAGTTAAGCAGATTTAGCACCAGTATTGCTAAATCCGAAAAATCCACTAAATTCCTTTAACGTTTTATTTTTGTATTATTCACTTTTTATTTCTCCTACCTCTGGAAATTGACTATATTGTTACGTTTAGTCGAAATAAGTCTACGTACGATTAATTAAATTGTCCACAGAACTGGGTTCGATCATTGGATTATGACGAATGAAACTCTAAAGTTCACTATTCACGATATGCACGAATTTATTTTGCAAACACTGATTTAATTCTTATATATTATTACACTTTAAAAATCACTATTACTTTACTATTGCACAAAACTCTTTGCTGCTTTCAGGCTGAACTCATTTACACTTTGAACGCTATAAAATCCCAAACTGCACTGTAATAAGCAGTTAGGCCATGATGCTAAGTTTGTTCCCAGTCCTTGTTCAGTCCCTTCCTAGGTAGAGCTACTTCTACAAACTTGGGCTCTCGACAGTTGTGAAACAATTTTCTTTTTTGCTCGTGGTTTTTCATTGTTGGGAGACTAAAGCAATTGTTTATGTACGTAATCGATTGCTTGTAGCGATTGTATGTGAAATGATTGCGTTAAATAACGTTTTAATGGATTTACGTGTATTCTTATTGTTGTGATGTAGGTAAAATGCTTCAGCATTGTGTTGTGTAGGTGGAAAAACGAAGCGACGCACCAACGTCACATTAGCGGCGTTCACTCTCAACAAATTGTCGCGAAGATTTGCTTGGCGACAAATTTGTGCTTAGCGTTCACACACAAAAGATGTTGACAGACTATAGCTTTGAGAGAAACTTCGAAGTGTTTGCATATAATGGAGGACTGTGCACTGCTTTCTGTTTCACTTATTGGTGAAAATGAGGAAAAAGTTCGGATGAAAAAAAAAGCGATTTTGGGTGAAACTTTCTATAAAGCAAAGAAATAATTTATCTTTCCTAAAACAATTAAATGAAAAATTTCAACTGAAAGGCCACTATTTTAGGAGACACTATTACCTGGCATGAACGTTTGTCTGCAATTCTAAGATTCTTGGCAATAGGAAAAAGTTACGCAGATTTAGCACCAGTATTGCTAAGTCCGCACAATCCACTAAATTCCTTTAACACTTTATTTTTGTATTATTCACTTATTATTTCTTCTACCTCTGGAAATTTACTATATTGTTACTTTTAGTCGAAATGAATCTAAGTAAGATTAATTAAATTATTCACACAACTGGGTTCGATCACTAGATTATGATGAATGAAACTCTAAAGTTCACTATTCACGATATGCACCAATTTATTTTGCAAACACTGATTTAATTATTATACATTATTAAACTTTAAAAATCACTTTTACTTTACTATTGAACAAAACTCTTTGCTGCCTTTCAGGCTGAACTCATTAACACTTTGAACGCAATAAAACCCCAAACTGCACTGTAATAAGCAGTTTGGCCATGATGCAAAATTTGTTCCCAGTCCTTGTTCAGTCCCTTTCTAGGTAGAGCTACTTCTACAAACTCGGGCTTTTGACAGTTGTGAAACAATTTTCTTTTTTGCTCGTGATTTTTCATTGTTCGGAGGCTAAAGCTATTGTTTATTTACGTAATCGATTGTTTGTAGCGATTACATGTGAAATTATTGCGTTAAATAGCGTTTTAATGGATTTACGTGTATTCTTATTGTTGTGATATAGGTAAAATGCTTCAGCATTGTGTTGTGTAGGTGGAAAAACAAAGCGATGCACCAACGTCACATTAGCGGCGTTCACTCTCAACTAATTGTCGCGAAGATTTGCTTGGCGACAAATTTGTGCTTAGCGTTCACACACAAAAGATGTTGACAGACTTCAGCTTTGAGAGAAACTTCGAAGTGTTTGCATATAATGGAGGACTGTGCACTGCTTTCTGTTTCACTTATTGGTGAAAATGAGGAAAAAGTTCGGATGAAAAAAAAAGCGATTTTGGGTGAAACTTTCTATAAAGCAAAGAAATAATTTATCTTTCCTAAAACAATTAAATGAAAAATTTCAACTGAAAGGCCACTAATTTAGGAGACACTATTACCTGGCATGAACGTTTGTCTGCAATTCTAAGATTCTTGGCAATATTGAAAAGTTAAGCAGATTTAGCACCAGTATTGCTAAATCCGAAAAATCCACTAAATTCCTTTAACGCTTTATTTTTGTATTATTCACTTTTTATTTCTTCTACCTCTGGAAATTGACTATATTGTTACGTTTAGTGGAAATGAGTCTACGTAAGATTAATGAAATTGTCCACACAACTAGCTTCGATCACTAGATTGTGACAAAAGAAGCACTAAAGTTAATTTTATTTTATTTTGCAAACACTGATTTAATTCTTATATATTATTGCACTTTAAAAATCACAATTATTTTACTATTGCACATAACTCTTTGGTGCCTTTCAGACTGAACTCATTAACACTTTGAACGCTATAAAATCCCAAACTGCACTGTAATAAGCAGTTTGGCCATGATGCAAAATTTGTCCCCAGTCCTTGTTCAGTCCCTTTCAAGGTAGAGCTATTCTACAAACTCGGGCTTTCGACAGTTGTGAAACAATTTTCTTTTTTTGCTCGTGATATTTCATTGTTGGGAGGCTTAAGCAATTGTTTATGTACGAATTGTATCGATTGTATGTGAAATTATTGCGTTAAATAACATTTTAATGGATTTACGTGTATTATTATTGTTGTGATGTAGGTAAAATGCTTCAGCATTGTGTTGTGTAGGTGGAAAAACGAATCGACGCAACAACGTCACATTAGCGGCGTTCACACTCAACAAATTGTCGCGACGATTTGTTTGCCGACAAATTTGTGCTTAGCGTTCACACACAAAAGATGTTAAAAGACTTCTACTTTGAGAGAAATTTCGAAGTGTTTGCATATAATGGAGGACTGTACACTGCTTCTTGGTGAAAATGAGGAAAAAGTTAGGGTGAAAAAAAAGCGATTTTGGGTGAAACTTTCTATAAAGCAAAGAAATAATTTATCTTTCCTAACACAATTATATGAAAAATTTCAACTGAAAGGCCACTATTTTAGGAGACACTATTACCTGGCACGAACGTTTGTCTGCAATTCTAAAATTCTTGGCAATAGGAAAAATTTATGCAGATTTAGCACCAGTATTGCTAGCTCCGAAAAATCCACTAAATTCCTTTAACGCTTTATTTTTGTATTATTCACTTTTTATTTCTTCTACCTCTGGAAATTGACTATATTGTTACGTTTAGTCGAAATGAGTCTACGTAAGATTAATGAAATTGTCCACACAACTAGCTTCGATCACTAGATTGTGACAAAAGAAGCACTAAAGTTAATTTTATTTTATTTTGCAAACACTGATTTAATTCTTATACATTATTACACTTTAAAAATCACTATTACTTACTATTGCACAAAATTTTTTGTTGCCTTTCAGGCTGAACTCATTAACACTTTGAACGCTATAAAATCCCAAACTGCACTGTAATAAGCAGTTTGGCCGTGATGTAAAATTTGTTCCCAGTCCTTGTTCACTCCCTTTCTATGTAGAGCTACTTCTACAAACTCGGGCTTTTGACAGTTGTGAAACAATTTTCTTTTTTGCTCGTGATTTTTCTTTGTTGGGAGGCAATTGTTTATGTACGTAATCGATTGTTTGTAGCGATTGTATGTGAAATTATTGCGTTAAATAACATTTTAATGGATTTACGTGTATTCTTATTGTTGTGATGTTGGTAAAATGCTTCAGCATTGTGTTGTGTAGGTGGAAAAACGAAGCGACGCACCAACGTCACATTAGCGGCGTTCACACTTAACAAATTGTCGCGACGATTTGTTTGCCGACAAATTTGTGCTTAGCGTTCACACACAAAAGATGTTAAAAGACTTCTGCTTTGAGAGAAATTTCGAAGTGTTTGCATATAATGGAGGACTGTACACTGCTTCTTGGTGAAAATGAGGAAAAAGTTAGGGTGAAGAAAAAGCGATTTTGGGTGAAACTTTCTATAAAGCAAGGAAATAATTTATCTTTCCTAACACAATTATATGAAAAATTTCAACCGAAAGGCCACTATTTTAGGAGCCACTATTACCTGGCATGAACGGTTGTCTGCAATTCTAAGATTCTTGGCAATAGGAAAAAGTTACGCAGATTTAGCACCAGTATTGCTAAATCCGAAAAATCCACTAAATTCCTTTAACGCTTTATTTTTGTATTATTCACTTTTTATTTCTTCTACCTCTGGAAATTGACTATATTGTTACGTTTAGTCGAAATGAGTCTACGTAAGATTAATGAAATTGTCCACACAACTAGGTTCGATCACTAGATTGTGACAAATGAAACACTAAAGTTAATTTTATTTTATTTTGCAAACACTGATTTAATTCTTATACATTATTACACTTTGAAATCACAATTACTTTACTATTGCACAAAACTCTTTGTTGCCTTTCAGGCTGAACTCATTAACACTTTGAACGCTATAAAATCCCAAACTGCACTGTATTAAGCAGTGCAGTGTAACCATGATGCAAAATTTGTCCCCAGTCCTTGTTCAGTCCCTTTCAAGGTAGAGCTATTCTACAAACTCGGGCTTTCGACAGTTGTGAAACAATTTTCTTTTTTTGCTCGTGATTTTTCATTGTTGGGAGGCTAAAGCAATTGTTTATGTACGTAATCGACTGTTTGTAGCAATTGTATGTGGAATTATTGCGTTAAATAACATTTTAATGGATTTACGTGTATTCTTATTGTTGTGATGTAGTTAAATGCTTCAACATTGTGTTGTGTAGGTGGAAAAACGAATCGACGCACCAACGTCACATTAGCGGCGTTCACACTCAACAAATTGTCGCGACGATTCGTTTGCCGACAAATTTGTGCTTAGCGTTCACACACAAAAGATGTTGACAGACTTCAGCTTTGAGAGAAATTTCGAAGTGTTTGCATATAATGGAGGACTGTGCACTGCTTTCTGTTTCACTTATTGGTGAAAATGAGGAAAAAGTTAGGGTGAAAAAAAAGCGATTTCGGGTGAAACTTTCTATAAAGCAAAGAAACAATTTATCTTTCTTAAAACAATTAAATGAAAAATTTCAACTGAAAGGCCACTATTTTAGGAGACACTATTACCTGGCATGAACGTTTGTCTGCAATTGTAAGATTCTTGGTAATAGAAAAAAGTTACGCAGATTTAGCACCAGTATTGCTAAATCCGAAAAATCCACTAAATTCCTTTAACGCTTTATTTTTGTATTATTCACTTTTTATTTCTTCTACCTCTGGAAATTGACTATATTGTTACGTTTAGTGGAAATGAGTCTACGTAAGATTAATGAAATTGTCCACACAACTAGCTTCGATCACTAGATTGTGACAAAAGAAGCACTAAAGTTAATTTTATTTTATTTTGCAAACACTGATTTAATTCTTATACATTATTGCACTTTAAAAATCACAATTATTTTACTATTGCACATAACTCTTTGGTGCCTATCAGACTGAACTCATTAACACTTTGAACGCTATAAAATCCGAAACTGCACTGTAATAAGCAGTTTGGCCATGATGCAAAATTTGTCCCCAGTCCTTGTTCAGTCCCTTTCAAGGTAGAGCTATTCTACAAACTCGGGCTTTCGACAGTTGTGAAACAATTTTCTTTTTTTGCTCGTGATTTTTCATTGTTGGGAGGCTAAAGCAATTGTTTATGTACGAATTGTATCGATTGTATGTGAAATTATTGCGTTAAATAACATTTTAATGGATTTACGTGTATTCTTATTGTTGTGATGTAGGTAAAATGCTTCAGCATTGTGTTGTGTAGGTGGAAAAACGAATCGACGCAACAACGTCACATTAGCGGCGTTCACACTCAACAAATTGTCGCGACGATTTGTTTGCCGACAAATTTGTGCTTAGCGTTCACACACAAAAGATGTTAAAAGACTTCTACTTTGAGAGAAATTTCGAAGTGTTTGCATATAATGGAGGACTGTAAACTGCTTCTTGGTGAAAATGAGGAAAAAGTTAGGGTGAAAAAAAAGCGATTTTGGGTGAAACTTTCTATAAAGCAAAGAAATAATTTATCTTTCCTAACACAATTATATGAAAAATTTCAACTGAAAGGCCACTATTTTAGGAGACACTATTACCTGGCATGAACGTTTGTCTGCAATTCTAAGATTCTTGGCAATAGGAAAAAGTTACGCAGATTTAGCACCAGTATTGCTAAATCCGAAAAATCCACTAAATTCCTTTAACGCTTTATTTTTGTATTATTCACTTTTTATTTCTTCTACCTCTGGAAATTGACTATATTGTTACGTTTAGTCGAAATGAGTCTACGTAAGATTAATGAAATTGTCCACACAACTAGGTTCGATCACTAGATTGTGACAAATGAAACACTAAAGTTAATTTTATTTTATTTTGCAAACACTGATTTAATTCTTATACATTATTACACTTTGAAATCACAATTACTTTACTATTGCACAAAACTCTTTGTTGCCTTTCAGGCTGAACTCATTAACACTTTGAACGCTATAAAATCCCAAACTACACTGTATTAAGCAGTGCAGTGTAACCATGATGCAAAATTTGTCCCCAGTCCTTGTTCAGTCCCTTTCAAGGTAGAGCTATTCTACAAACTCGGGCTTTCGACAGTTGTGAAACAATTTTCTTTTTTTGCTCGTGATTTTTCATTGTTGGGAGGCTAAAGCAATTGTTTATGTACGTAATCGACTGTTTGTAGCAATTGTATGTGGAATTATTGCGTTAAATAACATTTTAATGGATTTACGTGTATTCTTATTGTTGTGATGTAGTTAAATGCTTCAACATTGTGTTGTGTAGGTGGAAAAACGAATCGACGCACCAACGTCACATTAGCGGCGTTCACACTCAACAAATTGTCGCGACGATTCGTTTGCCGACAAATTTGTGCTTAGCGTTCACACACAAAAGATGTTGACAGACTTCAGCTTTGAGAGAAATTTCGAAGTGTTTGCATATAATGGAGGACTGTGCACTGCTTTCTGTTTCACTTATTGGTGAAAATGAGGAAAAAGTTAGGGTGAAAAAAAAGCGATTTCGGGTGAAACTTTCTATAAAGCAAAGAAATAATTTATCTTTCTTAAAACAATTAAATGAAAAATTTCAACTGAAAGGCCACTATTTTAGGAGACACTATTACCTGGCATGAACGTTTGTCTGCAATTCTAAGATTCTTGGCAATAGAAAAAAGTTACGCAGATTTAGCACCAGTATTGCTAAATCCGAAAAATCCACTAAATTCCTTTAACGCTTTATTTTTGTATTATTCACTTTTTATTTCTTCTACCTCTGGAAATTGACTATATTGTTACGTTTAGTCGAAATGAGTCTACGTAAGATTAATGAAATTGTCCACACAACTAAGTTCGATCACTAGATTGTGACAAATGAAACACTAAAGTTAATTTTATTTTATTTTGCAAACACTGATTTAATTCTTATTCATTATTACACTTTAAAATCACAATTACTTTACTATTGCACAAAACTCTTTGTTGCCTTTCAGGCTGAACTCATTAACACTTTGAACACTGATTTAATTCTTATACATTATTGCACTTTAAAAATCACAATTATTTTACTATTGCACATAACTCTTTGGTGCCTTTCAGACTGAACTCATTAACACTTTGAACGCTATAAAATCCGAAACTGCACTGTAATAAGCAGTTTGGCCATGATGCAAAATTTGTCCCCAGTCCTTGTTCAGTCCCTTTCAAGGTAGAGCTATTCTACAAACTCGGGCTTTCGACAGTTGTGAAACAATTTTCTTTTTTTGCTCGTGATTTTTCATTGTTGGGAGGCTAAAGCAATTGTTTATGTACGAATTGTATCGATTGTATGTGAAATTATTGCGTTAAATAACATTTTAATGGATTTACGTGTATTCTTATTGTTGTGATGTAGGTAAAATGCTTCAGCATTGTGTTGTGTAGGTGGAAAAACGAATCGACGCAACAACGTCACATTAGCGGCGTTCACACTCAACAAATTGTCGCGACGATTTGTTTGCCGACAAATTTGTGCTTAGCGTTCACACACAAAAGATGTTAAAAGACTTCTACTTTGAGAGAAATTTCGAAGTGTTTGCATATAATGGAGGACTGTACACTGCTTCTTGGTGAAAATGAGGAAAAAGTTAGGGTGAAAAAAAAGCGATTTTGGGTGAAACTTTCTATAAAGCAAAGAAATAATTTATCTTTCCTAACACAATTATATGAAAAATTTCAACTGAAAGGCCACTATTTTAGGAGACACTATTACCTGGCATGAACGTTTGTCTGCAATTCTAAGATTCTTGGCAATAGGAAAAAGTTACGCAGATTTAGCACCAGTATTGCTAAATCCGAAAAATCCACTAAATTCCTTTAACGCTTTATTTTTGTATTATTCACTTTTTATTTCTTCTACCTCTGGAAATTGACTATATTGTTACGTTTAGTCGAAATGAGTCTACGTAAGATTAATGAAATTGTCCACACAACTAGGTTCGATCACTAGATTGTGACAAATGAAACACTAAAGTTAATTTTATTTTATTTTGCAAACACTGATTTAATTCTTATACATTATTACACTTTGAAATCACAATTACTTTACTATTGCACAAAACTCTTTGTTGCCTTTCAGGCTGAACTCATTAACACTTTGAACGCTATAAAATCCCAAACTACACTGTATTAAGCAGTGCAGTGTAACCATGATGCAAAATTTGTCCCCAGTCCTTGTTCAGTCCCTTTCAAGGTAGAGCTATTCTACAAACTCGGGCTTTCGACAGTTGTGAAACAATTTTCTTTTTTTGCTCGTGATTTTTCATTGTTGGGAGGCTAAAGCAATTGTTTATGTACGTAATCGACTGTTTGTAGCAATTGTATGTGGAATTATTGCGTTAAATAACATTTTAATGGATTTACGTGTATTCTTATTGTTGTGATGTAGTTAAATGCTTCAACATTGTGTTGTGTAGGTGGAAAAACGAATCGACGCACCAACGTCACATTAGCGGCGTTCACACTCAACAAATTGTCGCGACGATTCGTTTGCCGACAAATTTGTGCTTAGCGTTCACACACAAAAGATGTTGACAGACTTCAGCTTTGAGAGAAATTTCGAAGTGTTTGCATATAATGGAGGACTGTGCACTGCTTTCTGTTTCACTTATTGGTGAAAATGAGGAAAAAGTTAGGGTGAAAAAAAAGCGATTTCGGGTGAAACTTTCTATAAAGCAAAGAAATAATTTATCTTTCTTAAAACAATTAAATGAAAAATTTCAACTGAAAGGCCACTATTTTAGGAGACACTATTACCTGGCATGAACGTTTGTCTGCAATTGTAAGATTCTTGGCAATAGAAAAAAGTTACGCAGATTTAGCACCAGTATTGCTAAATCCGAAAAATCCACTAAATTCCTTTAACGCTTTATTTTTGTATTATTCACTTTTTATTTCTTCTACCTCTGGAAATTGACTATATTGTTACGTTTAGTCGAAATGAGTCTACGTAAGATTAATGAAATTGTCCACACAACTAAGTTCGATCACTAGATTGTGACAAATGAAACACTAAAGTTAATTTTATTTTATTTTGCAAACACTGATTTAATTCTTATTCATTATTACACTTTAAAATCACAATTACTTTACTATTGCACAAAACTCTTTGTTGCCTTTCAGGCTGAACTCATTAACACTTTGAACGCTATAAAATCCCAAACTGCACTGTAATAAGCAGTTTGGCCATGATGCAAAATTTGTCCCCAGTCCTTGTTCAGTCCCTTTCAAGGTAGAGCTATTCTACAAACTCGGGCTTTCGACAGTTGTGAAACAATTTTCTTTTTTTGCTCGTGATTTTTCATTGTTGGGAGGCTGAAGCAATTGTTTATGTACGTAATCGATTGTTTGTAGCGATTGTATGTGAAATTATTGCGTTAAATAACATTTTAATGGATTTACGTGTATTCTTATAGTTGTGATATAGGTGAAATGCTTCAGCATTGTGTTGTGCAGGTGGAAAAAAGAAGCGACGCACCAACGTCACATTAGCGGCGTTCGCATCAACAAATTGTCGCGACGATTTGTTTGCCGACAAATTTGTGCTTAGCGTTCACACACAAAAGATGTTGACAGACTATAGCTTTGAGAGAAACTTCGAACTGTTTGCATATAATGGAGGACTGTGCACTGCTTTCTTATTATTGAAAATGAGCATTGGTGAAAATGAGGAAACTGTTAGGATGAAAAAAAAGCGATTTTGGGTGAAACTTTCGAAAAAGCAAAGAAATAATTTATCTTTCCTAACACAATTATATGAAAAATTTCAACTGAAAGGCCACTATTTTAGGAGACACTATTACCTGGCATGAACGTTTGTCTGCAATTCTAAGATTCTTGGCAATATTTAAAAGTTAAGCAGATTTAGCGCAGTATTGCTAAATCCGCAAAAACCACTATTTTCCTCCCACCTCTGGAAATTGACTATATTGTTACGTTTAGTCGAAATGAGTGTATGTAAGATTAATTAAATTGTCCATACAACTGGGTTCGATCACTCGATTATGACGAATGAAACTCTAAAGTTCACTATTCACGATATGTACGAATTTATTTTGCAAACACTGATTTAAATCTTATACATTATTACACTTTAAAAATCACTATAACTTACTATTGCAAAACTCTTTGTTGCCTTTCAGGCTGAACTCATTAACACTTTGAACGCTATAAAATCCCAAACTGCACTGTAATAAGCAGTTTGGCCGTGATGCAAAATTTGTTCCCAGTCCTTGTTCAGTCCCTTTCTATGTAGAGCTACTTCTACAAACTCGGGCTTTTGACAGTTGTGAAACAATTTTCTTTTTTGCTCGTGATTTTTCTTTGTTGGGAGGCTAAAGCAATTGTTAAGTACGTAATCGATTGTTTGTAGCGATTATATGTGAAATTATTGCGTTAAATAGCGTTTTAATGGATTTACGTGTATTCTTATTGTTGTGATATAGGTAAAATGCTTCAGCATTGTGTTGTGTAGGTGGATAAACAAAGCGACGCACCAACGTCACATTAGCGGCGTTCACACTCAACAAATTGTCGCGACGATTTGTTTGCCGACAAATTTGTGCTTAGCTTTCACACACAAAAGATGTTGACAGACTTCAGCTTTGGGAGAAACTTCGAACTGTTTGCATATAATGGAGGACTGTGCACTGCTTTCTGTTTCACTTATTGGTGAAAATGAGAAAAAAGTTAGGGTGAAAAAAAAGCGATTTTGGCTGAAACTTTCTATAAAGCAAAGAAATAACTTATCTTTCCTAACACAATTATATGAAAAATTTCAACTGAAAGGCCACTATTTTAGGAGACACTATTACCTGGTATGAATGTTTGTCTGCAATTCTAAGATTCTTGGCAATAGAAAAAAGTTGCGCAGATTTAGCACCAGTATTGCTAAATCCGAAAAATCCACTAAATTCCTTTAACGCTTTATTTTTGTATTATTCACTTTTTATTTCTTCTACCTCTGGAAATTGACTATATTGTTACGTTTAGTCGAAATGAGTCTACGTAAGATTAATGAAATTGTCCACACAACTAGGTTCGATCACTAGATTGTGACAAATGAAACACTAAAGTTAATTTTATTTTATTTTGCAAACACTGATTTAATTCTTATACATTATTACACTTTAAAATCACAATTACTTTACTATTGCACAAAACTCTTTGTTGCCTTTCAGGCTGAACTCATTAACACTTTGAACGCTATAAAATCCCAAACTGCACTGTAATAAGCAGTTTGGCCATGATGCAAAATTTGTCCCCAGTCCTTGTTCAGTCCCTTTCAAGGTAGAGCTATTCTACAAACTCGGGCTTTCGACAGTTGTGAAACAATTTTCTTTTTTTGCTCGTGATTTTTCATTGTTGGGAGGCTGAAGCAATTGTTTATGTACGTAATCGATTGTTTGTAGCGATTGTATGTGAAATTATTGCGTTAAATAACATTTTAATGGATTTACGTGTATTCTTATAGTTGTGATATAGGTGAAATGCTTCAGCATTGTGTTGTGCAGGTGGAAAAAAGAAGCGACGCACCAACGTCACATTAGCGGCGTTCGCATCAACAAATTGTCGCGACGATTTGTTTGCCGACAAATTTGTGCTTAGCGTTCACACACAAAAGATGTTGACAGACTATAGCTTTGAGAGAAACTTCGAACTGTTTGCATATAATGGAGGACTGTGCACTGCTTTCTTATTATTGAAAATGAGCATTGGTGAAAATGAGGAAACTGTTAGGATGAAAAAAAAGCGATTTTGGGTGAAACTTTCGAAAAAGCAAAGAAATAATTTATCTTTCCTAACACAATTATATGAAAAATTTCAACTGAAAGGCCACTATTTTAGGAGACACTATTACCTGGCATGAACGTTTGTCTGCAATTCTAAGATTCTTG
Organism: Eristalis tenax; assembly: GCA_905231855.2. NCBI lineage: Eukaryota > Metazoa > Arthropoda > Insecta > Diptera > Syrphidae > Eristalis > Eristalis tenax. The sequence goes on along the minus strand of HG993124.1, from coordinate 81,866,016 downwards.
GCAATATTTAAAAGTTAAGCAGATTTAGCGCAGTATTGCTAAATCCGCAAAAACCACTATTTTCCTCCCACCTCTGGAAATTGACTATATTGTTACGTTTAGTCGAAATGAGTGTATGTAAGATTAATTAAATTGTCCATACAACTGGGTTCGATCACTCGATTATGACGAATGAAACTCTAAAGTTCACTATTCACGATATGTACGAATTTATTTTGCAAACACTGATTTAAATCTTATACATTATTACACTTTAAAAATCACTATAACTTACTATTGCAAAACTCCTTGTTGCCTTTCAGGCTGAACTCATTAACACTTTGAACGCTATAAAATCCCAAACTGCACTGTAATAAGCAGTTTGGCCGTGATGCAAAATTTGTTCCCAGTCCTTGTTCAGTCCCTTTCTATGTAGAGCTACTTCTACAAACTCGGGCTTTTGACAGTTGTGAAACAATTTTCTTTTTTGCTCGTGATTTTTCTTTGTTGGGAGGCTAAAGCAATTGTTTATGTACGTAATCGATTGTTTGTAGCGATTATATGTGAAATTATTGCGTTAAATAGCGTTTTAATGGATTTACGTGTATTCTTATTGTTGTGATATAGGTAAAATGCTTCAGCATTGTGTTGTGTAGGTGGATAAACAAAGCGACGCACCAACGTCACATTAGCGGCGTTCACACTCAACAAATTGTCGCGACGATTTGTTTGCCGACAAATTTGTGCTTAGCTTTCACACACAAAAGATGTTGACAGACTTCAGCTTTGGGAGAAACTTCGAACTGTTTGCATATAATGGAGGACTGTGCACTGCTTTCTGTTTCACTTATTGGTGAAAATGAGAAAAAAGTTAGGGTGAAAAAAAAGCGATTTTGGCTGAAACTTTCTATAAAGCAAAGAAATAACTTATCTTTCCTAACACAATTATATGAAAAATTTCAACTGAAAGGCCACTATTTTAGGAGACACTATTACCTGGTATGAATGTTTGTCTGCAATTCTAAGATTCTTGGCAATAGAAAAAAGTTGCGCAGATTTAGCAGCAGTATTGCTAAATCCGAAAAATCCACTAAATTCCTTTAACGCTTTATTTTTGTATTATTCACTTTTTATTTCTTCTACCTCTGGAAATTGACTATATTGTTACGTTTAGTCGAAATGAGTCTACGTAAGATTAATGAAATTGTCCACACAACTAGGTTCGATCACTAGATTGTGACAAATGAAACACTAAAGTTAATTTTATTTTATTTTGCAAACACTGATTTAATTCTTATACATTATTACACTTTAAAATCACAATTACTTTACTATTGCACAAAACTCTTTGTTGCCTTTCAGGCTGAACCCATTAACACTTTGAACGCTATAAAATCCCAAACTGCACTGTAATAAGCAGTTTGGCCATGATGCAAAATTTGTCCCCAGTCCTTGTTCAGTCCCTTTCAAGGTAGAGCTATTCTACAAACTCGGGCTTTCGACAGTTGTGAAACAATTTTCTTTTTTTGCTCGTGATTTTTCATTGTTTATGTTATTGATTTCAGCAATTGTTTATGTACGTAATCGATTGTTTGTAGCGATTGTATATGAAGTGATTGCGTTAAATAACATTTTAATGGATTTACGTGTATTCTTATTGTTGTGATGTAGGTAAAATGCTTCAGCATTGTGTTGTGTAGGTGGAAAAACGAATCGACGCAACAACGTCACATTAGCGGCGTTCACACTCAACAAATTGTCGCGACGATTCGTTTGCCGACAAATTTGTGCTTAGCGTTCACACACAAAAGATGTTGACAGACTTCAGCTTTGAGAGAAATTTCGAAGTGTTTGCATATAATGGAGGACTGTGCACTGCTTTCTGTTTCACTTATTGGTGAAAATGAGGAAAAAGTTAGGGTGAAAAAAAAGCGATTTTGGGTGAAACTTTCTATAAAGCAAGGAAATAATTTATCTTTCTTAAAACAATTAAATGAAAAATTTCAACTGAAAGGCCACTATTTTAAGAGACACTAGACACATGAACGGTTGTCTGCAATTTGATTCTTGGCAATATATCAAAAAGTTACGCACCAGTATTGCTAAATCCGAAAAATCCACTAAATTCCTTTAACACTTTATTTTTGTATTATTCACTTATTATTTCTCCAACCTCTGGAAATTGACTATATTGTTACGTTTAGTCGAAATAAGTCTACGTACGATTAATTAAATTGTCCACAGAACTGGGTTCGATCACTGGATTATGACGAATGAAACCCTAAAGTTCACTATTCACGATATGCACGAATTTATTTTGCAAACACTGATTTAATTCTTATATATTATTACACTTTAAAAATCACTATTACTTTACTATTGCACAAAACTCTTTGCTGCCTTTCAGGCTGAACTCATTTACACTTTGAACGCTATAAAATCCCAAACTGCACTGTAATAAGCAGTTAGGCCATGATGCTAAGTTTGTTCCCAGTCCTTGTTCAGTCCCTTCCTAGGTAGAGCTACTTCTACAAACTTGGGCTCTCGGCAGTTGTGAAACAATTTTCTTTTTTGCTCGTGATTTTTCATTGTTGGGAGACTAAAGCAATTGTTTATGTACGTAATCGATTGCTTGTAGCGATTGTATGTGAAATGATTGCGTTAAATAACGTTTTAATGGATTTACGTGTATTCTTATTGTTGTGATATAGGTAAAATGCTTCAGCATTGTGTTGTGTAGGTGGAAAAACAAAGCGACGCACCAACGTCACATTAGCGGCGTTCACTCTCAACTAATTGTCGCGAAGATTTGCTTGGCGACAAACTTGTGCTTAGCGTTCACACACAAAAGATGTTGACAGACTTCAGCTTTGAGAGAAACTTCGAAGTGTTTGCATATAATGGAGGACTGTGCACTGCTTTCTGTTTCACTTATTGGTGAAAATGAGGAAAAAGTTCGGATGAAAAAAAAAGCGATTTTGGGTGAAACTTTCTATAAAGCAAAGAAATAATTTATCTTTCCTAAAACAATTAAATGAAAAATTTCAACTGAAAGGCCACTATTTTAGGAGACACTATTACCTGGCATGAACGTTTGTCTGCAATTCTAAGATTCTTAGCAATAGGAAAAAGTTACGCAGATTTAGCACCAGTATTGCTAAGTCCGCACAATCCACTAAATTCCTTTAACACTTTATTTTTGTATTATTCACTTATTATTTCTTCTACCTCTGGAAATTTACTATATTGTTACTTTTAGTCGAAATGAATCTAAGTAAGATTAATTAAATTATTCACACAACTGGGTTCGATCACTAGATTATGATGAATGAAACTCTAAAGTTCACTATTCACGATATGCACGAATTTATTTTGCAAACACTGATTTAATTTTTATACATTATTAAACTTTAAAAATCACTTTTACTTTACTATTGAACAAAACTCTTTGCTGCCTTTCAGGCTGAACTCATTAACACTTTGAACGCAATAAAACCCCAAACTGCACTGTAATAAGCAGTTTGGCCATGATGCAAAATTTGTTCCCAGTCCTTGTTCAGTCCCTTTCTAGGTAGAGCTACTTCTACAAACTCAGGCTTTTGACAGTTGTGAAACAATTTTCTTTTTTGCTCGTGATTTTTCATTGTTCGGAGGCTAAAGCTATTGTTTATTTACGTAATCGATTGTTTGTAGCGATTACATGTGAAATTATTGCGTTAAATAGCGTTTTAATGGATTTACGTGTATTCTTATTGTTGTGATATAGGTAAAATGCTTCAGCATTGTGTTGTGTAGGTGGAAAAACAAAGCGACGCACCAACGTCACATTAGCGGCGTTCACTCTCAACTAATTGTCGCGAAGATTTGCTTGGCGACAAACATGTGCTTAGCGTTCACACACAAAAGATGTTGACAGACTTCAGCTTTGAGAGAAACTTCGAAGTGTTTGCATATAATGGAGGACTGTGCACTGCTTTCTGTTTCACTTATTGGTGAAAATGAGGAAAAAGTTAGGGTGAAAAAAAAGCGATTTTGGGTGAAACTTTCTATAAAGCAAAGAAATAATTTATCTTTCCTAACACAATTATATGAAAAATTTCAACTGAAAGGCCACTATTTTAGGAGACACTATTACCTGGCATGAACGTTTGTCTGCAATTCTAAGATTCTTGGCAATATTGAAAAGTTAAGCAGATTTAGCACCAGTATTGCTAAATCCGAAAAGTCCACTATTTTCCTCCTACCTCTGGAAATTGTCTATATTGTTATGTTTAGTCGAAATGAGTCTACGTAAGATTAATTAAATTGTCCCCACAACTGGGTTCGATCACTGGATTATGACGAATGAAACTCTAAAGTTCACTATTCACGATATGCACGAATTTATTTTGCAAACACTGATTTAATTCTTATACATTATTACACTTTAAAAGCACTATTACTTATTATTGCAAAACTCCTTGTTGCCTTTCAGGCTGAACTCATTAACACTTTGAACGCTATAAAATCCCAAACTGCACTATAATAAGCAGTTTGGCCATGATGCAAAATTTGTCCCCAGTCCTTGTTCAGTCCCTTTCAAGGTAGAGCTATTCTACAAACTCGGGCTTTCGACAGTTGTGAAACAATTTTCTTTTTTTGCTCGTGATTTTTCATTGTTGGGAGGCTAAAGCAATTGTTTATGTACGTAATCGATTGTTTGTAGCAATTGTATGTGGAATTATTGCGTTAAATAACATTTTAATGGATTTACGTGCATTCTTATTGTTGTGATGTAGTTAAATGCTTCAACATTGTGTTGTGTAGGTGGAAAAACGAATCGACGCACCAACGTCACATTAGCGCCGTTCACACTCAACAAATTGTCGCGACGATTCGTTTGCCGACAAATTTGTGCTTAGCGTTCACACACAAAAGATGTTGACAGACTTCAGCTTTGAGAGAAATTTCGAAGTGTTTGCATATAATGGAGGACTGTGCACTGCTTTCTGTTTCACTTATTGGTGAAAATGAGGAAAAAGTTAGGGTGAAAAAAAAGCGATTTCGGGTGAAACTTTCTATAAAGCAAAGAAATAATTTATCTTTCTTAAAACAATTAAATGAAAAATTTCAACTGAAAGGCCACTATTTTAGGAGACACTATTACCTGGCATGAACGTTTGTCTGCAATTCTAAGATTCTTGGCAATAGAAAAAAGTTACGCAGATTTAGCACCAGTATTGCTAAATCCGAAAAATCCACTAAATTCCTTTAACGCTTTATTTTTGTATTATTCACTTTTTATTTCTTCTACCTCTGGAAATTGACTATATTGTTACGTTTAGTGGAAATGAGTCTACGTAAGATTAATGAAATTGTCCACACAACTAGCTTCGATCACTAGATTGTGACAAAAGAAGCACTAAAGTTAATTTTATTTTATTTTGCAAACACTGATTTAATTCTTATACATTATTGCACTTTAAAAATCACAATTATTTTACTATTGCACATAACTCTTTGGTGCCTTTCAGACTGAACTCATTAACACTTTGAACGCTATAAAATCCGAAACTGCACTGTAATAAGCAGTTTGGCCATGATGCAAAATTTGTCCCCAGTCCTTGTTCAGTCCCTTTCAAGGTAGAGCTATTCTACAAACTCGGGCTTTCGACAGTTGTGACACAATTTTCTTTTTTTGCTCGTGATTTTTCATTGTTGGGAGGCTAAAGCAATTGTTTATGTACGAATTGTATCGATTGTATGTGAAATTATTGCGTTAAATAACATTTTAATGGATTTACGTGTATTCTTATTGTTATGATGTAGGTAAAATGCTTCAGCATTGTGTTGTGTAGGTGGAAAAACGAATCGACGCAACAACGTCACATTAGCGGCGTTCACACTCAACAAATTGTCGCGACGATTTGTTTGCCGACAAATTTGTGCTTAGCGGTCACACACAAAAGATGTTAAAAGACTTCTACTTTGAGAGAAATTTCGAAGTGTTTGCATATAATGGAGGACTGTACACTGCTTCTTGGTGAAAATGAGGAAAAAGTTAGGGTGAAAAAAAAGCGATTTTGGGTGAAACTTTCTATAAAGCAAAGAAATAATTTATCTTTCCTAACACAATTATATGAAAAATTTCAACTGAAAGGCCACTATTTTAGGAGACACTATTACCTGGCACGAACGTTTGTCTGCAATTCTAAGATTCTTGGCAATAGGAAAAATTTATGCAGATTTAGCACCAGTATTGCTAGCTCCGAAAAATCCACTAAATTCCTTTAACGCTTTATTTTTGTATTATTCACTTTTTATTTCTTCTACCTCTGGAAATTGACTATATTGTTACGTTTAGTCGAAATGAGTCTACGTAAGATTAATGAAATTGTCCACACAACTAGGTTCGATCACTAGATTGTGACAAAAGAAGCACTAAAGTTAATTTTATTTTATTTTGCAAACACTGATTTAATTCTTATACATTATTGCACTTTAAAAATCACAATTATTTTACTATTGCACATAACTCTTTGGTGCCTATCAGACTGAACTCATTAACACTTTGAACGCTATAAAATCCGAAACTGCACTGTAATAAGCAGTTTGGCCGTGATGTAAAATTTGTTCCCAGTCCTTGTTCACTCCCTTTCTATGTAGAGCTATTCTACAAACTCGGGCTTTTGACAGTTGTGAAACAATTTTCTTTTTTGCTCGTGATTTTTCTTTGTTGGGAGGCAATTGTTTATGTACGTAATCGATTGTTTGTAGCGATTGTATGTGAAATTATTGCGTTAAATAACGTTTTAATGGATTTACGTGTATTCTTATAGTTGTGATATAGGTAAAATGCTTCAGCATTCTGTTGTGTAGGTGGAAAAACGAATCGACGCACCAACGTCACATTAGCGGCGTTCACACTCAACAAATTGTCGCGACGATTCGTTTGCCGACAAATTTGTGCTTAGCGTCCACACACAAAAGATGTTGACAGACTTCAGCTTTGAGAGAAATTTCGAAGTGTTTGCATATAATGGAGGACTGTGCACTGCTTTCTGTTTCACTTATTGGTGAAAATGAGGAAAAAGTTAGGGTGAAAAAAAAGAGATTTTGGGTGAAACTTTCTATAAAGCAAAGAAATAATTTATCTTTCCTAACACAATTATATGAAAAATTTCAACTGAAAGGCCACTATTTTAGGAGACACTATTACCTGGCACGAACGTTTGTCTGCAATTCTAAGATTCTTGGCAATAGGAAAAATTTATGCAGATTTAGCACCAGTATTGCTAGCTCCGAAAAATCCACTAAATTCCTTTAACGCTTTATTTTTGTATTATTCACTTTTTATTTCTTCTACCTCTGGAAATTGACTATATTGTTACGTTTAGTCGAAATGAGTCTACGTAAGATTAATGAAATTGTCCACACAACTAGGTTCGATCACTAGATTGTGACAAATGAAACACTAAAGTTAATTTTATTTTATTTTGCAAACACTGATTTAATTCTTATACATTATTACACTTTGAAATCACAATTACTTTACTATTGCACAAAACTCTTTGTTGCCTTTCAGGCTGAACTCATTAACACTTTGAACGCTATAAAATCCCAAACTGCACTGTATTAAGCAGTTTGGCCATGATGCAAAATTTGTCCCCAGTCCTTGTACAGTCCCTTTCAAGGTAGAGCTATTCTACAAACTCGGGCTTTCGACAGTTGTGAAACAATTTTCTTTTTTTGCTCGTGATTTTTCATTGTTGGGAGGCTAAAGCAATTGTTTATGTACGTAATCGACTGTTTGTAGCAATTGTATGTGGAATTATTGCGTTAAATAACATTTTAATGGATTTACGTGTATTCTTATTGTTGTGATGTAGTTAAATGCTTCAACATTGTGTTGTGTAGGTGGAAAAACGAATCGACGCACCAACGTCACATTAGCGGCGTTCACACTCAACAAATTGTCGCGACGATTCGTTTGCCGACAAATTTGTGCTTAGCGTTCACACACAAAAGATGTTGACAGACTTCAGCTTTGAGAGAAATTTCGAAGTGTTTGCATATAATGGAGGACTGTGCACTGCTTTCTGTTTCACTTATTGGTGAAAATGAGGAAAAAGTTAGGGTGAAAAAAAAGCGATTTCGGGTGAAACTTTCTATAAAGCAAAGAAATAATTTATCTTTCTTAAAACAATTAAATGAAAAATTTCAACTGAAAGGCCACTATTTTAGGAGACACTATTACCTGGCATGAACGTTTGTCTGCAATTCTAAGATTCTTGGCAATAGAAAAAAGTTACGCAGATTTAGCACCAGTATTGCTAAATCCGAAAAATCCACTAAATTCCTTTAACGCTTTATTTTTGTATTATTCACTTTTTATTTCTTCTACCTCTGGAAATTGACTATATTGTTACGTTTAGTCGAAATGAGTCTACGTAAGATTAATGAAATTGTCCACACAACTAGGTTCGATCACTAGATTGTGACAAATGAAACACTAAAGTTAATTTTATTTTATTTTGCAAACACTGATTTAATTCTTATACATTATTACACTTTAAAATCACAATTACTTTACTATTGCACAAAACTCTTTGTTGCCTTTCAGGCTGAACTCATTAACACTTTGAACGCTATAAAATCCCAAACTGCTCTGTAATAAGCAGTTTGGCCATGATGCAAAATTTGTCCCCAGTCCTTGTTCAGTCCCTTTCAAGGTAGAGCTATTCTACAAACTCGGGCTTTCGACAGTTGTGAAACAATTTTCTTTTTTTGCTCGTGATTTTTCATTGTTGGGAGGCTGAAGCAATTGTTTATGTACGTAATCGATTGTTTGTAGCGATTGTATGTGAAATTATTGCGTTAAATAACATTTTAATGGATTTACGTGTATTCTTATAGTTGTGATATAGGTGAAATGCTTCAGCATTGTGTTGTGCAGGTGGAAAAAAGAAGCGACGCACCACCGTCACATTAGCGGCGTTCGCATCAACAAATTGTCGCGACGATTTGTTTGCCGACAAATTTGTGCTTAGCGTTCACACACAAAAGATGTTGACAGACTATAGCTTTGAGAGAAACTTCGAACTGTTTGCATATAATGGAGGCCTGTGCACTGCTTTCTTATTATTGAAAATGAGCATTGGTGAAAATGAGGAAACTGTTAGGATGAAAAAAAAGCGATTTTGGGTGAAACTTTCGAAAAAGCAAAGAAATAATTTATCTTTCCTAACACAATTATATGAAAAATTTCAACTGAAAGGCCACTATTTTAGGAGACACTATTACCTGGCATGAACGTTTGTCTGCAATTCTAAGATTCTTGGCAATATTTAAAAGTTAAGCAGATTTAGCCCAGTATTGCTAAATCCGCAAAAACCACTATTTTCCTCCCACCTCTGGAAATTGACTATATTGTTACGTTTAGTCGAAATGAGTCTATGTAAGATTAATTAAATTGTCCATACAACTGGGTTCGATCACTCGATTATGACGAATGAAACTCTAAAGTTCACTATTCACGATATGTACGAATTTATTTTGCAAACACTGATTTAAATCTTATACATTATTACACTTTAAAAATCACTATTACTTACTATTGCAAAACTCTTTGTTGCCTTTCAGGCTGAACTCATTAACACTTTGAACGCTATAAAATCCCAAACTGCACTGTAATAAGCAGTTTGGCCGTGATGCAAAATTTGTTCCCAGTCCTTGTTCAGTCCCTTTCTATGTAGAGCTACTTCTACAAACTCGGGCTTTTGACACTTGTGAAACAATTTTCTTTTTTGCTCGTGATTTTTCTTTGTTGGGAGGCTAAAGCAATTGTTTATGTACGTAATCGATTGTTTGTATCGATTATATGTGAAATTATTGCGTTAAATAGCGTTTTAATGGATTTACGTGTATTCTTATTGTTGTGATATAGGTAAAATGCTTCAGCAGTGTGTTGTGTAGGTGGATAAACAAAGCGACGCACCAACGTCACATTAGCGGCGTTCACACTCAACAAATTGTCGCGACGATTTGTTTGCCGACAAATGTGTGCTTAGCGTTCACACACAAAAGATGTTGACAGACTTCAGCTTTGGGAGAAACTTCGAACTGTTTGCATATAATGGAGGACTGTGCACTGCTTTCTGTTTCACTTATTGGTGAAAATGAGAAAAAAGTTAGGGTGAAAAAAAAAGCGATTTTGGGTGAAACTTTCTATAAAGCAAAGAAATAATTTATCTTTCCTAACACAATTATATGAAAAATTTCAACTGAAAGGCCACTATTTTAGGAGACACTATTACCTGGCACGAACGTTTGTCTGCAATTCTAAGATTCTTGGCAATAGGAAAAATGTATGCAGATTTAGCACCAGTATTGCTAGCTCCGAAAAATCCACTAAATTCCTTTAACGCTTTATTTTTGTATTATTCACTTTTTATTTCTTCTACCTCTGGAAATTGACTATATTGTTACGTTTAGTCGAAATGAGTCTACGTAAGATTAATGAAATTGTCCACACAACTAGGTTCGATCACTAGATTGTGACAAATGAAACACTAAAGTTAATTTTATTTTATTTTGCAAACACTGATTTAATTCTTATACATTATTACACTTTGAAATCACAGTTACTTTACTATTGCACAAAACTCTTTGTTGCCTTTCAGGCTGAACTCATTAACACTTTGAACGCTATAAAATCCCAAACTGCACTGTATTAAGCAGTTTGGCCATGATGCAAAATTTGTCCCCAGTCCTTGTACAGTCCCTTTCAAGGTAGAGCTATTCTACAAACTCGGGCTTTCGACAGTTGTGAAACAATTTTCTTTTTTTGCTCGTGATTTTTCATTGTTGGGAGGCTAAAGCAATTGTTTATGTACGTAATCGACTGTTTGTAGCAATTGTATGTGGAATTATTGCGTTAAATAACATTTTAATGGATTTACGTGTATTCTTATTGTTGTGATGTAGTTAAATGCTTCAACATTGTGTTGTGTAGGTGGAAAAACGAATCGACGCACCAACGTCACATTAGCGGCGTTCACACTCAACAAATTGTCGCGACGATTCGTTTGCCGACAAATTTGTGCTTAGCGTTCACACACAAATGATGTTGACAGACTATAGCTTTGAGAGAAGCTTCGAACTGTTTGCATATAATGGAGGACTGTGCACTGCTTTCTGTTTCACTTATTGGTGAAAATGAGGAAAAAGTTAGGGTGAAAAAAAAGCGATTTCGGGTGAAACTTTCTATAAAGCAAAGAAATAATTTATCTTTCTTAAAACAATTAAATGAAAAATTTCAACTGAAAGGCCACTATTTTAGGAGACACTATTACCTGGCATGAACGTTTGTCTGCAATTCTAAGATTCTTGGCAATAGAAAAAAGTTACGCAGATTTAGCACCAGTATTGCTAAATCCGAAAAATCCACTAAATTCCTTTAACGCTTTATTTTTGTATTATTCACTTTTTATTTCTTCTACCTCTGGAAATTGACTATATTGTTACGTTTAGTCGAAATGAGTCTACGTAAGATTAATGAAATTGTCCACACAACTAGGTTCGATCACTAGATTGTGACAAATGAAACACTAAAGTTAATTTTATTTTATTTTGCAAACACTGATTTAATTCTTATACATTATTACACTTTAAAATCACAATTACTTTACTATTGCACAAAACTCTTTGTTGCCTTTCAGGCTGAACTCATTAACACTTTGAACGCTATAAAATCCCAAACTGCACTGTAATAAGCAGTTTGGCCATGATGCAAAATTTGTCCCCAGTCCTTGTTCAGTCCCTTTCAAGGTAGAGCTATTCTACAAACTCGGGCTTTCGACAGTTGTGAAACAATTTTCTTTTTTTGCTCGTGATTTTTCATTGTTGGGAGGCTGAAGCAATTGTTTATGTACGTAATCGATTGTTTGTAGCGATTGTATGTGAAATTATTGCGTTAAATAACATTTTAATGGATTTACGTGTATTCTTATAGTTGTGATATAGGTGAAATGCTTCAGCATTGTGTTGTGCAGGTGGAAAAAAGAAGCGACGCACCAACGTCACATTAGCGGCGTTTGCATCAACAAATTGTCGCGACGATTTGTTTGCCGACAAATTTGTGCTTAGCGTTCACACACAAAAGATGTTGACAGACTATAGCTTTGAGAGAAACTTCGAACTGTTTGCATATAATGGAGGCCTGTGCACTGCTTTCTTATTATTGAAAATGAGCATTGGTGAAAATGAGGAAACTGTTAGGATGAAAAAAAAGCGATTTTGGGTGAAACTTTCGAAAAAGCAAAGAAATAATTTATCTTTCCTAACACAATTATATCAAAAATTTCAACTGAAAGGCCACTATTTTAGGAGACACTATTACCTGGCATGAACGTTTGTCTGCAATTCTAAGATTCTTGGCAATATTTAAAAGTTAAGCAGATTTAGCCCAGTATTGCTAAATCCGCAAAAACCACTATTTTCCTCCCACCTCTGGAAATTGACTATATTGTTACGTTTAGTCGAAATGAGTCTATGTAAGATTAATTAAATTGTCCATACAACTGGGTTCGATCACTCGATTATGACGAATGAAACTCTAAAGTTCACTATTCACGATATGTACGAATTTATTTTGCAAACACTGATTTAAATCTTATACATTATTACACTTTAAAAATCACTATTACTTACTATTGCAAAACTCTTTGTTGCCTTTCAGGCTGAACTCATTAACACTTTGAACGCTATAAAATCCCAAACTGCACTGTAATAAGCAGTTTGGCCGTGATGCAAAATTTGTTCCCAGTCCTTGTTCAGTCCCTTTCTATGTAGAGCTACTTCTACAAACTCGGGCATTTGACACTTGTGAAACAATTTTCTTTTTTGCTCGTGATTTTTCTTTGTTGGGAGGCTAAAGCAATTGTTTATGTACGTAATCGATTGTTTGTAGCGATTATATGTGAAATTATTGCGTTAAATAGCGTTTTAATGGATTTACGTGTATTCTTATTGTTGTGATATAGGTAAAATGCTTCAGCATTGTGTTGTGTAGGTGGATAGAAATAATTTATCTTTCCTAACACAATTATATGAAAAATTTCAACTGAAAGGCCACTATTTTAGGAGACACTATTACCTGGCACGAACGTTTGTCTGCAATTCTAAGATTCTTGGCAATAGGAAAAATGTATGCAGATTTAGCACCAGTATTGCTAGCTCCGAAAAATCCACTAAATTCCTTTAACGCTTTATTTTTGTATTATTCACTTTTTATTTCTTCTACCTCTGGAAATTGACTATATTGTTACGTTTAGTCGAAATGAGTCTACGTAAGATTAATGAAATTGTCCACACAACTAGGTTCGATCACTAGATTGTGACAAATGAAACACTAAAGTTAATTTTATTTTATTTTGCAAACACTGATTTAATTCTTATACATTATTACACTTTGAAATCACAATTACTTTACTATTGCACAAAACTCTTTGTTGCCTTTCAGGCTGAACTCATTAACACTTTGAACGCTATAAAATCCCAAACTGCACTGTATTAAGCAGTTTGGCCATGATGCAAAATTTGTCCCCAGTCCTTGTACAGTCCCTTTCAAGGTAGAGCTATTCTACAAACTCGGGCTTTCGACAGTTGTGAAACAATTTTCTTTTTTTGCTCGTGATTTTTCATTGTTGGGAGGCTAAAGCAATTGTTTATGTACGTAATCGACTGTTTGTAGCAATTGTATGTGGAATTATTGCGTTAAATAACATTTTAATGGATTTACGTGTATTCTTATTGTTGTGATGTAGTTAAATGCTTCAACATTGTGTTGTGTAGGTGGAAAAACGAATCGACGCACCAACGTCACATTAGCGGCGTTCACACTCAACAAATTGTCGCGACGATTCGTTTGCCGACAAATTTGTGCTTAGCGTTCACACACAAATGATGTTGACAGACTATAGCTTTGAGAGAAGCTTCGAACTGTTTGCATATAATGGAGGACTGTGCACTGCTTTCTGTTTCACTTATTGGTGAAAATGAGGAAAAAGTTAGGGTGAAAAAAAAGCGATTTCGGGTGAAACTTTCTATAAAGCAAAGAAATAATTTATCTTTCTTAAAACAATTAAATGAAAAATTTCAACTGAAAGGCCACTATTTTAGGAGACACTATTACCTGGCATGAACGTTTGTCTGCAATTCTAAGATTCTTGGCAATAGAAAAAAGTTACGCAGATTTAGCACCAGTATTGCTAAATCCGAAAAATCCACTAAATTCCTTTAACGCTTTATTTTTGTATTATTCACTTTTTATTTCTTCTACCTCTGGAAATTGACTATATTGTTACGTTTAGTCGAAATGAGTCTACGTAAGATTAATGAAATTGTCCACACAACTAGGTTCGATCACTAGATTGTGACAAATGAAACACTAAAGTTAATTTTATTTTATTTTGCAAACACTGATTTAATTCTTATACATTATTACACTTTAAAATCACAATTACTTTACTATTGCACAAAACTCTTTGTTGCCTTTCAGGCTGAACTCATTAACACTTTGAACGCTATAAAATCCCAAACTGCACTGTAATAAGCAGTTTGGCCATGATGCAAAATTTGTCCCCAGTCCTTGTTCAGTCCCTTTCAAGGTAGAGCTATTCTACAAACTCGGGCTTTCGACAGTTGTGAAACAATTTTCTTTTTTTGCTCGTGATTTTTCATTGTTGGGAGGCTGAAGCAATTGTTTATGTACGTAATCGATTGTTTGTAGCGATTGTATGTGAAATTATTGCGTTAAATAACATTTTAATGGATTTACGTGTATTCTTATAGTTGTGATATAGGTGAAATGCTTCAGCATTGTGTTGTGCAGGTGGAAAAAAGAAGCGACGCACCAACGTCACATTAGCGGCGTTTGCATCAACAAATTGTCGCGACGATTTGTTTGCCGACAAATTTGTGCTTAGCGTTCACACACAAAAGATGTTGACAGACTATAGCTTTGAGAGAAACTTCGAACTGTTTGCATATAATGGAGGCCTGTGCACTGCTTTCTTATTATTGAAAATGAGCATTGGTGAAAATGAGGAAACTGTTAGGATGAAAAAAAAGCGATTTTGGGTGAAACTTTCGAAAAAGCAAAGAAATAATTTATCTTTCCTAACACAATTATATCAAAAATTTCAACTGAAAGGCCACTATTTTAGGAGACACTATTACCTGGCATGAACGTTTGTCTGCAATTCTAAGATTCTTGGCAATATTTAAAAGTTAAGCAGATTTAGCCCAGTATTGCTAAATCCGCAAAAACCACTATTTTCCTCCCACCTCTGGAAATTGACTATATTGTTACGTTTAGTCGAAATGAGTCTATGTAAGATTAATTAAATTGTCCATACAACTGGGTTCGATCACTCGATTATGACGAATGAAACTCTAAAGTTCACTATTCACGATATGTACGAATTTATTTTGCAAACACTGATTTAAATCTTATACATTATTACACTTTAAAAATCACTATTACTTACTATTGCAAAACTCTTTGTTGCCTTTCAGGCTGAACTCATTAACACTTTGAACGCTATAAAATCCCAAACTGCACTGTAATAAGCAGTTTGGCCGTGATGCAAAATTTGTTCCCAGTCCTTGTTCAGTCCCTTTCTATGTAGAGCTACTTCTACAAACTCGGGCATTTGACACTTGTGAAACAATTTTCTTTTTTGCTCGTGATTTTTCTTTGTTGGGAGGCTAAAGCAATTGTTTATGTACGTAATCGATTGTTTGTAGCGATTATATGTGAAATTATTGCGTTAAATAGCGTTTTAATGGATTTACGTGTATTCTTATTGTTGTGATATAGGTAAAATGCTTCAGCATTGTGTTGTGTAGGTGGATAAACAAAGCGACGCACCAACGTCACATTAGCGGCGTTCACACTCAACAAATTGTCGCGACGATTTGTTTGCCGACAAATTTGTGCTTAGCGTTCACACACAAAAGATGTTGACAGACTTCAGCTTTGGGAGAAACTTCGAACTGTTTGCATATAATGGAGGACTGTGCACTGCTTTCTGTTTCACTTATTGGTGAAAATGAGAAAAAAGTTAGGGTGAAAAAAAAAGCGATTTTGGGTGAAACTTTCTATAAAGCAAAGAAATAACTTATCTTTCCTAACACAATTATATGAAAAATTTCAACTGAAAGGCCACTATTTTAGGAGACACTATTACCTGGTATGAATGTTTGTCTGCAATTCTAAGATTCTTGGCAATAGAAAAAAGTTGCGCAGATTTAGCACCAGTATTGCTAAATCCGAAAAATCCACTAAATTCCTTTAACGCTTTATTTTTGTATTATTCACTTTTTATTTCTTCTACCTCTGGAAATTGACTATATTGTTACGTTAAGTCGAAATGAGTCTACGTAAGATTAATGAAATTGTCCACACAACTAGGTTCGATCACTAGATTGTGACAAATGAAACACTAAAGTTAATTTTATTTTATTTTGCAAACACTAATTTAAATCTTATACATTATTACACTTTAATATCACAATTACTTTACTATTGCACAAAACTCTTTGTTGCCTTTCAGGCTGAACTCATTAACACGTTGAACGCTATAAAATCCCAAACTGCACTGTAATAAGCAGTTTGGCCATGATGCAGAATTTGTCCCCAGTCCTTGTTCAGTCCCTTTCAAGGTAGAGCTATTCTACAAACTCGGGCTTTCGACAGTTGTGAAACAATTTTCTTTTTTTGCTCGTGATTTTTCATTGTTGGGAGGCTAAAGCAATTGTTTATGTACGTAATCGATTGTTTGTAGCGATTGTATATGAAGTGATTGCGTTAAATAACATTTTAATGGATTTACGTGTATTCTTATTGTTGTGATGTAGGTAAAATGCTTCAGCATTGTGTTGTGTAGGTGGAAAAACGAATCGACGCAACAACGTCACATTAGCGGCGTTCACACTCAACAAATTGTCGCGACGATTCGTTTGCCGACAAATTTGTGCTTAGCGTTCACACACAAAAGATGTTGACAGACTTCAGCTTTGAGAGAAATTTCGAAGTGTTTGCATATAATGGAGGACTGTACACTGCTTTCTGTTTCACTTATTGGTGAAAATGAGGAAAAAGTTAGGGGGAAAAAAAAGCGATTACGGGTGAAACTTTCTATAAAGCAAGGAAATAATTTATCTTTCTGAAAACTATTAAATAAAAAATTTCAACTGAAAGGCCACTATTTTAAGAGACACTAGACACATGAACGGTTGTCTGCAATTTGATTCTTGGCAATATATCAAAAAGTTACGCACCAGTATTGCTAAATCCGAAAAATCCACTAAATTCCTTTAACACTTTATTTTTGTATTATTCACTTTTTCTTTCTCCTACCTCTGGAAATTGACTATATTGTTACGTTTAGTCGAAATGAGTCTACGTAAGATTAATTAAATTGTCCATACAACTGGGTTCGATCACTCGATTATGACGAATGAAACTCTAAAGTTCACTATTCACGATATGTACGAATCTATTTTGCAAACACTGATTTAATTCTTATACATTATTACACATTAAAATCACAATTACTTTACTATTGCACAAAACTCTTTGTTGCCTTTCAGGCTGAACTCATTAACACTTTGAACGCTATAAAATCCCAAACTGCACTGTAATAAGCAGTTTGGCCATGATGCAAAATTTGTCCCCAGTCCTTGTTCAGTCCCTTTCAAGGTAGAGCTATTCTACAAACTCGGGCTTTCGACAGTTGTGAAACAATTTTCTTTTTTTGCTCGTCATTTTTCATTGTTGGGAGGCTAAAGCAATTGTTTATGTACGTAATCGATTGTTTGTAGCGATTGTAAATGAAATGATTGCGTTAAATAACATTTTAATGGATTTACGTGTATTCTTATTGTTGTGATGTAGGTAAAATGCTTCAGCATTGTGTTGTGTAGGTGGAAAAACGAATCGACGCAACAACGTCACATTAGCGGCGTTCACACTCAACAAATTGTTGCGACGATTCGTTTGCCGACAAATTTGTGCTTACCGTTCACACACAAATGATGTTGACAGACTATAGCTTTGAGAGAAATTTCGAAGTGTTTGCATATAATGGAGGACTGTGCACTGCTTTCTGTTTCACTTATTGGTGAAAATGAGGAAAAAGTTAGGGTGAAAAAAAAGCGATTTTTGGTGAAACTTTCTATAAAGCAAGGAAATAATTTATCTTTCTTAAAACAATTAAATGAAAAATTTCAACTGAAAGGCCACTATTTTAAGAGACACTAGACACATGAACGGTTGTCTGCAATTTGATTCTTGGCAATATATCAAAAAGTAACGCACCAGTATTGCTAAATCCGAAAAATCCACTAAATTCCTTTAACGCTTTATTTTTGTATTATTCACTTTTTATTTCTTCTACCTCTGGAAATTGACTATATTGTTACGTTTAGTCGAAATGAGTCTACGTAAGATTAATGAAATTGTCCACACAACTAGGTTCGATCACTAGATTGTGACAAATGAAACACTAAAGTTAATTTTATTTTATTTTGCAAACACTGATTTAATTCTTATACATTATTACACTTTGAAATCACAATTACTTTACTATTGCACAAAACTCTTTGTTGCCTTTCAGGCTGAACTCATTAACACTTTGAACGCTATAAAATCCCAAACTGCACTGTATTAAGCAGTTTGGCCATGATGCAAAATTTGTCCTCAGTCCTTGTTCAGTCCCTTTCAAGGTAGAGCTATTCTACAAACTCGGGCTTTCGACAGTTGTGAAACAATTTTCTTTTTTTGCTCGTGATTTTTCATTGTTGGGAGGCTAAAGCAATTGTTTATGTACGTAATCGATTGTTTGTAGCAATTGTATGTGGAATTATTGCGTTAAATAACATTTTAATGGATTTACGTGTATTCTTATTGTTGTGATGTAGTTAAATGCTTCAACATTGTGTTGTGTAGGTGGAAAAACGAATCGACGCACCAACGTCACATTAGCGGCGTTCACACTCAACAAATTGTCGCGACGATTCGTTTGCCGACAAATTTGTGCTTAGCGTTCACACACAAAAGATGTTGACAGACTTCAGCTTTGAGAGAAATTTCGAACTGTTTGCATATAATGGAGGACTGTGCACTGCTTTCTGTTTCACTTATTGGTGAAAATGAGGAAAAAGTTAGGGGGAAAAAAAAGCGATTACGGGTGAAACTTTCTATAAAGCAAAGAAATAATTTATCTTTCTTAAAACAATTAAATGAAAAATTTCAACTGAAAGGCCACTATTTTAGGAGACACTATTACCTGGCATGAACGTTTGTCTGCAATTCTAAGATTCTTGGCAATAGAAAAAAGTTACACAGATTTAGCACCAGTATTGCTAAATCCGAAAAATCCACTAAATTCCTTTAACGCTTTATTTTTGTATTATTCACTTTTTATTTCTTCTACCTCTGGAAATTGACTATATTGTTACGTTTAGTCGAAATGAGTCTACGTAAGATTAATGAAATTGTCCACACAACTAGGTTCGATCACTAGATTGTGACAAATGAAACATTTAGCACATTAGCGGCGTTCGCATCAACAAATTGTCGCGACGATTTGTTTGCCGACAAATTTGTGCTTAGCGTTCACACACAAAAGATGTTGACAGACTATAGCTTTGAGAGAAACTTCGAACTGTTTGCATATAATGGAGGACTGTGCACTGCTTTCTTATTATTGAAAATGAGCATTGGTGAAAATGAGGAAACTGTTAGGATGAAAAAAAGCGATTTTGGGTGAAACTTTCGAAAAAGCAAAGAAATAATTTATCTTTCCTAACACAATTATATGAAAAATTTCAACTGAAAGGCCACTATTTTAGGAGACACTATTACCTGGCATGAACGTTTGTCTGCAATTCTAAGATTCTTGGCAATATTTAAAAGTTAAGCAGATTTAGCCCAGTATTGCTAAATCCGCAAAAACCACTATTTTCCTCCCACCTCTGGAAATTGACTATATTGTTGCGTTTAGTCGAAATGAGTCTATGTAAGATTAATTAAATTGTCCATACAACTGGGTTCGATCACTCGATTATGACGAATGAAACTCTAAAGTTCACTATTCACGATATGTACGAATTTATTTTGCAAACACTGATTTAAATCTTATACATTATTACACTTTAAAAATCACTATTACTTACTTTTGCAAAACTCTTTGTTGCCTTTCAGGCTGAACTCATTAACACTTTGAACGCTATAAAATCCCAAACTGCACTGTAATAAGCAGTTTGGCCGTGATGCAAAATTTGTTCCCAGTCCTTGTTCAGTCCCTTTCTATGTAGAGCTACTTCTACAAACTCGGGCTTTTGACAGTTGTGAAACAATTTTCTTTTTTGCTCGTGATTTTTCTTTGTTGGGAGGCTAAAGCAATTGTTTATGTACGTAATCGATTGTTTGTAGCGATTATATGTGAAATTATTGCGTTACATAGCGCTTTAATGGATTTACGTGTATTCTTATTGTTGTGATATAGGTAAAATGCTTCAGCATTGTGTTGTGTAGGTGGATAAACAAAGCGACGCACCAACGTCACATTAGCGGCGTTCACACTCAACAAATTGTCGCGACGATTTGTTTGCCGACAAATTTGTGCTTAGCGTTCACACACAAAAGATGTTGACAGACTTCAGCTTTGGGAGAAACTTCGAACTGTTTGCATATAATGGAGGACTGTGAACTGCTTTCTGTTTCACTTATTGGGGAAAATGAGAAAAAAGTTAGGGTGAAAAAAAAGCGATTTTGGGTGAATCTTTCTATAAAGCAAAGAAATAATTTATCTTTCCTAACACAATTATATGAAAAATTTCAACTGAAAGGCCACTATTTTAGGAGACACTATTACCTGGCACGAACGTTTGTCTGCAATTCTAAGATTCTTGGCAATAGGAAAAATTTATGCAGATTTAGCACCAGTATTGCTAAATCCGAAAAATCCACTAAATTCCTTTAACGCTTTATTTTTGTATTATTCACTTTTTATTTCTTCTACCTCTGGAAATTGACTATATTGTTACGTTTAGTCGAAATGAGTCTACGTAAGATTAATGAAATTGTCCACACAACTAGGTTCGATCACTAGATTGTGACAAATGAAACACTAAAGTTAATTTTATTTTATTTTGCAAACACTAATTTAAATCTTATACATTATTACACTTTAAAATCACAATTACTTTACTATTGCACAAAACTCTTTGTTGCCTTTCAGGCTGAACTCATTAACACTTTGAACGCTATAAAATCCCAAACTGCACTGTAATAAGCAGTTTGGCCATGATGCAAAATTTGTCCCCAGTCCTTGTTCAGTCCCTTTCAAGGTAGAGCTATTCTACAAACTCGGGCTTTCGACAGTTGTGAAACAATTTTCTTTTTTTGCTCGTGATTTTTCATTGTTGGGAGACTAAAGCAATTGTTTATGTACGTAATCGATTGTTTGTAGCGATTGTATATGAAGTGATTGCGTTAAATAACATTTTAATGGATTTACGTGTATTCTTATTGTTGTGATGTAGGTAAAATGCTTCAGCATTGTGTTGTGTAGGTGGAAAATCGAATCGACGCAACAACGTCACATTAGCGGCGTTCACACTCAACAAATTGTCGCGACGATTCGTTTGCCGACAAATTTGTGCTTAGCGTTCACACACAAAAGATGTTGACAGACTTCAGCTTTGAGAGAAATTTCGAAGTGTTTGCATATAATGGAGGACTGTGCACTGCTTTCTGTTTCACTTATTGGTGAAAATGAGGAAAAAGTTAGGGGGAAAAAAAAGCGATTACGGGTGAAACTTTCTATAAAGCAAGGAAATAATTTATCTTTCTGAAAACAATTAAATGAAAAATTTCAACTGAAAGGCGACTATTTTAAGAGACACTAGACACATGAACGGTTGTCTGCAATTTGATTCTTGGCAATATATCAAAAAGTTACGCACCAGTATTGCTAAATCCGAAAAATCCACTAAATTCCTTTAACACTTTATTTTTGTATTATTCACTTTTTCTTTCTCCTACCTCTGGAAATTGACTATATTGTTACGTTTAGTCGAAATGAGTCTACGTAAGATTAATTAAATTGTCCATACAACTGGGTTCGATCACTCGATTATGACGAATGAAACTCTAAAGTTCACTATTCACGATATGTACGAATTTATTTTGCAAACACTGATTTAATTCTTATACATTATTACACTTTAAAATCACAATTACTTTACTATTGCACAAAACTCTTTGTTGCCTTTCAGGCTGAACTCATTAACACTTTGAACGCTATAAAATCCCAAACTGCACTGTAATAAGCAGTTTGGCCATGATGCAAAATTTGTCCCCAGTCCTTGTTCAGTCCCTTTCAAGGTAGAGCTATTCTACAAACTCGGGCTTTCGACAGTTGTGAAACAATTTTCTTTTTTTGCTCGTGATTTTTCATTGTTGGGAGGCTAAAGCAATTGTTTATGTACGTAATCGATTGTTTGTAGCGATTGTAAATGAAATGATTGCGTTAAATAACATTTTAATGGATTTACGTGTATTCTTATTGTTGTGATGTAGGTAAAATGCTTCAGCATTGTGTTGTGTAGGTGGAAAAACGAATCGACGCAACAACGTCACATTAGCGGCGTTCACACTCAACAAATTGTCGCGACGATTCGTTTGCCGACAAATTTGTGCTTACCGTTCACACACAAATGATGTTGACAGACTTCAGCTTTGAGAGAAATTTCGAAGTGTTTGCATATAATGGAGGACTGTGCACTGCTTTCTGTTTCACTTATTGGTGAAAATGAGGAAAAAGTTAGGGTGAAAAATAAAGCGATTTTTGGTGAAACTTTCTATAAAGCAAGGAAATAATTTATCTTTCTTAAAACAATTAAATGAAAAATTTCAACTGAAAGGCCACTATTTTAAGAGACACTAGACACATGAACGGTTGTCTGCAATTTGATTCCTGGCAATATATCAAAAAGTAACGCACCTGTATTGCTAAATATGAAAAATCCACTAAATTCCTTTAACGCTTTATTTTTGTATTATTCACTTTTTATTTCTTCTACCTCTGGAAATTGACTATATTGTTACGTTTAGTCGAAATGAGTCTACGTAAGATTAATGAAATTGTCCACACAACTAGGTTCGATCACTAGATTGTGACAAATGAAACACTAAAGTTAATTTTATTTTATTTTGCTAACACTGATTTAATTCTTATACATTATTACACTTTGAAATCACAATTACTTTACTATTGCACAAAACTCTTTGTTGCCTTTCAGGCTGAACTCATTAACACTTTGAACGCTATAAAATCCCAAACTGCACTGTATTAAGCAGTTTGGCCATGATGCAAAATTTGTCCCCAGTCCTTGTTCAGTCCCTTTCAAGGTAGAGCTATTCTACAAACTCGGGCTTTCGACAGTTGTGAAACAATTTTCTTTTTTTGCTCGTGATTTTTCATTGTTGGGAGGCTAAAGCAATTGTTTATGTACGTAATCGATTGTTTGTAGCAATTGTATGTGGAATTATTGCGTTAAATAACATTTTAATGGATTTACGTGCATTCTTATTGTTGTGATGTAGTTAAATGCTTCAACATTGTGTTGTGTAGGTGGAAAAACGAATCGACGCACCAACGTCACATTAGCGCCGTTCACACTCAACAAATTGTCGCGACGATTCGTTTGCCGACAAATTTGTGCTTAGCGTTCACACACAAAAGATGTTGACAGACTTCAGCTTTGAGAGAAATTTCGAAGTGTTTGCATATAATGGAGGACTGTGCACTGCTTTCTGTTTCACTTATTGGTGAAAATGAGGAAAAAGTTAGGGTGAAAAAAAAGCGATTTTGGGTGAAACTTTCTATAAAGCAAAGAAATAATTTATCTTTCTTAAAACAATTAAATGAAAAATTTCAACTGAAAGGCCACTATTTTAGGAGACACTATTACCTGGCATGAACGTTTGTCTGCAACTCTAAGATTCTTGGCAATAGAAAAAAGTTACGCAGATTTAGCACCAGTATTGCTAAATCCGAAAAATCCACTAAATTCCTTTAACGCTTTATTTTTGTATTATTCACTTTTTATTTCTTCTACCTCTGGAAATTGACTATATTGTTACGTTTAGTCGAAATGAGTCTACGTAAGATTAATGAAATTGTCCACACAACTAGGTTCGATCACTAGATTGTGACAAATGAAACACTAAAGTTAATTTTATTTTATTTTGCAAACACTGATTTAATTCTTATACATTATTACACTTTAAAATCACAATTACTTTACTATTGCACAAAACTCTTTGTTGCCTTTCAGGCTGAACTCATTAACACTTTGAACGCTATAAAATCCCAAACTGCACTGTAATAAGCAGTTTGGCCATGATGCAAAATTTGTCCCCAGTCCTTGTTCAGTCCCTTTCAAGGTAGAGCTATTCTACAAACTCGGGCTTTCGACAGTTGTGAAACAATTTTCTTTTTTTGTTTAGGTACATAATCGATTGTTTGTAGCGATTGTATGTGAAATTATTGCGTTAAATAACATTTTAATGGATTGACGTGTATTCTTATTGTTGTGATGTAGGTAAAATGCTTTAGCATTGTGTTGTGTAGGTGGAAAAACGAATCGACGCAACAACGTCACATTAGCGGCGTTCACACTCAACAAATTGTCGCGACGATTCGTTTGCCGACAAATTTGTGCTTAGGGTTCACACACAAAAGATATTGTTTGCATATAATGGAGGACTGTGCACTGCTTTCTGTTTCACTTATTGGTGAAAATGAGGAAAAAGTTAGGGTGAAAAAAAAGCGATTTTGGGTGAAACTTTCTATAAAGCAAGGAAATAATTTATCTTTCTTAAAACAATTAAATGAAAAATTTCAACTGAAAGGCCACTATTTTAAGAGACACTAGACACATGAACGGTTGTCTGCAATTTGATTCTTGGCAAAAATCCACTAAATTCCTTTAACACTTTATTTTTGTATTATTCACTAATTATTTCTCCAACCTCTGGAAATTGACTATATTGTTACGTTTAGTCGAAATAAGTCTACGTACGATTAATTAAATTGTCCACACAACTGGGTTCGATCACTGGATTATGACGAATGAAACTCTAAAGTTCACTATTCACGATATGCACGAATTTATTTTGCAAACACTGATTTAATTCTTATATATTATTACACTTTAAAAATCACTATTACTTTACTATTGCACAAAACTCTTTGCTGCCTTTCAGGCTGAACCCATTTACACTTTGAACGCTATAAAATCCCAAACTGCACTGTAATAAGCAGTTAGGACATGATGCTAAGTTTGTTCCCAGTCCTTGTTCAGTCCCTTCCTAGGTAGAGCTACTTCTACAAACTTGGGCTCTCGACAGTTGTGAAACAATTTTCTTTTTTGCTCGTGATTTTTCATTGTTGGGAGACTAAAGCGATTGTTTATGTACGTAATCGATTGCTTGTAGCGATTGTATGTGAAATGATTGCGTTAAATAACGTTTTAATGGATTTACGTGTATTCTTATTGTTGTGATATAGGTAAAATGCTTCAGCATTGTGTTGTGTAGGTGGAAAAACAAAGCGACGCACCAACGTCACATTAGCGGCGTTCACTCTCAACAAATTGTCGCGAAGATTTGCTTGGCGACAAACTTGTGCTTAGCGTTCACACACAAAAGATGTTGACAGACTTCAGCTTTGAGAGAAACTTCGAAGTGTTTGCATATAATGGAGGACTGTGCACTGCTTTCTGTTTCACTTATTGGTGAAAATGAGGAAAAAGTTCGGATGAAAAAAAGCGACTTTGGGTGAAACTTTCTATAAAGCAAAGAAATAATTTATCTTTCCTAAAACAATTAAATGAAAAATTTCAACTGAAAGGCCACTATTTTAGGAGACACTATTACCTGGCATGAACGTTTGTCTGCAATTCTAAGATTCTTGGCAATAGAAAAAAGTTACGCAGATTTAGCACCAGTATTGCTAAGTCCGCACAATCCACTAAATTCCTTTAACACTTTATTTTTGTATTATTCACTTATTATTTCTTCTACCTCTGGAAATTTACTATATTGTTACTTTTAGTCGAAATGAATCTAAGTAAGATTAATTAAATTATTCACACAACTGGGTTCGATCACTAGA
The DNA here is from genome assembly GCA_905231855.2 of Eristalis tenax. Lineage (NCBI taxonomy): Eukaryota > Metazoa > Arthropoda > Insecta > Diptera > Syrphidae > Eristalis > Eristalis tenax. The sequence goes on along the minus strand of HG993124.1, from coordinate 81,839,803 downwards.
TTATGATGAATGAAACTCTAAAGTTCACTATTCACGATATGCACGAATTTATTTTGCAAACACTGATTTAATTCTTTTTTAATTATTTAATTAATTAAATTGTCCACACAACTGGGTTCGATCACTGGCTTATGACGAATGAAACTCTAAAGTTGACTATTCACGATATGCACGAATTTCTTTCTGAAATTCTAAGATTCTTGGCAATAGGAAAAAGTTACGCAGATTTAGCACCAGTATTGCTAAATCCGAAAAATCCACTAAATTCCTTTAACACTTTATTTTTGTATTATTCACTTATTATTTCTCCTACTTCTAGAAATTGACTATATTGTTACGTTTAGTCGAAATGAGTCTACGTAAGATTAATAAAATTGTCCACACAACTGGGTTCGATCACTCGATTATGACGAATGAAACTCTAAAGTTCAATATTCGCGATATGCACGAATTTATTTTGCAAACACTGATTTAATTCTTATACTTTATTACACTTTAAAAATCACTATTACTTTACTATTGCACAAAACTTTTTGCTGCCTTTCAGGCTGAACTCATTCACACTTTGAACGCTATAAGCTCCCAAACTGCACTGTATTAAGCAGTTTGGACGTGTTGCACAATTTGTTCCCAGTCCTTGTTCAGTCCCTTTCTAGGTAGAGCTACTTCTACAAACTCGGGCTTTCGACAGTTGTGAAACAATTGTCTTTTTTGCTCGTGATTTTTCATTGTTGGGAGGCTCAAGCAATTGTTTATGTAAGTAATCGATTGTTTGTAGCGATTGTATGTGAAATGATTGTGTTAAATAACGTTTTAATGGATTTACGTGTATTCTTATTGTTGTGATATAGGTGAAATGCTTCAGCATTGTGTTGTGTAGGTGTAAAAACGAAGCGACGCACCAACGTCACATTAGCGGCGTTCACACTCAACAAATTGTCGCGACGATTCGTTTGCCGACAAATTTGTGCTTAGCGTTCACACACAAAAGATGTTGACAGACTTCAGCTTTGAGAGAAACTTCGAACTGTTTGCATATAATGGAGGACTGTGCACTGCTTTTTGTTTCACTTATTGGTGAAAATGAGGAAAAAGTTAGGGTGAAAAAAAAGCTATTTCGGGTGAAACTTTCTATAAAGCAAAGAAATAATTTATCTTTCTTAAAACAATTAAATGAAAAATTTCAACTGAAAGGCCACTATTTTAGGAGACACTATTACCTGGTATGAATGTTTGTCTGCAATTCTAAGATTCTTGGCAATAGAAAAAAGTTGCGCAGATTTAGCACCAGTATTGCTAAGTCCGAAAAATCCACTAAATTCCTTTAACGCTTTATTTTTGTATTATTCACTTATTATTTCTCCTACTTCTAGAAATTGACTATATTGTTACGTTTAGTTGAAATGAGTCTACGTAAGATTAATGAAATTGTCCACACAACTGGGTTCGATCACTAGATTGTGACAAATGAAACACTAAAGTTAATTTTATTTTATTTTGCAAACACTGATTTAATTGTTATACATTATTACACTTTGAAATCACAATTACTTTACTATTGCACAAAACTCTTTGTTGCCTTTCAGGCTGAACTCATTAACACTTTGAACGCTATAAAATCCCAAACTGCACTGTATTAAGCAGTTTGGCCATGATGCAAAATTTGTCCCCAGTCCTTGTTCAGTCCCCTTCAAGGTGGAGCTATTCTACAAACTCGGGCTTTCGACAGTTGTGAAACAATTTTCTTTTTTTGCTCGTGATTTTTCATTGTTGGGAGGCTAAAGCAATTGTTTATGTACGTAATCGATTGTTTGTAGCAATTGTATGTGGAATTATTGCGTTAAATAACATTTTAATGGATTTACGTGTATTCTTATTGTTGTGATGTAGTTAAATGCTTCAACATTGTGTTGTGTAGGTGGAAAAACGAATCGACGCACCAACGTCACATTAGCGGCGTTCACACTCAACAAATTGTCGCGACGATTCGTTTGCCGACAAATTTGTGGTTAGCGTTCACACACAAAAGATGTTGACAGACTTCAGCTTTGAGAGAAATTTCGAAGTGTTTGCATATAATGGAGGACTGTGCACTGCTTTCTGTTTCACTTATTGGTGAAAATGACGAAAAAGTTAGCGTGAAGAAAAAGCTATTTCGGGTGAAACTTTCTATAAAGCAAAGAAATAATTTATCTTTCTTAAAACAATTAAATGAAAAATTTCAACTGAAAGGCCACTATTTTAGGAGACACTATTACCTGGCATGTACGTTTGTCTGCAATTCTAAGATTCTTGGCAATATTGAAAAGTTACGCAGATTTAGCACCAGTATTGCTTAATCCGAAAAATCCACTAAATTCCTTTAAAGCTTTATTTTTGTACTATTCACTTTTTATTTCTTCTACCTCTGGAAATTGACTATATTGTTACGTTTAGTCGAAATGAGTCTACGTAAGATTAATGAAATTGTCCACACAACTAGGTTCGATCACTAGATTGTGACAAATGAAACACTAAAGTTAATTTTATTTTATTTTGCAAACACTGATTTAATTCTTATACATTATTACACTTTAAAATCACAATTACTTTACTATTGCACAAGACTCTTTGTTGCCTTTCAGGCTGAACTCATTAACCCTTTGAACGCCATAAAACCCCAAACTGCACTGTAAAAAACAGTTTGGCCATGATGCAAAATTTGTTCCCCGTCCTTGTTCAGTCCCTTCCTAGGTAGAGCTACTTCTACAAACTCGGGCTTTTGACCGTTGAGAAACAATTTTCTTTTTTGCTGGTGATTTTTCATTGTTGGGAGGCTAAAGCAATTGTTTATGTACGTAATCGATTGTTTGTAGCGATTGTACGTGAAATGATTGCGTTCAAAAACGGTTTAATGGATTTACGTCTATTCTTATTGTTGTGATATAGGTAAAATGCTTCAGCATTGTGTTGTGTAGGTGGAAAAACGAAGCGACGCACCAACGTCACATTAGCGGCGTTCAAACTCAACAAATTGTCGCGACGATTTGGTTGCCGACAAATTTGTGCTTGGCGTTCACACAAAAAAGATGTTGAGAGACTTCTTCAAGTGTTTGCATATAAAGGAGGACTGTACGCTACTTTCTGTTTCACTTATTGGTAAAAATGAGGAAAAAGTTAGGATGAAAAAAGCGCTTTTTGTTACCACCACATCAACAATTTGTAGCGACGATTTGCTTGGCGACAAATTTGTGCTTAGCGTTCACACACAAAAGATGTTGACAGACTTCAGCTTTGAGAGAAACTTCGAACTGTTTGCATATAATGAAGGACTGTGCACTGCTTTCTGTTTCACTTATTGCTGAAAATGAGGAAAAAGTTAGGATGAAAAAAAAGCGATTTTGGGTGAAACTTTCTATAAAGCAAAGAAATAATTTATCTTTCCTAAAACAATTAAATGAAAAATTTCAACTGAAAGGCCACTATTTTAAGAGACACTATTACCTGGCATGAACGTTTCTAAGATTCTTGGCAATATTGAAATTTAAGCAGGTTTAGTACGAGTATTGCTAAATCCGCAAAATCCACTTTTTTCCTCCTTCCTCTGGAAATTGACCATATTGTAACGTTTAGTCGAAATGAGTCTACGTAAAATTAATAACGTAAAATTAATAAAAATAATTTATCTTTCCTAAAACAATTAAATGAAAAATTTCAACTGAAAGGCCACTATTTTAGGAGACACTATTACCTGGCATGAACGTTTGTCTGCAATTCTAAGATTCTTGGCAATATTGAAAAGTTAAGCAGATTTAGCACCAGTATTGCTAAATCCGAAAAGTCCACTATTTTCCTCCTACCTCTGGAAATTGTCTATATTGTTACGTTTAGTCGAAATGAGTCTACGTAAGATTAATTAAATTGTCCCCACAACTGGGTTCGATCACTGGATTATGACGAATGAAACTCTAAAGTTCACTATTCACGATATGCACGAATTTATTTTGCAAACACTGATTAAATTCTTATACATTATTACACTTTAAAAGCACTATTACTTACTATTGCAAAACTCCTTGTTGCCTTTCAGGCTGAACTCATTAACACTTTGAACGCTATAAAATCCCAAACTGCACTGTAATAAGCAGTTTGGCCATGATGCAAATTTGTCCCCAGTCCTTGTTCAGTCCCTTTCAAGGTAGAGCTATTCTACAAACTCGGGCTTTCGACAGTTGTGAAACAATTTTCTTTTTTTGCTCGTGATTTTCCATTGTTGGGAGGCTAAAGCAAATGTTTATGTACGAATTGTATCGATTGTTTGTAGCGATTGTATGTGAAATTATTGCGTTAAATAACATTTTAATGGATTTACGTGTATTCTTATTGTTGTGATATATAGGTAAAATGCTTCAGCATTGTGTTGTGTAGGTGGGAAAACGGAGCGACGCACCAACGTCACATTAGCGGCGTTCACACTCAACAAATTGTCGCGACGATTTGTTTGCCGACAAGTTTGTGCTTAGCGTTCGCACACAAAAGATGTTGACAGACTTCAGCTTTGAGAGAAACTTCGAAGTGTTTGCATATAATGGAGGACTGTGCACTGCTTTCTGTTTCACTTATTGGTGAAAATGAGGAAAAAGTTCGGATGAAAAAAAGCGACTTTGGGTGAAACTTTCTATAAAGCAAAGAAATAATTTATCTTTCCTAAAACAATTAAATGAAAAATTTCAACTGAAAGGCCACTATTTTAGGAGACACTATTACCTGGCATGAACGTTTGTCTGCAATTCTAAGATTCTTGGCAATAGAAAAAAGTTACGCAGATTTAGCACCAGTATTGCTAAGTCCGCACAATCCACTAAATTCCTTTAACACTTTATTTTTGTATTATTCACTTATTATTTCTTCTACCTCTGGAAATTTACTATATTGTTACTTTTAGTCGAAATGAATCTAAGTAAGATTAATTAAATTATTCACACAACTGGGTTCGATCACTAGATTATGATGAATGAAACTCTAAAGTTCACTATTCACGATATGCACGAATTTATTTTGCAAACACTGATTTAATTCTTTTTTAATTATTTAATTAATTAAATTGTCCACACAACTGGGTTCGATCACTGGCTTATGACGAATGAAACTCTAAAGTTGACTATTCACGATATGCACGAATTTCTTTCTGAAATTCTAAGATTCTTGGCAATAGGAAAAAGTTACGCAGATTTAGCACCAGTATTGCTAAATCCGAAAAATCCACTAAATTCCTTTAACACTTTATTTTTGTATTATTCACTTATTATTTCTCCTACTTCTAGAAATTGACTATATTGTTACGTTTAGTCGAAATGAGTCTACGTAAGATTAATAAAATTGTCCACACAACTGGGTTCGATCACTCGATTATGACGAATGAAACTCTAAAGTTCAATATTCGCGATATGCACGAATTTATTTTGCAAACACTGATTTAATTCTTATACTTTATTACACTTTAAAAATCACTATTACTTTACTATTGCACAAAACTTTTTGCTGCCTTATTTCGGGTGAAACTTTCTATAAAGCAAAGAAATAATTTATCTTTCTTAAAACAATTAAATGAAAAATTTCAACTGAAAGGCCACTATTTTAGGAGACACTATTACCTGGTATGAATGTTTGTCTGCAATTCTAAGATTCTTGGCAATAGAAAAAAGTTGCGCAGATTTAGCACCAGTATTGCTAAGTCCGAAAAATCCACTAAATTCCTTTAACGCTTTATTTTTGTATTATTCACTTATTATTTCTCCTACTTCTAGAAATTGACTATATTGTTACGTTTAGTTGAAATGAGTCTACGTAAGATTAATGAAATTGTCCACACAACTGGGTTCGATCACTAGATTGTGACAAATGAAACACTAAAGTTAATTTTATTTTATTTTGCAAACACTGATTTAATTGTTATACATTATTACACTTTGAAATCACAATTACTTTACTATTGCACAAAACTCTTTGTTGCCTTTCAGGCTGAACTCATTAACACTTTGAACGCTATAAAATCCCAAACTGCACTGTATTAAGCAGTTTGGCCATGATGCAAAATTTGTCCCCAGTCCTTGTTCAGTCCCCTTCAAGGTGGAGCTATTCTACAAACTCGGGCTTTCGACAGTTGTGAAACAATTTTCTTTTTTTGCTCGTGATTTTTCATTGTTGGGAGGCTAAAGCAATTGTTTATGTACGTAATCGATTGTTTGTAGCAATTGTATGTGGAATTATTGCGTTAAATAACATTTTAATGGATTTACGTGTATTCTTATTGTTGTGATGTAGTTAAATGCTTCAACATTGTGTTGTGTAGGTGGAAAAACGAATCGACGCACCAACGTCACATTAGCGGCGTTCACACTCAACAAATTGTCGCGACGATTCGTTTGCCGACAAATTTGTGGTTAGCGTTCACACACAAAAGATGTTGACAGACTTCAGCTTTGAGAGAAATTTCGAAGTGTTTGCATATAATGGAGGACTGTGCACTGCTTTCTGTTTCACTTATTGGTGAAAATGAGGAAAAAGTTAGCGTGAAGAAAAAGCTATTTCGGGTGAAACTTTCTATAAAGCAAAGAAATAATTTATCTTTCTTAAAACAATTAAATGAAAAATTTCAACTGAAAGGCCACTATTTTAGGAGACACTATTACCTGGCATGTACGTTTGTCTGCAATTCTAAGATTCTTGGCAATATTGAAAAGTTACGCAGATTTAGCACCAGTATTGCTTAATCCGAAAAATCCACTAAATTCCTTTAAAGCTTTATTTTTGTACTATTCACTTTTTATTTCTTCTACCTCTGGAAATTGACTATATTGTTACGTTTAGTCGAAATGAGTCTACGTAAGATTAATGAAATTGTCCACACAACTAGGTTCGATCACTAGATTGTGACAAATGAAACACTAAAGTTAATTTTATTTTATTTTGCAAACACTGATTTAATTCTTATACATTATTACACTTTAAAATCACAATTACTTTACTATTGCACAAGACTCTTTGTTGCCTTTCAGGCTGAACTCATTAACCCTTTGAACGCCATAAAACCCCAAACTGCACTGTAAAAAACAGTTTGGCCATGATGCAAAATTTGTTCCCCGTCCTTGTTCAGTCCCTTCCTAGGTAGAGCTACTTCTACAAACTCGGGCTTTTGACCGTTGAGAAACAATTTTCTTTTTTGCTGGTGATTTTTCATTGTTGGGAGGCTAAAGCAATTGTTTATGTACGTAATCGATTGTTTGTAGCGATTGTACGTGAAATGATTGCGTTCAAAAACGGTTTAATGGATTTACGTCTATTCTTATTGTTGTGATATAGGTAAAATGCTTCAGCATTGTGTTGTGTAGGTGGAAAAACGAAGCGACGCACCAACGTCACATTAGCGGCGTTCAAACTCAACAAATTGTCGCGACGATTTGGTTGCCGACAAATTTGTGCTTGGCGTTCACACAAAAAAGATGTTGAGAGACTTCTTCAAGTGTTTGCATATAAAGGAGGACTGTACGCTACTTTCTGTTTCACTTATTGGTAAAAATGAGGAAAAAGTTAGGATGAAAAAAGCGCTTTTTGTTACCACCACATCAACAATTTGTAGCGACGATTTGCTTGGCGACAAATTTGTGCTTAGCGTTCACACACAAAAGATGTTGACAGACTTCAGCTTTGAGAGAAACTTCGAACTGTTTGCATATAATGAAGGACTGTGCACTGCTTTCTGTTTCACTTATTGCTGAAAATGAGGAAAAAGTTAGGATGAAAAAAAAGCGATTTTGGGTGAAACTTTCTATAAAGCAAAGAAATAATTTATCTTTCCTAAAACAATTAAATGAAAAATTTCAACTGAAAGGCCACTATTTTAAGAGACACTATTACCTGGCATGAACGTTTCTAAGATTCTTGGCAATATTGAAATTTAAGCAGGTTTAGTACGAGTATTGCTAAATCCGCAAAATCCACTTTTTTCCTCCTTCCTCTGGAAATTGACCATATTGTAACGTTTAGTCGAAATGAGTCTACGTAAAATTAATAACGTAAAATTAATAAAAATAATTTATCTTTCCTAAAACAATTAAATGAAAAATTTCAACTGAAAGGCCACTATTTTAGGAGACACTATTACCTGGCATGAACGTTTGTCTGCAATTCTAAGATTCTTGGCAATATTGAAAAGTTAAGCAGATTTAGCACCAGTATTGCTAAATCCGAAAAGTCCACTATTTTCCTCCTACCTCTGGAAATTGTCTATATTGTTACGTTTAGTCGAAATGAGTCTACGTAAGATTAATTAAATTGTCCCCACAACTGGGTTCGATCACTGGATTATGACGAATGAAACTCTAAAGTTCACTATTCACGATATGCACGAATTTATTTTGCAAACACTGATTAAATTCTTATACATTATTACACTTTAAAAGCACTATTACTTACTATTGCAAAACTCCTTGTTGCCTTTCAGGCTGAACTCATTAACACTTTGAACGCTATAAAATCCCAAACTGCACTGTAATAAGCAGTTTGGCCATGATGCAAATTTGTCCCCAGTCCTTGTTCAGTCCCTTTCAAGGTAGAGCTATTCTACAAACTCGGGCTTTCGACAGTTGTGAAACAATTTTCTTTTTTTGCTCGTGATTTTCCATTGTTGGGAGGCTAAAGCAAATGTTTATGTACGAATTGTATCGATTGTTTGTAGCGATTGTATGTGAAATTATTGCGTTAAATAACATTTTAATGGATTTACGTGTATTCTTATTGTTGTGATATATAGGTAAAATGCTTCAGCATTGTGTTGTGTAGGTGGAAAAACGGAGCGACGCACCAACGTCACATTAGCGGCGTTCACACTCAACAAATTGTCGCGACGATTTGTTTGCCGACAAGTTTGTGCTTAGCGTTCGCACACAAAAGATGTTGACAGACTTCAGCTTTGAGAGAAACTTCGAAGTGTTTGCATATAATGGAGGACTGTGCACTGCTTTCTGTTTCACTTATTGGTGAAAATGAGGAAAAAGTTCGGATGAAAAAAAGCGACTTTGGGTGAAACTTTCTATAAAGCAAAGAAATAATTTATCTTTCCTAAAACAATTAAATGAAAAATTTCAACTGAAAGGCCACTATTTTAGGAGACACTATTACCTGGCATGAACGTTTGTCTGCAATTCTAAGATTCTTGGCAATAGAAAAAAGTTACGCAGATTTAGCACCAGTATTGCTAAGTCCGCACAATCCACTAAATTCCTTTAACACTTTATTTTTGTATTATTCACTTATTATTTCTTCTACCTCTGGAAATTTACTATATTGTTACTTTTAGTCGAAATGAATCTAAGTAAGATTAATTAAATTATTCACACAACTGGGTTCGATCACTAGATTATGATGAATGAAACTCTAAAGTTCACTATTCACGATATGCACGAATTTATTTTGCAAACACTGATTTAATTCTTTTTTAATTATTTAATTAATTAAATTGTCCACACAACTGGGTTCGATCACTGGCTTATGACGAATGAAACTCTAAAGTTGACTATTCACGATATGCACGAATTTCTTTCTGAAATTCTAAGATTCTTGGCAATAGGAAAAAGTTACGCAGATTTAGCACCAGTATTGCTAAATCCGAAAAATCCACTAAATTCCTTTAACACTTTATTTTTGTATTATTCACTTATTATTTCTCCTACTTCTAGAAATTGACTATATTGTTACGTTTAGTCGAAATGAGTCTACGTAAGATTAATAAAATTGTCCACACAACTGGGTTCGATCACTCGATTATGACGAATGAAACTCTAAAGTTCAATATTCGCGATATGCACGAATTTATTTTGCAAACACTGATTTAATTCTTATACTTTATTACACTTTAAAAATCACTATTACTTTACTATTGCACAAAACTTTTTGCTGCCTTTCAGGCTGAACTCATTCACACTTTGAACGCTATAAGCTCCCAAACTGCACTGTATTAAGCAGTTTGGACGTGTTGCACAATTTGTTCCCAGTCCTTGTTCAGTCCCTTTCTAGGTAGAGCTACTTCTACAAACTCGGGCTTTCGACAGTTGTGAAACAATTGTCTTTTTTGCTCGTGATTTTTCATTGTTGGGAGGCTCAAGCAATTGTTTATGTAAGTAATCGATTGTTTGTAGCGATTGTATGTGAAATGATTGTGTTAAATAACGTTTTAATGGATTTACGTGTATTCTTATTGTTGTGATATAGGTGAAATGCTTCAGCATTGTGTTGTGTAGGTGTAAAAACGAAGCGACGCACCAACGTCACATTAGCGGCGTTCACACTCAACAAATTGTCGCGACGATTCGTTTGCCGACAAATTTGTGCTTAGCGTTCACACACAAAAGATGTTGACAGACTTCAGCTTTGAGAGAAACTTCGAACTGTTTGCATATAATGGAGGACTGTGCACTGCTTTTTGTTTCACTTATTGGTGAAAATGAGGAAAAAGTTAGGGTGAAAAAAAAGCTATTTCGGGTGAAACTTTCTATAAAGCAAAGAAATAATTTATCTTTCTTAAAACAATTAAATGAAAAATTTCAACTGAAAGGCCACTATTTTAGGAGACACTATTACCTGGTATGAATGTTTGTCTGCAATTCTAAGATTCTTGGCAATAGAAAAAAGTTGCGCAGATTTAGCACCAGTATTGCTAAGTCCGAAAAATCCACTAAATTCCTTTAACGCTTTATTTTTGTATTATTCACTTATTATTTCTCCTACTTCTAGAAATTGACTATATTGTTACGTTTAGTTGAAATGAGTCTACGTAAGATTAATGAAATTGTCCCCACAACTGGGTTCGATCACTGGATTATGACGAATGAAACTCTAAAGTTCACTATTCACGATATGCACGAATTTATTTTGCAAACACTGATTTAATTCTTATACATTATTACACTTTAAAAGCACTATTACTTACTATTGCAAAACTCCTTGTTGCCTTTCAGGCTGAACTCATTAACACTTTGAACGCTATAAAATCCCAAACTGCACTGTAATAAGCAGTTTGGCCATGATGCAAAATTTGTCCCCAGTCCTTGTTCAGTCCCTTTCAAGGTCGAGCTACTTCTACAAAATCGGGCTTTCGGCAGTTGTGAAACAATTTTCTTTTTTCCTCGTGATTTTTCATTATTGGGAAGCTAAAGCAATTGTTTATGTACGTAATCGATTGTAGCGATTGTATGTGAAATTATTGCGTTAAATAGCGTTTAAAAGGATTTACGTGTATTCTTATCGTTGTGATATATAGGTAAAATGCTTCAGCATTGTGTTGTGTAGGTGGAAAAACGGAGCGACGCACCAACGTCACATTAGCGGCGTTCACACTCAACAAATTGTCGCGACGGTTTGTTTGCCGACAAATTTGTGCTTAGCGTTCACACACAAAAGATGTTGACAGACTTCAGCTTTGAGAGAAATTTCGAAGTGTTTGCAAGTAATGGAGGACTGTGCACTGCTTTCTGTTTCACTTATTGGTGAAAATGAGGAAAAAGTTAGGATGAAAAAAAAGCGATTTTGGGTGAAACTTTCTATAAAGCAAAGAAACAATTTATCTTTCCTAACACAATTATATGAAAAATTTCAACTGAAAGGCCACTATTTTAGGAGACACTATTACCTGGCAGAAACGTTTGTCTGCAATTCTAAGATTCTTGGCAATAGGAAAAATTTATGCAGATTTAGCACCAGTATTGCTAGCTCCGAAAAATCCACTAAATTCCTTTAACGCTTTATTTTTGTATTATTCACTTTTTATTTCTTCTACCTCTGGAAATTGACTATATTGTTACGTTTAGTCGAAATGAGTCTACGTAAGATTAATGAAATTGTCCACACAACTAGGTTCGATCACTAGATTGTGACAAATGAAACACTAAAGTTAATTTTATTTTATTTTGCAAACACTGATTTAATTCTTATACATTATTACACTTTAAAATCACAATTACTTTACTATTGCACAAAACTCTTTGTTGCCTTTCAGGCTGAACTCATTAACACTTTGAACGCTATAAAATCCCAAACTGCACTGTAATAAGCAGTTTGGCCATGATGCAAAATTTGTCCCCAGTCCTTGTTCAGTCCCTTTCAAGGTAGAGCTATTCTACAAACTCGGGCTTTCGACAGTTGTGAAACAATTTTCTTTTTTTGCTCGTGATTTTTCATTGTTGGGAGGCTCAAGCAATTGTTTATGTACGTAATCGATTGTTTGTAGCGATTGTATGTGAAATGATTGCGTTAAATAACGTTTTAATGGATTTACGTGTATTCTTATAGTTGTGATATAGGTGAAATGCTTCAGCATTCTGTTGTGCAGGTGGAAAAACGAAGCGACGCACCAACGTCACATTAGCGGCGTTCGCATCAACAAATTGTCGCGACGATTTGCTTGGCGACAAATTTGTGCTTAGCGTCCACACACAAAAGATGTTGACAGACTATAGCTTTGAAAGAAACTTCGAACTGTTTGCATATACTGGAGGACTGTGCACTGCTTTCTGTTGCACTTATTGGTGAAAATGAGGAAAAAGTTAGGGTGAAAAAAAAGCGATTTTGGGTGAAACTTTCTATAAAGCAAGGAAATAATTTATCTTTCCTAACACAATTATATGAAAAATTTCAACTGAAAGGCCACTATTTTAGGAGACACTATTACCTGGCAGAAACGTTTGTCTGCAATTCTAAGATTCTTGGCAATAGGAAAAATTTATGCAGATTTAGCACCAGTATTGCTAAATCCGAAAAATCCACTAAATTCCTTTAACGCTTTATTTTTGTATTATTCACTTTTTATTTCTTCTACCTCTGGAAATTGACTATATTGTTACGTTTAGTCGAAATGAGTCTACGTAAGATTAATTAAATTGTCCATACAACTGGGTTCGATCACTCGATTATGACGAATGAAACTCTAAAGTTCACTATTCACGATATGTACGAATTCATTTTGCAAACACTGATTTAATTCTTATACATTATTACACTTTAAAAATCACAATTACTTTACTATTGCAGAAAACTCTTTGGTGCCTTTCAGACTGAACTCATTAACACTTTGAACGCTATAAAATCCCAAACTGCACTGTAATAAGCAGTTTGGCCATGAGGCAAAATTTGTCCCCAGTCCTTGTTCAGTCCCTTCCAAGGTAGAGCTATTCTACAAACTCGGGCTTTCGACAGTTGTGAAACAATTTTCTTTTTTTGCTCGTGATTTTTCTTTGTTGGGAGGCTAAAGCAATTGTTTATTTACGTAATCGATTGTTTGTAGCGATTATATGTGAAATTATTGCGTTAAATAGCGTTGTAATGGATTTACGTGTATTCTTATTGTTGTGATATAGGTTAAATGCTTCAGCATTGTGTTGTGTAGGTGGATAAACAAAGCGACGCACCAACGTCACATTAGCGGCGTTCACACTCAACAAATTGTCGCGACGATTTGTTTGCCGACAAATTTGTGCTTAGCGTTCACACACAAAAGATGTTAAAAGACTTCTGCTTTGAGAGAAATTTCGAAGTGTTTGCATATAATGGAGGACTGTACACTGCTTTCTGTTGCACTTATTGGTGAAAATGAGGAAAAAGTTAGGGTGAAAAAAAAGCGATTTTGGGTGAAACTTTCTATAAAGCAAGGAAATAATTTATCTTTCCTAACACAATTATATGAAAAATTTCAACCGAAAGGCCACTATTTTAGGAGACACTATTACCTGGCATGAACGTTTGTCTGCAATTCTAAGATTCTTGGCAATATTGAAAAGTTAAGCAGATTTAGCACCAGTATTGCTAAATCCGAAAAGTCCACTATTTTCCTCCTACCTCTGGAAAGTGACTATATTGTTACGTTTAGTCGAAATGAGTCTACGTAAGATTAATGAAATTGTCCACACAACTAGGTTCGATCACTAGATTGTGACAAATGAAACACTAAAGTTCATTTTATTTTATTTTGCAAACACTGATTTAATTCTTATACATTATTACACTTTAAAATCACTATTACTTTACTATTGCAAAAAACTCTTTGTTGCCTTTCAGGCTGAACTCATTAACACTTTGAACGCTATAGAATCCCAAACTGCACTGTAATAAGCAGTTTGGCCGTGATGCAAAATTTGTTCCCAGTCCTTGTTCAGTCCCTTTCTATGTAGAGCTACTTCTACAAACTCGGGCTTTTGACAGTTGTGAAACAATTTTCTTTTTTGCTCGTGATTTTTCTTTGTTGGGAGGCTAAAGCAATTGTTTATGTACGTAATCGATTGTTTGTAGCAATTGTATGTGGAATTATTGCGTTAAATAACATTTTAATGGATTTACGTGTATTCTTATTGTTGTGATGTAGGTAAAATGCTTCAGCATTGTATTGTCTAGGTGGAAAAACGAATCGACGCAACAACGTCACATTAGCGGCGTTCACACTCAACAAATTGTCGCGCCGATTCGTTTGCCGACAAATTTGTGCTTAGCGTTCACACACAAATGATGTTGACAGACTATAGCTTTGAGAGAAACTTCGAACTGTTTGCATATAATGGAGGACTGTGCACTGCTTTCTTATTATTGAAAATGAGCATTGGTGAAAATGAGGAAAATGTTAGGATGAAAAAAAAGCGATTTTGGGTGAAACTTTCTAAAAAGCAAAGAAATAATGTATCTTTCCTAACACAATTATATGAAAAATTTCAACTGAAAGGCCACTATTTTAGGAGACACTATTACCTGGCATGAACGTTTGTCTGCAATTCTAAGATTCTTGGCAATATTTAAAAGTTAAGCAGATTTAGCCCAGTATTGCTAAATCCGCAAAAACCACTATTTTCCTCCTACCTCTGGAAATTGACTATATTGTTACGTTTAGTCGAAATGAGTCTATGTAAGATTAATTAAATTGTCCATACAACTGGGTTCGATCACTCGATTATGACGAATGAAACTCTAAAGTTCACTATTCACGATATGTACGAATTTATTTTGCAAACACTGATTTAATTCTTATACATTATTACAATTTAAAGCACTATTACTTACTATTGCAAAACTCTTTGTTGCCTTTCAGGCTGAACGCATTAACACTTTGAACGCTATAAAATCCCAAACTGCACTGTAATAAACAGTTTGGCCGTGATGCAAAATTTGTTCCCAGTCCTTGTTCAGTCCCTTTCTATGTAGAGCTACTTCTACAAAATCGGGCTTTCGGCCGTTGTGAAACAATTTTCTTTTTTCCTCGTGATTTTTCATTATTGGGAAGCTAAAGCAATTGTTTATGTACGTAATCGATTGTTTGTAGCGATTGTATGTGAAATTATTGCGTTAAATAGCGTTTAAAAGGATTTACGTGTATTCTTATCGTTGTGATATATAGGTAAAATGCTTCAGCATTGTGTTGTGTAGGTGGAAAAACGGAGCGACGCACCAACGTCACATTAGCGGCATTCACACTCAACAAATTGTCGCGACGATTTGTTTGCCGACAAGTTTGTGCTTAGCGTTCGCACACAAAAGATGTTGACAGACTTCAGCTTTGAGAGAAATTTCGAAGTGTTTGCAAGTAATGGAGGACTGTGCACTGCTTTCTGTTTCACTTATTGGTGAAAATGAGGAAAAAGTTAGGATGAAAAAAAAGCGATTTTGGGTGAAACTTTCTATAAAGCAAAGAAACAATTTATCTTTCCTAATACAATTATATGAAAAATTTCAACCGAAAGGCCACTATTTTAGGAGACACTATTACCTGGCAGAAACTTTTGTCTGCAATTCTAAGATTCTTGGCAATATTGAAAAGTTAAGCAGATTTAGCACCAGTATTGCTAAATCCGAAAAATCCACTAAATTCCTTTAACGCTTTATTTTTGTATTATTCACTTTTTATTTCTTCTACCTCTGGAAATTGACTATATTGTTACGTTTAGTCGAAATGAGTCTACGTAAGATTAATGAAATTGTCCACACAACTAGGTTCGATCACTAGATTGTGACAAATGAAACACTAAAGTTAATTTTATTTTATTTTGCAAACACTGATTTAATTCTTATACATTATTACACTTTAAAATCACAATTACTTTACTATTGCACAAAACTCTTTGTTGCCTTTCAGGCTGAACTCATTAACACTTTGAACGCTATAAAATCCCAAACTGCACTGTAATAAGCAGTTTGGCCATGATGCAAAATTTGTCCCCAGTCCTTGTTCAGTCCCTTCCAAGGTAGAGCTATTCTACAAACTCGGGCTTTCGACAGTTGTGAAACAATTTTCTTTTTTTGCTCGTGATTTTTCATTGTTGGGAGGCTAAAGCAATTGTTTATGTACGTAATCGATTGTTTGTAGCAATTGTATGTGGAATTATTGCGTTAAATAACATTTTAATGGATTTACGTGTATTCTTATTGTTGTGATGTAGTTATATGCTTCAACATTGTGTTGTGTAGGTGGAAAAACGAATCGACGCACCAACGTCACATTAGCGGCGTTCACACTCAACAAATTGTCGCGACGATTTGTTTGCCGACAAATTTGTGCTTAGCGTTCACACACAAAAGATGTTGACAGACTTCAGCTTTGAGAGAAATTTCGAAGTGTTTGCAAGTAATGGAGGACTGTGCACTGCTTTCTGTTTCACTTATTGGTGAAAGTGAGGAAAAAGTTAGGGTGAAAAAAAAGCGATTTTGGGTGAAACTTTCTATAAAGCAAAGAAATAATTTATCTTTCCTAACACAATTATATGAAAAATTTCAACTGAAAGGCCACTATTTTAGGAGACACTATTACCTGGCATGAACGTTTGTCTGCAATTCTAAGATTCTTGGCAATATTGAAAAGTTAAGCAGATTTAGCACCAGTATTGCTAAATCCGAAAAGTCCACTATTTTCCTCCTACCTCTGGAAATTGTCTATATTGTTATGTTTAGTCGAAATGAGTCTACGTAAGATTAATTAAATTGTCCCCACAACTGGGTTCGATCACTGGATTATGACGAATGAAACTCTAAAGTTCACTATTCACGATATGCACGAATTTATTTTGCAAACACTGATTTAATTCTTATACATTATTACACTTTAAAAGCACTATTACTTATTATTGCAAAACTCCTTGTTGCCTTTCAGGCTGAACTCATTAACACTTTGAACGCTATAAAATCCCAAACTGCACTGTAATAAGCAGTTTGGCCATGATGCAAAATTTGTCCCCAGTCCTTGTTCAGTCCCTTTCAAGGTCGAGCTACTTCTACAAAATCGGGCTTTCGGCAGTTGTGAAACAATTTTCTTTTTTCCTCGTGATTTTTCATTATTGGGAAGCTAAAGCAATTGTTTATGTACGTAATCGATTGTAGCGATTGTATGTGAAATTATTGCGTTAAATAGCGTTTAAAAGGATTTACGTGTATTCTTATCGTTGTGATATATAGGTAAAATGCTTCAGCATTGTGTTGTGTAGGTGGAAAAACGAATCGACGCAACAACGTCACATTAGCGGCGTTCACACTCAACAAATTGTCGCGACGATTCGTTTGCCGACAAATTTGTGCTTAGCGTTCACACACAAAAGATGTTGACAGACTTCAGCTTTGAGAGAAATTTCGAAGTGTTTGCAAGTAATGGAGGACTGTGCACTGCTTTCTGTTTCACTTATTGGTGAAAATGAGGAAAAAGTTAGGATGAAAAAAAAGCGATTTTGGGTGAAACTTTCTATAAAGCAAAGAAACAATTTATCTTTCCTAACACAATTATATGAAAAATTTCAACTGAAAGGCCACTATTTTAGGAGACACTATTACCTGGCAGAAACGTTTGTCTGCAATTCTAAGATTCTTGGCAATAGGAAAAATTTATGCAGATTTAGCACCAGTATTGCTAGCTCCGAAAAATCCACTAAATTCCTTTAACGCTTTATTTTTGTATTATTCACTTTTTATTTCTTCTACCTCTGGAAATTGACTATATTGTTACGTTTAGTCGAAATGAGTCTACGTAAGATTAATGAAATTGTCCACACAACTAGGTTCGATCACTAGATTGTGACAAATGAAACACTAAAGTTCATTTTATTTTATTTTGACACTGATTTAATTCTTATACATTATTACACTTTAAAATCACAATTACTTTACTATTGCAAAAAACTCTTTGTTGCCTTTCAGGCTGAACTCATTAACACTTTGAACGCTATAGAATCCCAAACTGCACTGTAATAAGCAGTTTGGCCGTGATGCAAAATTTGTTCCCAGTCCTTGTTCAGTCCCTTTCTATGTAGAGCTACTTCTACAAACTCGGGCTTTTGACAGTTGTGAAACAATTTTCTTTTTTGCTCGTGATTTTTCTTTGTTGGGAGGCTAAAGCAATTGTTTATGTACGTAATCGATTGTTTGTAGCGATTGTATATGAAATGATTGCGTTAAATAACATTTTAATGGATTTACGTGTATTCTTATTGTTGTGATGTAGGTAAAATGCTTCAGCATTGTATTGTCTAGGTGGAAAAACGAATCGACGCAACAACGTCACATTAGCGGCGTTCACACTCAACAAATTGTCGCGCCGATTCGTTTGCCGACAAATTTGTGCTTAGCGTTCACACACAAATGATGTTGACAGACTATAGCTTTGAGAGAAACTTCGAACTGTTTGCATATAATGGAGGACTGTGCACTGCTTTCTTATTATTGAAAATGAGCATTGGTGAAAATGAGGAAAATGTTAGGATGAAAAAAAAGCGATTTTGGGTGAAACTTTCTAAAAAGCAAAGAAATAATTTATCTTTCCTAACACAATTATATGAAAAATTTCAACTGAAAGGCCACTATTTTAGGAGACACTATTACCTGGCATGAACGTTTGTCTGCAATTCTAAGATTCTTGGCAATATTTAAAAGTTAAGCAGATTTAGCCCAGTATTGCTAAATCCGCAAAAACCACTATTTTCCTCCTACCTCTGGAAATTGACTATATTGTTACGTTTAGTCGAAATGAGTCTATGTAAGATTAATTAAATTGTCCATACAACTGGGTTCGATCACTCGATTATGACGAATGAAACTCTAAAGTTCACTATTCACGATATGTACGAATTTATTTTGCAAACACTGATTTAATTCTTATACATTATTACAATTTAAAGCACTATTACTTACTATTGCAAAACTCTTTGTTGCCTTTCAGGCTGAACTCATTAACACTTTGAACGCTATAAAATCCCAAACTGCACTGTAATAAACAGTTTGGCCGTGATGCAAAATTTGTTCCCAGTCCTTGTTCAGTCCCTTTCTATGTAGAGCTACTTCTACAAAATCGGGCTTTCGGCCGTTGTGAAACAATTTTCTTTTTTCCTCGTGATTTTTCATTATTGGGAAGCTAAAGCAATTGTTTATGTACGTAATCGATTGTTTGTAGCGATTGTATGTGAAATTATTGCGTTAAATAGCGTTTAAAAGGATTTACGTGTATTCTTATCGTTGTGATATATAGGTAAAATGCTTCAGCATTGTGTTGTGTAGGTGGAAAAACGGAGCGACGCACCAACGTCACATTAGCGGCGTTCACACTCAACAAATTGTCGCGACGATTTGTTTGCCGACAAGTTTGTGCTTAGCGTTCGCACACAAAAGATGTTGACAGACTTCAGCTTTGAGAGAAATTTCGAAGTGTTTGCAAGTAATGGAGGACTGTGCACTGCTTTCTGTTTCACTTATTGGTGAAAATGAGGAAAAAGTTAGGATGAAAAAAAAGCGATTTTGGGTGAAACTTTCTATAAAGCAAAGAAACAATTTATCTTTCCTAATACAACTATATGAAAAATTTCAACCGAAAGGCCACTATTTTAGGAGACACTATTACCTGGCAGAAACTTTTGTCTGCAATTCTAAGATTCTTGGCAATATTGGAAAGTTAAGCAGATTTAGCACCAGTATTGCTAAATCCGAAAAATCCACTAAATTCCTTTAACGCTTTATTTTTGTATTATTCACTTTTTATTTCTTCTACCTCTGGAAGTTGACTATATTGTTACGTTTAGTGGAAATGAGTCTACGTAAGATTAATGAAATTGTCCACACAACTAGCTTCGATCACTAGATTGTGACAAAAGAAGCACTAAAGTTCATTTTATTTTATTTTGCAAACACTGATTTAATTCTTATACATTATTACACTTTAAAAATCACAATTACTTACTATTCCACAAAGCTTTTTGCTGCCTTTCAGGCTGAACTCATTAACCCTTTGAACGCTATAAAATCCGAAACTGCACTGTAATAAGCAGTTTGGCCATGATGCAAAATTTGTTCCCAGTCCTTGTTCAGTCCCTTTCTAGGTAGAGCTACTTCTACAAACTCAGGCTTTTGACAGTTGTGAAACAAGTTTCTTTTTTGCTCGTGATTTTTCATTGTTGGTAGGCTAAAGCAATTGTTTATGTACGAATTGTATCGATTGTTTGTAGCGATTGTATGTGGAATTATTGCGTTAAATAACATTTTAATGGATTTACGTGTATTCTTATTGTTGTGATGTAGTTAAATGCTTCAACATTGTGTTGTGTAGGTGGAAAAACGAATCGACGCACCAACGTCACATTAGCGGCGTTCACACTTAACAAATTGTCGCGACGATTTTTTTGCCGACAAATTTGTGCTTAGCGTTCACACACAAAAGATGTTAAAAGACTTCAGCTTTGGGAGAAACTTCGAACTGTTTGCATATAATGGAGGACTGTGCACTGCTTTCTGTTTCACTTATTCGTGAAAATGAGAAAAAAGTTAGGGTGAAAAAAAAAGCGATTTTGGGTGAAACTTTCTATAAAGCAAAGAAATAACTTATCTTTCCTAACACAATTATATGAAAAATTTCAACTGAAAGGCCACTATTTTAGGAGACACTATTACCTGGTATGAATGTTTGTCTGCAATTCTAAGATTCTTGGCAATAGAAAAAAGTTGCGCAGATTTAGCACCTGCATTGCTAAATCCGAAAAATCCACTAAATTCCTTTAACGCTTTATTTTTGTATTATTCACTTTTTATTTCTTCTACCTCTGGAAATTGACTATATTCTTACGTTTAGTCGAAATGAGTCTACGTAAGATTAATGGAATTGTCCACACAACTAGGTTCGATCACTAGATTGTGACAAAAGAAGCACTAAAGTTCATTTTATTTTATTTTGCAAACACTGATTTAATTCTTATACATTATTACACTTTAAAAATCACTATTACTTATTATTGCACAAAACTCTTTGTTGCCTTTCAGGCTGAACTCATTAACACTTTGAACGCTATAGAATCCCAAACTGCACTGTAATAAGCAGTTTGGCCGTGATGCAAAATTTGTTCCCAGTCCTTGTTCAGTCCCTTTCTATGTAGAGCTACTTCTACAAACTCGGGCTTTTGACAGTTGTGAAACAATTTTCTTTTTTGCTCGTGATTTTTCTTTGTTGGGAGGCTAAAGCAATTGTTTATGTACGTAATCGATTGTTTGTAGCGATTATATGTAAAATTATTGCGTTAAATAGCGTTTTAATGGATTTACGTGTATTCTTATTGTTGTGATATAGGTAAAATGCTTCAGTATTGTGTTGTGTAGGTGGATAAACAAAGCGACGCACCAACGTCACATTAGTGGCGTTCACACTCAACAAATTGTCGCGACGATTCGTTTGCCGACAAATTTGTGCTTAGCGTTCACACACAAAAGATGTTGACAGACTTCAGCTTTGAGAGAAACTTCGAACTGTTTGCATATAATGGAGGACTGTGCACTGCTTTTTGTTTCACTTATTGGTGAAAATGAGGAAAAAGTTAGGGTGAAAAAAAAGCGATTTTGGGTGAAACTTTCTATAAAGCAAGGAAATAATTTATCTTTCCTAATACAACTATATGAAAAATTTCAACCGAAAGGCCACTATTTTAGGAGACACTATTACCTGGCAGAAACTTTTGTCTGCAATTCTAAGATTCTTGGCAATATTGGAAAGTTAAGCAGATTTAGCACCAGTATTGCTAAATCCGAAAAATCCACTAAATTCCTTTAACGCTTTATTTTTGTATTATTCACTTTTTATTTCTTCTACCTCTGGAAATTGACTATATTGTTACGTTTAGTCGAAATGAGTCTACGTAAGATTAATGAAATTGTCCACACAACTAGGTTCGATCACTAGATTGTGACAAATGAAACACTAAAGTTAATTTTATTTTATTTTGCAAACACTGATTTAATTCTTATACATTATTACACTTTAAAATCACAATTACTTTACTATTGCACAAAACTCTTTGTTGCCTTTCAGGCTGAACTCATTAACACTTTGAACGCTATAAAATCCCAAACTGCACTGTAATAAGCAGTTTGGCCATGATGCAAAATTTGTCCCCAGTCCTTGTTCAGTCCCTTCCAAGGTAGAGCTATTCTACAAACTCGGGCTTTCGACAGTTGTGAAACAATTTTCTTTTTTTGCTCGTGATTTTTCATTGTTGGGAGGCTAAAGCAATTGTTTATGTACGTAATCGATTGTTTGTAGCAATTGTATGTGGAATTATTGCGTTAAATAACATTTTAATGGATTTACGTGTATTCTTATTGTTGTGATGTAGTTATATGCTTTAACATTGTGTTGTGTAGGTGGAAAAACGAATCGACGCACCAACGTCACATTAGCGGCGTTCACACTCAACAAATTGTCGCGACGATTTGTTTGCCGACAAATTTGTGCTTAGCGTTCACACACAAAAGATGTTGACAGACTTCAGTTTTGAGAGAAATTTCGAAGTGTTTGCAAGTAATGGAGGACTGTGCACTGCTTTCTGTTTCACTTATTGGTGAAAGTGAGGAAAAAGTTAGGGTGAAAAAAAAGCGATTTTGGGTGAAACTTTCTATAAAGCAAAGAAATAATTTATCTTTCCTAACACAATTATATGAAAAATTTCAACTGAAAGGCCACTATTTTAGGAGACACTATTACCTGGCATGAACGTTTGTCTGCAATTCTAAGATTCTTGGCAATATTGAAAAGTTAAGCAGATTTAGCACCAGTATTGCTAAATCCGAAAAGTCCACTATTTTCCTCCTACCTCTGGAAATTGTCTATATTGTTACGTTTAGTCGAAATGAGTCTACGTAAGATTAATTAAATTGTCCCCACAACTGGGTTCGATCACTGGATTATGACGAATGAAACTCTAAAGTTCACTATTCACGATATGCACGAATTTATTTTGCAAACACTGATTTAATTCTTATACATTATTACACTTTAAAAGCACTATTACTTACTATTGCAAAACTCTTTGTTGCCTTTCAGGCTGAACTCATTAACACTTTGAACGCTATAAAATCCCAAACTGCACTGTAATAAGCAGTTTGGCCATGATGCAAAATTTGTTCCCAGTCCTTGTTCAGTCCCTTTCTAGGTAGAGCTACTTCTACAAAATCGGGCTTTCGGCAGTTGTGAAACAATTTTCTTTTTTCCTCGTGATTTTTCATTATTGGCAAGCTAAAGCAATTGTTTATGTACGTAATCGATTGTAGCGATTGTATGTGAAATTATTGCGTTAAATAGCGTTTAAAAGGATTTACGTGTATTCTTATCGTTGTGATATATAGGTAAAATGCTTCAGCATTGTGTTGTGTAGGTGGAAAAACGGAGCGACGCACCAACGTCACATTAGCGGCGTTCACACTCAACAAATTGTCGCGACGGTTTGTTTGCCGACAGATTTGTGCTTAGCGTTCACACACAAAAGATGTTGACAGACTTCAGCTTTGAGAGAAATTTCGAAGTGTTTGCAAGTAATGGAGGACTGTGCACTGCTTTCTGTTTCACTTATTGGTGAAAATTAGGAAAAAGTTAGGATGAAAAAAAAGCGATTTTGGGTGAAACTTTCTATAAAGCAAAGAAACAATTTATCTTTCCTAACACAATTATATGAAAAATTTCAACTGAAAGGCCACTATTTTAGGAGACACTATTACCTGGCAGAAACGTTTGTCTGCAATTCTAAGATTCTTGGCAATAGGAAAAATTTATGCAGATTTAGCACCAGTATTGCTAGCTCCGAAAAATCCACTAAATTCCTTTAACGCTTTATTTTTGTATTATTCACTTTTTATTTCTTCTACCTCTGGAAATTGACTATATTGTTACGTTTAGTGGAAATGAGTCTACGTAAGATTAATGAAATTGTCCACTCAACTAGCTTCGATCACTAGATTGTGAAAAATGAAGCACTAAAGTTAATTTTATTTTATTTTGCAAACACTGATTTAATTCTTATACATTATTACACTTTAAAATCACAATTACTTTACTATTGCACAAAACTTTTTTTTTGCCTTTCAGGCTGAATTCATTAACACTTTGAACGCTATAAAATCCCAAACTGCACTGTAATAAGCAGTTTGGCCATGATGCAAAATTTGTCCCCAGTCCTTGTTCAGTCCCTTCCAAGGTAGAGCTATTCTACAAACTCCGGCTTTCGACAGTTGTGAAACAATTTTCTTTTTTTGCTCGTGATTTTTCATTGTTGGGAGGCTAAAGCAATTGTTTATGTACGTAATCGATTGTTTGTAGCGATTGTATATGAAATGATTGCGTTAAATAACATTTTAATGGATTTACGTGTATTCTTATTGTTGTGATGTAGGTAAAATGCTTCAGCATTGTGTTGTGTAGGTGGAAAAACGAATCGACGCAACAACGTCACATTAGCGGCGTTCACACTCAACAAATTGTCGCGACGATTCGTTTGCCGACAAATTTGTGCTTAGCGTTCACACACAAAAGATGTTGACAGACTTCAGCTTTGAGAGAAACTTCGAACTGTTTGCATATAATGGAGGACTGTGCACTGCTTTTTGTTTCACTTATTGGTGAAAATGAGGAAAAAGTTAGGGTGAAAAAAAAGCGATTTTGGGTGAAACTTTCTATAAAGCAAGGAAATAATTTATCTTTCTTAAAACAATTAAATGAAAAATTTCAACTGAAAGGCCACTATTTTAAGAGACACTAGACACATGAACGGTTGTCTGCAATTTGATTCTTGGCAATATATCAAAAAGTTACGCACCAGTATTGCTAAATCCGAAAAATCCACTAAATTCCTTTAACACTTTATTTTTGTATTATTCACTTATTATTTCTCCAACCTCTGGAAGTTGACTATATTGTTACGTTTAGTGGAAATGAGTCTACGTAAGATTAATGAAATTGTCCACACAACTAGCTTCGATCACTAGATTGTGACAAAAGAAGCACTAAAGTTCATTTTATTTTATTTTGCAAACACTGATTTAATTCTTATACATTATTACACTTTAAAAATCACAATTACTTACTATTCCACAAAGCTTTTTGCTGCCTTTCAGGCTGAACTCATTAACCCTTTGAACGCTATAAAATCCGAAACTGCACTGTAATAAGCAGTTTGGCCATGATGCAAAATTTGTTCCCAGTCCTTGTTCAGTCCCTTTCTAGGTAGAGCTACTTCTACAAACTCAGGCTTTTGACAGTTGTGAAACAAGTTTCTTTTTTGCTCGTGATTTTTCATTGTTGGTAGGCTAAAGCAATTGTTTATGTACGAATTGTATCGATTGTTTGTAGCGATTGTATGTGGAATTATTGCGTTAAATAACATTTTAATGGATTTACGTGTATTCTTATTGTTGTGATGTAGTTAAATGCTTCAACATTGTGTTGTGTAGGTGGAAAAACGAATCGACGCACCAACGTCACATTAGCGGCGTTCACACTTAACAAATTGTCGCGACGATTTTTTTGCCGACAAATTTGTGCTTAGCGTTCACACACAAAAGATGTTAAAAGACTTCAGCTTTGGGAGAAACTTCGAACTGTTTGCATATAATGGAGGACTGTGCACTGCTTTCTGTTTCACTTATTCGTGAAAATGAGAAAAAAGTTAGGGTGAAAAAAAAAGCGATTTTGGGTGAAACTTTCTATAAAGCAAAGAAATAACTTATCTTTCCTAACACAATTATATGAAAAATTTCAACTGAAAGGCCACTATTTTAGGAGACACTATTACCTGGTATGAATGTTTGTCTGCAATTCTAAGATTCTTGGCAATAGAAAAAAGTTGCGCAGATTTAGCACCTGCATTGCTAAATCCGAAAAATCCACTAAATTCCTTTAACGCTTTATTTTTGTATTATTCACTTTTTATTTCTTCTACCTCTGGAAATTGACTATATTCTTACGTTTAGTCGAAATGAGTCTACGTAAGATTAATGGAATTGTCCACACAACTAGGTTCGATCACTAGATTGTGACAAAAGAAGCACTAAAGTTCATTTTATTTTATTTTGCAAACACTGATTTAATTCTTATACATTATTACACTTTAAAAATCACTATTACTTATTATTGCACAAAACTCTTTGTTGCCTTTCAGGCTGAACTCATTAACACTTTGAACGCTATAGAATCCCAAACTGCACTGTAATAAGCAGTTTGGCCGTGATGCAAAATTTGTTCCCAGTCCTTGTTCAGTCCCTTTCTATGTAGAGCTACTTCTACAAACTCGGGCTTTTGACAGTTGTGAAACAATTTTCTTTTTTGCTCGTGATTTTTCTTTGTTGGGAGGCTAAAGCAATTGTTTATGTACGTAATCGATTGTTTGTAGCGATTATATGTAAAATTATTGCGTTAAATAGCGTTTTAATGGATTTACGTGTATTCTTATTGTTGTGATATAGGTAAAATGCTTCAGTATTGTGTTGTGTAGGTGGATAAACAAAGCGACGCACCAACGTCACATTAGTGGCGTTCACACTCAACAAATTGTCGCGACGATTCGTTTGCCGACAAATTTGTGCTTAGCGTTCACACACAAAAGATGTTGACAGACTTCAGCTTTGAGAGAAACTTCGAACTGTTTGCATATAATGGAGGACTGTGCACTGCTTTTTGTTTCACTTATTGGTGAAAATGAGGAAAAAGTTAGGGTGAAAAAAAAGCGATTTTGGGTGAAACTTTCTATAAAGCAAGGAAATAATTTATCTTTCCTAACACAATTATATGAAAAATTTCAACTGAAAGGCCACTATTTTAGGAGACACTATTACCTGGCAGAAACGTTTGTCTGCAATTCTAAGATTCTTGGCAATAGGAAAAATTTATGCAGATTTAGCACCAGTATTGCTAGCTCCGAAAAATCCACTAAATTCCTTTAACGCTTTATTTTTGTATTATTCACTTTTTATTTCTTCTACCTCTGGAAATTGACTATATTGTTACGTTTAGTGGAAATGAGTCTACGTAAGATTAATGAAATTGTCCACACAACTAGCTTCGATCACTAGATTGTGAAAAATGAAGCACTAAAGTTAATTTTATTTTATTTTGCAAACACTGATTTAATTCTTATACATTATTACACTTTAAAATCACAATTACTTTACTATTGCACAAAACTTTTTTTTGCCTTTCAGGCTGAATTCATTAACACTTTGAACGCTATAAAATCCCAAACTGCACTGTAATAAGCAGTTTGGCCATGATGCAAAATTTGTCCCCAGTCCTTGTTCAGTCCCTTCCAAGGTAGAGCTATTCTACAAACTCCGGCTTTCGACAGTTGTGAAACAATTTTCTTTTTTTGCTCGTGATTTTTCATTGTTGGGAGGCTAAAGCAATTGTTTATGTACGTAATCGATTGTTTGTAGCGATTGTATATGAAATGATTGCGTTAAATAACATTTTAATGGATTTACGTGTATTCTTATTGTTGTGATGTAGGTAAAATGCTTCAGCATTGTGTTGTGTAGGTGGAAAAACGAATCGACGCAACAACGTCACATTAGCGGCGTTCACACTCAACAAATTGTCGCGACGATTCGTTTGCCGACAAATTTGTGCTTAGCGTTCACACACAAAAGATGTTGACAGACTTCAGCTTTGAGAGAAACTTCGAACTGTTTGCATATAATGGAGGACTGTGCACTGCTTTTTGTTTCACTTATTGGTGAAAATGAGGAAAAAGTTAGGGTGAAAAAAAAGCGATTTTGGGTGAAACTTTCTATAAAGCAAGGAAATAATTTATCTTTCTTAAAACAATTAAATGAAAAATTTCAACTGAAAGGCCACTATTTTAAGAGACACTAGACACATGAACGGTTGTCTGCAATTTGATTCTTGGCAATATA
Organism: Eristalis tenax; assembly: GCA_905231855.2. NCBI lineage: Eukaryota > Metazoa > Arthropoda > Insecta > Diptera > Syrphidae > Eristalis > Eristalis tenax. The sequence continues at coordinate 81,811,606 of HG993124.1, read as the reverse complement.
TCAAAAAGTTACGCACCAGTATTGCTAAATCCGAAAAATCCACTAAATTCCTTTAACACTTTATTTTTGTATTATTCACTTATTATTTCTCCAACCTCTGGAAGTTGACTATATTGTTACGTTTAGTGGAAATGAGTCTACGTAAGATTAATGAAATTGTCCACACAACTAGCTTCGATCACTAGATTGTGACAAAAGAAGCACTAAAGTTCATTTTATTTTATTTTGCAAACACTGATTTAATTCTTATACATTATTACACTTTAAAAATCACAATTACTTACTATTCCACAAAGCTTTTTGCTGCCTTTCAGGCTGAACTCATTAACCCTTTGAACGCTATAAAATCCGAAACTGCACTGTAATAAGCAGTTTGGCCATGATGCAAAATTTGTTCCCAGTCCTTGTTCAGTCCCTTTCTAGGTAGAGCTACTTCTACAAACTCAGGCTTTTGACAGTTGTGAAACAAGTTTCTTTTTTGCTCGTGATTTTTCATTGTTGGTAGGCTAAAGCAATTGTTTATGTACGAATTGTATCGATTGTTTGTAGCGATTGTATGTGGAATTATTGCGTTAAATAACATTTTAATGGATTTACGTGTATTCTTATTGTTGTGATGTAGTTAAATGCTTCAACATTGTGTTGTGTAGGTGAAAAAACGAATCGACGCACCAACGTCACATTAGCGGCGTTCACACTTAACAAATTGTCGCGACGATTTTTTTGCCGACAAATTTGTGCTTAGCGTTCACACACAAAAGATGTTAAAAGACTTCAGCTTTGGGAGAAACTTCGAACTGTTTGCATATAATGGAGGACTGTGCACTGCTTTCTGTTTCACTTATTCGTGAAAATGAGAAAAAAGTTAGGGTGAAAAAAAAAGCGATTTTGGGTGAAACTTTCTATAAAGCAAAGAAATAACTTATCTTTCCTAACACAATTATATGAAAAATTTCAACTGAAAGGCCACTATTTTAGGAGACACTATTACCTGGTATGAATGTTTGTCTGCAATTCTAAGATTCTTGGCAATAGAAAAAAGTTGCGCAGATTTAGCACCTGCATTGCTAAATCCGAAAAATCCACTAAATTCCTTTAACGCTTTATTTTTGTATTATTCACTTTTTATTTCTTCTACCTCTGGAAATTGACTATATTCTTACGTTTAGTCGAAATGAGTCTACGTAAGATTAATGAAATTGTCCACACAACTAGGTTCGATCACTAGATTGTGACAAAAGAAGCACTAAAGTTCATTTTATTTTATTTTGCAAACACTGATTTAATTCTTATACATTATTACACTTTAAAAATCACTATTACTTATTATTGCACAAAACTCTTTGTTGCCTTTCAGGCTGAACTCATTAACACTTTGAACGCTATAGAATCCCAAACTGCACTGTAATAAGCAGTTTGGCCGTGATGCAAAATTTGTTCCCAGTCCTTGTTCAGTCCCTTTCTATGTAGAGCTACTTCTACAAACTCGGGCTTTTGACAGTTGTGAAACAATTTTCTTTTTTGCTCGTGATTTTTCTTTGTTGGGAGGCTAAAGCAATTGTTTATGTACGTAATCGATTGTTTGTAGCGATTATATGTAAAATTATTGCGTTAAATAGCGTTTTAATGGATTTACGTGTATTCTTATTGTTGTGATATAGGTAAAATGCTTCAGTATTGTGTTGTGTAGGTGGATAAACAAAGCGACGCACCAACGTCACATTAGTGGCGTTCACACTCAACAAATTGTCGCGACGATTCGTTTGCCGACAAATTTGTGCTTAGCGTTCACACACAAATGATGTTGACAGACTATAGCTTTGAGAGAAACTTCGAACTGTTTGCATATAATGGAGGACTGTGCACTGCTTTCTTATTATGAAAATGAGTATTGGTGAAAATGAGCAAAATGTTAGGATGAAAAAAAAGCGATTTTGGGTGAAACTTTCTAAAAAGCAAAGAAATAATTTATCTTTCCTAACACAATTATATGAAAAATTTCAACTGAAAGGCCACTATTTTAGGAGACACTATTACCTGGCATGAACGTTTGTCTGCAATTCTAAGATTCTTGGCAATAGAAAAAAGTTAAGCAGATTTAGCCCAGTATTGCTAAATCCGCAAAAACCACTATTTTCCTCCTACCTCTGGAAATTGACTATATTGTTACGTTTAGTCGAAATGAGTCTATGTAAGATTAATTAAATTGTCCATACAACTGGGTTCGATCACTCGATTATGACGAATGAAACTCTAAAGTTCACTATTCACGATATGTACGAATTTATTTTGCAAACACTGATTTAATTCTTATACATTATTACACTTTAAAAATCACTATTACTTACTATTGCAAAACTCTTTGTTGCCTTTCAGGCTGAACTCATTAACACTTTGAACGCTATAAAATCCCAAACTGCACTGTAATAAACAGTTTGGCCGTGATGCAAAATTTGTTCCCAGTCCTTGTTCAGTCCCTTTCTATGTAGAGCTACTTCTACAAACTCGGGCTTTTGACACTTGTGAAACAATTTTCTTTTTTGCTCGTGATTTTTCTTTGTTGGGAGGCTAAAGCAATTGCTTATGTACGTAATCGATTGTTTGTAGCGATTATATGTGAAATGATTGCGTTAAATAACGTTTTAATGGATTTACGTGTATTCTTATTGTTGTGATATAGGTAAAATGCTTCAGCATTGTGTTGTGTAGGTGGATAAACAAAGCGACGCACCAACGTCACATTAGCGGCGTTCACACTCAACAAATTGTTGCGACGATTTGTTTGCCGACAAATTTGTGCTTAGCGTTCACCCACAAAAGATGTTGACAGATTTCAGCTTTGGGAGAAACTTCGAACTGTTTGCATATAATGGAGGACTGTGCACTGCTTTCTGTTTCACTTATTGGTGAAAATGAGAAAAAAGTTAGGGTGAAAAAAAAAGCGATTTTGGGTGAAACTTTCTATAAAGCAAAGAAATAACTTATCTTTCCTAACACAATTATATGAAAAATTTCAACTGAAATGCCACTATTTTAGGAGACACTATTACCTGGCATGAACGTTTGTCTGCAATTCTAAGATTCTTGGCAATAGAAAAAAGTTGCGCAGATTTAGCACCAGTATTGCTAAGTCCGAAAAATCCACTAAATTCCTTTAACGCTTTATTTTTGTATTATTCACTTATTATTTCTCCTACTTCTAGAAATTGACTATATTGTTACGTTTAGTTGAAATGAGTCTACGTAAGATTAATGAAATTGTCCACACAACTGGGTTCGATCACTAGATTGTGACAAATGAAACACTAAAGTTAATTTTATTTTATTTTGCAAACACTGATTTAATTGTTATACATTATTACACTTTGAAATCACAATTACTTTACTATTGCACAAAACTCTTTGTTGCCTTTCAGGCTGAACTCATTAACACTTTGAACGCTATAAAATCCCAAACTGCACTGTATTAAGCAGTTTGGCCATGATGCAAAATTTGTCCCCAGTCCTTGTTCAGTCCCTTTCAAGGTAGAGCTATTCTACAAACTCGGGCTTTCGACAGTTGTGAAACAATTTTCTTTTTTTGCTCGTGATTTTTCATTTTTGGGAGGCTAAAGCAATTGTTTATGTACGTAATCGATTGTTTGTAGCAATTGTATGTGGAATTATTGCGTTAAATAACATTTTAATGGATTTACGTGTATTCTTATTGTTGTGATATAGGTAAAATGCTTCAGCATTGTGTTGTGTAGGTGGAAAAACGAAGCGACGCACCAACGTCACATTAGCGGCGTTCGCATCAACAAATTGTCGCGACGATTTGTTTGCCGACAAATTTGTGCTTAGCGTTCACACACAAAAGATGTTAAAAGACTTCTGCTTTGAGAGAAACTTCGAACTGTTTGCATATAATGGAGGACTGTGCACTGCTTTCTTATTATGAAAATGAGTATTGGTGAAAATGAGGAAAAAGTTAGGATGAAAAAAAGCGATTTTGGGTGAAACTTTCTAAAAAGCAAAGAAATAATTTATCTTTCCTAACACAATTATATGAAAAATTTCAACTGAAAGGCCACTATTTTAGGAGACACTATTACCTGGCATGAACGTTTGTCTGCCATTCTAATATTATTGGCAATAGGAAAAAGTTAAGCTGATTTAGCACCAGTATTGCTAAATCCGCAAAACCCACTATTTTCCTCCTACATCTGGAAATTGACTATATTGTTACGTGTAGTCGAAATGAGTCTACGTAAGATTAATTAAATTGTCCACACAACTGGGTTCGATCACTGGCTTATGACGAATGAAACTCTAAAGTTCACTATTCACGATATGCACGAATTTCTTTCTGCAATTCTAAGATTCTTGCCAATAGGAAAAAGTTACGCAGATTTAGCACCAGTATTACTAAATCCGAAAAATCCACTAAATTCCTTTAACACTTTATTTTTGTATTATTCACTTATTATTTCTCCTACTTCTAGAAATTGACTATATTGTTACGTTTAGTTGAAATGAGTCTACGTAAGATTAATGAAATTGTCCACACAACTGGGTTCGATCACTAGATTGTGACAAATGAAACACTAAAGTTAATTTTATTTTATTTTGCAAACACTGATTTAATTGTTATACATTATTACACTTTGAAATCACAATTACTTTACTATTGCACAAAACTCTTTGTTGCCTTTCAGGCTGAACTCATTAACACTTTGAACGCTATAATATCCCAAACTGCACTGTATTAAGCAGTTTGGCCATGATGCAAAATTTGTCCCCAGTCCTTGTTCAGTCCCTTTCAAGGTAGAGCTATTCTACAAACTCGGGCTTTCGACAGTTGTGAAACAATTTTCTTTTTTTGCTCGTGATTTTTCATTGTTGGGAGGCTAAAGCAAATGTTTATGTACGAATTGTATCGATTGTTTGTAGCAATTGTATGTGGAATTATTGCGTTAAATAACATTTTAATGGATTTACGTGTATTCTTATTGTTGTGATGTAGTTAAATGCTTCAACATTGTGTTGTGTAGGTGGAAAAACGAATCGACGCACCAACGTCACATTAGCGGCGTTCACACTCAACAAATTGTCGCGACGATTCGTTTGCCGACAAATTTGTGGTTAGCGTTCACACACAAAAGATGTTGACAGACTTCAGCTTTGAGAGAAATTTCGAAGTGTTTGCATATAATGGAGGACTGTGCACTGCTTTCTGTTTCACTTATTGGTGAAAATGAGGAAAAAGTTAGGGTGAAAAAAAAGCGATTTTGGGTGAAACTTTCTATAAAGCAAAGAAATAATTTATCTTTCTTAAAACAATTAAATGAAAAATTTCAACTGAAAGGCCACTATTTTAGGAGACACTATTACCTGGCATGAACGTTTGTCTGCAATTCTAAGATTCTTGGCAATATTGAAAAGTTACGCAGATTTAGCACCAGTATTGCTAAATCCGAAAAATCCACAAAATTCCTTTAAAGCTTTATTTTTGTATTATTCACTTTTTATTTCTTCTACCTCTGGAAATTGACTATATTGTTACGTTTAGTCGAAATGAGTCTACGTAAGATTAATGAAATTGTCCACACAACTAGGTTCGATCACTAGATTGTGACAAATGAAACACTAAAGTTAATTTTATTTTATTTTGCAAACACTGATTTAATTCTTATACATTATTACACTTTAAAATCACAATTACTTTACTATTGCACAAGACTCTTTGTTGCCTTTCAGGCTGAACTCATTAACACTTTGAACGCTATAAAATCCCAAACTGCACTGTAATAAGCAGTTTGGCCATGATGCAAAATTTGTCCCCAGTCCTTGTTCAGTCCCTTTCAAGGTAGAGCTATTCTACAAACTCGGGCTTTCGACAGTTGTGAAACAATTTTCTTTTTTTGCTCGTGATTTTTCATTGTTGGGAGGCTAAAGCAATTGTTTATGTACGTAATCGATTGTTTGTAGCGATTGTACGTGAAATGATTGCGTTCAAAAACGGTTTAATGGATTTACGTCTATTCTTATTGTTGTGATATAGGTAAAATGCTTCATTCAGCATTGTGTTGTGTAGGTGGAAAAACGAAGCGACGCACCAACGTCACATTAGCGGCGTTCAAACTCAACAAATTGTCGCGACGATTTGGTTGCCGACAAATTTGTGCTTGGCGTTCACACAAAAAAGATGTTGAGAGACTTCTTCAAGTGTTTGCATATAAAGGAGGACTGTACGCTACTTTCTGTTTCACTTATTGGTAAAAATGAGGAAAAAGTTAGGATGAAAAAAGCGCTTTTTTTACCTCTGGAAATTGACTATATTGTTACGTTTAGTCGAAATGAGTCTACGTAAGATTAATTAAATTGTCCATACAACTGGGTTCGATCACTGGATTATGACGAATGAAGCTCTAAAGTTCACTATTCACGATATGTACGAATTTATTTTGCAAACACTGATTTAATTCTTATACATTATTACACTTTAAAATCACAATTACACAAAAAAGATGTTGACAGACTTCAGCTTTGAGAGAAGTGTTTGCATATAATGGAGTACTCTGCACTGCTTTCTGTTTCACTTACTGGTGAAAATGAGGAAAAAGTTAGGGTGAAAAAAAAAGCGATTTTGGGTGAAACTTTCTATAAAGCAAAGAAATAATTTATGTTTCCTAACACAATTATATGAAAATTTCAACTGAAAGGCCACTATTTTAGGAGACACTATTACCTGGCATGAACGTTTGTCTGCCATTCTAATATTATTGGCAATAGGAAAAAGTTAAGCTGATTTAGCACCAGTATTGCTAAATCCGCAAAACCCACTATTTTCCTCCTACATCTGGAAATTGACTATATTGTTACGTGTAGTCGAAATGAGTCTACGTAAGATTAATTAAATTGTCCACACAACTGGGTTCGATCACTGGCTTATGACGAATGAAACTCTAAAGTTCACTATTCACGATATGCACGAATTTCTTTCTGCAATTCTAAGATTCTTGCCAATAGGAAAAAGTTACGCAGATTTAGCACCAGTATTACTAAATCCGAAAAATCCACTAAATTCCTTTAACACTTTATTTTTGTATTATTCACTTATTATTTCTCCTACTTCTAGAAATTGACTATATTGTTACGTTTAGTTGAAATGAGTCTACGTAAGATTAATGAAATTGTCCACACAACTGGGTTCGATCACTAGATTGTGACAAATGAAACACTAAAGTTAATTTTATTTTATTTTGCAAACACTGATTTAATTGTTATACATTATTACACTTTGAAATCACAATTACTTTACTATTGCACAAAACTCTTTGTTGCCTTTCAGGCTGAACTCATTAACACTTTGAACGCTATAATATCCCAAACTGCACTGTATTAAGCAGTTTGGCCATGATGCAAAATTTGTCCCCAGTCCTTGTTCAGTCCCTTTCAAGGTAGAGCTATTCTACAAACTCGGGCTTTCGACAGTTGTGAAACAATTTTCTTTTTTTGCTCGTGATTTTTCATTGTTGGGAGGCTAAAGCAAATGTTTATGTACGAATTGTATCGATTGTTTGTAGCAATTGTATGTGGAATTATTGCGTTAAATAACATTTTAATGGATTTACGTGTATTCTTATTGTTGTGATGTAGTTAAATGCTTCAACATTGTGTTGTGTAGGTGGAAAAACGAATCGACGCACCAACGTCACATTAGCGGCGTTCACACTCAACAAATTGTCGCGACGATTCGTTTGCCGACAAATTTGTGGTTAGCGTTCACACACAAAAGATGTTGACAGACTTCAGCTTTGAGAGAAATTTCGAAGTGTTTGCATATAATGGAGGACTGTGCACTGCTTTCTGTTTCACTTATTGGTGAAAATGAGGAAAAAGTTAGGGTGAAAAAAAAGCGATTTTGGGTGAAACTTTCTATAAAGCAAAGAAATAATTTATCTTTCTTAAAACAATTAAATGAAAAATTTCAACTGAAAGGCCACTATTTTAGGAGACACTATTACCTGGCATGAACGTTTGTCTGCAATTCTAAGATTCTTGGCAATATTGAAAAGTTACGCAGATTTAGCACCAGTATTGCTAAATCCGAAAAATCCACAAAATTCCTTTAAAGCTTTATTTTTGTATTATTCACTTTTTATTTCTTCTACCTCTGGAAATTGACTATATTGTTACATTTAGTCGAAATGAGTCTACGTAAGATTAATGAAATTGTCCACACAACTAGGTTCGATCACTAGATTGTGACAAATGAAACACTAAAGTTAATTTTATTTTATTTTGCAAACACTGATTTAATTCTTATACATTATTACACTTTAAAATCACAATTACTTTACTATTGCACAAGACTCTTTGTTGCCTTTCAGGCTGAACTCATTAACACTTTGAACGCTATAAAATCCCAAACTGCACTGTAATAAGCAGTTTGGCCATGATGCAAAATTTGTCCCCAGTCCTTGTTCAGTCCCTTTCAAGGTAGAGCTATTCTACAAACTCGGGCTTTCGACAGTTGTGAAACAATTTTCTTTTTTTGCTCGTGATTTTTCATTGTTGGGAGGCTAAAGCAATTGTTTATGTACGTAATCGATTGTTTGTAGCGATTGTACGTGAAATGATTGCGTTCAAAAACGGTTTAATGGATTTACGTCTATTCTTATTGTTGTGATATAGGTAAAATGCTTCATTCAGCATTGTGTTGTGTAGGTGGAAAAACGAAGCGACGCACCAACGTCACATTAGCGGCGTTCAAACTCAACAAATTGTCGCGACGATTTGGTTGCCGACAAATTTGTGCTTGGCGTTCACACAAAAAAGATGTTGAGAGACTTCTTCAAGTGTTTGCATATAAAGGAGGACTGTACGCTACTTTCTGTTTCACTTATTGGTAAAAATGAGGAAAAAGTTAGGATGAAAAAAGCGCTTTTTTTACCTCTGGAAATTGACTATATTGTTACGTTTAGTCGAAATGAGTCTACGTAAGATTAATTAAATTGTCCATACAACTGGGTTCGATCACTGGATTATGACGAATGAAGCTCTAAAGTTCACTATTCACGATATGTACGAATTTATTTTGCAAACACTGATTTAATTCTTATACATTATTACACTTTAAAATCACAATTACACAAAAAAGATGTTGACAGACTTCAGCTTTGAGAGAAGTGTTTGCATATAATGGAGTACTCTGCACTGCTTTCTGTTTCACTTACTGGTGAAAATGAGGAAAAAGTTAGGGTGAAAAAAAAAGCGATTTTGGGTGAAACTTTCTATAAAGCAAAGAAATAATTTATGTTTCCTAACACAATTATATGAAAATTTCAACTGAAAGGCCACTATTTTAGGAGACACTATTACCTGGCATGAACGTTTGTCTGCCATTCTAATATTATTGGCAATAGGAAAAAGTTAAGCTGATTTAGCACCAGTATTGCTAAATCCGCAAAACCCACTATTTTCCTCCTACATCTGGAAATTGACTATATTGTTACGTGTAGTCGAAATGAGTCTACGTAAGATTAATTAAATTGTCCACACAACTGGGTTCGATCACTGGCTTATGACGAATGAAACTCTAAAGTTCACTATTCACGATATGCACGAATTTCTTTCTGCAATTCTAAGATTCTTGCCAATAGGAAAAAGTTACGCAGATTTAGCACCAGTATTACTAAATCCGAAAAATCCACTAAATTCCTTTAACACTTTATTTTTGTATTATTCACTTATTATTTCTCCTACTTCTAGAAATTGACTATATTGTTACGTTTAGTTGAAATGAGTCTACGTAAGATTAATGAAATTGTCCACACAACTGGGTTCGATCACTAGATTGTGACAAATGAAACACTAAAGTTAATTTTATTTTATTTTGCAAACACTGATTTAATTGTTATACATTATTACACTTTGAAATCACAATTACTTTACTATTGCACAAAACTCTTTGTTGCCTTTCAGGCTGAACTCATTAACACTTTGAACGCTATAATATCCCAAACTGCACTGTATTAAGCAGTTTGGCCATGATGCAAAATTTGTCCCCAGTCCTTGTTCAGTCCCTTTCAAGGTAGAGCTATTCTACAAACTCGGGCTTTCGACAGTTGTGAAACAATTTTCTTTTTTTGCTCGTGATTTTTCATTGTTGGGAGGCTAAAGCAAATGTTTATGTACGAATTGTATCGATTGTTTGTAGCAATTGTATGTGGAATTATTGCGTTAAATAACATTTTAATGGATTTACGTGTATTCTTATTGTTGTGATGTAGTTAAATGCTTCAACATTGTGTTGTGTAGGTGGAAAAACGAATCGACGCACCAACGTCACATTAGCGGCGTTCACACTCAACAAATTGTCGCGACGATTCGTTTGCCGACAAATTTGTGGTTAGCGTTCACACACAAAAGATGTTGACAGACTTCAGCTTTGAGAGAAATTTCGAAGTGTTTGCATATAATGGAGAACTGTACACTGCTTCATGGTGAAAATGAGGAAAAAGTTAGGGTGAAAAAAAAGCGATTTTGGGTGAAACTTTCTATAAAGCAAGGAAATAATTTATCTTTCCTAACACAATTATATGAAAAATTTCAACCGAAAGGCCACTATTTTAGGAGACACTATTACCTGGCATGAACGTTTGTCTGCAATTCTTGGCAATATTGAAAAGTTAAGCAGATTTAGCACCAGTATTGCTAAATCCGAAAAGTCCACTATTTTCCTCCTACCTCTGGAAAGTGACTATATTGTTACGTTTAGTCGAAATGAGTCTACGTAAGATTAATGAAATTGTCTACACAACTAGGTTCGATCACTAGATTGTGACAAATGAAACACTAAAGTTAATTTTATTTTAGTTTGCAAACACTGATTTAATTCTTATACATTATTACACTTTTAAATCACAATTACTTTACTATTGCACAAAACTCTTTGTTGCCTTTCAGGCTGAACTCATTACCACTTTGAACGCTATAAAATCCCAAACTGCACTGTAATAAGCAGTTTGGCCGTGATGCAAAATTTGTTCCCAGTCCTTGTTCAGTCCCTTTCTATGTAGAGCTACTTCTACAAACTCGGGGTTTTGACAGTTGTGAAACAATTTTCTTTTTTGCTCGTGATTTTTCTTTGTTGGGAGGCTAAAGCAATTGTTTATGTACGTAATCGATTGTTTGTAGCGATTATATGTGAAATTATTGCGTTAAATAGCGTTTTAATGGATTTACGTGTATTCTTATTGTTGTGATATAGGTAAAATGCTTCAGTATTGTGTTGTGTAGGTGGATAAACAAAGCGACGCACCAACGTCACATTAGCGGCGTTCACACTCAACAAATTGTCGCGACGATTCGTTTGCCGACAAATTTGTGCTTAGCGTTCACCCACAAAAGATGTTGACAGACTTCAGCTTTGGGAGAAACTTCGAACTGTTTGCATATAATGGAGGACTGTGCACTGCTTTCTGTTTCACTTATTCGTGAAAATGAGAAAAAAGTTAGGGTGAAAAAAAAAGCGATTTTGGGTGAAACTTTCTATAAAGCAAAGAAATAACTTATCTTTCCTAACACAATTATATGAAAAATTTCAACTGAAAGGCCACTATTTTAGGAGACACTATTACCTGGTATGAATGTTTGTCTGCAATTCTAAGATTCTTGGCAATAGAAAAAAGTTGCGCAGATTTAGCACCTGCATTGCTAAATCCGAAAAATCCACTAAATTCCTTTAACGCTTTATTTTTGTATTATTCACTTTTTATTTCTTCTACCTCTGGAAATTGACTATATTCTTACGTTTAGTCGAAATGAGTCTACGTAAGATTAATGAAATTGTCCACACAACTGGGTTCGATCACTAGATTGTGACAAATGAAACACTAAAGTTAATTTTATTTTATTTTGCAAACACTGATTTAATTCTTATACATTATTACACTTTAAAAATCACTATTACTTATTATTGCACAAAACTCTTTGTTGCCTTTCAGGCTGAACTCATTAACACTTTGAACGCTATAAAATCCCAAACTGCACTGTAATAAGCAGTTTGGCCGTGATGTAAAATTTGTTCCCAGTCCTTGTTCAGTCCCTTTCTATGTAGAGCTACTTCTACAAACTCGGGCTTTTGACAGTTGTGAAACAATTTTCTTTTTTGCTCGTGATTTTTCTTTGTTGGGAGGCTTTGTTGGGAGGCAATTGTTTATGTACGTAATCGATTGTTTGTAGCGATTGTATGTGAAATTATTGCGTTAAATAACATTTTAATGGATTTACGTGTATTCTTATTGTTGTGATGTAGTTAAATGCTTCAACATTGTGTTGTGTAGGTGGAAAAACGAATCGACGCACCAACGTCACATTAGCGGCGTTCACACTCAACAAATTGTCGCGACGATTTGCTTGCCGACAAATTTGTGCTTAGCGTTCACACACAAAAGATGTTGACAGACTATAGCTTTGAGAGAAACTTCGAACTGTTTGCATATAATGGAGGACTGTGCACTGCTTTCTTATTATTGAAAATGAGTATTGGTGAAAATGGGGAAAAAGTTAGGATGAAAAAAAAGCGATTTTGGGTGAAACTTTCTATAAAGCAAAGAAATAATTTATCTTTCCTAACACAATTATATGAAAAATTTCAACTGAAAGGCCACTATTTTAGGAGACACTATTACCTGGCAGAAACGTTTGTCTGCAATTCTAAGATTCTTGGCAATAGGAAAAATTTATGCAGATTTAGCACCAGTATTGCTAAATCCGAAAAATCCACTAAATTCCTTTAACGCTTTATTTTTGTATTATTCACTTTTTATTTCTTCTACCTCTGAAAATTGACTATATTGTTACGTTTAGTCGAAATGAGTCTACATAAGATTAATTAAATTGTCCATACAACTGGGTTCGATCACTCGATTATGACGAATGAAACTCTAAAGTTCACTATTCACGATATGTACGAATTTATTTTGCAAACACTGATTTAATTCTTATACATTATTACACTTTAAAAATCACAATTACTTTACTATTGCAGAAAACTCTTTGGTGCCTTTCAGACTGAACTCATTAACACTTTGAACGCTATAAAATCCCAAACTGCACTGTAATAAGCAGTTTGGCCATGATGCAAAATTTGTCCCCAGTCCTTGTTCAGTCCCTTCCAAGGTAGAGCTATTCTACAAACTCGGGCTTTCGACAGTTGTGAAACAATTTTCTTTTTTTGCTCGTGATTTTTCTTTGTTGGGAGGCTAAAGCAATTGTTTATTTACGTAATCGATTGTTTGTAGCGATTGTAAATGAAATTATTGCGTTAAATAGCGTTTTAATGGATTTACGTGTATTCTTATTGTTGTGATATAGGTAAAATGCTTCAGCATTGTGTTGTGTAGGTGGATAAACAAAGCGACGCACCAACGTCACATTAGCGGCGTTCACACTCAACAAATTGTCGCGACGATTTGTTTGCCGACAAATTTGTGCTTAGCGTTCACACACAAAAGATGTTAAAAGACTTCTGCTTTGAGAGAAATTTCGAAGTGTTTGCATATAATGGAGGACTGTACACTGCTTCTTGGTGAAAATGAGGAAAAAGTTAGGGTGAAAAAAAAGCGATTTTGGGAGAAACTTTCTATAAAGCAAAGAAATAATTTATCTTTCCTAACACAATTATATGAAAAATTTCAACTGAAAGGCCACTATTTTAGGAGACTCTATTACCTGGTATGAATGTTTGTCTGCAATTCTAAGATTCTTGGCAATAGAAAAAAGTTGCGCAGATTTAGCACCTGCATTGCTAAATCCGAAAAATCCACTAAATTCCTTTAACGCTTTATTTTTGTATTATTCACTTTTTATTTCTTCTACCTCTGGAAATTGACTATATTCTTACGTTTAGTCGAAATGAGTCTACGTAAGATTAATGAAATTGTCCACACAACTAGGTTCGATCACTAGATTGTGAAAAAAGAAGCACTAAAGTTCATTTTATTTTATTTTGCAAACACTGATTAATTCTTATACATTATTACACTTTAAAAATCACTATTACTTATTATTGCACAAAACTCTTTGTTGCCTTTCAGGCTGAACTCATTAACACTTTGAACGCTATAGAATCCCAAACTGCACTGTAATAAGCAGTTTGGCCGTGATGCAAAATTTGTTCCCAGTCCTTGTTCAGTCCCTTTCTATGTAGAGCTACTTCTACAAACTCGGGCTTTTGACAGTTGTGAAACAATTTTCTTTTTTGCTCGTGATTTTTCTTTGTTGGGAGGCTAAAGCAATTGTTTATGTACGTAATCGATTGTTTGTAGCGATTATATGTAAAATTATTGCGTTAAATAGCGTTTTAATGGATTTACGTGTATTCTTATTGTTGTGATATAGGTAAAATGCTTCAGTATTGTGTTGTGTAGGTGGATAAACAAAGCGACGCACCAACGTCACATTAGCGGCGTTCACACTCAACAAATTGCCGCGACGATTCTTTTGCCGACAAATTTGTGCTTAGCGTTCACACACAAATGATGTTGACAGACTATAGCTTTGAGAGAAACTTCGAACTGTTTGCATATAATGGAGGACTGTGCACTGCTTTCTTATTATTGAAAATGAGCATTGGTGAAAATGAGGAAAATGTTAGGATGAAAAAAAAGCGATTTTGGGTGAAACTTTCTAAAAAGCAAAGAAATAATTTATCTTTCCTAACACAATTATATGAAAAATTTCAACTGAAAGGCCACTATTTTAGGAGACACTATTACCTGGCATGAACGTTTGTCTGCAATTCTAAGATTCTTGGCAATATTTAAAAGTTAAGCAGATTTAGCCCAGTATTGCTAAATCCGCAAAAACCACTATTTTCCTCCTACCTCTGGAAATTGACTATATTGTTACGTTTAGTCGAAATGAGTCTATGTAAGATTAATTAAATTGTCCATACAACTGGGTTCGATCACTCGATTATGACGAATGAAACTCTAAAGTTCACTATTCACGATATGTACGAATTTATTTTGCAAACACTGATTTAATTCTTATACATTATTACACTTTAAAAATCACTATTACTTACTATTGCAAAACTCTTTGTTGCCTTTCAGGCTGAACTCATTAACACTTTGAACGCTATAAAATCCCAAACTGCACTGTAATAAACAGTTTGGCCGTGATGCAAAATTTGTTCCCAGTCCTTGTTCAGTCCCTTTCTATGTAGAGCTACTTCTACAAACTCGGGCTTTTGACACTTGTGAAACAATTTTCTTTTTTGCTCGTGATTTTTCTTTGTTAGGAGGCTAAAGCAATTGCTTATGTACGTAATCGATTGTTTGTAGCGATTATATGTGAAATGATTGCGTTAAATAACGTTTTAATGGATTTACGTGTATTCTTATTGTTGTGATATAGGTAAAATGCTTCAGCATTGTGTTGTGTAGGTGGATAAACAAAGCGACGCACCAACGTCACATTAGCGGCGTTCACACTCAACAAATTGTTGCGACGATTTGTTTGCCGACAAATTTGTGCTTAGCGTTCACCCACAAAAGATGTTGACAGATTTCAGCTTTGGGAGAAACTTCGAACTGTTTGCATATAATGGAGGACTGTGCACTGCTTTCTGTTTCACTTATTGGTGAAAATGAGAAAAAAGTTAGGGTGAAAAAAAAGCGATTTTGGGTGAAACTTTCTATAAAGCAAAGAAATAACTTTCCTCACACAATTATATGAAAAATTTCAACTGAAATGCCACTATTTTAGGAGACACTATTACCTGGTATGAATGTTTGTCTGCAATTCTAAGATTCTTGGCAATAGAAAAAAGTTGCGCAGATTTAGCACCAGTATTGCTAAGTCCGAAAAATCCACTAAATTCCTTTAACGCTTTATTTTTGTATTATTCACTTATTATTTCTCCTACTTCTAGAAATTGACTATATTGTTACGTTTAGTTGAAATGAGTCTACGTAAGATTAATGAAATTGTCCACACAACTGGGTTCGATCACTAGATTGTGACAAATGAAACACTAAAGTTAATTTTATTTTATTTTGCAAACACTGATTTAATTGTTATACATTATTACACTTTGAAATCACAATTACTTTACTATTGCACAAAACTCTTTGTTGCCTTTCAGGCTGAACTCATTAACACTTTGAACGCTATAAAATCCCAAACTGCACTGTATTAAGCAGTTTGGCCATGATGCAAAATTTGTCCCCAGTCCTTGTTCAGTCCCTTTCAAGGTAGAGCTATTCTACAAACTCGGGCATTCGACAGTTGTGAAACAATTTTCTTTTTTTGCTCGTGATTTTTCATTTTTGGGAGGCTAAAGCAATTGTTTATGTACGTAATCGATTGTTTGTAGCAATTGTATGTGGAATTATTGCGTTAAATAACATTTTAATGGATTTACGTGTATTCTTATTGTTGTGATATAGGTAAAATGCTTCAGCATTGTGTTGTGTAGGTGGAAAAACGAAGCGACGCACCAACGTCACATTAGCGGCGTTCGCATCAACAAATTGTCGCGACGATTTGTTTGCCGACAAATTTGTGCTTAGCGTTCACACACAAAAGATGTTAAAAGACTTCTGCTTTGAGAGAAACTTCGAACTGTTTGCATATAATGGAGGACTGTGCACTGCTTTCTTATTATGAAAATGAGTATTGGTGAAAATGAGGAAAAAGTTAGGATGAAAAAAAGCGATTTTGGGTGAAACTTTCTAAAAAGCAAAGAAATAATTTATCTTTCCTAACACAATTATATGAAAAATTTCAACTGAAAGGCCACTATTTTAGGAGACACTATTACCTGGCATGAACGTTTGTCTGCCATTCTAATATTATTGGCAATAGGAAAAAGTTAAGCTGATTTAGCACCAGTATTGCTAAATCCGCAAAACCCACTATTTTCCTCCTACATCTGGAAATTGACTATATTGTTACGTGTAGTCGAAATGAGTCTACGTAAGATTAACTAAATTGTCCACACAACTGGGTTCGATCACTGGCTTATGACGAATGAAACTCTAAAGTTCACTATTCACGATATGCACGCATTTCTTTCTGCAATTCTAAGATTCTTGCCAATAGGAAAAAGTTACGCAGATTTAGCACCAGTATTACTAAATCCGAAAAATCCACTAAATTCCTTTAACACTTTATTTTTGTATTATTCACTTATTATTTCTCCTACTTCTAGAAATTGACTATATTGTTACGTTTAGTTGAAATGAGTCTACGTAAGATTAATGAAATTGTCCACACAACTGGGTTCGATCACTAGATTGTGACAAATGAAACACTAAAGTTAATTTTATTTTATTTTGCAAACACTGATTTAATTGTTATACATTATTACACTTTGAAATCACAATTACTTTACTATTGCACAAAACTCTTTGTTGCCTTTCAGGCTGAACTCATTAACACTTTGAACGCTATAATATCCCAAACTGCACTGTATTAAGCAGTTTGGCCATGATGCAAAATTTGTCCCCAGTCCTTGTTCAGTCCCTTTCAAGGTAGAGCTATTCTACAAACTCGGGCTTTCGACAGTTGTGAAACAATTTTCTTTTTTTGCTCGTGATTTTTCATTGTTGGGAGGCTAAAGCAATTGTTTATGTACGTAATCGATTGTTTGTAGCAATTGTATGTGGAATTATTGCGTTAAATAACATTTTAATGGATTTACGTGTATTCTTATTGTTGTGATGTAGTTAAATGCTTCAACATTGTGTTGTGTAGGTGGAAAAACGAATCGACGCACCAACGTCACATTAGCGGCGTTCACACTCAACAAATTGTCGCGACGATTCGTTTGCCGACAAATTTGTGGTTAGCGTTCACACACAAAAGATGTTGACAGACTTCAGCTTTGAGAGAAATTTCGAAGTGTTTGCATATAATGGAGGACTGTGCACTGCTTTCTGTTTCACTTATTGGTGAAAATGAGGAAAAAGTTAGGGTGAAAAAAAAGCGATTTCGGGTGAAACTTTCTATAAAGCAAAGAAATAATTTATCTTTCTTAAAACAATTAAATGAAAAATTTCAACTGAAAGGCCACTATTTTAGGAGACACTATTACCTGGCATGAACGTTTGTCTGCAATTCTAAGATTCTTGGCAATATTGAAAAGTTACGCAGATTTAGCACCAGTATTGCTAAATCCGAAAAATCCACTAAATTCCTTTAAAGCTTTATTTTTGTATTATTCACTTTTTATTTCTTCTACCTCTGGAAATTGACTATATTGTTACGTTTAGTCGAAATGAGTCTACGTAAGATTAATGAAATTGTCCACACAACTAGGTTCGATCACTAGATTGTGACAAATGAAACACTAAAGTTAATTTTATTTTATTTTGCAAACACTGATTTAATTCTTATACATTATTACACTTTAAAATCACAATTACTTTACTATTGCACAAGACTCTTTGTTGCCTTTCAGGCTGAACTCATTAACACTTTGAACGCTATAAAATCCCAAACTGCACTGTAATAAGCAGTTTGGCCATGATGCAAAATTTGTCCCCAGTCCTTGTTCAGTCCCTTTCAAGGTAGAGCTATTCTACAAACTCGGGCTTTCGACAGTTGTGAAACAATTTTCTTTTTTTGCTCGTGATTTTTCATTGTTGGGAGGCTAAAGCAATTGTTTATGTACGTAATCGATTGTTTGTAGCGATTGTACGTGAAATGATTGCGTTCAAAAACGGTTTAATGGATTTACGTCTATTCTTATTGTTGTGATATAGGTAAAATGCTTCAGCATTGTGTTGTGTAGGTGGAAAAACGAAGCGACGCACCAACGTCACATTAGCGGCGTTCAAACTCAACAAATTGTCGCGACGATTTGGTTGCCGACAAATTTGTGCTTGGCGTTCACACAAAAAAGATGTTGAGAGACTTCTTCAAGTGTTTGCATATAAAGGAGGACTGTACGCTACTTTCTGTTTCACTTATTGGTAAAAATGAGGAAAAAGTTAGGATGAAAAAAGCGCTTTTTTTTACCTCTGGAAATTGACTATATTGTTACGTTTAGTCGAAATGAGTCTACGTAAGATTAATTAAATTGTCCATACAACTGGGTTCGATCACTGGATTATGACGAATGAAGCTCTAAAGTTCACTATTCACGATATGTACGAATTTATTTTGCAAACACTGATTTAATTCTTATACATTATTACACTTTAAAATCACAATTACACAAAAAAGATGTTGACAGACTTCAGCTTTGAGAGAAGTGTTTGCATATAATGGAGTACTCTGCACTGCTTTCTGTTTCACTTACTGGTGAAAATGAGGAAAAAGTTAGGGTGAAAAAAAAAGCGATTTTGGGTGAAACTTTCTATAAAGCAAAGAAATAATTTATGTTTCCTAACACAATTATATGAAAATTTCAACTGAAAGGCCACTATTTTAGGAGACACTATTACCTGGCATGAACGTTTGTCTGCAATTCTAAATTCTTGGCAATAGGAAAAAGTTACGCAGATTTAGCACCAGTATTGCTAAATCCGAAAAATCCACTAAATTCCTTTAACGCTTTATTTTTGTATTATTCACTTTATATTTCTTCTACCTCTGGAAATTGACTATATTGTTACGTTTAGTCGAAATGAGTCTACGTAAGATTAATGAAATTGTCCACACAACTAGGTTCGATCACTAGATTGTGACAAATGAAACACTAAAGTTAATTTTATTTTATTTTGCAAACACTGATTTAATTCTTATACATTATTACACTTTAAAAATCACAATTACTCATCTTACGAAATGAGTCTACGATTAATGAAATTGTCCACACAACTAGGTTCCATCACTAGATTGTGACAAATGAAACACTGAAGTTCATATTATTTTATTTTGCAAACACTGATTTAATTCTTATACATTATTACACTTTAAAAATCACAATTACTTTACTATTGCACAAAACTCTTTGCTGCCTTTCAGGCTGAACTCATTAACACTTTGAACGCTATAAAATCCCAAACTGCACTGTAATAAGCAGTTTGGCCATGATGCAAAATTTGTCCCCAGTCCTTGTTCAGTCCCTTTCTAGGTAGAGCTACTTCTACAAACTCGGGCTTTCGACAGTTGTGAAACAATTTTCTTTTTTTGCTCGTGATTACTTTAATATTGCACTAAAACTCTTTGCTGCCTTTCAGGCTGCACTCATTAACACTTTGAACACTACGAAATCCCAAACTGATTACTTTATGATGCAAAATTTGTCTCCAGTCTTTGTTCAGTCCCTTTCAAGGTAGAGCTACTTCTACAAACTCGGGCTTTCGACAGTTGTGAAACAATTTTCTTTTTTTGCTCTTGATTTTTCATTGTTGGGAGGCTAAAGCAATTGTTTATGTACGTAATCGATTGTATGTGAAATTATTGCGTTAAATAACATTTTAATGGATTTACGTGTATTCTTATTGTTGTGATGTAGGTAAAATGCTTCAGCATTGTGTTGTGTAAGTGGAAAAACGAAGCGACGCAAAAAAAACACATTAGCTTTCAACAATTTGTCGCGACGATTTGCTTGGCAACAAATTTGTGCTTAGCGTTTACACACAAAAGATGTTGACAGACCTCAGCAGGACTGTGCACTGCTTTCTGTTTCACCTATTGGTGGAAATGAGGAAAAAGTTAGGATGAAAAAAGAGCGATTTTATTTTTACATCTGGAAATTGACTATATTGTTACGTTTAGTCGAAATGAGTCTATGTAAAATTAATTAAATTGTCCACACAACTGGGTTCGATCACTGGATTGTGAAGAATGAAACACTAAAGTTCACTATTCACGATATGTACGAATTTATTTTGCAAACACTAATTTAATTCTTATACATTAT
Organism: Eristalis tenax; assembly: GCA_905231855.2. Lineage (NCBI taxonomy): Eukaryota > Metazoa > Arthropoda > Insecta > Diptera > Syrphidae > Eristalis > Eristalis tenax. The sequence continues at coordinate 81,790,734 of HG993124.1, read as the reverse complement.
TACACTTTAAAAATCACAATTACTTTACTATTGCACAAAACTCTTTGCTGCCTTTCAGGCTGAACTCATTAACACTTTGAACGCTATAAGATCCCATACTGTTTGCACTGCAGTTTGGTCATGATGCAAAATTTGTTCGCAGTCCCTGCTCAGTCCCTTTCTAGGTAGAACTACTTCTACAAACTCGGGCTCTCGACAGTTGTGAAACAATTTTCTTTTTTGCTCGTGATTTTTCATTGTTGGGAGACTAAAGCAATTGTTTATGTACGTAATCGATTGTTTGTAGCGATTGTATGTGAAATTATTGCGTTAGATAACATTTTAATGGATTTACGTGTATTCTTATTGTTGTGATGTAGGTAAAATGCTTCAGAATTGTGTTGTGTAAGTGGAAAAACGAAGCGACGCACCAACGTCACATTAGCGGCGTTCACACTCAACAATTTGTAGCGACGATTTGCTTGGCGACAAATTTGTGTTTAGCGTTCACACACAAAAGATGTTGACAGACTAAAGCTTTGAGAGAAACTTCGAACTGTTTGCATATAATGAAGGACTGTGCACTGCTTTCTGTTTCACTTATTGGTGAAAATGAGGAAAAAGTTAGGATGAAAAAAAAGCGATTTTGGGTGAAACTTTCTATAAAGCAAAGAAATAATTTATCTTTCCTAACACAATTGTATGAAAAATATCAACTGAAAGGCCACTATTTTAAGAGACACTATTACCTGGCATGAACGTTTGTCTGCAATTCTAAGATTCTTGGCAATAGGAAAAATTTATGCAGATTTAGCACCAGTATTGCTAGCTCCGAAAAATCCACTAAATTCCTTTAACGCTTTATTTTTGTATTATTCACTTTTTATTTCTTCTACCTCTGGAAATTGACTATATTGTTACGTTTAGTCGAAATGAGTCTACGTAAGATTAATGAAATTGTCCACACAACTAGGTACGATCACTAGATTGTGACAAATGAAACACTAAAGTTAATTTTATTTTATTTTGCAAACACTGATTTAATTCTTATACATTATTACACTTTAAAATCACAATTACTTTACTATTGCACAAAACTCTTTGTTGCCTTTCAGGCTGAACTCATTAACACTTTGAACGCTATAAAATCCCAAACTGCACTGTAATAAGCAGTTTGGCCATGATGCAAAATTTGTCCCCAGTCCTTGTTCAGTCCCTTTCAAGGTAGAGCTATTCTACAAACTCGGGCTTTCGACAGTTGTGAAACAATTTTCTTTTTTTGCTCGTGATTTTTCATTGTTGGGAGGCTAAAGCAATTGTTTATGTACGTAATCGATTGTTTGTAGCGATTGTATATGAAATGATTGCGTTAAATAACATTTTAATGGATTTACGTGTATTCTTATTGTTGTGATGTAGGTAAACTGCTTCAGCATTGTATTGTGTAGGTGGAAAAACGAATCGACGCAACAACGTCACATTAGCGGCGTTCACACTCAACAAATTGTAGCGACGATTTGTTTGCCGACAAATTTGTGCTTAGCGTTCACACACAAAAGATGTTGACAGACTTCAGCTTTGAGAGAAATTTCGAAGTGTTTGCAAGTAATGGAGGACTGTGCACTGCTTTCTGTTTCACTTATTGGTGAAAATGAGGAAAAAGTTAGGATGAAAAAAAGCGATTTTGGGTGAAACTTTCTATAAAGCAAAGAAACAATTTATCTTTCCTAACACAATTATATGAAAAATTTCAACTGAAAGGCCACTATTTTAGGAGACACTATTACCTGGCAGAAACGTTTGTCTGCAATTCTAAGATTCTTGGCAATAGGAAAAATTTATGCAGATTTAGCACCAGTATTGCTAAGTCCGAAAAATCCACTAAATTCCTTTAACGCTTTATTTTTGTATTATTCACTTTTTATTTCTTCTACCTCTGGAAATTGACTATATTGTTACGTTTAGTCGAAATGAGTCTACGTAAGATTAATGAAATTGTCCACACAACTAGGTTCGATCACTAGATTGTGACAAATGAAACACTAAAGTTAATTTTATTTTATTTTGCAAACACTGATTTAATTCTTATACATTATTACACTTTAAAATCACAATTACTTTACTATTGCACAAAACTCTTTGTTGCCTTTCAGGCTGAACTCATTAACACTTTGAACGCTATAAAATCCCAAACTGCACTATAATAAGCAGTTTGGCCATGATGCAAAATTTGTCCCCAGTCCTTGTTCAGTCCCTTTCAAGGTAGAGCTATTCTACAAACTCGGGCTTTCGACAGTTGTGAAACAATTTTCTTTTTTTGCTCGTGATTTTTCATTGTTGGGAGGCTAAAGCAATTGTTTATGTACGTAATCGATTGTTTGTAGCAATTGTATGTGGAATTATTGCGTTAAATAACATTTTAATGGATTTACGTGTATTCTTATTGTTGTGATGTAGTTAAATGCTTCAACATTGTGTTGTGTAGGTGGAAAAACGAATCGACGCACCAACGTCACATTAGCGGCGTTCACACTCAACAAATTGTCGCGACGATTTGCTTGGCGACAAATTTGTGCTTAGCGTTCACACACAAAAGATGTTGACAGACTATAGCTTTGAGAGAAACTTCGAACTGTTTGCATATAATGGAGGACTGTGCACTGCTTTCTGTTTCACTTATTGGTGAAAATGAGGAAAAAGTTAAGGTGAAAAAAGAGCGATTTTGGGTGAAACTTTCTATAAAGCAAAGAAATAATTTATCTTTCCTAACACAATTGTATGAAAAATATCAACTGAAAGGCCACTATTTTAAGAGACACTATTACCTGGCATGAACGTTTGTCTGCAATTCTAAGATTCTTGGCAATAGGAAAAATTTATGCAGATTTAGCACCAGTATTGCTAGCTCCGAAAAATCCACTAAATTCCTTTAACGCTTTATTTTTGTATTATTCACTTTTTATTTCTTCTACCTCTGGAAATTGACTATATTGTTACGTTTAGTGGAAATGAGTCTACGTAAGATTAATGAAATTGTCCACACAACTAGCTTCGATCACTAGATTGTGAAAAATGAAGCACTAAAGTTAATTTTATTTTATTTTGCAAACACTGATATAATTCTTATACATTATTACACTTTAAAATCACAATTACTTTATTATTGCACAAAACTTTTTTTTGCCTTTGAGGCTGAATTCATTAACACTTTGAACGCTATAAAATCCCAAACTGCACTGTAATAAGCAGTTTGGCCATGATGCAAAATTTGTCCCCAGTCCTTGTTCAGTCCCTTCCAAGGTAGAGCTATTCTACAAACTCGGGCTTTCGACAGTTGTGAAACAATTTTCTTTTTTTGCTCGTGATTTTTCATTGTTGGGAGGCTCAAGCAATTGTTTATGTACGTAATCGATTGTTTGTAGCGATTGTATGTGAAATGATTGCGTTAAATAACGTTTTAATGGATTTACGTGTATTCTTATAGTTGTGATATAGGTGAAATGCTTCAGCATTCTGTTGTGCAGGTGGAAAAACGAATCGACGCACCAACGTCACATTAGCGGCGTTCACACTCAACAAATTGTCGCGACGATTTGCTTGACGACAAATTTGTGCTTAGCGTTCACACACAAAAGATGTTGACAGACTATAGCTTTGAGAGAAACTTCGAACTGTTTGCATATAATGGAGGACTGTGCACTGCTTTCTTATTATTGAAAATGAGTATTGGTGAAAATGGGGAAAAAGCTAGGATGAAAAAAAAGCGATTTTGGGTGAAACTTTCTATAAAGCAAAGAAATAATTTATCTTTCCTAACACAATTATATGAAAAATTTCAACTGAAAGGCCACTATTTTAGGAGACACTATTACCTGGCAGAAACGTTTGTCTGCAATTCTAAGATTCTTGGCAATAGGAAAAATTTATGCAGATTTAGCACCAGTATTGCTAAATCCGAAAAATCCACTAAATTCCTTTAACGCTTTATTTTTGTATTATTCACTTTCTATTTCTTCTACCTCTGGAAATTGACTATATTGTTACGTTTAGTCGAAATGAGTCTACATAAGATTAATTAAATTGTCCATACAACTGGGTTCGATCACTCGATTATGACGAATGAAACTCTAAAGTTCACTATTCACGATATGTACGAATTTATTTTGCAAACACTGATTTAATTCTTATACATTATTACACTTTAAAAATCACAATTACTTTACTATTGCAGAAAACTCTTTGGTGCCTTTCAGACTGAACTCATTAACACTTTGAACGCTATAAAATCCCAAACTGCACTGTAATAAGCAGTTTGGCCATGATGCAAAATTTGTCCCCAGTCCTTGTTCAGTCCCTTCCAAGGTAGAGCTATTCTACAAACTCGGGCTTTCGACAGTTGTGAAACAATTTTCTTTTTTTGCTCGTGATTTTTCTTTGTTGGGAGGCTAAAGCAATTGTTTATTTACGTAATCGATTGTTTGTAGCGATTGTAAATGAAATTATTGCGTTAAATAGCGTTTTAATGGATTTACGTGTATTCTTATTGTTGTGATATAGGTAAAATGCTTCAGCATTGTGTTGTGTAGGTGGATAAACAAAGCGACGCACCAACGTCACATTAGCGGCGTTCACACTCAACAAATTGTCGCGACGATTTGTTTGCCGACAAATTTGTGCTTAGCGTTCACACACAAAAGATGTTAAAAGACTTCTGCTTTGAGAGAAATTTCGAAGTGTTTGCATATAATGGAGGACTGTACACTGCTTCTTGGTGAAAATGAGGAAAAAGTTAGGGTGAAAAAAAAGCGATTTTGGGAGAAACTTTCTATAAAGCAAAGAAATAATTTATCTTTCCTAACACAATTATATGAAAAATTTCAACTGAAAGGCCACTATTTTAGGAGACTCTATTACCTGGTATGAATGTTTGTCTGCAATTCTAAGATTCTTGGCAATATTGAAAAGTTAAGCAGATTTAGCACCAGTATTGCTAAATCCGAAAAATCCACTAAATTCCTTTAACGCTTTATTTTTGTATTATTCACTTTTTATTTCTTCTACCTCTGGAAATTGACTATATTGTTACGTTTAGTGGAAATGAGTCTACGTAAGATTAATGAAATTGACCACACAACTAGCTTTGATCACTAGATTGTGAAAAATGAAACACTTAAGTTAATTTTATTTTATTTTGCAAACACTGATTTAATTCTTATACATTATTGCACTTTAAAAATCACAATTACTTTACTATTGCACATAACTCTTTGGTGCCTTTCAGACTGAACTCATTAACACTTTGAACGCTATAAAATCCGAAACTGCACTGTAATAAGCAGTTTGGCCATGATGCAAAATTTGTCCCCAGTCCTTGTTCAGTCCCTTTCTATGTAGAGCTACTTCTACAAACTCGGGGTTTTGACAGTTGTGAAACAATTTTCTTTTTTGCTCGTGATTTTTCTTTGTTGGGAGGCTAAAGCAATTGTTTATGTACGTAATCGATTGTTTACGTGTATTCTTATTGTTGTGATATAGGTAAAATGCTTCAGTATTGTGTTGTGTAGGTGGATAAACAAAGCGACGCACCAACGTCACATTAGCGGCGTTCACACTCAACAAATTGTCGCGACGATTTGTTTGCCGACAAATTTGTGCTTAGCGTTCACCCACAAAAGATGTTGACAGACTTCAGCTTTGGGAGAAACTTCGAACTGTTTGCATATAATGGAGGACTGTGCACTGCTTTCTGTTTCACTTATTCGTGAAAATGAGAAAAAAGTTAGGGTGAAAAAAAAGCGATTTTGGGTGAAACTTTCTATAAAGCAAAGAAATAACTTATCTTTCCTAACACAATTATATGAAAAATTTCAACTGAAAGGCCACTATTTTAGGAGACACTATTACCTGGTATGAATGTTTGTCTGCAATTCTAAGATTCTTGGCAATAGAAAAAAGTTGCGCAGATTTAGCACCTGCATTGCTAAATCCGAAAAATCCACTAAATTCCTTTAACGCTTTATTTTTGTATTATTCACTTTTTATTTCTTCTACCTCTGGAAATTGACTATATTGTTACGTTTAGTCGAAATGAGTCTACGTAAGATTAATGAAATTGTCCACACAACTAGGTTCGATCACTAGATTGTGACAAATGAAACACTTAAGTTAATTTTATTTTATTTTGCAAACACTGATTTAATTCTTATACATTATTACACTTTAAAATCACAATTACTTTACTGTTGCACAAAACTCTTTGTTGCCTTTCAGGCTGAACTCATTAACACTTTGAACGCTATAAAATCCCAAACTGCACTGTAATAAGCAGTTTGGCCATGATGCAAAATTTGTCCCCAGTCCTTGTTCAGTCCCTTTCAAGGAAGAGCTATTCTACAAACTCGGGCTTTCGACAGTTGTGAAACAATTTTCTTTTTTTGCTCGTGATTTTTCATTGTTGGGAGGCTAAAGCAATTGTTTATGTACGAATTGTATCGATTGTTTGTAGCGATTGTATGTGAAATTATTGCGTTAAATAACATTTTAATGGATTTACATGTATTCTTATTGTTGTGATGTAGGTAAAATGCTTCAGCATTGTGTTGTGTAGGTGGAAAAACGAATCGACGCAACAACGTCACATTAGCGGCGTTCACACTCAACAAATTGTCGCGACGATTTGTTTGCCGACAAATTTGTGCTTAGCGTTCACACACAAAAGATGTTAAAAGACTTCTGCTTTGAGAGAAATTTCGAAGTGTTTGCAAGTAATGGAGGACTGTACACTGATTCTTGGTGAAAATGAGGAAAAAGTTAGGGTGAAAAAAAAGCGATTTTGGGTGAAACTTTCTATAAAGCAAAGAAATAATTTATCTTTCCTAACACAATTATATGAAAAATTTCAACTGAAAGGCCACTATTTTAGGAGACACTATTACCTGGCATGAACGTTTGTCTGCAATTCTAAGATTCTTGGCAATAGGAAAAATGTATGCAGATTTAGCACCAGTATTGCTAGCTCCGAAAAATCCACTAAATTCCTTTAACGCTTTATTTTTGTATTATTCACTTTTTATTTCTTCTACCTCTGGAAATTGACTATATTCTTACGTTTAGTAGAAATGAGTCTACGTAAGATTAATGAAATTGTCCACACAACTAGGTTCGATCACTAGATTGTGACAAAAGAAGCACTAAAGTTCATTTTATTTTATTTTGCAAACACTGATTTAATTCTTATACATTATTACACTTTAAAAATCACTATTACTTATTATTGCACAAAACTCTTTGTTGCCTTTCAGGCTGAACTCATTAACACTTTGAACGCTATAAAATCCCAAACTGCACTGTAATAAGCAGTTTGGCCGTGATGTAAAATTTGTTCCCAGTCCTTGTTCAGTCCCTTTCTATGTAGAGCTACTTCTACAAACTCGGGCTTTTGACAGTTGTGAAACAATTTTCTTTTTTGCTCGTGATTTTTCTTTGTTGGGAGGCTTTGTTGGGAGGCAATTGTTTATGTACGTAATCGATTGTTTGTAGCGATTGTATGTGAAATTATTGCGTTAAATAACATTTTAATGGATTTACGTGTATTCTTATTGTTGTGATGTTGGTAAAATGCTTCAGCATTGTGTTGTGTAGGTGGAAAAACGAAGCGACGCACCAACGTCACATTAGCGGCGTTCACACTTAACAAATTGTTGCGACGATTTGTTTGCCGACAAATTTGTGCTTAGCGTTCACACACAAAAGATGTTGAAAGACTTCTGCTTTGAGAGAAATTTCGAAGTGTTTGCATATAATGGAGGACTGTACACTGCTTCTTGGTGAAAATGAGGAAAAAGTTAGGGTGAAAAAAAAGCGATTTTGGGTGAAACTTTCTATAAAGCAAGGAAATAATTTATCTTTCCTAACACAATTATATGAAAAATTTCAACCGAAAGGCCACTATTTTAGGAGACACTATTACCTGGCATGAACGTTTGTCTGCAATTCTAAGATTCTTGGCAATATTGAAAAGTTAAGCAGATTTAGCACCAGTATTGCTAAATCCGAAAAGTCCACTATTTTCCTTCTACCTCTGGAAATTGACTATATTCTTACGTTTAGTAGAAATGAGTCTACGTAAGATTAATGAAATTGTCCACACAACTAGGTTCGATCACTAGATTGTGACAAAAGAAGCACTAAAGTTCATTTTATTTTATTTTGCAAACACTGATTTAATTCTTATACATTATTACACTTTAAAAATCACTATTACTTATTATTGCACAAAACTCTTTGTTGCCTTTCAGGCTGAACTCATTAACACTTTGAACGCTATAAAATCCCAAACTGCACTGTAATAAGCAGTTTGGCCGTGATGTAAAATTTGTTCCCAGTCCTTGTTCAGTCCCTTTCTATGTAGAGCTACTTCTACAAACTCGGGCTTTTGACAGTTGTGAAACAATTTTCTTTTTTGCTCGTGATTTTTCTTTGTTGGGAGGCTTTGTTGGGAGGCAATTGTTTATGTACGTAATCGATTGTTTGTAGCGATTGTATGTGAAATTATTGCGTTAAATAACATTTTAATGGATTTACGTGTATTCTTATTGTTGTGATGTTGGTAAAATGCTTCAGCATTGTGTTGTGTAGGTGGAAAAACGAAGCGACGCACCAACGTCACATTAGCGGCGTTCACACTTAACAAATTGTTGCGACGATTTGTTTGCCGACAAATTTGTGCTTAGCGTTCACACACAAAAGATGTTGAAAGACTTCTGCTTTGAGAGAAATTTCGAAGTGTTTGCATATAATGGAGGACTGTACACTGCTTCTTGGTGAAAATGAGGAAAAAGTTAGGGTGAAAAAAAAGCGATTTTGGGTGAAACTTTCTATAAAGCAAGGAAATAATTTATCTTTCCTAACACAATTATATGAAAAATTTCAACCGAAAGGCCACTATTTTAGGAGACACTATTACCTGGCATGAACGTTTGTCTGCAATTCTAAGATTGTTGGCAATATTGAAAAGTTAAGCAGATTTAGCACCAGTATTGCTAAATCCGAAAAGTCCACTATTTTCCTTCTACCTCTGGAAAGTGACTATATTGTTACGTTTAGTCGAAATGAGTCTACGTAAGATTAATGAAATTGTCCACACAACTAGGTTCGATCACTAGATTGTGACAAATGAAACACTAAAGTTCATTTTATTTTATTTTGCAAACACTGATTTAATTCTTATACATTATTACACTTTAAAATCACAATTACTTTACTATTGCACAAAACTCTTTGTTGCCTTTCAGGCTGAACTCATTAACACTTTGAACGCTATAGAATCCCAAACTGCACTGTAATAAGCAGTTTGGCCGTGATGCAAAATTTGTTCCCAGTCCTTGTTCAGTCCCTTTCTATGTAGAGCTACTTCTACAAACTCGGGCTTTTGACACTTGTGAAACAATTTTCTTTTTTGCTCGTGATTTTTCTTTGTTGGGAGGCTTTGTTGGGAGGCAATTGTTTATGTACGTAATCGATTGTTTGTAGCGATTGTATGTGAAATTATTGCGTTAAATAACATTTTAATGGATTTACGTGTATTCTTATTGTTGTGATGTTGGTAAAATGCTTCAGCATTGTGTTGTGTAGGTGGAAAAACGAAGCGACGCACCAACGTCACATTAGCGGCGTTCACACTCAACAAATTGTCGCGACGATTCGTTTGCCGACAAATTTGTGCTTAGCGTTCACCCACAAAAGATGTTGACAGATTTCAGCTTTGGGAGAAACTTCGAACTGTTTGCATATAATGGATGACTGTGCACTGCTTTCTGTTTCACTTATTGGTGAAAATGAGAAAAAAGTTAGGGTGAAAAAAAAGCGATTTTGGGTGAAACTTTCTATAAAGCAAAGAAATAACTTATCTTTCCTAACACAATTATATGAAAAATTTCAACTGAAATGCCACTATTTTAGGAGACACTATTACCTGGTATGAATGTTTGTCTGCAATTCTAAGATTCTTGGCAATAGAAAAAAGTTGCGCAGATTTAGCACCAGTATTGCTAAGTCCGAAAAATCCACTAAATTCCTTTAACGCTTTATTTTTGTATTATTCACTTTTTATTTCTTCTACCTCTGGAAATTGACTATATTGTTACGTTTAGTCGAAATGAGTCTACGTAAGATTAATGAAATTGTCCACACAACTAGGTTCGATCACTAGATTGTGACAAAAGAAGCACTAAAGTTCATTTTATTTTATTTTGCAAACACTGATTTAATTCTTATACATTATTACACTTTAAAAATCACTATTACTTATTATTGCACAAAACTCTTTGTTGCCTTTCAGGCTGAACTCATTAACACTTTGAACGCTATAAAATTCCAAACTGCACTGTAACAAGCAGTTTGGCCGTGATGCAAAATTTGTTCCCAGTCCTTGTTCAGTCCCTTTCTATGTAGAGCTACTTCTACAAACTCGGGCTTTTGACAGTTGTGAAACAATTTTCTTTTTTTGCTCGTGATTTTTCATTGTTAGGAGGCTAAAGCAATTGTTTATGTACGTAATCGATTGTTTGTAGCGATTGTATATGAAGTGATTGCGTTAAATAACATTTTAATGGATTTACGTGTATTCTTATTGTTGTGATATAGGTAAAATGCTTCAGCATTGTGTTGTGTAGGTGGAAAAACGAATCGACGCAACAACGTCACATTAGCGGCGTTCACACTCAACAAATTGTCGCGACGATTCGTTTGCCGACAAATTTGTGCTTAGCGTTCACACACAAAAGATGTTGACAGACTTCAGCTTTGAGAGAAATTTCGAAGTGTTTGCATATAATGGAGGACTGTGCACTGCTTTCTGTTTCACTTATTGGTGAAAATGAGGAAAAAGTTAGGGTGAAAAAAAAGCGATTTTGGGTGAATCTTTCTATAAAGCAAAGAAATAATTTATCTTTCCTAACACAATTATATGAAAAATATCAACTGAAAGGCCACTATTTTAGGAGACACTATCACCTGGCATGAACGTTTGTCTGCAATTCTAAGATTCTTGGCGATAGGAAAAATTTATGCAGATTTAGCACCAGTATTGCTAGCTCCGAAAAATCCACTAGATTCCTTTAACGCTTTATTTTTGTATTATTCACTTTTTATTTCTTCTACCTCTGGAAATTGACTATATTGTTACGTTTAGTCGAAATGAGTCTACGTAAGATTAATGAAATTGTCCACACAACTAGCTTCGATCACTAGATTGTGACAAATGAAACACTAAAGTTAATTTTATTTTATTTTGCAAACACTGATTTAATTCTTATACATTATTGCACTTTAAAAATCACAATTACATTACTATTGCACATAACTCTTTGGTGCCTATCAGACTGAACTCATTAACACTTTGAACGCTATAAAATCGGAAACTGCACTGTAATAAGCAGTTTGGCCATGATGCAAAATTTGTCCCCAGTCCTTGTTCAGTCCCTCTCTAGGTAGAGCTACTTCTACAAACACGGGCTTTCGACAGTTGTGAAACAATTTTCTTTTTTTGCTCGTGATTTTTCATTGTTGGGAGGCTCAAGCAATTGTTTATGTACGTAATCGATTGTTTGTAGCGATTGTATGTGAAATGATTGCGTTAAATAACGTTTTAATGGACTTACGTGTATTCTTATAGTTGTGATATAGGTGAAATGCTTCAGCATTCTGTTGTGCAGGTGGAAAAACGAATCGACGCACCAACGTCACATTAGCGGCGTTCGCATCAACAAATTGTCGCGACGATTTGCTTGGCGACAAATTTGTGCTTAGCGTTCACACACAAAAGATGTTGACAGACTATAGCTTTGAGAGAAACTTCGAACTGTTTGCATATAATGGAGGACTGTGCACTGCTTTCTTATTATTGAAAATGAGTATTGGTGAAAATGGGGAAAAAGTTAGGATGAAAAAAAAGCGATTTTGGGTGAAACTTTCTATAAAGCAAAGAAATAATTTATCTTTCCGAACACAATTATATGAAACATTTCAACTGAAAGGCCACTATTTTAGGAGACACTATTACCTGGCATGCACGTTTGTCTGCAATTCTAAGATTCTTGGCAATATTGAAAAGTTAAGCAGATTTAGCACCAGTATTGCTAAATCCGAAAAATCCACTAAATTCCTTTAACGCTTTATTTTTGTATTATTGACTTTTTATTTCTTCTACCTCTGGAAATTGACTATATTGTTACGTTTAGTCGAAATGAGTCTACGTAAGATTAATTAAATTGTCCATACAACTGGGTTCGATCACTCGATTATGTCGAATGAAACTCTAAAGTTCACTATTCACGATATGTACGAATTTATTTTGCAAACACTGATTTAATTCTTATACATTATTACACTTTAAAAATCACTATTACTTTACTATTGCAGAAAACTCTTTGGTACCTTTCAGACTGAACTCATTAACACTTTGAACGCTATAAAATCCGAAACTGCACTGTAATAAGCAGTTTGGCCATGATGCAAAATTTGTTCCCAGTCCTTGTTCAGTCCCTTTCTAGGTAGAGCTACTTCTACAAACTCAGGCTTTTGACAGTTGTGAAACAATTTTCTTTTTTGCTCGTGATTTTTCATTGTTCGGAGGCTAAAGCTATTGTTTATTTACGTAATCGATTGTTTGTAGCGATTATATGTGAAATTATTGCGTTAAATAGCGTTTTAATGGATTTACGTGTATTCTTATTGTTGTGATATAGGTAAAATGCTTCAGCATTGTGTTGTGTAGGTGGAAAAACGAATCGACGCAACAACGTCACATTAGCGGCGTTCACACTCAACAAATTGTCGCGACGATTCGTTTGCCGACAAATTTGTGCTTAGCGTTCACACACAAAAGATGTTGACAGACTTCAGCTTTGAGAGAAACTTCGAACTGTTTGCATATAATGGAGGACTGTGCACTGCTTTCTGTTTCACTTATTGGTGAAAATGAGGAAAAAGTTAGGGTGAAAAAAAAGCGATTTTGGGTGAAACTTTCTATAAAGCAAAGAAATAATTTATCTTTCCTAACACAATTATATGAAAAATATCAACTGAAAGGCCACTATTTTAGGAGACACTATTACCTGGCATGAACGTTTGTCTGCAATTCTAAGATTCTTGGCAATAGGAAAAATTTATGCAGATTTAGCACCAGTATTGCTAGCTCCGAAAAATCCACTAAATTCCTTTAACGCTTTAGTTTTGTATTATTCACTTTTTATTTCTTCTACCTCTGGAAATTGACTATATTGTTACGTTTAGTGGAAATGAGTCTACGTAAGATTAATGAAATTGTCCACACAACTAGCTTCGATCACTAGATTGTGACAAATGAAGCACTAAAGTTAATTTTATTTTATTTTGCAAACACTGATTTAATTCGTATACATTATTGCACTTTAAAAATCACAATTACGTTACTATTGCACATAACTCTTTGGTGCCTATCAGACTGAACTCATTAACACTTTGAACGCTATAAAATCGGAAACTGCACTGTAATAAGCAGTTTGGCCATGATGCAAAATTTGTCCCCAGTCCTTGTTCAGTCCCTCTCTAGGTAGAGCTACTTCTACAAACACGGGCTTTCGACAGTTGTGAAACAATTTTCTTTTTTTGCTCGTGATTTTTCATTGTTGGGAGGCTCAAGCAATTGTTTATGTACGTAATCGATTGTTTGTAGCGATTGTATGTGAAATGATTGCGTTAAATAACGTTTTAATGGACTTACGTGTATTCTTATAGTTGTGATATAGGTGAAATGCTTCAGCATTCTGTTGTGCAGGTGGAAAAACGAATCGACGCACCAACGTCACATTAGCGGCGTTCGCATCAACAAATTGTCGCGACGATTCGTTTGCCGACAAATTTGTGCTTAGCGTTCACACACAAAAGATGTTGACAGACTTCAGCTTTGAGAGAAATTTCGAAGTGTTTGCATATAATGGAGGACTGTGCACTGCTTTCTGTTTCACTTATTGGTGAAAATGAGGAAAAAGTTAGGGTGAAAAAAAAGCGATTTTGGGTGAAACTTTCTATAAAGCAAAGAAATAATTTATCTTTCCTAACACAATTATATGAAAAATATCAACTGAAAGGCCACTATTTTAGGAGACACTATCACCTGGCATGAACGTTTGTCTGCAATTCTAAGATTCTTGGCGATAGGAAAAATTTATGCAGATTTAGCAACAGTATTGCTAGCTCCGAAAAATCCACTAAATTCCTTTAACGCTTTATTTTTGTATTATTCACTTTTTATTTCTTCTACCTCTGGAAATTGACTATATTGTTACGTTTAGTCGAAATGAGTCTACGTAAGATTAATGAAATTGTCCACACAACTAGCTTCGATCACTAGATTGTGACAAATGAAACACTAAAGTTAATTTTATTTTATTTTGCAAACACTGATTTAATTCTTATACATTATTGCACTTTAAAAATCACAATTACGTTACTATTGCACATAACTCTTTGGTGCCTATCAGACTGAACTCATTAACACTTTGAACGCTATAAAATCGGAAACTGCACTGTAATAAGCAGTTTGGCCATGATGCAAAATTTGTCCCCAGTCCTTGTTCAGTCACTCTCTAGGTAGAGCTACTTCTACAAACACGGGCTTTCGACAGTTGTGAAACAATTTTCTTTTTTTGCTCGTGATTTTTCATTGTTGGGAGGCTCAAGCAATTGTTTATGTACGTAATCGATTGTTTGTAGCGATTGTATGTGAAATGATTGCGTTAAATAACGTTTTAATGGACTTACGTGTATTCTTATAGTTGTGATATAGGTGAAATGCTTCAGCATTCTGTTGTGCAGGTGGAAAAACGAATCGACGCACCAACGTCACATTAGCGGCGTTCGCATCAACAAATTGTCGCGACGATTTGCTTGGCGACAAATTTGTGCTTAGCGTTCACACACAAAAGATGTTGACAGACTATAGCTTTGAGAGAAACTTCGAACTGTTTGCATATAATGGAGGACTGTGCACTGCTTTCTTATTATTGAAAATGAGTATTGGTGAAAATGGGGAAAAAGTTAGGATGAAAAAAAAAGCGATTTTGGGTGAAACTTTCTATAAAGCAAAGAAATAATTTATCTTTCCGAACACAATTATATGAAACATTTCAACTGAAAGGCCACTATTTTAGGAGACACTATTACCTGGCATGAACGTTTGTCTGCAATTCTAAGATTCTTGGCAATATTGAAAAGTTAAGCAGATTTAGCACCAGTATTGCTAAATCCGAAAAATCCACTAAATTCCTTTAACGCTTTATTTTTGTATTATTCACTTTTTATTTCTTCTACCTCTGGAAATTGACTATATTGTTACGTTTAGTCGAAATGAGTCTACGTAAGATTAATTAAATTGTCCATACAACTGGGTTCGATCACTCGATTATGTCGAATGAAACTCTAAAGTTCACTATTCACGATATGTACGAATTTATTTTGCAAACACTGATTTAATTCTTATACATTATTACACTTTAAAAATCACTATTACTTTACTATTGCAGAAAACTCTTTGGTACCTTTCAGACTGAACTCATTAACACTTTGAACGCTATAAAATCCGAAACTGCACTGTAATAAGCAGTTTGGCCATGATGCAAAATTTGTTCCCAGTCCTTGTTCAGTCCCTTTCTAGGTAGAGCTACTTCTACAAACTCAGGCTTTTGACAGTTGTGAAACAATTTTCTTTTTTGCTCGTGATTTTTCATTGTTCGGAGGCTAAAGCTATTGTTTATTTACGTAATCGATTGTTTGTAGCGATTATATGTGAAATTATTGCGTTAAATAGCGTTTTAATGGATTTACGTGTATTCTTATTGTTGTGATATAGGTAAAATGCTTCAGCATTGTGTTGTGTAGGTGGAAAAACGAATCGACGCAACAACGTCACATTAGCGGCGTTCACACTCAACAAATTGTCGCGACGATTCGTTTGCCGACAAATTTGTGCTTAGCGTTCACACACAAAAGATGTTGACAGACTTCAGCTTTGAGAGAAACTTCGAACTGTTTGCATATAATGGAGGACTGTGCACTGCTTTCTGTTTCACTTATTGGTGAAAATGAGGAAAAAGTTAGGGTGAAAAAAAAGCGATTTTGGGTGAAACTTTCTATAAAGCAAAGAAATAATTTATCTTTCCTAACACAATTATATGAAAAATATCAACTGAAAGGCCACTATTTTAGGAGACACTATTACCTGGCATGAACGTTTGTCTGCAATTCTAAGATTCTTGGCAATAGGAAAAATTTATGCAGATTTAGCACCAGTATTGCTAGCTCCGAAAAATCCACTAAATTCCTTTAACGCTTTAGTTTTGTATTATTCACTTTTTATTTCTTCTACCTCTGGAAATTGACTATATTGTTACGTTTAGTGGAAATGAGTCTACGTAAGATTAATGAAATTGTCCACACAACTAGCTTCGATCACTAGATTGTGACAAATGAAGCACTAAAGTTAATTTTATTTTATTTTGCAAACACTGATTTAATTCGTATACATTATTGCACTTTAAAAATCACAATTACGTTACTATTGCACATAACTCTTTGGTGCCTTTCAGACTGAACTCATTAACACTTTGAACGCTATAAAATCCGAAACTGCACTGTAATAAGCAGTTTGGCCATGATGCAAAATTTGTCCCCAGTCCTTGTTCAGTCTCTCTCTAGGTAGAGCTACTTCTACAAACACGGGCTTTCGACAGTTGTGAAACAATTTTCTTTTTTTGCTCGTGATTTTTCATTGTTAGGAGGCTCAAGCAATTGTTTATGTACGTAATCGATTGTTTGTAGCGATTGTATGTGAAATGATTGCGTTAAATAACGTTTTAATGGATTTACGTGTATTCTTATAGTTGTGATATAGGTAAAATGCTTCAGCATTCTGTTGTGCAGGTGGAAAAACGAATCGACGCACCAACGTCACATTAGCGGCGTTCACACTCAACAAATTGTCGCGACGATTCGTTTGCCGACAAATTTGTGCTTAGCGTCCACACACAAAAGATGTTGACAGACTTCAGCTTTGAGAGAAACTTCGAACTGTTTGCATATAATGGAGGACTGTGCACTGCTTTCTTATTATTGAAAATGAGTATTGGTGAAAATGGGGAAAAAGTTAGGATGAAAAAAAGCGATTTTGGGTGAAACTTTCTATAAAGCAAAGAAATAATTTATCTTTCCGAACACAATTATATGAAACATTTCAACTGAAAGGCCACTATTTTAGGAGACACTATTACCTGGCATGAACGTTTGTCTGCAATTCTAAGATTCTTGGCAATATTGAAAAGTTAAGCAGATTTAGCACCAGTATTGCTAGCTCCGAAAAATCCACTAAATTCCTTTAACGCTTTATTTTTGTATTATTCACTTTTTATTTCTTCTACCTCTGGAAATTGACTATATTGTTACGTTTAGTGGAAATGAGTCTACGTAAGATTAATGAAATTGTCCACACAACTAGCTTCGATCACTAGATTGTGACAAATGAAGCACTAAAGTTAATTTTATTTTATTTTGCAAACACTGATTTAATTCTTATACATTATTGCACTTTAAAAATCACAATTACGTTACTATTGCACATAACTCTTTGGTGCCTTTCAGACTGAACTCATTAACACTTTGAACGCTATAAAATCGGAAACTGCACTGTAATAAGCAGTTTGGCCATGATGCAAAATTTGTCCCCAGTCCTTGTTCAGTCCCTCTCTAGGTAGAGCTACTTCTACAAACACGGGCTTTCGACAGTTGTGAAACAATTTTCTTTTTTTGCTCGTGATTTTTCATTGTTAGGAGGCTCAAGCAATTGTTTATGTACGTAATCGATTGTTTGTAGCGATTGTATGTGAAATGATTGCGTTAAATAATGTTTTAATGGATTTACGTGTATTCTTATAGTTGTGATATAGGTAAAATGCTTGAGCATTCTGTTGTGCAGGTGGAAAAACGAATCGACGCACCAACGTCACATTAGCGGCGTTCACACTCAACAAATTGTCGCGACGATTCGTTTGCCGACAAATTTGTGCTTAGCGTCCACACACAAAAGATGTTGACAGACTTCAGCTTTGAGAGAAACTTCGAACTGTTTGCATATAATGGAGGACTGTGCACTGCTTTCTTATTATTGAAAATGAGTATTGGTGAAAATGGGGAAAAAGTTAGGATGAAAAAAAGCGATTTTGGGTGAAACTTTCTATAAAGCAAAGAAATAATTTATCTTTCCGAACACAATTATATGAAACATTTTAACTGAAAGGCCACTATTTTAGGAGACACTATTACCTGGCATGAACGTTTGTCTGCAATTCTAAGATTCTTGGCAATATTGAAAAGTTAAGCAGATTTAGCACCAGTATTGCTAGCTCCGAAAAATCCACTAAATTCCTTTAACGCTTTATTTTTGTATTATTCACTTTTTATTTCTTCTACCTCTGGAAATTGACTATATTGTTACGTTTAGTGGAAATGAGTCTACGTAAGATTAATGAAATTGTCCACACAACTAGCTTCGATCACTAGATTGTGACAAATGAAGCACTAAAGTTAATTTTATTTTATTTTGCAAACACTGATTTAATTCTTATACATTATTGCACTTTAAAAATCACAATTACGTTACTATTGCACATAACTCTTTGGTGCCTTTCAGACTGAACTCATTAACACTTTGAACGCTATAAAATCGGAAACTGCACTGTAATAAGCAGTTTGGCCATGATGCAAAATTTGTCCCCAGTCCTTGTTCAGTCCCTCTCTAGGTAGAGCTACTTCTACAAACACGGGCTTTCGACAGTTGTGAAACAATTTTCTTTTTTTGCTCGTGATTTTTCATTGTTAGGAGGCTCAAGCAATTGTTTATGTACGTAATCGATTGTTTGTAGCGATTGTATGTGAAATGATTGCGTTAAATAACGTTTTAATGGATTTACGTGTATTCTTATAGTTGTGATATAGGTAAAATGCTTCAGCATTCTGTTGTGCAGGTGGAAAAACGAATCGACGCACCAACGTCACATTAGCGGCGTTCACACTCAACAAATTGTCGCGACGATTCGTTTGCCGACAAATTTGTGCTTAGCGTCCACACACAAAAGATGTTGACAGACTTCAGCTTTGAGAGAAATTTCGAAGTGTTTGCATATAATGGAGGACTGTGCACTGCTTTCTGTTTCACTTATTGGTGAAAATGAGGAAAAAGTTAGGGTGAAAAAAAAGAGATTTTGGGTGAAACTTTCTATAAAGCAAATAAATAATTTATCTTTCCTAACACAATTATATGAAAAATATCAACTGAAAGGCCACTATTTTAGGAGACACTATTACCTGGTATGAACGTTTGTCTGCAATTCTAAGATTCTTGGCAATAAAATAAATTCTTTTAACGCTTTATTTTTGTATTATTCACTTTTTATTTCTTCTACCTCTGGAAATTGACTATATTGTTACGTTTAGTCGAAATGAGTCTACGTAAGATTAATGAAATTGTCCACACAACTAGGTTCGATCACTAGATTGTGACAAAAGAAGCACTAAAGTTCATTTTATTTTATTTTGCAAACACTGATTTAATTCTTATACATTATTGCACTTTAAAAATCACAATTACTTTACTATTGCACAAAACTCTTTGGTGCCTTTCAGACTGAACTCATTAACACTTTGGACGCTATAAAATCCGAAACTGCACTGTAATAAGCAGTTTGGCCATGATGCAAAATTTGTCCCCAGTCCTTGTTCAGTCCCTCTCTAGGTAGAGCTACTTCTACAAACACGGGCTTTCGACAGTTGTGAAACAATTTTCTTTTTTTGCTCGTGATTTTTCATTGTTGGGAGGCTGAAGCAATTGTTTATGTACGTAATCGATTGTTTGTAGCGATTATATGTGAAATGATTGCGTTAAATAGCGTTTTAATGGATTTACGTGTATTCTTATTGTTGTGATATAGGTAAAATGCTTCAGCATTGTGTTGTGTAGGTGAATAAACAAAGCGACGCACCAACGTCACATTAGCGGCGTTCGCATCAACAAATTGTCGCGACGATTTGTTTGTCGACAAATTTGTGCTTAGCGTTCACACACAAAAGATGTTGACAGACTATAGCTTTGAGAGAAACTTCGAACTGTTTGCATATAATGGAGGACTGTGCACTGCTTTCTTATTATTGAAAATGAGTATTGGTGAAAATGAGGAAAAAGTTAGGATGAAAAAAAAGCGATTTTGGGTGAAACTTTCTAAAAAGCAAAGAAATAATTTATCTTTCCTAACACAATTATATGAAAAATTTCAACTGAAAGGCCACTATTTTAGGAGACACTATTACCTGGCATGAACGTTTGTCTGCAATTCTAAGATTCTTGGCAATATTTAAAAGTTAAGCAGATTTAGCCCAGTATTGCTAAATCCGCAAAAACCACCATTTTCCTCCTACCTCTAGAAATTGACTATATTGTTACGTTTAGTCGAAATGAGTCTATGTAAGATTAATTAAATTGTCTATACAACTGGGTTCGATTACTCGATTATGACGAATGAAACTCTAAAGTTCACTATTCACGATATGTACGAATTTATTTTGCAAACACTGATTTAATTCTTATACATTATTACACTTCAAAAATCACAATTACTTTACTTTTGCAGAAAACTCTTTGGTGCCTTTCAGACTGAACTCATTAACACTTTGAACGCTATAAAATCCGAAACTGCACTGTAATAAGCAGTTTGGCCATGATGCAAAATTTGTTCCCAGTCCTTGTTCAGTCCCTTTCTAGGTAGAGCTACTTCTACAAACTCAGGCTTTTGACAGTTGTGAAACAAGTTTCTTTTTTGCTCGTGATTTTTCATTGTTGGGAGGCTAAAGCAATTGTTTATGTACGTAATCGATTGTTTGTAGCGATTATATGTGAAATTATTGCGTTAAATAGCGTTTTAATGGATTTACGTGTATTCTTATTGTTGTGATATAGGTAAAATGCTTCAGCATTGTGTTGTGTAGGTGAATAAACAAAGCGACGCACCAACGTCACATTAGCGGCGTTCGCATCAACAAATTGTCGCGACGATTTGTTTGTCGACAAATTTGTGCTTAGCGTTCACCCACAAAAGATGTTGACAGACAATAGCTTTGAGAGAAACTTCGAACTGTTTGCATATAATGGAGGACTGTGCACTGCTTTCTTATTATTGAAAATGAGTATTGGTGAAAATGAGGAAAAAGTTAGGATGAAAAAAAAGCGATTTTGGGTGAAACTTTCTAAAAAGCAAAGAAATAATTTATCTTTCCTAACACAATTATATGAAAAATTTCAACTGAAAGGCCACTATTTTAGGAGACACTATTACCTGGCATGAACGTTTGTCTGCAATTCTAAGATTCTTGGCAACATTTAAAAGTTAAGCAGATTTAGCCCAGTATTGCTAAATCCGCAAAAACCACCATTTTCCTCCTACCTCTAGAAATTGACTATATTGTTACGTTTAGTCGAAATGAGTCTATGTAAGATTAATTAAATTGTCTATACAACTGGGTTCGATTACTCGATTATGACGAATGAAACTCTAAAGTTCACTATTCACGATATGTACGAATTTATTTTGCAAACACTGATTTAATTCTTATACATTATTACACTTCAAAAATCACAATTACTTTACTTTTGCAGAAAACTCTTTGGTGCCTTTCAGACTGAACTCATTAACACTTTGAACGCTATAAAATCCGAAACTGCACTGTAATAAGCAGTTTGGCCATGATGCAAAATTTGTTCCCAGTCCTTGTTCAGTCCCTTTCTAGGTAGAGCTACTTCTACAAACTCAGGCTTTTGACAGTTGTGAAACAAGTTTCTTTTTTGCTCGTGATTTTTCATTGTTGGGAGGCTAAAGCAATTGTTTATGTACGTAATCGATTGTTTGTAGCGATTATATGTGAAATTATTGCGTTAAATAGCGTTTTAATGGATTTACGTGTATTCTTATTGTTGTGATATAGGTAAAATGCTTCAGCATTGTGTTGTGTAGGTGAATAAACAAAGCGACGCAAAAACGTCACATTAGCGGCGTTCGCATCAACAAATTGTCGCGACGATTTGTTTGTCGACAAATTTGTGCTTAGCGTTCACCCACAAAAGATGTTGACAGACAATAGCTTTGAGAGAAACTTCGAACTGTTTGCATATAATGGAGGACTGTGCACTGCTTTCTTATTATTGAAAATGAGTATTGGTGAAAATGAGGAAAAAGTTAGGGTGAAAAAAAAAGCGATTTTGGGTGAAACTTTCTATAAAGCAAGGAAATAATTTATCTTTCCTAACACAATTATATGAAAAATTTCAACCGAAAGGCCACTATTTTAGGAGACACTATTACCTGGCATGACCGTTTGTCTGCAATTCTAAGATTCTTGGCAATAGGAAAAAGTTACGCAGATTTAGCACCAGTATTGCTAAATCCGAAAAGTTCACTGTTTTCTTCCTACCTCTGGAAATTGACTATATTGTTACGTTTAGTCGAAATGAGTCTACGTAAGATTAATGAAATTGTCCACACAACTAGGTTCGATCACTAGATTGTGACAAATGAAACACTAAAGTTAATTTTATTTTATTTTGCAAATACTGATTTAATTCATATACATTATTACACTTTAAAATCACAATTACTTTACTATTGCACAAAACTCTTTGTTGCCTTTCAGGCTGAACTCATTAACACTTTGAACGCTATAAAATCCCAAACGGCACTGTAATAAGCAGTTTGGCCATGATGCAAAATTTGTCCCCAGTCCTTGTTCAGTCCCTTTCAAGGTAGAGCTATTCTACAAACTCGGGCTTTCGACAGTTGTGAAACAATTTTCTTTTTTTGTTTATGTACGTAATCGATTGTTTGTAGCGATTGTATGTGAAATTATTGCGTTAAATAACATTTTAATGGATTTACGTGTATTCTTATTGTTGTGATATAGGTAAAATGCTTTAGCATTGTGTTGTGTAGGTGGATAAACAAAGCGACGCACCAACGTCACATTAGCGGCGTTCACACTCAACAAATTGTCGCGACGATTTGTTCGCCGACAAATTTGTGCTTAGCGTTCACCCACAAAAGATGTTGACAGACTTCAGCTTTGGGAGAAATTTCGAAGTGTTTGCATATAATGGAGGACTGTGCACTGCTTTCTGTTTCACTTATTGGTGAAAATGAGGAAAAAGTTAGGGTGAAAAAAAAGAGATTTTGGGTGAAACTTTCTATAAAGCAAATAAATAATTTATCTTTCCTAACACAATTATATGAAAAATATCAACTGAAAGGCCACTATTTTAGGAGACACTATTACCTGGTATGAACGTTTGTCTGCAATTCTAAGATTCTTGGCAATAAAATAAATTCTTTTAACGCTTTATTTTTGTATTATTCACTTTTTATTTCTTCTACCTCTGGAAATTGACTATATTGTTACGTTTAGTCGAAATGAGTCTACGTAAGATTAATGAAATTGTCCACACAACTAGGTTCGATCACTAGATTGTGACAAAAGAAGCACTAAAGTTCATTTTATTTTATTTTGCAAACACTGATTTAATTCTTATACATTATTGCACTTTAAAAATCACAATTACTTTACTATTGCACAAAACTCTTTGGTGCCTTTCAGACTGAACTCATTAACACTTTGGACGCTATAAAATCCGAAACTGCACTGTAATAAGCAGTTTGGCCATGATGCAAAATTTGTCCCCAGTCCTTGTTCAGTCCCTCTCTAGGTAGAGCTACTTCTACAAACACGGGCTTTCGACAGTTGTGAAACAATTTTCTTTTTTTGCTCGTGATTTTTCATTCTTGGGAGGCTGAAGCAATTGTTTATGTACGTAATCGATTGTTTGTAGCGATTATATGTGAAATGATTGCGTTAAATAGCGTTTTAATGGATTTACGTGTATTCTTATTGTTGTGATATAGGTAAAATGCTTCAGCATTGTGTTGTGTAGGTGAATAAACAAAGCGACGCACCAACGTCACATTAGCGGCGTTCGCATCAACAAATTGTCGCGACGATTTGTTTGTCGACAAATTTGTGCTTAGCGTTCACACACAAAAGATGTTGACAGACTATAGCTTTGAGAGAAACTTCGAACTGTTTGCATATAATGGAGGACTGTGCACTGCTTTCTTATTATTGAAAATGAGTATTGGTGAAAATGAGGAAAAAGTTAGGATGAGAAAAAAGCGATTTTGGGTGAAACTTTCTAAAAAGCAAAGAAATAATTTATCTTTCCTAACACAATTATATGAAAAATTTCAACTGAAAGGCCACTATTTTAGGAGACACTATTACCTGGCATGAACGTTTGTCTGCAATTCTAAGATTCTTGGCAATATTTAAAAGTTAAGCAGATTTAGCCCAGTATTGCTAAATCCGCAAAAACCACCATTTTCCTCCTACCTCTAGAAATTGACTATATTGTTACGTTTAGTCGAAATGAGTCTATGTAAGATTAATTAAATTGTCTATACAACTGGGTTCGATTACTCGATTATGACGAATGAAACTCTAAAGTTCACTATTCACGATATGTACGAATTTATTTTGCAAACACTGATTTAATTCTTATACATTATTACACTTCAAAAATCACAATTACTTTACTTTTGCAGAAAACTCTTTGGTGCCTTTCAGACTGAACTCATTAACACTTTGAACGCTATAAAATCCGAAACTGCACTGTAATAAGCAGTTTGGCCATGATGCAAAATTTGTTCCCAGTCCTTGTTCAGTCCCTTTCTAGGTAGAGCTACTTCTACAAACTCAGGCTTTTGACAGTTGTGAAACAAGTTTCTTTTTTGCTCGTGATTTTTCATTGTTGGGAGGCTAAAGCAATTGTTTATGTACGTAATCGATTGTTTGTAGCGATTATATGTGAAATTATTGCGTTAAATAGCGTTTTAATGGATTTACGTGTATTCTTATTGTTGTGATATAGGTAAAATGCTTCAGCATTGTGTTGTGTAGGTGAATAAACAAAGCGACGCAAAAACGTCACATTAGCGGCGTTCGCATCAACAAATTGTCGCGACGATTTGTTTGTCGACAAATTTGTGCTTAGCGTTCACCCACAAAAGATGTTGACAGACAATAGCTTTGAGAGAAACTTCGAACTGTTTGCATATAATGGAGGACTGTGCACTGCTTTCTTATTATTGAAAATGAGTATTGGTGAAAATGAGGAAAAAGTTAGGGTGAAAAAAAAAGCGATTTTGGGTGAAACTTTCTATAAAGCAAGGAAATAATTTATCTTTCCTAACACAATTATATGAAAAATTTCAACCGAAAGGCCACTATTTTAGGAGACACTATTACCTGGCATGACCGTTTGTCTGCAATTCTAAGATTCTTGGCAATAGGAAAAAGTTACGCAGATTTAGCACCAGTATTGCTAAATCCGAAAAGTTCACTGTTTTCTTCCTACCTCTGGAAATTGACTATATTGTTACGTTTAGTCGAAATGAGTCTACGTAAGATTAATGAAATTGTCCACACAACTAGGTTCGATCACTAGATTGTGACAAATGAAACACTAAAGTTAATTTTATTTTATTTTGCAAATACTGATTTAATTCATATACATTATTACACTTTAAAATCACAATTACTTTACTATTGCACAAAACTCTTTGTTGCCTTTCAGGCTGAACTCATTAACACTTTGAACGCTATAAAATCCCAAACGGCACTGTAATAAGCAGTTTGGCCATGATGCAAAATTTGTCCCCAGTCCTTGTTCAGTCCCTTTCAAGGTAGAGCTATTCTACAAACTCGGGCTTTCGACAGTTGTGAAACAATTTTCTTTTTTTGTTTATGTACGTAATCGATTGTTTGTAGCGATTGTATGTGAAATTATTGCGTTAAATAACATTTTAATGGATTTACGTGTATTCTTATTGTTGTGATATAGGTAAAATGCTTTAGCATTGTGTTGTGTAGGTGGATAAACAAAGCGACGCACCAACGTCACATTAGCGGCGTTCACACTCAACAAATTGTCGCGACGATTTGTTCGCCGACAAATTTGTGCTTAGCGTTCACCCACAAAAGATGTTGACAGACTTCAGCTTTGGGAGAAATTTCGAAGTGTTTGCATATAATGGAGGACTGTGCACTGCTTTCTGTTTCACTTATTGGTGAAAATGAGGAAAAAGTTAGGGTGAAAAAAAAGAGATTTTGGGTGAAACTTTCTATAAAGCAAATAAATAATTTATCTTTCCTAACACAATTATATGAAAAATATCAACTGAAAGGCCACTATTTTAGGAGACACTATTACCTGGTATGAACGTTTGTCTGCAATTCTAAGATTCTTGGCAATAAAATAAATTCTTTTAACGCTTTATTTTTGTATTATTCACTTTTTATTTCTTCTACCTCTGGAAATTGACTATATTGTTACGTTTAGTCGAAATGAGTCTACGTAAGATTAATGAAATTGTCCACACAACTAGGTTCGATCACTAGATTGTGACAAAAGAAGCACTAAAGTTCATTTTATTTTATTTTGCAAACACTGATTTAATTCTTATACATTATTGCACTTTAAAAATCACAATTACTTTACTATTGCACAAAACTCTTTGGTGCCTTTCAGACTGAACTCATTAACACTTTGGACGCTATAAAATCCGAAACTGCACTGTAATAAGCAGTTTGGCCATGATGCAAAATTTGTCCCCAGTCCTTGTTCAGTCCCTCTCTAGGTAGAGCTACTTCTACAAACACGGGCTTTCGACAGTTGTGAAACAATTTTCTTTTTTTGCTCGTGATTTTTCATTCTTGGGAGGCTGAAGCAATTGTTTATGTACGTAATCGATTGTTTGTAGCGATTATATGTGAAATGATTGCGTTAAATAGCGTTTTAATGGATTTACGTGTATTCTTATTGTTGTGATATAGGTAAAATGCTTCAGCATTGTGTTGTGTAGGTGAATAAACAAAGCGACGCACCAACGTCACATTAGCGGCGTTCGCATCAACAAATTGTCGCGACGATTTGTTTGTCGACAAATTTGTGCTTAGCGTTCACACACAAAAGATGTTGACAGACTATAGCTTTGAGAGAAACTTCGAACTGTTTGCATATAATGGAGGACTGTGCACTGCTTTCTTATTATTGAAAATGAGTATTGGTGAAAATGAGGAAAAAGTTAGGATGAGAAAAAAGCGATTTTGGGTGAAACTTTCTAAAAAGCAAAGAAATAATTTATCTTTCCTAACACAATTATATGAAAAATTTCAACTGAAAGGCCACTATTTTAGGAGACACTATTACCTGGCATGAACGTTTGTCTGCAATTCTAAGATTCTTGGCAATATTTAAAAGTTAAGCAGATTTAGCCCAGTATTGCTAAATCCGCAAAAACCACCATTTTCCTCCTACCTCTAGAAATTGACTATATTGTTACGTTTAGTCGAAATGAGTCTATGTAAGATTAATTAAATTGTCTATACAACTGGGTTCGATTACTCGATTATGACGAATGAAACTCTAAAGTTCACTATTCACGATATGTACGAATTTATTTTGCAAACACTGATTTAATTCTTATACATTATTACACTTCAAAAATCACAATTACTTTACTTTTGCAGAAAACTCTTTGGTGCCTTTCAGACTGAACTCATTAACACTTTGAACGCTATAAAATCCGAAACTGCACTGTAATAAGCAGTTTGGCCATGATGCAAAATTTGTTCCCAGTCCTTGTTCAGTCCCTTTCTAGGTAGAGCTACTTCTACAAACTCAGGCTTTTGACAGTTGTGAAACAAGTTTCTTTTTTGCTCGTGATTTTTCATTGTTGGGAGGCTAAAGCAATTGTTTATGTACGTAATCGATTGTTTGTAGCGATTATATGTGAAATTATTGCGTTAAATAGCGTTTTAATGGATTTACGTGTATTCTTATTGTTGTGATATAGGTAAAATGCTTCAGCATTGTGTTGTGTAGGTGAATAAACAAAGCGACGCACCAACGTCACATTAGCGGCGTTCGCATCAACAAATTGTCGCGACGATTTGTTTGTCGACAAATTTGTGCTTAGCGTTCACCCACAAAAGATGTTGACAGACAATAGCTTTGAGAGAAACTTCGAACTGTTTGCATATAATGGAGGACTGTGCACTGCTTTCTTATTATTGAAAATGAGTATTGGTGAAAATGAGGAAAAAGTTAGGGTGAAAAAAAAAGCGATTTTGGGTGAAACTTTCTATAAAGCAAGGAAATAATTTATCTTTCCTAACACAATTATATGAAAAATTTCAACCGAAAGGCCACTATTTTAGGAGACACTATTACCTGGCATGACCGTTTGTCTGCAATTCTAAGATTCTTGGCAATAGGAAAAAGTTACGCAGATTTAGCACCAGTATTGCTAAATCCGAAAAGTTCACTGTTTTCTTCCTACCTCTGGAAATTGACTATATTGTTACGTTTAGTCGAAATGAGTCTACGTAAGATTAATGAAATTGTCCACACAACTAGGTTCAATCACTAGATTGTGACAAATGAAACACTAAAGTTAATTTTACTTTATTTTGCAAATACTGATTTAATTCATATACATTATTACACTTTAAAATCACAATTACTTTACTATTGCACAA
Organism: Eristalis tenax; assembly: GCA_905231855.2. Classification (NCBI taxonomy): domain Eukaryota; kingdom Metazoa; phylum Arthropoda; class Insecta; order Diptera; family Syrphidae; genus Eristalis; species Eristalis tenax. The sequence continues at coordinate 81,762,036 of HG993124.1, read as the reverse complement.
AACTCTTTGTTGCCTTTCAGGCTAAACTCATTAACACTTTGAACGCTATAAAATCCCAAACGGCACTGTAATAAGCAGTTTGGCCATGATGCAAAATTTGTCCCCAGTCCTTGTTCAGTCCCTTTCAAGGTAGAGCTATTCTACAAACTCGGGCTTTCGACAGTTGTGAAACAATTTTCTTTTTTTGTTTATGTACGTAATCGATTGTTTGTAGCGATTGTATGTGAAATTATTGCGTTAAATAACATTTTAATGGATTTACGTGTATTCTTATTGTTGTGATGTAGGTAAAATGCTTTAGCATTGTGTTGTGTAGGTGGATAAACAAAGCGACGCACCAACGTCACATTAGCGGCGTTCACACTCAACAAATTGTCGCGACGATTTGTTCGCCGACAAATTTGTGCTTAGCGTTCACCCACAAAAGATGTTGACAGACTTCAGCTTTGGGAGAAACTTCGAACTGTTTGCATATAACGGAGGACTGTGCACTGCTTTCTGTTTCACTTATTGGTGAAAATGAGAAAAAAGTTAGGGTGAAAAAAAAAGCGATTTTGGGTGAAACTTTCTATAAAGCAAGGAAATAATTTATCTTTCTTAAAACAATTAAATGAAAAATTTCAACTGAAAGGCCACTATTTTAAGAGACACTAGACACATGAACGGTTGTCTGCAATTTGATTCTTGGCAATATATCAAAAAGTTACGCACCAGTATTGCTAAGTCCGAAAAATCCACTAAATTCCTTTAACACTTTATTTTTGTATTATTCACTTTTTCTTTCTCCTACCTCTGGAAATTGACTATATTGTTACGTTTAGTCGAAATGAGTCTACGTAAGATTAATTAAATTGTCCATACAACTGGGTTCGATCACTCGATTATGACGAATGAAACTCTAAAGTTCACTATTCACGATATGTACGAATTTATTTTGCAAACACTGATTTAATTCTTATACATTATTACACTTTAAAAATCACAATTACTTTACTATTGCAGAAAACTCTTTGGTGCCTTTCAGACTGAACTCATTAACACTTTGAACGCTATAAAATCCGAAACTGCACTGTAATAAGCAGTTTGGCCATGATGCAAAATTTGTTCCCAGTCCTTGTTCAGTCCCTTTCTAGGTAGAGCTACTTCTACAAACTCAGGCTTTTGACAGTTGTGAAACAAGTTTCTTTTTTGCTCGTGATTTTTCATTGTTGGGAGGCTAAAGCAATTGTTTATGTACGTAATCGATTGTTTGTAGCGATTATATGTGAAATTATTGCGTTAAATAGCGTTTTAATGGATTTACGTGTATTCTTATTGTTGTGATATAGGTAAAATGCTTCAGCATTGTGTTGTACTTCAGCTTTGAGAGAAACTTCGAACTGTTTGCATATAATGGAGGACTGTGCACTGCTTTCTGTTTCACTTATTGGTGAAAATGAGGAAAAAGTTAGGGTGAAAAAAAAGCGATTTTGGGTGAAACTTTCTATAAAGCAAAGAAATAATTTATCTTTCCTAACACAATTATATGAAAAATATCAACTGAAAGGCCACTATTTTAGGAGACACTATTACCTGGTATGAACGTTTGTCTGCAATTCTAAGATTCTTGGCAATAGGAAAAATTTATGCAGATTTAGCACCAGTATTGCTAGCTCCGAAAAATCCACTAAATTCCTTTAACGCTTTATTTTTGTATTATTCACTTTTTATTTCTTCTACCTCTGGAAATTGACTATATTGTTACGTTTAGTGGAAATGAGTCTACGTAAGATTAATGAAATTGTCCACACAACTAGCTTCGATCACTAGATTGTGACAAATGAAGCACTAAAGTTCATTTTATTTTATTTTGCAAACACTGATTTAATTCTTATACATTATTGCACTTTAAAAATCACAATTACGTTACTATTGCACATAACTCTTTGGTGCCTTTCAGACTGAACTCATTAACACTTTGAACGCTATAAAATCGGAAACTGCACTGTAATAAGCAGTTTGGCCATGATGCAAAATTTGTCCCCAGTCCTTGTTCAGTCCCTCTCTAGGTAGAGCTACTTCTACAAACACAGGCTTTCGACAGTTGTGAAACAATTTTCTTTTTTTGCTCGTGATTTTTCATTGTTAGGAGGCTCAAGCAATTGTTTATGTACGTAATCGATTGTTTGTAGCGATTGTATGTGAAATGATTGCGTTAAATAACGTTTTAATGGATTTACGTGTATTCTTATAGTTGTGATATAGGTAAAATGCTTCAGCATTCTGTTGTGTAGGTGGAAAAACGAATCGACGCACCAACGTCACATTAGCGGCGTTCACACTCAACAAATTGTCGCGACGATTCGTTTGCCGACAAATTTGTGCTTAGCGTCCACACACAAAAGATGTTGACAGACTTCAGCTTTGAGAGAAATTTCGAAGTGTTTGCATATAATGGAGGACTGTGCACTGCTTTCTGTTTCACTTATTGGTGAAAATGAGGAAAAAGTTAGGGTGAAAAAAAAGAGATTTTGGGTGAAACTTTCTATAAAGCAAATAAATAATTTATCTTTCCTAACACATTTATATGAAAAATATCAACTGAAAGGCCACTATTTTAGGAGACACTATTACCTGGTATGAACGTTTGTGTGCAATTCTAAGATTCTTGGCAATAAAATAAATTCCTTTAACGCTTTATTTTTGTATTATTCACTTTTTATTTCTTCTACCTCTGGAAATTGACTATATTGTTACGTTTAGTCGAAATGAGTCTACGTAAGATTAATGAAATTGTCCACACAACTAGGTTCGATCACTAGATTGTGACAAAAGAAGCACTAAAGTTCATTTTATTTCATTTTGCAAACACTGATTTAATTCTTATACATTATTGCACTTTAAAAATCACAATTACTTTACTATTGCACAAAACTCTTTGGTGCCTTTCAGACTGAACTCATTAACACTTTGAACGCTATAAAATCCGAAACTGCACTGTAATAAGCAGTTTGGCCATGATGCAAAATTTGTCCCCAGTCCTTGTTCAGTCCCTCTCTAGGTAGAGCTACTTCTACAAACACGGGCTTTCGACAGTTGTGAAACAATTTTCTTTTTTTGCTCGTGATTTTTCATTCTTGGGAGGCTGAAGCAATTGTTTATGTACGTAATCGATTGTTTGTAGCGATTGTATGTGAAATTATTGCGTTAAATAACGTTTTAATGGATTTACGTGTATTCTTATAGTTGTGATATAGGTGAAATGCTTCAGCATTGTGTTGTGCAGGTGGAAAAACGAAGCGACGCACCAACGTCACATTAGCGGCGTTCGCATCAACAAATTGTCGCGACGATTTGTTTGCCGACAAATTTGTGCTTAGCGTTCACACACAAAAGATGTTGACAGACTATAGCTTTGAGAGAAACTTCGAACTGTTTGCATATAATGGAGGACTGTGCACTGCTTTCTTATTATTGAAAATGAGTATTGGTGAAAATGAGGAAAAAGTTAGGATGAGAAAAAAGCGATTTTGGGTGAAACTTTCTAAAAAGCAAAGAAATAATTTATCTTTCCTAACACAATTATATGAAAAATTTCAACTGAAAGGCCACTATTTTAGGAGACACTATTACCTGGCATGAACGTTTGTCTGCAATTCTAAGATTCTTGGCAATATTTAAAAGTTAAGCAGATTTAGCCCAGTATTGCTAAATCCGCAAAAACCACCATTTTCCTCCTACCTCTAGAAATTGACTATATTGTTACGTTTAGTCGAAATGAGTCTATGTAAGATTAATTAAATTGTCTATACAACTGGGTTCGATCACTCGATTATGACGAATGAAACTCTAAAGTTCACTATTCACGATATGTACGAATTTATTTTGCAAACACTGATTTAATTCTTATACATTATTACACTTCAAAAATCACAATTACTTTACTATTGCAGAAAACTCTTTGGTGCCTTTCAGACTGAACTCATTAACACTTTGAACGCTATAAAATCCGAAACTGCACTGTAATAAGCAGTTTGGCCATGATGCAAAATTTGTCCCCAGTCCTTGTTCAGTCCCTTTCAAGGTAGAGCTATTCTACAAACTCGGGCTTTCGACAGTTGTGAAACAATTTTCTTTTTTTGTTTATGTACGTAATCGATTGTTTGTAGCGATTGTATGTGAAATTATTGCGTTAAATAACATTTTAATGGATTTACGTGTATTCTTATTGTTGTGATGTAGGTAAAATGCTTTAGCATTGTGTTGTGTAGGTGGATAAACAAAGCGACGCACCAACGTCACATTAGCGGCGTTCACACTCAACAAATTGTCGCGACGATTTGTTCGCCGACAAATTTGTGCTTAGCGTTCACCCACAAAAGATGTTGACAGACTTCAGCTTTGGGAGAAACTTCGAACTGTTTGCATATAACGGAGGACTGTGCACTGCTTTCTGTTTCACTTATTGGTGAAAATGAGAAAAAAGTTAGGGTGAAAAAAAAAGCGATTTTGGGTGAAACTTTCTATAAAGCAAGGAAATAATTTATCTTTCTTAAAACAATTAAATGAAAAATTTCAACTGAAAGGCCACTATTTTAAGAGACACTAGACACATGAACGGTTGTCTGCAATTTGATTCTTGGCAATATATCAAAAAGTTACGCACCAGTATTGCTAAGTCCGAAAAATCCACTAAATTCCTTTAACACTTTATTTTTGTATTATTCACTTTTTCTTTCTCCTACCTCTGGAAATTGACTATATTGTTACGTTTAGTCGAAATGAGTCTACGTAAGATTAATTAAATTGTCCATACAACTGGGTTCGATCACTCGATTATGACGAATGAAACTCTAAAGTTCACTATTCACGATATGTACGAATTTATTTTGCAAACACTGATTTAATTCTTATACATTATTACACTTTAAAAATCACAATTACTTTACTATTGCAGAAAACTCTTTGGTGCCTTTCAGACTGAACTCATTAACACTTTGAACGCTATAAAATCCGAAACTGCACTGTAATAAGCAGTTTGGCCATGATGCAAAATTTGTTCCCAGTCCTTGTTCAGTCCCTTTCTAGGTAGAGCTACTTCTACAAACTCAGGCTTTTGACAGTTGTGAAACAAGTTTCTTTTTTGCTCGTGATTTTTCATTGTTGGGAGGCTAAAGCAATTGTTAATGTACGTAATCGATTGTTTGTAGCGATTATATGTGAAATTATTGCGTTAAATAGCGTTTTAATGGATTTACGTGTATTCTTATTGTTGTGATATAGGTAAAATGCTTCAGCATTGTGTTGTACTTCAGCTTTGAGAGAAACTGCGAACTGTTTGCATATAATGGAGGACTGTGCACTGCTTTCTGTTTCACTTATTGGTGAAAATGAGGAAAAAGTTAGGGTGAAAAAAAAGCGATTTTGGGTGAAACTTTCTATAAAGCAAAGAAATAATTTATCTTTCCTAACACAATTATATGAAAAATATCAACTGAAAGGCCACTATTTTAGGAGACACTATTACCTGGTATGAACGTTTGTCTGCAATTCTAAGATTCTTGGCAATAGGAAAAATTTATGCAGATTTAGCACCAGTATTGCTAGCTCCGAAAAATCCACTAAATTCCTTTAACGCTTTATTTTTGTATTATTCACTTTTTATTTCTTCTACCTCTGGAAATTGACTATATTGTTACGTTTAGTGGAAATGAGTCTACGTAAGATTAATGAAATTGTCCACACAACTAGCTTCGATCACTAGATTGTGACAAATGAAGCACTAAAGTTCATTTTATTTTATTTTGCAAACACTGATTTAATTCTTATACATTATTGCACTTTAAAAATCACAATTACGTTACTATTGCACATAACTCTTTGGTGCCTTTCAGACTGAACTCATTAACACTTTGAACGCTATAAAATCGGAAACTGCACTGTAATAAGCAGTTTGGCCATGATGCAAAATTTTTCCCCAGTCCTTGTTCAGTCCCTCTCTAGGTAGAGCTACTTCTACAAACACAGGCTTTCGACAGTTGTGAAACAATTTTCTTTTTTTGCTCGTGATTTTTCATTGTTAGGAGGCTCAAGCAATTGTTTATGTACGTAATCGATTGTTTGTAGCGATTGTATGTGAAATGATTGCGTTAAATAACGTTTTAATGGATTTACGTGTATTCTTATAGTTGTGATATAGGTAAAATGCTTCAGCATTCTGTTGTGTAGGTGGAAAAACGAATCGACGCACCAACGTCACATTAGCGGCGTTCACACTCAACAAATTGTCGCGACGATTCGTTTGCCGACAAATTTGTGCTTAGCGTCCACACACAAAAGATGTTGACAGACTTCAGCTTTGAGAGAAATTTCGAAGTGTTTGCATATAATGGAGGACTGTGCACTGCTTTCTGTTTCACTTATTGGTGAAAATGAGGAAAAAGTTAGGGTGCAAAAAAAGAGATTTTGGGTGAAACTTTCTATAAAGCAAATAAATAATTTATCTTTCCTAACACATTTATATGAAAAATATCAACTGAAAGGCCACTATTTTAGGAGACACTATTACCTGGTATGAACGTTTGTCTGCAATTCTAAGATTCTTGGCAATAAAATAAATTCCTTTAACGCTTTATTTTTGTATTATTCACTTTTTATTTCTTCTACCTCTGGAAATTGACTATATTGTTACGTTTAGTCGAAATGAGTCTACGTAAGATTAATGAAATTGTCCACACAACTAGGTTCGATCACTAGATTGTGACAAAAGAAGCACTAAAGTTCATTTTATTTTATTTTGCAAACACTGATTTAATTCTTATACATTATTGCACTTTAAAAATCACAATTACTTTACTATTGCACAAAACTCTTTGGTGCCTTTCAGACTGAACTCATTAACACTTTGAACGCTATAAAATCCGAAACTGCACTGTAATAAGCAGTTTGGCCATGATGCAAAATTTGTCCCCAGTCCTTGTTCAGTCCCTCTCTAGGTAGAGCTACTTCTACAAACACGGGCTTTCGACAGTTGTGAAACAATTTTCTTTTTTTGCTCGTGATTTTTCATTCTTGGGAGGCTGAAGCAATTGTTTATGTACGTAATCGATTGTTTGTAGCGATTGTATGTGAAATTATTGCGTTAAATAACGTTTTAATGGATTTACGTGTATTCTTATAGTTGTGATATAGGTGAAATGCTTCAGCATTGTGTTGTGCAGGTGGAAAAACGAAGCGACGCACCAACGTCACATTAGCGGCGTTCGCATCAACAAATTGTCGCGACGATTTGTTTGCCGACAAATTTGTGCTTAGCGTTCACACACAAAAGATGTTGACAGACTATAGCTTTGAGAGAAACTTCGAACTGTTTGCATATAATGGAGGACTGTGCACTGCTTTCTTATTATTGAAAATGAGTATTGGTGAAAATGAGGAAAAAGTTAGGATGAGAAAAAAGCGATTTTGGGTGAAACTTTCTAAAAAGCAAAGAAATAATTTATCTTTCCTAACACAATTATATGAAAAATTTCAACTGAAAGGCCACTATTTTAGGAGACACTATTACCTGGCATGAACGTTTGTCTGCAATTCTAAGATTCTTGGCAATATTTAAAAGTTAAGCAGATTTAGCCCAGTATTGCTAAATCCGCAAAAACCACCATTTTCCTCCTACCTCTAGAAATTGACTATATTGTTACGTTTAGTCGAAATGAGTCTATGTAAGATTAATTAAATTGTCTATACAACTGGGTTCGATCACTCGATTATGACGAATGAAACTCTAAAGTTCACTATTCACGATATGTACGAATTTATTTTGCAAACACTGATTTAATTCTTATACATTATTACACTTCAAAAATCACAATTACTTTACTATTGCAGAAAACTCTTTGGTGCCTTTCAGACTGAACTCATTAACACTTTGAACGCTATAAAATCCGAAACTGCACTGTAATAAGCAGTTTGGCCATGATGCAAAATTTGTCCCCAGTCCTTGTTCAGTCCCTTTCAAGGTAGAGCTATTCTACAAACTCGGGCTTTCGACAGTTGTGAAACAATTTTCTTTTTTTGTTTATGTACGTAATCGATTGTTTGTAGCGATTGTATGTGAAATTATTGCGTTAAATAACATTTTAATGGATTTACGTGTATTCTTATTGTTGTGATGTAGGTAAAATGCTTTAGCATTGTGTTGTGTAGGTGGATAAACAAAGCGACGCACCAACGTCACATTAGCGGCGTTCACACTCAACAAATTGTCGCGACGATTTGTTCGCCGACAAATTTGTGCTTAGCGTTCACCCACAAAAGATGTTGACAGACTTCAGCTTTGGGAGAAACTTCGAACTGTTTGCATATAACGGAGGACTGTGCACTGCTTTCTGTTTCACTTATTGGTGAAAATGAGAAAAAAGTTAGGGTGAAAAAAAAAGCGATTTTGGGTGAAACTTTCTATAAAGCAAGGAAATAATTTATCTTTCTTAAAACAATTAAATGAAAAATTTCAACTGAAAGGCCACTATTTTAAGAGACACTAGACACATGAACGGTTGTCTGCAATTTGATTCTTGGCAATATATCAAAAAGTTACGCACCAGTATTGCTAAGTCCGAAAAATCCACTAAATTCCTTTAACACTTTATTTTTGTATTATTCACTTTTTCTTTCTCCTACCTCTGGAAATTGACTATATTGTTACGTTTAGTCGAAATGAGTCTACGTAAGATTAATTAAATTGTCCATACAACTGGGTTCGATCACTCGATTATGACGAATGAAACTCTAAAGTTCACTATTCACGATATGTACGAATTTATTTTGCAAACACTGATTTAATTCTTATACATTATTACACTTTAAAAATCACAATTACTTTACTATTGCAGAAAACTCTTTGGTGCCTTTCAGACTGAACTCATTAACACTTTGAACGCTATAAAATCCGAAACTGCACTGTAATAAGCAGTTTGGCCATGATGCAAAATTTGTTCCCAGTCCTTGTTCAGTCCCTTTCTAGGTAGAGCTACTTCTACAAACTCAGGCTTTTGACAGTTGTGAAACAAGTTTCTTTTTTGCTCGTGATTTTTCATTGTTGGGAGGCTAAAGCAATTGTTAATGTACGTAATCGATTGTTTGTAGCGATTATATGTGAAATTATTGCGTTAAATAGCGTTTTAATGGATTTACGTGTATTCTTATTGTTGTGATATAGGTAAAATGCTTCAGCATTGTGTTGTACTTCAGCTTTGAGAGAAACTGCGAACTGTTTGCATATAATGGAGGACTGTGCACTGCTTTCTGTTTCACTTATTGGTGAAAATGAGGAAAAAGTTAGGGTGAAAAAAAAGCGATTTTGGGTGAAACTTTCTATAAAGCAAAGAAATAATTTATCTTTCCTAACACAATTATATGAAAAATATCAACTGAAAGGCCACTATTTTAGGAGACACTATTACCTGGTATGAACGTTTGTCTGCAATTCTAAGATTCTTGGCAATAGGAAAAATTTATGCAGATTTAGCACCAGTATTGCTAGCTCCGAAAAATCCACTAAATTCCTTTAACGCTTTATTTTTGTATTATTCACTTTTTATTTCTTCTACCTCTGGAAATTGACTATATTGTTACGTTTAGTGGAAATGAGTCTACGTAAGATTAATGAAATTGTCCACACAACTAGCTTCGATCACTAGATTGTGACAAATGAAGCACTAAAGTTCATTTTATTTTATTTTGCAAACACTGATTTAATTCTTATACATTATTGCACTTTAAAAATCACAATTACGTTACTATTGCACATAACTCTTTGGTGCCTTTCAGACTGAACTCATTAACACTTTGAACGCTATAAAATCGGAAACTGCACTGTAATAAGCAGTTTGGCCATGATGCAAAATTTTTCCCCAGTCCTTGTTCAGTCCCTCTCTAGGTAGAGCTACTTCTACAAACACAGGCTTTCGACAGTTGTGAAACAATTTTCTTTTTTTGCTCGTGATTTTTCATTGTTAGGAGGCTCAAGCAATTGTTTATGTACGTAATCGATTGTTTGTAGCGATTGTATGTGAAATGATTGCGTTAAATAACGTTTTAATGGATTTACGTGTATTCTTATAGTTGTGATATAGGTAAAATGCTTCAGCATTCTGTTGTGTAGGTGGAAAAACGAATCGACGCACCAACGTCACATTAGCGGCGTTCACACTCAACAAATTGTCGCGACGATTCGTTTGCCGACAAATTTGTGCTTAGCGTCCACACACAAAAGATGTTGACAGACTTCAGCTTTGAGAGAAATTTCGAAGTGTTTGCATATAATGGAGGACTGTGCACTGCTTTCTGTTTCACTTATTGGTGAAAATGAGGAAAAAGTTAGGGTGAAAAAAAAGAGATTTTGGGTGAAACTTTCTATAAAGCAAATAAATAATTTATCTTTCCTAACACATTTATATGAAAAATATCAACTGAAAGGCCACTATTTTAGGAGACACTATTACCTGGTATGAACGTTTGTCTGCAATTCTAAGATTCTTGGCAATAAAATAAATTCCTTTAACGCTTTATTTTTGTATTATTCACTTTTTATTTCTTCTACCTCTGGAAATTGACTATATTGTTACGTTTAGTCGAAATGAGTCTACGTAAGATTAATGAAATTGTCCACACAACTAGGTTCGATCACTAGATTGTGACAAAAGAAGCACTAAAGTTCATTTTATTTTATTTTGCAAACACTGATTTAATTCTTATACATTATTGCACTTTAAAAATCACAATTACTTTACTATTGCACAAAACTCTTTGGTGCCTTTCAGACTGAACTCATTAACACTTTGAACGCTATAAAATCCCAAACTGCACTGTAATAAGCAGTTTGGCCATGATGCAAAATTTGTCCCCAGTCCTTGTTCAGTCCCTCTCTAGGTAGAGCTACTTCTACAAACACGGGCTTTCGACAGTTGTGAAACAATTTTCTTTTTTTGCTCGTGATTTTTCATTCTTGGGAGGCTGAAGCAATTGTTTATGTACGTAATCGATTGTTTGTAGCGATTGTATGTGAAATTATTGCGTTAAATAACGTTTTAATGGATTTACGTGTATTCTTATAGTTGTGATATAGGTGAAATGCTTCAGCATTGTGTTGTGCAGGTGGAAAAACGAAGCGACGCACCAACGTCACATTAGCGGCGTTCGCATCAACAAATTGTCGCGACGATTTGTTTGCCGACAAATTTGTGCTTAGCGTTCACACACAAAAGATGTTGACAGACTATAGCTTTGAGAGAAACTTCGAACTGTTTGCATATAATGGAGGACTGTGCACTGCTTTCTTATTATTGAAAATGAGTATTGGTGAAAATGAGGAAAAAGTTAGGATGAGAAAAAAGCGATTTTGGGTGAAACTTTCTAAAAAGCAAAGAAATAATTTATCTTTCCTAACACAATTATATGAAAAATTTCAACTGAAAGGCCACTATTTTAGGAGACACTATTACCTGGCATGAACGTTTGTCTGCAATTCTAAGATTCTTGGCAATATTTAAAAGTTAAGCAGATTTAGCCCAGTATTGCTAAATCCGCAAAAACCACCATTTTCCTCCTACCTCTAGAAATTGACTATATTGTTACGTTTAGTCGAAATGAGTCTATGTAAGATTAATTAAATTGTCTATACAACTGGGTTCGATCACTCGATTATGACGAATGAAACTCTAAAGTTCACTATTCACGATATGTACGAATTTATTTTGCAAACACTGATTTAATTCTTATACATTATTACACTTCAAAAATCACAATTACTTTACTATTGCAGAAAACTCTTTGGTGCCTTTCAGACTGAACTCATTAACACTTTGAACGCTATAAAATCCGAAACTGCACTGTAATAAGCAGTTTGCCCATGATGCAAAATTTGTTCCCAGTCCTTGTTCAGTCCCTTTCTAGGTAGAGCTACTTCTACAAACTCAGGCTTTTGACAGTTGTGAAACAAGTTTCTTTTTTGCTCGTGATTTTTCATTGTTGGGAGGCTAAACCAATTGTTTATGTACGTAATCGATTGTTTGTAGCGATTATATGTGAAATTATTGCGTTAAATAGCGTTTTAATGGATTTACGTGTATTCTTATTGTTGTGATATAGGTAAAATGCTTCAGCATTGTGTTGTGTAGGTGAATAAACAAAGCGACGCACCAACGTCACATTAGCGGCGTTCACACTCAACAAATTGTCGCGACGATTTGTTTGCCGACAAATTTGTGCTTAGCGTTCACCCACAAAAGATGTTGACAGACTATAGCTTTGAGAGAAACTTCGAACTGTTTGCATATAATGGAGGACTGTGCACTGCTTTCTTATTATTGAAAATGAGTATTGGTGAAAATGAGGAAAAAGTTAGGATGAGAAAAAAGCGATTTTGGGTGAAACTTTCTAAAAAGCAAAGAAATAATTTATCTTTCCTAACACAATTATATGAAAAATTTCAACTGAAAGGCCACTATTTTAGGAGACACTATTACCTGGCATGAACGTTTGTCTGCAATTCTAAGATTCTTGGCAATATTTAAAAGTTAAGCAGATTTAGCCCAGTATTGCTAAATCCGCAAAAACCACCATTTTCCTCCTACCTCTAGAAATTGACTATATTGTTACGTTTAGTCGAAATGAGTCTATGTAAGATTAATTAAATTGTCTATACAACTGGGTTCGATCACTCGATTATGACGAATGAAACTCTAAAGTTCACTATTCACGATATGTACGAATTTATTTTGCAAACACTGATTTAATTCTTATACATTATTACACTTCAAAAATCACAATTACTTTACTATTGCAGAAAACTCTTTGGTGCCTTTCAGACTGAACTCATTAACACTTTGAACGCTATAAAATCCGAAACTGCACTGTAATAAGCAGTTTGCCCATGATGCAAAATTTGTTCCCAGTCCTTGTTCAGTCCCTTTCTAGGTAGAGCTACTTCTACAAACTCAGGCTTTTGACAGTTGTGAAACAAGTTTCTTTTTTGCTCGTGATTTTTCATTGTTGGGAGGCTAAACCAATTGTTTATGTACGTAATCGATTGTTTGTAGCGATTATATGTGAAATTATTGCGTTAAATAGCGTTTTAATGGATTTACGTGTATTCTTATTGTTGTGATATAGGTAAAATGCTTCAGCATTGTGTTGTGTAGGTGAATAAACAAAGCGACGCACCAACGTCACATTAGCGGCGTTCACACTCAACAAATTGTCGCGACGATTTGTTTGCCGACAAATTTGTGCTTAGCGTTCACCCACAAAAGATGTTGACAGACTTCAGCTTTGGGAGAAACTTCGAACTGTTTGCATATAATGGAGGACTGTGCACTGCTTTCTGTTTCACTTATTGGTGAAAATGAGAAAAAAGTTAGGGTGAAAAAAAAGCGATTTTGGGTGAAACTTTCTATAAAGCAAAGTAATAACTTATCTTTCCTAACACAATTATATGAAAAATTTCAACTGAAAGGGAGACACTATTTTAGGAGACACTATTACCTGGCATGAACGTTTGTCTGCAATTCAAAGATTCTTGGCAATATTGAAAAGTTAAGCAGATTTAGCACCAGTATTGCTAAATCCGCAAAATCCACTATTTTCCTCCTACCTCTGGAAATTGACAATATTGTTACGTTTAGTCGAAATGAGTCTACGTAAGATTAATTAAATTGTCCACACAACTGGGTCCGATCACTCGATTATGACGAATGAAACTCTAAAGTTCAATATTCACGATATGCACGAATTTATTTTGCAAACACTGAATTAATTCTTATACATTATTACACTTTAAAATCACAATTACTTTACTATTGCACAAAACTCTTTGTTGCCTTTCAGGCTGAACTCATTAACACTTTGAACGCTATAAAATCCCAAACTGCACTGTAATAAGCAGTTTGGCCATGATGCAAAATTTGTCCCCAGTCCTTGTTCAGTCCCTTTCAAGGTAGAGCTATTCTACAAACTCGGGCTTTCGACAGTTGTGAAACAATTTTCTTTTTTTGCTCGTGATTTTTCATTCTTGGGAGGCTAAAGCAATTGTTTATGTACGTAATCGATTGTTTGTAGCGATTGTATGTGAAATTATTGCGTTAAATAACATTTTAATGGATTTACGTGTATTCTTATTGTTGTGATGTAGGTAAAATGCTTTAGCATTGTGTTGTGTAGGTGGATAAACAAAGCGACGCACCAACGTCACATTAGCGGCGTTCACACTCAACAAATTGTCGCGACGATTTGTTTGCCGACAAATTTGTGCTTAGCGTTCACCCACAAAAGATGTTGACAGACTTCAGCTTTGGGAGAAACTTCGAACTGTTTGCATATAATGGAGGACTGTGCACTGCTTTCTGTTTCACTTATTGGTGAAAATGAGAAAAAAGTTAGGGTGAAAAAAAAGCGATTTTGGGTGAAACTTTCTATAAAGCAAAGTAATAACTTATCTTTCCTAACACAATTATATGAAAAATTTCAACTGAAAGGGAGACACTATTTTAGGGGACACTATTACCTGGCATGAACGTTTGTCTGCAATTCTAAGATTCTTGGCAATATTGAAAAGTTAAGCAGATTTAGCACCAGTATTGCTAAATCCGCAAAATCCACTATTTTCCTCCAACCTCTGGAAATTGACAATATTGTTACGTTTAGTCGAAATGAGTCTACGTAAGATTAATTAAATTGTCCACACAACTGGGTCCGATCACTCGATTATGACGAATGAAACTCTAAAGTTCAATATTCACGATATGCACGAATTTATTTTGCAAACACTGAATTTCTTATACATTATTCCACTTTAAAATCACAATTACTTTACTATTGCACAAAACTCTTTGTTGCCTTTCAGGCTGAACTCATTAACACTTTGAACGCTATAAAATCCCAAACTGCACTGTAATAAGCAGTTTGGCCATGATGCAAAATTTGTCCCCAGTCCTTGTTCAGTCCCTTTCAAGGTAGAGCTATTCTACAAACTCGGGCTTTCGACAGTTGTGAAACAATTTTCTTTTTTTGCTCGTGATTTTTCATTCTTGGGAGGCTAAAGCAATTGTTTATGTACGTAATCGATTGTTTGTAGCGATTGTATGTGAAATTATTGCGTTAAATAATATTTTAATGGATTTACGTGTATTCTTATTGTTGTGATGTAGGTAAAATGCTTTAGCATTGTGTTGTGTAGGTGGATAAACAAAGCGACGCACCAACGTCACATTAGCGGCGTTCACACTCAACAAATTGTCGCGACGATTTGTTCGCCGACAAATTTGTGCTTAGCGTTCACCCACAAAAGATGTTGACAGACTTCAGCTTTGGGAGAAACTTCGAACTGTTTGCATATAACGGAGGACTGTGCACTGCTTTCTGTTTCACTTATTGGTGAAAATGAGAAAAAAGTTAGGGTGAAAAAAGAGATTTGTTTGCCGACAAATTTGTGCTTAGCGTTCACACACAAAAGGTGTTAAAAGACTTCTGCTTTGAGAGAAATTTCGAAGTGTTTGCATATAATGGAGGACTGTACACTGCTTCTTGGTGAAAATGAGGAAAAAGTTAGGGTGAAAAAAAAGCGATTTTGGGTGAAACTTTCTATAAAGCAAGGAAATAATTTATCTTTCCTAACACAATTATATGAAAAATTTCAACCGAAAGGCCACTATTTTGGGAGACACTATTACCTGGCATGACCGTTTGTCTGCAATTCTAAGATTCTTGGCAATAGGAAAAAGTTACGCAGATTTAGCACCAGTATTGCTAAATCCGAAAAGTTCACTGTTTTCTTCCTACCTCTGGAAATTGACTATATTGTTACGTTTAGTCGAAATGAGTCTACGTAAGATTAATGAAATTGTCCACACAACTAGGTTCGATCACTAGATTGTGACAAATGAAACACTAAAGTTAATTTTATTTTATTTTGCAAACACTGATTTAATTCTTATACATTATTGCACTTTAAAAATCACAATTACTTTACTATTGCACAAAACTCTTTGTTGCCTTTCAGGCTGAACTCATTAACACTTTGAACGCTATAAAATCCCAAACTGCACTGTAATAAGCAGTTTGGCCATGATGCAAAATTTGTCCCCAGTCCTTGTTCAGTCGCTTTCAAGGTAGAGCTATTCTACAAACTCGGGCTTTCGACAGTTGTGAAACAATTTTCTTTTTTTGCTCGTGATTTTTCATTGTTGGGAGGCTAAAGCAATTGTTTATGTACGAATTGTATCGATTGTTTGTAGCGATTGTATGTGAAATTATTGCGTTAAATAGCGTTTTAATGGATTTACGTGTATTCTTATTGTTGTGATGTAGGTAAAATGCTTTAGCATTGTGTTGTGTAGGTGGATAAACAAAGCGACGCACCAACGTCACATTAGCGGCGTTCACACTCAACAAATTGTCGCGACGATTTGTTCGCCGACAAATTTGTGCTTAGCGTTCACCCACAAAAGATGTTGACAGACTTCAGCTTTGGGAGAAACTTCGAACTGTTTGCATATAACGGAGGACTGTGCACTGCTTTCTGTTTCACTTATTGGTGAAAATGAGAAAAAAGTTAGGGTGAAAAAAAAGCGATTTTGGGTGAAACTTTCTATAAAGCAAGGAAATAATTTATCTTTCTTAAAACAATTAAATGAAAAATTTCAACTGAAAGGCCACTATTTTAAGAGACACTAGACACATGAACGGTTGTCTGCAATTTGATTCTTGGCAATATATCAAAAAGTTACGCACCAGTATTGCTAAATCCGAAAAATCCACTAAATTCCTTTAACACTTTATTTTTGTATTATTCACTTTTTCTTTCTCCTACCTCTGGAAATTGACTATATTGTTACGTTTAGTCGAAATGAGTCTACGTAAGATTAATGAAATTGTCCATACAACTGGGTTCGATCACTCGATTATGACGAATGAAACTCTAAAGTTCACTATTCACGATATGTACGAATTTATTTTGCAAACACTGATTTAATTCTTATACATTATTACACTTTAAAAATCACAATTACTTTACTATTGCAGAAAACTCTTTGGTGCCTTTCAGACTGAACTCATTAACACTTTGAACGCTATAAAATCCGAAACTGCACTGTAATAAGCAGTTTGGCCATGATGCAAAATTTGTTCCCAGTCCTTGTTCAGTCCCTTTCTAGGTAGAGCTACTTCTACAAACTCAGGCTTTTGACAGTTGTGAAACAATTTTCTTTTTTGCTCGTGATTTTCACTGTTGGGAGGCTAAAGCAATTGTTTATGTACGTAATCGATTGTTTGTAGCGATTATATGTGAAATTATTGCGTTAAATAGCGTTTTAATGGATTTACGTGTATTCTTATTGTTGTGATATAGGTAAAATGCTTCAGCATTGTGTTGTGTAGGTGGAAAAACGAAGCGACGCACCAACGTCACATTAGCGGCGTTCGCATCAACAAATTGTCGCGACGATTTGTTTGCCGACAAATTTGTGCTTAGCGTTCACACACAAAAGATGTTGACAGACTTCAGCTTTGAGAGAAACTTCGAACTGTTTGCATATAATGGAGGACTGTGCACTGCTTTCTGTTTCACTTATTGGTGAAAATGAGGAAAAAGTTAGGGTGAAAAAAAAGCGATTTTGGGTGAAACTTTCTATAAAGCAAAGAAATAATTTATCTTTCCTAACTCAATTATATGAAAAATATCAACTGAAAGGCCACTATTTTAGGAGACACTATTACCTGGCATGAACGTTTGTCTGCAATTCTAAGATTCTTGGCAATAGGAAAAATTTATGCAGATTTAGCACCAGTATTGCTAGCTCCGAAAAATCCACTAAATTCCTTTAACGCTTTATTTTTGTATTATTCACTTTTTATTTCTTCTACCTCTGGAAATTGACTATATTGTTACGTTTAGTGGAAATGAGTCTACGTAAGATTAATGAAATTGTCCACACAACTAGCTTCGATCACTAGATTGTGACAAATGAAGCACTAAAGTTAATTTTATTTTATTTTGCAAACACTGATTTAATTCTTATACATTATTGCACTTTAAAAATCACAATTACGTTACTATTGCACATAACTCTTTGGTGCCTTTCAGACTGAACTCAGTAACACTTTGAACGCTATAAAATCGGAAACTGCACTGTAATAAGCAGTCTGGCCATGATGCAAAATTTGTCCCCAGTCCTTGTTCAGTCCCTCTCTAGGTAGAGCTACTTCTACAAACACGGGCTTTCGACAGTTGTGAAACAATTTTCTTTTTTTGCTCGTGATTTTTCATTGTTAGGAGGCTAAAGCAATTGTTTATGTACGTAATCGATTGTTTGTAGCGATTGTATGTGAAATGATTGCGTTAAATAACGTTTTAATGGATTTACGTGTATTCTTATAGTTGTGATATAGGTAAAATGCTTCAGCATTCTGTTGTGCAGGTGGAAAAACGAATCGACGCACCAACGTCACATTAGCGGCGTTCACACTCAACAAATTGTCGCTACGATTCGTTTGCCGACAAATTTGTGCTTAGCGTCCACACACAAAAGATGTTGACAGACTTCAGCTTTGAGAGAAATTTCGAAGTGTTTGCATATAATGGAGGACTGTGCACTGCTTTCTGTTTCACTTATTGGTGAAAATGAGGAAAAAGTTAGGGTGAAAAAAAAGAGATTTTGGGTGAAACTTTCTATAAAGCAAATAAATAATTTATCTTTCCTAACACAATTATATGAAAAATATCAACTGAAAGGCCACTATTTTAGTAGACACTATTACCTGGTATGAACGTTTGTCTGCAATTCTAAGATTCTTGGCAATAAAATAAATTCCTTTAACGCTTTATTTTTGTATTATTCACTTTTTATTTCTTCTACCTCTGGAAATTGACTATATTGTTACGTTTAGTCGAAATGAGTCTACGTAAGATTAATGAAATTGTCCACACAACTAGGTTCGATCACTAGATTGTGACAAAAGAAGCACTAAAGTTCATTTTATTTTATTTTGCAAACACTGATTTAATTCTTATACATTATTGCACTTTAAAAATCACAATTACTTTACTATTGCACAAAACTCTTTGGTGCCTTTCAGACTGAACTCATTAACACTTTGGACGCTATAAAATCCGAAACTGCACTGTAATAAGCAGTTTGGCCATGATGCAAAATTTGTCCCCAGTCCTTGTTCAGTCCCTCTCTAGGTAGAGCTACTTCTACAAACACGGGCTTTCGACAGTTGTGAAACAATTTTCTTTTTTTGCTCGTGATTTTTCATTCTTGGGAGGCTGAAGCAATTGTTTATGTACGTAATCGATTGTTTTTAGCGATTGTATGTGAAATTATTGCGTTAAATAACGTTTTAATGGATTTACGTGTATTCTTATAGTTGTGATATAGGTGAAATGCTTCAGCATTGTGTTGTGCAGGTGGAAAAACGAAGCGACGCACCAACGTCACATTAGCGGCGTTCGCATCAACAAATTGTCGCGACGATTTGTTTGCCGACAAATTTGTGCTTAGCGTTCACACACAAAAGATGTTGACAGACTATAGCTTTGAGAGAAACTTCGAACTGTTTGCATATAATGGAGGACTGTGTCTATTATTGAAATTGAGTATTGGTGAAAATGAGGAAAAAGTTAGGATGAGAAAAAAGCGATTTTGGGTGAAGCTTTCTAAAAAGCAAAGAAATAATTTATCTTTCCTAACACAATTATATGAAAAATTTCAACTGAAAGGCCACTATTTTAGGAGACACTATTACCTGGCATGAACGTTTGTCTGCAATTCTAAGATTCTTGGCAATATTTAAAAGTTAAGCAGATTTAGCCCAGTATTGCTAAATCCGCAAAAACCACCATTTTCCTCCTACCTCTAGAAATTGACTATATTGTTACGTTTAGTCGAAATGAGTCTATGTAAGATTAATTAAATTGTCTATACAACTGGGTTCGATCATTCGATTATGACGAATGAAACTCTAAAGTTCACTATTCACGATATGTACGAATTTATTTTGCAAACACTGATTTAATTCTTATACATTATAACACTTCAAAAATCACAATTACTTTACTATTGCAGAAAACTCTTTGGTGCCTTTCAGACTGAACTCATTAACACTTTGAACGCTATAAAATCCGAAACTGCACTGTAATAAGCAGTTTGGCCATGATGCAAAATTTGTTCCCAGTCCTTGTTCAGTCCCTTTCTAGGTAGAGCTACTTCTACAAACTCAGGCTTTTGACAGTTGTGAAACAAGTTTCTTTTTTGCTCGTGATTTTTCATTGTTGGGAGGCTAAAGCAATTGTTTATGTACGTAATCGATTGTTTGTAGCGATTGTATGTGAAATTATTGCGTTAAATAGCGTTTTAATGGATTTACGTGTATTCTTATTGTTGTGATATAGGTAAAATGCTTCAGCATTGTGTTGTGTAGGTGAATAAACAAAGCGACGCACCAACGTCACATTAGCGGCGTTCACACTCAACAAATTGTCGCGACGATTTGTTTGCCGACAAATTTGTGCTTAGCGTTCACCCACAAAAGATGTTGACAGACTTCAGCTTTGGGAGAAACTTCGAACTGTTTGCATATAATGGAGGACTGTGCACTGCTTTCTGTTTCACTTATTGGTGAAAATGAGAAAAAAGTTAGGGTGAAAAAAAAGCGATTTTGGGTGAAACTTTCTATAAAGCAAATAAATAACTTATCTTTCCTAACACAATTATATGAAAAATTTCAACTGAAAGGGAGACACTATTTTAGGAGACACTATTACCTGGCATGAACGTTTGTCTGCAATTCTAAGATTCTTGGCAATATTGAAAAGTTAAGCAGATTTAGCACCAGTATTGCTAAATCCGCAAAATCCACTATTTTCCTCCTACCTCTGGAAATTGACTATATTGTTACGTTTAGTCGAAATAAGTCTACGTAAGATTAATTAAATTGTCCACACAACTGGGTCCGATCACTCGATTATGACGAATGAAACTCTAAAGTTCAATATTCACGATATGCACGAATTTATTTTGCAAACACTGAATTAATTCTTATACATTATTACACTTTAAAATCACAATTACTTTACTATTGCACAAAACTCTTTGTTGCCTTTCAGGCTGAACTCATTAACACTTTGAACGCTATAAAATCCCAAACTGCACTGTAATAAGCAGTTTGGCCATGATGCAAAATTTGTCCCCAGTCCTTGTTCAGTCCCTTTCAAGGTAGAGCTATTCTACAAACTCGGGCTTTCGACAGTTGTGAAACAATTTTCTTTTTTTTGTTTATGTACGTAATCGATTGTTTGTAGCGATTGTATGTGAAATTATTGCGTTAAATAACATTTTAATGGATTTACGTGTATTCTTATTGTTGTGATGTAGGTAAAATGCTTTAGCATTGTGTTGTGTAGGTGGATAAACAAAGCGACGCACCAACGTCACATTAGCGGCGTTCACACTCAACAAATTGTCGCGACGATTTGTTCGCCGACAAATTTGTGCTTAGCGTTCACCCACAAAATATGTTGACAGACTTCAGCTTTGGGAGAAACTTCGAACTGTTTGCATATAACGGAGGACTGTGCACTGCTTTCTGTTTCACTTATTGGTGAAAATGAGAAAAAAGTTAGGGTGAAAAAAAAGCGATTTTGGGTGAAACTTTCTATAAAGCAAGGAAATAATTTATCTTTCCTAACACAATTATATGAAAAATTTCAACCGAAAGGCCACTATTTTGGGAGACACTATTACCTGGCATGACCGTTTGTCTGCAATTCTAAGATTCTTGGCAATAGGAAAAAGTTACGCAGATTTAGCACCAGTATTGCTAAATCCGAAAAGTTCACTGTTTTCTTCCTACCTCTGGAAATTGCCTATATTGTTACGTTTAGTCGAAATGAGTCTACATAAGATTAATGAAATTGTCCACACAACTAGGTTCGATCACTAGATTGTGACAAATGAAACACTAAAGTTAATTTTATTTTATTTTGCAAACACTGATTTAATTCTTATACATTATTGCACTTTAAAAATCACAATTACTTTACTATTGCACAAAACTCTTTGTTGCCTTTCAGGCTGAACTCATTAACACTTTGAACGCTATAAAATCCCAAACTGCACTGTAATAAACAGTTTGGCCATGATGCAAAATTTGTCCCCAGTCCTTGTTCAGTCCCTTTCAAGGTAGAGCTATTCTACAAACTCGGGCTTTCGACAGTTGTGAAACAATTTTCTTTTTTTGCTCGTGATTTTTCATTCTTGGGAGGCTGAAGCAATTGTTTATGTACGTAATCGATTGTTTGTAGCGATTGTATGTGAAATTATTGCGTTAAATAACATTTTAATGGATTTACGTGTATTCTTATTGTTGTGATGTAGGTAAAATGCTTCAGCATTGTGTTGTGTAGGTGGAAAAACGAAGCGACGCACCAACGTCACATTAGCGGCGTTCGCATCAACAAATTGTCGCGACGATTTGCTTGGCGACAAATTTGTGCTTAGCGTTCACACACAAAAGATGTTGACAGACTATAGCTTTGAGAGAAACTTCGAACTGTTTACATATAATGGAGGACTGTGCACTGCTTTCTTATTATTGAAAATGAGTATTGGAGAAAATGAGGAAAAAGTTAGGATGAAAAAAAGCGATTTTGGGTGAAACTTTCTATAAAGCAAAGAAATAATTTATCTTTCCTAACACAATTATATGAAAAATTTCAACTGAAAGGCCACTATTTTAGGAGACACTATTACCTGGCATGAACGTTTGTCTGCAATTCTAAGATTCTTGGCAATATTGAAAAGTTAAGCAGATTTAGCACCAGTATTGCTAAATCCGAAAAATCCACTAAATTCCTTTAACGCTTTATTTTTGTATTATTCACTTTTTATTTCTTCTACCTCTGGAAATTGACTATATTGTTACGTTTAGTCGAAATGAGTCTACGTAAGATTAATTAAATTGTCCATACAACTGGGTTCGATCACTCGATTATGATGAATGAAACTCTAAAGTTCACTATTCACGATATGTACGAATTTATTTTGCAAACACTGATTTAATTCTTATACATTATTACACTTTAAAAATCACAATTACTTTACTATTGCACAAAACTCTTTGTTGCCTTTCAGGCTGAACTCATTAACACTTTGAACGCTATAAAATCCCAAACTGCACTGTAATAAGCAGTTTGGCCATGATGCAAAATTTGTCCCCAGTCCTTGTTCAGTCCCTTTCAAGGTAGAGCTATTCTACAAACTCGGGCTTTCGACAGTTGTGAAACAATTTTCTTTTTTTGCTCGTGATTTTTCATTGTTGGGAGGCTAAAGCAATTGTTTATGTACGTAATCGATTGTTTGTAGCGATTATATGTGAAATTATTGCGTTAAATAGCGTTTTAATGGATTTACGTGTATTCTTATTGTTGTGATGTAGGTAAAATGCTTCAGCATTGTGTTGTGTAGGTGGAAAAACGAATCGACGCAACAACGTCACATTAGCGGCGTTCACACTCAACAAATTGTGGCGACGATTCGTTTGCCGACAAATTTGTGCTTAGCGTTCACACACAAAAGATGTTGACAGACTTCAGCTTTGAGAGAAATTTCGAAGTGTTTGCATATAATGGAGGACTGTGCACTGCTTTCTGTTTCACTTATTGGTGAAAATGAGGAAAAAGTTAGGGTGAAAAAAAAAGCGATTTTGGGTGAAACTTTCTATAAAGCAAAGAAATAATTTATCTTTCCTAACACAATTATATGAAAAATTTCAACTGAAAGGCCACTATTTTAGGAGACACTATTACCTGGCAGAAACGTTTGTCTGCAATTCTAAGATTCTTGGCAATAGGAAAAATGTATGCAGATTTAGCACCAGTATTGCTAGCTCCGAAAAATCCACTAAATTCCTTTAACGCTTTATTTTTGTATTATTCACTTTTTATTTCTTCTACCTCTGGAAATTGACTATATTGTTACGTTTAGTGGAAATGAGTCTACGTAAGATTAATGAAATTGTCCACACAACTAGGTTCGATCACTAGATTGTGACAAATGAAGCACTAAAGTTCATTTTATTTTATTTTGCAAACACTGATTTAATTCTTATATATTATTGCACTTTAAAAATCACAATTACTTTACTATTGCACAAAACTCTTTGGTGCCTTTCAGACTGAACTCATTAACACTTTGAACGCTATAAAATCCGAAACTGCACTGTAATAAGCAGTTTGGCCATGATGCAAAATTTGTCCCCAGTCCTTGTTCAGTCCCTCTCTAGGTAGAGCTACTTCTACAAACACGGGCTTGCGACAGTTGTGAAACAATTTTCTTTTTTCGCTCGTGAGTTTTCATTGTTGGGAGGCTCAAGCAATTGTTTATGTACGCAATCGATTGTTTGTAGCGATTGTATGTGAAATGATTGCGTTAAATAACGTTTTAATGGATTTACGTGTATTCTTATAGTTGTGATATAGGTGAAATGCTTCAGCATTCTGTTGTGCAGGTGGAAAAACGAAGCGTCGCACCAACGTCACATTAGCGGCGTTCGCATCAACAAATTGTCGCGACGATTCGTTTGCCGACAAATTTGTGCTTAGCGTTCACACACAAAAGATGTTGACAGACTATAGCTTTGAGAGAAACTTCGAACTGTTTGCATATAATGGAGGACTGTGCACTGCTTTCTTATTCTTGAAAATGAGTATTGGTGAAAATGAGGAAAAAGTTAGGATGAAAAAAAAGCGATTTTGGGTGAAACTTTCTATAAAGCAAAGAAATAATTTATCTTTCCTAACACAATTATATGAAAAATTTCAACTGAAAGGCCACTATTTTAGGAGACACTATTACCTGGCAGAAACGTTTGTCTGCAATTCTAAGATTCTTGGCAATATTGAAAAGTTAAGCAGATTTAGCACCAGTATTGCTAAATCCGAAAAATCCACTAAATTCCTTTAACGCTTAATTTTGTATTATTCACTTTTTATTTCTTCTACCTCTGGAAATTGACTATATTGTTACGTTTAGTCGAAATGAGTCTACGTAAGATTAATTAAATTGTCCATACAACTGGGTTCGATCATTCGATTATGACGAATGAAACTCTAAAGTTCACTATTCACGATATGTACGAATTTATTTTGCAAACACTGATTTAATTCTTATACATTATTACACTTTAAAAATCACAATTACTTTACTATTGCAGAAAACTCTTTGGTGCCTTTCAGACTGAACTCATTAACACTTTGAACGCTATAAAATCCCAAACTGCACTGTAATAAGCAGTTTGGCCATGATGCAAAATTTGTCCCCAGTCCTTGTTCAGTCCCTCTCTAGGTAGAGCTACTTCTACAAACTCAGGCTTTTGACAGTTGTGAAACAATTTTCTTTTTTGCTCGTGATTTTTCATTGTTGGGAGGCTAAAGCAATTGTTTATGTACGTAATCGATTGTTTGTAGCGATTATATGTGAAATTATTGCGTTAAATAGCGTTTTAATGGATTTACGTGTATTCTTATTGTTGTGATATAGGTAAAATGCTTCAGCATTGTGTTGTGTAGGTGGATAAACAAAGCGACGCACCAACGTCACATTAGCGGCGTTCGCATCAACAAATTGTCGCGACGATTTGCTTGGCGACAAATTTGTGCTTAGCGTTCACCCACAAAAGATGTTGACAGACTTCAGCTTTGAGAGAAACTTCGAACTGTTTGCATATAATGGAGGACTGTGCACTGCTTTCTGTTTCACTTATTGGTGAAAATGAGGAAAAAGTTAGGGTGAAAAAAAAGCGATTTTGGGTGAAACTTTCTATAAAGCAAAGAAATAATTTATCTTTCCTAACACAATTATATGAAAAATTTCAACTGAAAGGCCACTATTTTAGGAGACACTATTACCTGGCAGAAACGTTTGTCTGCAATTCTAAGATTCTTGGCAATATTGAAAAGTTAAGCAGATTTAGCACCAGTATTGCTAAATCCGAAAAATCCACTAAATTCCTTTAACGCTTTATTTTTGTATTATTCACTTTTTATTTCTTCTACCTCTGGAAATTGACTATATTGTTACGTTTAGTCGAAATGAGTCTACGTAAGATTAATGAAATTGCCCACACAACTAGGTTCGATCACTAGATTGTGACAAATGAAACACTAAAGTTAATTTTATTTTATTTTGCAAACACTGATCTAATTCTTATACATTATTACACTTTAAAATCACAATTACTTTACTATTGCACAAAACTTTTTGTTGCCTTTCAGGCTGAACTCATTAACACTTTGAACGCTATAAAATCCCAAACTGCACTGTAATAAGCAGTTTGGCCATGATGCAAAATTTGTCCCCAGTCCTTGTTCAGTCCCTTCCAAGGTAGAGCTATTCTACAAACTCGGGCTTTCGACAGTTGTGAAACAATTTTCTTTTTTTGCTCGTGATTTTTCATTCTGGGAGGCTGAAGCAATTGTTTATGTACGTAATCGATTGTTTGTAGCGATTGTATGTGAAATTATTGCGTTAAATAACATTTTAATGGATTTACGTGTATTCTTATTGTTGTGATGTAGTTAAATGCTTCAACATTGTGTTGTGTAGGTGGAAAAACGAATCGACGCACCAACGTCACATTAGCGGCGTTCACACTCAACAAATTGTCGCGACGATTCGTTTGCCGACAAATTTGTGCTTAGCGTTCACACACAAAAGATGTTGACAGACTTCAGCTTTGAGAGAAATTTCGAAGTGTTTGCATATAATGGAGGACTGTGCACTGCTTTCTGTTTCACTTATTGGTGAAAATGAGGAAAAAGTTAGGGTGAAAAAAAAGCGATTTCGGGTGAAACTTTCTATAAAGCAAAGAAATAATTTATCTTTCCTAAAACAATTAAATGAAAAATTTCAACTGAAAGGCCACTATTTTAGGAGACACTATTACCTGGCAGAAACGTTTGTCTGCAATTCTAAGATTCTTGGCAATAGGAAAAAGTTACGCACCAGTATTGCTAAATCCGAAAAATCCACTAAATTCCTTTAACGCTTTATTTTTGTATTATTCACTTTTTATTTCTTCTACCTCTGGAAATTGACTATATTGTTACGTTTAGTCGAAATGAGTCTACGTAAGATTAATGAAATTGTCCACACAACTAGGTTCGATCACTAGATTGTGACAAATGAAACACTAAAGTTAATTTTATTTTATTTTGCAAACACTGATTTAATTCTTATACATTATTGCACTTTAAAAATCACAATTACTTTACTATTGCACAAAACTCTTTGTTGCCTTTCAGGCTGAACTCATTAACACTTTGAACGCTATAAAATCCCAAACTGCACTGTAATAAACAGTTTGGCCATGATGCAAAATTTGTCCCCAGTCCTTGTTCAGTCCCTTTCAAGGTAGAGCTATTCTACAAACTCGGGCTTTCGACAGTTGTGAAACAATTTTCTTTTTTTGCTCGTGATTTTTCATTCTTGGGAGGCTGAAGCAATTGTTTATGTACGTAATCGATTGTTTGTAGCGATTGTATGTGAAATTATTGCGTTAAATAACATTTTAATGGATTTACGTGTATTCTTATTGTTGTGATGTAGGTAAAATGCTTCAGCATTGTGTTGTGTAGGTGGAAAAACGAAGCGACGCACCAACGTCACATTAGCGGCGTTCGCATCAACAAATTGTCGCGACGATTTGCTTGGCGACAAATTTGTGCTTAGCGTTCACACACAAAAGATGTTGACAGACTATAGCTTTGAGAGAAACTTCGAACTGTTTACATATAATGGAGGACTGTGCACTGCTTTCTTATTATTGAAAATGAGTATTGGAGAAAATGAGGAAAAAGTTAGGATGAAAAAAAGCGATTTTGGGTGAAACTTTCTATAAAGCAAAGAAATAATTTATCTTTCCTAACACAATTATATGAAAAATTTCAACTGAAAGGCCACTATTTTAGGAGACACTATTACCTGGCATGAACGTTTGTCTGCAATTCTAAGATTCTTGGCAATATTGAAAAGTTAAGCAGATTTAGCACCAGTATTGCTAAATCCGAAAAATCCACTAAATTCCTTTAACGCTTTATTTTTGTATTATTCACTTTTTATTTCTTCTACCTCTGGAAATTGACTATATTGTTACGTTTAGTCGAAATGAGTCTACGTAAGATTAATTAAATTGTCCATACAACTGGGTTCGATCACTCGATTATGATGAATGAAACTCTAAAGTTCACTATTCACGATATGTACGAATTTATTTTGCAAACACTGATTTAATTCTTATACATTATTACACTTTAAAAATCACAATTACTTTACTATTGCAGAAAACTCTTTGTTGCCTTTCAGGCTGAACTCATTAACACTTTGAACGCTATAAAATCCCAAACTGCACTGTAATAAGCAGTTTGGCCATGATGCAAAATTTGTCCCCAGTCCTTGTTCAGTCCCTTTCAAGGTAGAGCTATTCTACAAACTCGGGCTTTCGACAGTTGTGAAACAATTTTCTTTTTTTGCTCGTGATTTTTCATTGTTGGGAGGCTAAAGCAATTGTTTATGTACGTAATCGATTGTTTGTAGCGATTATATGTGAAATTATTGCGTTAAATAGCGTTTTAATGGATTTACGTGTATTCTTATTGTTGTGATGTAGGTAAAATGCTTCAGCATTGTGTTGTGTAGGTGGAAAAACGAATCGACGCAACAACGTCACATTAGCGGCGTTCACACTCAACAAATTGTGGCGACGATTCGTTTGCCGACAAATTTGTGCTTAGCGTTCACACACAAAAGATGTTGACAGACTTCAGCTTTGAGAGAAATTTCGAAGTGTTTGCATATAATGGAGGACTGTGCACTGCTTTCTGTTTCACTTATTGGTGAAAATGAGGAAAAAGTTAGGGTGAAAAAAAAAGCGATTTTGGGTGAAACTTTCTATAAAGCAAAGAAATAATTTATCTTTCCTAACACAATTATATGAAAAATTTCAACTGAAAGGCCACTATTTTAGGAGACACTATTACCTGGCAGAAACGTTTGTCTGCAATTCTAAGATTCTTGGCAATAGGAAAAATGTATGCAGATTTAGCACCAGTATTGCTAGCTCCGAAAAATCCACTAAATTCCTTTAACGCTTTATTTTTGTATTATTCACTTTTTATTTCTTCTACCTCTGGAAATTGACTATATTGTTACGTTTAGTGGAAATGAGTCTACGTAAGATTAATGAAATTGTCCACACAACTAGGTTCGATCACTAGATTGTGACAAATGAAGCACTAAAGTTCATTTTATTTTATTTTGCAAACACTGATTTAATTCATATATATTATTGCACTTTAAAAATCACAATTACTTTACTATTGCACAAAACTCTTTGGTGCCTTTCAGACTGAACTCATTAACACTTTGAACGCTATAAAATCCGAAACTGCACTGTAATAAGCAGTTTGGCCATGATGCAAAATTTGTCCCCAGTCCTTGTTCAGTCCCTCTCTAGGTAGAGCTACTTCTACAAACACGGGCTTGCGACAGTTGTGAAACAATTTTCTTTTTTCGCTCGTGAGTTTTCATTGTTGGGAGGCTCAAGCAATTGTTTATGTACGCAATCGATTGTTTGTAGCGATTGTATGTGAAATGATTGCGTTAAATAACGTTTTAATGGATTTACGTGTATTCTTATAGTTGTGATATAGGTGAAATGCTTCAGCATTCTGTTGTGCAGGTGGAAAAACGAAGCGTCGCACCAACGTCACATTAGCGGCGTTCGCATCAACAAATTGTCGCGACGATTTGCTTGGCGACAAATTTGTGCTTAGCGTTCACACACAAAAGATGTTGACAGACTATAGCTTTGAGAGAAACTTCGAACTGTTTGCATATAATGGAGGACTGTGCACTGCTTTCTTATTCTTGAAAATGAGTATTGGTGAAAATGAGGAAAAAGTTAGGATGAAAAAAAAGCGATTTTGGGTGAAACTTTCTATAAAGCAAAGAAATAATTTATCTTTCCTAACACAATTATATGAAAAATTTCAACTGAAAGGCCACTATTTTAGGAGACACTATTACCTGGCAGAAACGTTTGTCTGCAATTCTAAGATTCTTGGCAATATTGAAAAGTTAAGCAGATTTAGCACCAGTATTGCTAAATCCGAAAAATCCACTAAATTCCTTTAACGCTTTATTTTTGTATTATTCACTTTTTATTTCTTCTACCTCTGGAAATTGACTATATTGTTACGTTTAGTCGAAATGAGTCTACGTAAGATTAATTAAATTGTCCATACAACTGGGTTCGATCATTCGATTATGACGAATGAAACTCTAAAGTTCACTATTCACGATATGTACGAATTTATTTTGCAAACACTGATTTAATTCTTATACATTATTACACTTTAAAAATCACAATTACTTTACTATTGCAGAAAACTCTTTGGTGCCTTTCAGACTGAACTCATTAACACTTTGAACGCTATAAAATCCCAAACTGCACTGTAATAAGCAGTTTGGCCATGATGCAAAATTTGTCCCCAGTCCTTGTTCAGTCCCTCTCTAGGTAGAGCTACTTCTACAAACTCAGGCTTTTGACAGTTGTGAAACAATTTTCTTTTTTGCTCGTGATTTTTCATTGTTGGGAGGCTAAAGCAATTGTTTATGTACGTAATCGATTGTTTGTAGCGATTATATGTGAAATTATTGCGTTAAATAGCGTTTTAATGGATTTACGTGTATTCTTATTGTTGTGATGTAGGTAAAATGCTTCAGCATTGTGTTGTGTAGGTGGAAAAACGAATCGACGCAACAACGTCACATTAGCGGCGTTCACACTCAACAAATTGTGGCGACGATTCGTTTGCCGACAAATTTGTGCTTAGCGTTCACACACAAAAGATGTTGACAGACTTCAGCTTTGAGAGAAATTTCGAAGTGTTTGCATATAATGGAGGACTGTGCACTGCTTTCTGTTTCACTTATTGGTGAAAATGAGGAAAAAGTTAGGGTGAAAAAAAAAGCGATTTTGGGTGAAACTTTCTATAAAGCAAAGAAATAATTTATCTTTCCTAACACAATTATATGAAAAATTTCAACTGAAAGGCCACTATTTTAGGAGACACTATTACCTGGCAGAAACGTTTGTCTGCAATTCTAAGATTCTTGGCAATAGGAAAAATGTATGCAGATTTAGCACCAGTATTGCTAGCTCCGAAAAATCCACTAAATTCCTTTAACGCTTTATTTTTGTATTATTCACTTTTTATTTCTTCTACCTCTGGAAATTGACTATATTGTTACGTTTAGTGGAAATGAGTCTACGTAAGATTAATGAAATTGTCCACACAACTAGGTTCGATCACTAGATTGTGACAAATGAAGCACTAAAGTTCATTTTATTTTATTTTGCAAACACTGATTTAATTCTTATATATTATTGCACTTTAAAAATCACAATTACTTTACTATTGCACAAAACTCTTTGGTGCCTTTCAGACTGAACTCATTAACACTTTGAACGCTATAAAATCCGAAACTGCACTGTAATAAGCAGTTTGGCCATGATGCAAAATTTGTCCCCAGTCCTTGTTCAGTCCCTCTCTAGGTAGAGCTACTTCTACAAACACGGGCTTGCGACAGTTGTGAAACAATTTTCTTTTTTCGCTCGTGAGTTTTCATTGTTGGGAGGCTCAAGCAATTGTTTATGTACGCAATCGATTGTTTGTAGCGATTGTATGTGAAATGATTGCGTTAAATAACGTTTTAATGGATTTACGTGTATTCTTATAGTTGTGATATAGGTGAAATGCTTCAGCATTCTGTTGTGCAGGTGGAAAAACGAAGCGTCGCACCAACGTCACATTAGCGGCGTTCGCATCAACAAATTGTCGCGACGATTTGCTTGGCGACAAATTTGTGCTTAGCGTTCACACACAAAAGATGTTGACAGACTATAGCTTTGAGAGAAACTTCGAACTGTTTGCATATAATGGAGGACTGTGCACTGCTTTCTTATTCTTGAAAATGAGTATTGGTGAAAATGAGGAAAAAGTTAGGATGAAAAAAAAGCGATTTTGGGTGAAACTTTCTATAAAGCAAAGAAATAATTTATCTTTCCTAACACAATTATATGAAAAATTTCAACTGAAAGGCCACTATTTTAGGAGACACTATTACCTGGCAGAAACGTTTGTCTGCAATTCTAAGATTCTTGGCAATATTGAAAAGTTAAGCAGATTTAGCACCAGTATTGCTAAATCCGAAAAATCCACTAAATTCCTTTAACGCTTAATTTTGTATTATTCACTTTTTATTTCTTCTACCTCTGGAAATTGACTATATTGTTACGTTTAGTCGAAATGAGTCTACGTAAGATTAATTAAATTGTCCATACAACTGGGTTCGATCATTCGATTATGACGAATGAAACTCTAAAGTTCACTATTCACGATATGTACGAATTTATTTTGCAAACACTGATTTAATTCTTATACATTATTACACTTTAAAAATCACAATTACTTTACTATTGCAGAAAACTCTTTGGTGCCTTTCAGACTGAACTCATTAACACTTTGAACGCTATAAAATCCCAAACTGCACTGTAATAAGCAGTTTGGCCATGATGCAAAATTTGTCCCCAGTCCTTGTTCAGTCCCTCTCTAGGTAGAGCTACTTCTACAAACTCAGGCTTTTGACAGTTGTGAAACAATTTTCTTTTTTGCTCGTGATTTTTCATTGTTGGGAGGCTAAAGCAATTGTTTATGTACGTAATCGATTGTTTGTAGCGATTATATGTGAAATTATTGCGTTAAATAGCGTTTTAATGGATTTACGTGTATTCTTATTGTTGTGATATAGGTAAAATGCTTCAGCATTGTGTTGTGTAGGTGGATAAACAAAGCGACGCACCAACGTCACATTAGCGGCGTTCGCATCAACAAATTGTCGCGACGATTTGCTTGGCGACAAATTTGTGCTTAGCGTTCACCCACAAAAGATGTTGACAGACTTCAGCTTTGAGAGAAACTTCGAACTGTTTGCATATAATGGAGGACTGTGCACTGCTTTCTGTTTCACTTATTGGTGAAAATGAGGAAAAAGTTAGGGTGAAAAAAAAGCGATTTTGGGTGAAACTTTCTATAAAGCAAAGAAATAATTTATCTTTCCTAACACAATTATATGAAAAATTTCAACTGAAAGGCCACTATTTTAGGAGACACTATTACCTGGCAGAAACGTTTGTCTGCAATTCTAAGATTCTTGGCAATATTGAAAAGTTAAGCAGATTTAGCACCAGTATTGCTAAATCCGAAAAATCCACTAAATTCCTTTAACTCTTTATTTTTGTATTATTCACTTTTTATTTCTTCTACCTCTGGAAATTGACTATATTGTTACGTTTAGTCGAAATGAGTCTACGTAAGATTAATGAAATTGCCCACACAACTAGGTTCGATCACTAGATTGTGACAAATGAAACACTAAAGTTAATTTTATTTTATTTTGCAAACACTGATCTAATTCTTATACATTATTACACTTTAAAATCACAATTACTTTACTATTGCACAAAACTTTTTGTTGCCTTTCAGGCTGAACTCATTAAAACTTTGAACGCTATAAAATCCCAAACTGCACTGTAATAAGCAGTTTGGCCATGATGCAAAATTTGTCCCCAGTCCTTGTTCAGTCCCTTCCAAGGTAGAGCTATTCTACAAACTCGGGCTTTCGACAGTTGTGAAACAATTTTCTTTTTTTGCTCGTGATTTTTCATTGTTGGGAGGCTAAAGTAATTGTTTATGTACGAATTGTATCGATTGTTTGTAGCGATTGTATGTGAAATTATTGCGTTAAATAACATTGTAATGGATTTACGTGTATTCTTATTGTTGTGATGTAGGTAAAATGCTTCAGCATTGTGTTGTGTAGGTGGAAAAACGAAGCGACGCACCAACGTCACATTAGCGGCGTTCGCATCAACAAATTGTCGCGACGATTTGCTTGGCGACAAATTTGTGCTTAGCGTTCACCCACAAAAGATGTTGACAGACTTCAGCTTTGAGAGAAACTTCGAACTGTTTGCATATAATGGAGGACTGTGCACTGCTTTCTGTTTCACTTATTGGTGAAAATGAGGAAAAAGTTAGGGTGAAAAAAAAGCGATTTTGGGTGAAACTTACTATAAAGCAAAGAAATAATTTATCTTTCCTAACACAATTATATGAAAAATTTCAACTGAAAGGCCACTATTTTAGGAGACACTATTACCTGGCAGAAACGTTTGTCTGCAATTCTAAGATTCTTGGCAATAGGAAAAATGTATGCAGATTTAGCACCAGTATTGCTAGCTCCGAAAAATCCACTAAATTCCTTTAACGCTTTATTTTTGTATTATTCACTTTTTATTTCTTCTACCTCTGGAAATTGACTATATTGTTACGTTTAGTGGAAATGAGTCTACGTAAGATTAATGAAATTGTCCACACAACTAGGTTCGATCACTAGATTGTGACAAATGAAGCACTAAAGTTCATTTTATTTTATTTTGCAAACACTGATTTAATTCTTATACATTATTGCACTTTAAAAATCACAATTACTTTACTATTGCACAAAACTCTTTGGTGCCTTTCAGACTGAACTCATTAACACCTTGAACGCTATAAAATCCGAAACTGCACTGTAATAAGCAGTTTGGCCATGATGCAAAATTTGTCCCCAGTCCTTGTTCAATCCCTCTCTAGGTAGAGCTACTTCTACAAACACGGGCTTGCGACAGTTGTGAAACAATTTTCTTTTTTCGCTCGTGAGTTTTCATTGTTGGGAGGCTCAAGCAATTGTTTATGTACGCAATCGATTGTTTGTAGCGATTGTATGTGAAATGATTGCGTTAAATAACGTTTTAATGGATTTACGTGTATTCTTATAGTTGTGATATAGGTGAAA
Organism: Eristalis tenax; assembly: GCA_905231855.2. Taxonomy (NCBI): domain Eukaryota; kingdom Metazoa; phylum Arthropoda; class Insecta; order Diptera; family Syrphidae; genus Eristalis; species Eristalis tenax. Next base: position 81,727,045 of record HG993124.1, on the reverse strand, counting down.
TGCTTCAGCATTCTGTTGTGCAGGTGGAAAAACGAAGCGTCGCACCAACGTCACATTAGCGGCGTTCGCATCAACAAATTGTCGCGACGATTTGCTTGGCGACAAATTTGTGCTTAGCGTTCACACACAAAAGATGTTGACAGACTATAGCTTTGAGAGAAACTTCGAACTGTTTGCATATAATGGAGGACTGTGCACTGCTTTCTTATTCTTGAAAATGAGTATTGGTGAAAATGAGGAAAAAGTTAGGATGAAAAAAAAGCGATTTTGGGTGAAACTTTCTATAAAGCAAAGAAATAATTTATCTTTCCTAACACAATTATATGAAAAATTTCAACTGAAAGGCCACTATTTTAGGAGACACTATTACCTGGCAGAAACGTTTGTCTGCAATTCTAAGATTCTTGGCAATATTGAAAAGTTAAGCAGATTTAGCACCAGTATTGCTAAATCCGAAAAATCCACTAAATTCCTTTAACGCTTAATTTTGTATTATTCACTTTTTATTTCTTCTACCTCTGGAAATTGACTATATTGTTACGTTTAGTCGAAATGAGTCTACGTAAGATTAATTAAATTGTCCATACAACTGGGTTCGACCATTCGATTATGACGAATGAATCTCTAAAGTTCACTATTCACGATATGTACGAATTTATTTTGCAAACACTGATTTAATTCTTATACATTATTACACTTTAAGAATCACAATTACTTTACTATTGCAGAAAACTCTTTGGTGCCTTTCAGACTGAACTCATTAACACTTTGAACGCTATAAAATCCCAAACTGCACTGTAATAAGCAGTTTGGCCATGATGCAAAATTTGTTCCCAGTCCTTGTTCAGTCCCTTTCTAGGTAGAGCTACTTCTACAAACTCAGGCTTTTGACAGTTGTGAAACAAGTTTCTTTTTTGCTCTAGATTTTTCATTGTTGGGAGGCTAAAGCAATTGTTTATGTACGTAATCGATTGTTTGTAGCGATTATATGTGAAATTATTGCGTTAAATAGCGTTTTAATGGATTTACGTGTATTCTTATTGTTGTGATATAGGTAAAATGCTTCAGCATTGTGTTGTGTAGGTGGATAAACAAAGCGACGCACCAACGTCACATTAGCGGCGTTCGCATCAACAAATTGTCGCGACGATTTGCTTGGCGACAAATTTGTGCTTAGCGTTCACCCACAAAAGATGTTGACAGACTTCAGCTTTGAGAGAAACTTCGAACTGTTTGCATATAATGGAGGACTGTGCACTGCTTTCTGTTTCACTTATTGGTGAAAATGAGGAAAAAGTTAGGGTGAAAAAAAAGCGATTTTGGGTGAAACTTACTATAAAGCAAAGAAATAATTTATCTTTCCTAACACAATTATATGAAAAATTTCAACTGAAAGGCCACTATTTTAGGAGACACTATTACCTGGCAGAAACGTTTGTCTGCAATTCTAAGATTCTTGGCAATAGGAAAAATGTATGCAGATTTAGCACCAGTATTGCTAGCTCCGAAAAATCCACTAAATTCCTTTAACGCTTTATTTTTGTATTATTCACTTTTTATTTCTTCTACCTCTGGAAATTGACTATATTGTTACGTTTAGTGGAAATGAGTCTACGTAAGATTAATGAAATTGTCCACACAACTAGGTTCGATCACTAGATTGTGACAAATGAAACACTAAAGTTCATTTTATTTTATTTTGCAAACACTGATTTAATTCTTATACATTATTGCACTTTAAAAATCACAATTACTTTACTATTGCACAAAACTTTTTGTTGCCTTTCAGACTGAACTCATTAACACTTTGAACGCTATAAAATCCGAAACTGCACTGTAATAAGCAGTTTGGCCATGATGCAAAATTTGTCCCCAGTCCTTGTTCAATCCCTCTCTAGGTAGAGCTACTTCTACAAACACGGGCTTGCGACAGTTGTGAAACAATTTTCTTTTTTCGCTCGTGAGTTTTCATTGTTGGGAGGCTCAAGCAATTGTTTATGTACGCAATCGATTGTTTGTAGCGATTGTATGTGAAATGATTGCGTTAAATAACGTTTTAATGGATTTACGTGTATTCTTATAGTTGTGATATAGGTGAAATGCTTCAGCATTCTGTTGTGCAGGTGGAAAAACGAAGCGTCGCACCAACGTCACATTAGCGGCGTTCGCATCAACAAATTGTCGCGACGATTTGTTTGCCGACAAATTTGTGCTTAGCGTTCACACACAAAAGATGTTGACAGACTATAGCTTTGAGAGAAACTTCGAACTGTTTGCATATAATGGAGGACTGTGCACTGCTTTCTTATTATTGAAAATGAGTATTGGTGAAAATGAGGAAAAAGTTAGGATGAAAAAAAAGCGATTTTGGGTGAAACTTTCTATAAAGCAAAGAAATAATTTATCTTTCCTAACACAATTATATGAAAAATTTCAACTGAAAGGCCACTATTTTAGGAGACACTATTACCTGGCAGAAACGTTTGTCTGCAATTCTAAGATTCTTGGCAATATTGAAAAGTTAAGCAGATTTAGCACCAGTATTGCTAAATCCGAAAAATCCACTAAATTCCTTTAACGCTTAATTTTGTATTATTCACTTTTTATTTCTTCTACCTCTGGAAATTGACTATATTGTTACGTTTAGTCGAAATGAGTCTACGTAAGATTAATTAAATTGTCCATACAACTGGGTTCGATCATTCGATTATGACGAATGAAACTCTAAAGTTCACTATTCACGATATGTACGAATTTATTTTGCAAACACTGATTTAATTCTTATACATTATTACACTTTAAAAATCACAATTACTTTACTAGAAAACTCTTTGGTGCCTTTCAGACTGAACTCATTAACACTTTGAACGCTATAAAATCCCACACTGCACTGTAATAAGCAGTTTGGCCATGTTGCAAAATTTGTTCCCAGTCCTTGTTCAGTCCCTTTCTAGATAGAGCTACTTCTACAAACTCAGGCTTTTGACAGTTGTGAAACAAGTTTCTTTTTTGCTCGTGATTTTTCATTGTTGGGAGGCTAAAGCAATTGTTTATGTACGTAATCGATTGTTTGTAGCGATTATATGTGAAATTATTGCGTTAAATAGCGTTTTAATGGATTTACGTGTATTCTTATTGTTGTGATATAGGTAAAATGCTTCAGCATTGTGTTGTGTAGGTGGATAAACAAAGCGACGCACCAACGTCACATTAGCGGCGTTCGCATCAACAAATTGTCGCGACGATTTGCTTGGCGACAAATTTGTGCTTAGCGTTCACCCACAAAAGATGTTGACAGACTTCAGCTTTGAGAGAAACTTCGAACTGTTTGCATATAATGGAGGACTGTGCACTGCTTTCTGTTTCACTTATTGGTGAAAATGAGGAAAAAGTTAGGGTGAAAAAAAAGCGATTTTGGGTGAAACTTACTATAAAGCAAAGAAATAATTTATCTTTCCTAACACAATTATATGAAAAATTTCAACTGAAAGGCCACTATTTTAGGAGACACTATTACCTGGCAGAAACGTTTGTCTGCAATTCTAAGATTCTTGGCAATAGGAAAAATGTATGCAGATTTAGCACCAGTATTGCTAGCTCCGAAAAATCCACTAAATTCCTTTAACGCTTTATTTTTGTATTATTCACTTTTTATTTCTTCTACCTCTGGAAATTGACTATATTGTTACGTTTAGTGGAAATGAGTCTACGTAAGATTAATGAAATTGTCCACACAACTAGGTTCGATCACTAGATTGTGACAAATGAAGCACTAAAGTTCATTTTATTTTATTTTGCAAACACTGATTTAATTCTTATACATTATTGCACTTTAAAAATCACAATTACTTTACTATTGCACAAAACTCTTTGGTGCCTTTCAGACTGAACTCATTAACACTTTGAACGCTATAAAATCCGAAACTGTACTGTAATAAGCAGTTTGGCCATGATGCAAAATTTGTCCCCAGTCCTTGTTCAATCCCTCTCTAGGTAGAGCTACTTCTACAAACACGGGCTTGCGACAGTTGTGAAACAATTTTCTTTTTTCGCTCGTGAGTTTTCATTGTTGGGAGGCTCAAGCAATTGTTTATGTACGCAATCGATTGTTTGTAGCGATTGTATGTGAAATGACGCTTCGTTTTTCCACCTGCACAACAGAATGCTGAAGCATTTCACCTATATCACAACTATAAGAATACACGTAAATCCATTAAAACGTTATTTAACGCACGTTTTAATCGTTTTTCCACCTGCACAACAGAATGCTGAAGCATTTCACCTATATCACAACTATAAGAATACACGTAAATCCATTAAAACGTTATTTAACGCTTCGTTTTTCCACCTGCACAACAGAATGCTGAAGCATTTCACCTATATCACAACTATAAGAATACACGTAAATCCATTAAAACGTTATTTAACGCACGTTTTAATGGATTTACGTTATTTAACGCACGTTTTAATGGATTTACGTGTATTCTTATAGTTGTGATATAGGTGAAATGCTTCAGCATTCTGTTGTGCAGGTGGAAAAACGAAGCGTTAAATAACGTTTTAATGGATTTACGTGTGTTCTTATAGTTGTGATATAGGTGAAATGCTTCAGCATTCTGTTGTGCAGGTGGAAAAACGATTAAAACGTGCGTTAAATAACGTTTTAATGGATTTACGTGTATTCTTATAGTTGTGATATAGGTGAAATGCTTCAGCATTCTGTTGTGCAGGTGGAAAAACGAAGCGTCATTTCACATACAATCGCTACAAACAATCGATTGCGTACATAAACAATTGCTTGAGCCTCCCAACAATGAAAACTCACGAGCGAAAAAAGAAAATTGTTTCACAACTGTCGCAAGCCCGTGTTTGTAGAAGTAGCTCTACCTAGAGAGGGATTGAACAAGGACTGGGGACAAATTTTGCATCATGGCCAAACTGCTTATTACAGTACAGTTTCGGATTTTATAGCGTTCAAAGTGTTAATGAGTTCAGTCTGAAAGGCACCAAAGAGTTTTGTGCAATAGTAAAGTAATTGTGATTTTTAAAGTGCAATAATGTATAAGAATTAAATCAGTGTTTGCAAAATAAAATAAAATGAACTTTAGTGCTTCATTTGTCACAATCTAGTGATCGAACCTAGTTGTGTGGACAATTTCATTAATCTTACGTAGACTCATTTCCACTAAACGTAACAATATAGTCAATTTCCAGAGGTAGAAGAAATAAAAAGTGAATAATACAAAAATAAAGCGTTAAAGGAATTTAGTGGATTTTTCGGAGCTAGCAATACTGGTGCTAAATCTGCATACATTTTTCCTATTGCCAAGAATCTTAGAATTGCAGACAAACGTTTCTGCCAGGTAATAGTGTCTCCTAAAATAGTGGCCTTTCAGTTGAAATTTTTCATATAATTGTGTTAGGAAAGATAAATTATTTCTTTGCTTTATAGAAAGTTTCACCCAAAATCGCTTTTTTTTCACCCTAACTTTTTCCTCATTTTCACCAATAAGTGAAACAGAAAGCAGTGCACAGTCCTCCATTATATGCAAACAGTTCGAAGTTTCTCTCAAAGCTATAGTCTGTCAACATCTTTTGTGTGTGAACGCTAAGCACAAATTTGTCGGCAAACAAATCGTCGCGACAATTTGTTGATGCGAACGCCGCTAATGTGACGTTGGTGCGACGCTTCGTTTTTCCACCTGCACAACAGAATGCTGAAGCATTTCACCTATATCACAACTATAAGAATACACGTAAATCCATTAAAACGTTATTTAACGCAATCATTTCACATACAATCGCTACAAACAATCGATTGCGTACATAAACAATTGCTTGAGCCTCCCAACAATGAAAACTCACGAGCGAAAAAAGAAAATTGTTTCACAACTGTCGCAAGCCCTACTTCTACAAACACGGGCTTGCGACAGTTGTGAAACAATTTTCTTTTTTCGCTCGTGAGTTTTCATTGTTGGGAGGCTCAAGCAATTGTTTATGTACGCAATCGATTGTTTGTAGCGATTGTATGTGAAATGACGCTTCGTTTTTCCACCTGCACAACAGAATGCTGAAGCATTTCACCTATATCACAACTATAAGAATACACGTAAATCCATTAAAACGTTATTTAACGCACGTTTTAATCGTTTTTCCACCTGCACAACAGAATGCTGAAGCATTTCACCTATATCACAACTATAAGAATACACGTAAATCCATTAAAACGTTATTTAACGCTTCGTTTTTCCACCTGCACAACAGAATGCTGAAGCATTTCACCTATATCACAACTATAAGAATACACGTAAATCCATTAAAACGTTATTTAACGCACGTTTTAATGGATTTACGTGTATTCTTATAGTTGTGATATAGGTGAAATGCTTCAGCATTCTGTTGTGCAGGTGGAAAAACGAAGCGTCGCACCAACGTCACATTAGCGGCGTTCGCATCAACAAATTGTCGCGACGATTTGCTTGGCGACAAATTTGTGCTTAGCGTTCACACACAAAAGATGTTGACAGACTATAGCTTTGAGAGAAACTTCGAACTGTTTGCATATAATGGAGGACTGTGCACTGCTTTCTTATTCTTGAAAATGAGTATTGGTGAAAATGAGGAAAAAGTTAGGATGAAAAAAAAGCGATTTTGGGTGAAACTTTCTATAAAGCAAAGAAATAATTTATCTTTCCTAACACAATTATATGAAAAATTTCAACTGAAAGGCCACTATTTTAGGAGACACTATTACCTGGCAGAAACGTTTGTCTGCAATTCTAAGATTCTTGGCAATATTGAAAAGTTAAGCAGATTTAGCACCAGTATTGCTAAATCCGAAAAATCCACTAAATTCCTTTAACGCTTAATTTTGTATTATTCACTTTTTATTTCTTCTACCTCTGGAAATTGACTATATTGTTACGTTTAGTCGAAATGAGTCTACGTAAGATTAATTAAATTGTCCATACAACTGGGTTCGATCATTCGATTATGACGAATGAAACTCTAAAGTTAATTTTATTTTATTTTGCAAACACTGATTTAATTCTTATACATTATTACACTTTAAAATCACAATTACTTTACTATTGCACAAAACTTTTTGTTGCCTTTCAGGCTGAACTCATTAACACTTTGAACGCTATAAAATCCCAAACTGCACTGTAATAAGCAGTTTGGCCATGATGCAAAATTTGTCCCCAGTCCTTGTTCAGTCCCTTCCAAGGTAGAGCTATTCTACAAACTCGGGCTTTCGACAGTTGTGAAACAATTTTCTTTTTTTGCTCGTGATTTTTCATTGTTGGGAGGCTAAAGCAATTGTTTATGTACGAATTGTATCGATTGTTTGTAGCGATTGTATGTGAAATTATTGCGTTAAATAACATTGTAATGGATTTACGTGTATTCTTATTGTTGTGATGTAGGTAAAATGCTTCAGCATTGTGTTGTGTAGGTGGAAAAACGAATCGACGCAACAACGTCACATTAGCGGCGTTCACACTCAACAAATTGTCGCGACGATTCGTTTGCCGACAAATTTGTGCTTAGCGTTCACACACAAAAGATGTTGACAGACTTCAGCTTTGAGAGAAATTTCGAAGTGTTTGCATATAATGGAGGACTGTGCACTGCTTTCTGTTTCACTTATTGGTGAAATTGAGGAAAAAGTTAGGGTGAAAAAAAAGCGATTTTGGGTGAAACTTTCTATAAAGCAAAGAAATAATTTATCTTTCCTAACACAATTATATGAAAAATATCAACTGAAAGGCCACTTTTTTAGGAGACACTATTACCTGGCATGAACGTTTGTCTGCAATTCTAAGATTCTTGGCAATATTGAAAAGTTAAGCAGATTTAGCACCAGTATTGCTAAATTCGCAAAATCCACCATTTTCCTCCTATCTCTGGAAATTGACTATATTGTTACGTTTAGTCGAAATGAGTCTACGTAAGATTAATTAAATTGTCCACACAACTGGGTTCGATCACTCGATTATGACGAATGAAACTCTAAAGTTCAATATTCACGATATGCACGAATTTATTTTGCAAACACTGATTTAATTCTTATACATTATTACACTTTAAAAATCACTATTACTTACTATTGCTAAACTCTTTGTTGCCTTTCAGGCTGAACTCATTAACACTTTGAACGCTATAAAATCCCAAACTGCACTGTAATAAGCAGTTTGGCCGTGATGCAAAATTTGTTCCCAGTCCTTGTTCAGTCCCTTTCTAGGTAGAGCTACTTCTACAAACTCGGGCTTTTGACAGTTGTGAAACAATTTTCTTTTTTGCTCGTGATTTTCCTTTGTTGGGAGGCTAAAGCAATTGTTTATGTACGTAATCGATTGTTTGTAGCGATTGTATGTGAAATTATTGCGTTAAATAACATTTTAATGGATTTACGTATATTCTTATTGTTGTGATGTAGGTAAAATGCTTCAGCATTGTGTTGTGTAGGTGGAAAAACGAAGCGACGCACCAACGTCACATTAGCGGCGTTCACACTTAACAAATTGTCGCGACGATTTGTTTGCCGACAAATTTGTGCTTAGCGTTCACACACAAAAGATGTTAAAAGACTTCAGCTTTGAGAGAAATTTCGAAGTGTTTGCATATACTGGAGGACTGTACACTGCTTTTTGGTGAAAATGATTAAAAAGTTAGGGTGAAAAAAATGCGATTTTGGGTGAAACTTTCTATAAAGCAAGGAAATAATTTGTCTTTCCTAACACAATTATATGAAAAATTTCAACCGAAAGGCCACTATTTTAGGAGACACTATTACCTGGCATGAACGTTTGTCTGCAATTCTAAGATTCTTGGCAATAGGAAAAAGTTACGCAGATTTAGCACCAGTATTGCTAAATCCGAAAAGTCCACTATTTTCCTCCTACCTCTGGAAAATGACTATATTGTTACGTTTAGTCGAAATGAGTCTACGTAAGATTAATGAAATTGTCCACACAACTAGGTTCGATCACTAGATTGTGACAAATGAAACACTAAAGTTAATTTTATTTTATTTTGCAAACACTGATTTAATTCTTATACATTATTACACTTTAAAATCACAATTACTTTACTATTGCACAAAACTCTTTGTTGCCTTTCAGGCTGAACTCATTAACACTTTGAACGCTATAAAATCCCAAACTGCACTGTAATAAGCAGTTTGGCCATGATGCAAAATTTGTCCCCAGTCCTTGTTCAGTCCCTTTCAAGGTAGAGCTATTCTACAAACTCGGGCTTTCGACAGTTGTGAAACAATTTTCTTTTTTCGCTCGTGAGTTTTCATTGTTGGGAGGCTCAAGCAATTGTTTATGTACGCAATCGATTGTTTGTAGCGATTGTATGTGAAATGATTGCGTTAAATAACGTTTTAATGGATTTACGTGTATTCTTATAGTTGTGATATAGGTGAAATGCTTCAGCATTCTGTTGTGCAGGTGGAAAAACGAAGCGACGCACCAACGTCACATTAGCGGCGTTCGCATCAACAAATTGTCGCGACGATTTGCTTGGCGACAAATTTGTGCTTAGCGTTCACACACAAAAGATGTTGACAGACTATAGCTTTGAGAGAAACTTCGAACTGTTTGCATATAATGGAGGACTGTGCACTGCTTTCTTATTCTTGAAAATGAGTATTGGTGAAAATGAGGAAAAAGTTAGGATGAAAAAAAAGCGATTTTGGGTGAAACTTTCTATAAAGCAAAGAAATAATTTATCTTTCCTAACACAATTATATGAAAAATTTCAACTGAAAGGCCACTATTTTAGGAGACACTATTACCTGGCAGAAACGTTTGTCTGCAATTCTAAGATTCTTGGCAATATTGAAAAGTTAAGCAGATTTAGCACCAGTATTGCTAAATCCGAAAAATCCACTAAATTCCTTTAACGCTTAATTTTGTATTATTCACTTTTTATTTCTTCTACCTCTGGAAATTGACTATATTGTTACGTTTAGTCGAAATGAGTCTACGTAAGATTAATTAAATTGTCCATACAACTGGGTTCGATCATTCGATTATGACGAATGAAACTCTAAAGTTCACTATTCACGATATGTACGAATTTATTTTGCAAACACTGATTTAATTCTTATACATTATTACACTTTAAAAATCACAATTACTTTACTATTGCAGAAAACTCTTTGGTGCCTTTCAGACTGAACTCATTAACACTTTGAACGCTATAAAATCCCAAACTGCACTGTAATAAGCAGTTTGGCCATGATGCAAAATTTGTTCCCAGTCCTTGCTCAGTCCCTTTCTAGGTAGAGCTACTTCTACAAACTCAGGCTTTTGACAGTTGTGAAACAATTTTCTTTTTTGCTCGTGATTTTTCATTGTTGGGAGGCTAAAGCAATTGTTTATGTACGTAATCGATTGTTTGTAGCGATTATATGTGAAATTATTGCGTTAAATAGCGTTTTAATGGATTTACGTGTATTCTTATTGTTGTGATATAGGTAAAATGCTTCAGCATTGTGTTGTGTAGGTGGATAAACAAAGCGACGCACCAACGTCACATTAGCGGCGTTCGCATCAACAAATTGTCGCGACGATTTGCTTGGCGACAAATTTGTGCTTAGCGTTCACCCACAAAAGATGTTGACAGACTTCAGCTTTGAGAGAAACTTCGAACTGTTTGCATATAATGGAGGACTGTGCACTGCTTTCTGTTTCACTTATTGGTGAAAATGAGGAAAAAGTTAGGGTGAAAAAAAAGCGATTTTGGGTGAAACTTTCTATAAAGCAAAGAAATAATTTATCTTTCCTAACACAATTATATGAAAAATTTCAACTGAAAGGCCACTATTTTAGGAGACACTATTACCTGGCAGAAACGTTTGTCTGCAATTCTAAGATTCTTGGCAATATTGAAAAGTTAAGCAGATTTAGCACCAGTATTGCTAAATCCGAAAAATCCAATAAATTCCTTTAACGCTTTATTTTTGTATTATTCACTTTTTATTTCTTCTACCTCTGGAAATTGACTATATTGTTACGTTTAGTCGAAATGAGTCTACGTAAGATTAATGAAATTGCCCACACAACTAGGTTCGATCACTAGATTGTGACAAATGAAACACTAAAGTTAATTTTATTTTATTTTGCAAACACTGATCTAATTCTTATACATTATTACACTTTAAAATCACAATTACTTTACTATTGCACAAAACTTTTTGTTGCCTTTCAGGCTGAACTCATTAACACTTTGAACGCTATAAAATCCCAAACTGCACTGTAATAAGCAGTTTGGCCATGATGCAAAATTTGTCCCCAGTCCTTGTTCAGTCCCTTCCAAGGTAGAGCTATTCTACAAACTCGGGCTTTCGACAGTTGTGAAACAATTTTCTTTTTTTGCTCGTGATTTTTCATTGTTGGGAGGCTAAAGCAATTGTTTATGTACGAATTGTATCGATTGTTTGTAGCGATTGTATGTGAAATTATTGCGTTAAATAACATTGTAATGGATTTACGTGTATTCTTATTGTTGTGATGTAGGTAAAATGCTTCAGCATTGTGTTGTGTAGGTGGAAAAACGAATCGACGCAACAACGTCACATTAGCGGCGTTCACACTCAACAAATTGTCGCGACGATTCGTTTGCCGACAAATTTGTGCTTAGCGTTCACACACAAAAGATGTTGACAGACTTCAGCTTTGAGAGAAATTTCGAAGTGTTTGCATATAATGGAGGACTGTGCACTGCTTTCTGTTTCACTTATTGGTGAAATTGAGGAAAAAGTTAGGGTGAAAAAAAAGCGATTTTGGGTGAAACTTTCTATAAAGCAAAGAAATAATTTATCTTTCCTAACACAATTATATGAAAAATATCAACTGAAAGGCCACTTTTTTAGGAGACACTATTACCTGGCATGAACGTTTGTCTGCAATTCTAAGATTCTTGGCAATATTGAAAAGTTAAGCAGATTTAGCACCAGTATTGCTAAATTCGCAAAATCCACCATTTTCCTCCTATCTCTGGAAATTGACTATATTGTTACGTTTAGTCGAAATGAGTCTACGTAAGATTAATTAAATTGTCCACACAACTGGGTTCGATCACTCGATTATGACGAATGAAACTCTAAAGTTCAATATTCACGATATGCACGAATTTATTTTGCAAACACTGATTTAATTCTTATACATTATTACACTTTAAAAATCACTATTACTTACTATTGCTAAACTCTTTGTTGCCTTTCAGGCTGAACTCATTAACACTTTGAACGCTATAAAATCCCAAACTGCACTGTAATAAGCAGTTTGGCCGTGATGCAAAATTTGTTCCCAGTCCTTGTTCAGTCCCTTTCTAGGTGGAGCTACTTTTACAAACTCGGGCTTTTGACAGTTGTGAAACAATTTTCTTTTTTGCTCGTGATTTTCCTTTGTTGGGAGGCTAAAGCAATTGTTTATGTACGTAATCGATTGTTTGTAGCGATTGTATGTGAAATTATTGCGTTAAATAACATTTTAATGGATTTACGTATATTGTTATTGTTGTGATGTAGGTTAAATGCTTCAGCATTGTGTTGTGTAGGTGGAAAAACGAAGCGACGCACCAACGTCACATTAGCGGCGTTCACACTTAACAAATTGTCGCGACGATTTGTTTGCCGACAAATTTGTGCTTAGCGTTCACACACAAAAGATGTTAAAAGACTTCAGCTTTGAGAGAAATTTCGAAGTGTTTGCATATAATGGAGGACTGTACACTGCTTTTTGGTGAAAATGATTAAAAAGTTAGGGTGAAAAAAAAACCGTTTTTGGGTGAAACTTTCTATAAAGCAAGGAAATAATTTGTCTTTCCTAACACAATTATATGAAAAATTTCAACCGAAAGGCCACTATTTTAGGAGACACTATTACCTGGCATGAACGTTTGTCTGCAATTCTAAGATTCTTGGCAATAGGAAAAAGTTACGCAGATTTAGCACCAGTATTGCTAAATCCGAAAAGTCCACTATTTTCCTCCTACCTCTGGAAATTGACTATATTGTTACGTTTAGTCGAAATGAGTCTACGTAAGATTAATGAAATTGTCCACACAACTAGGTTCGATCACTAGATTGTGACAAATGAAACACTAAAGTTAATTTTATTTTATTTTGCAAACACTGATTTAATTCTTATACATTATTACACTTTAAAATCACAATTACTTTACTATTGCACAAAACTCTTTGTTGCCTTTCAGGCTGAACTCATTAACACTTTGAACGCTATAAAATCCCAAACTGCACTGTAATAAGCAGTTTGGCCATGATGCAAAATTTGTCCCCAGTCCTTGTTCAGTCCCTTTCAAGGTAGAGCTATTCTACAAACTCGGGCTTTCGACAGTTGTGAAACAATTTTCTTTTTTCGCTCGTGAGTTTTCATTGTTGGGAGGCTCAAGCAATTGTTTATGTACGCAATCGATTGTTTGTAGCGATTGTATGTGAAATTATTGCGTTAAATAGCGTTTTAATGGATTTACGTGTATTCTTATTGTTGTGATATAGGTAAAATGCTTCAGCATTGTGTTGTGTAGGTGGATAAACAAAGCGACGCACCAACGTCACATTAGCGGCGTTCGCATCAACAAATTGTCGCGACGATTTGCTTGGCGACAAATTTGTGCTTAGCGTTCACCCACAAAAGATGTTGACAGACTTCAGCTTTGAGAGAAACTTCGAACTGTTTGCATATAATGGAGGACTGTGCACTGCTTTCTGTTTCACTTATTGGTGAAAATGAGGAAAAAGTTAGGGTGAAAAAAAAGCGATTTTGGGTGAAACTTTCTATAAAGCAAAGAAATAATTTATCTTTCCTAACACAATTATATGAAAAATTTCAACTGAAAGGCCACTATTTTAGGAGACACTATTACCTGGCAGAAACGTTTGTCTGCAATTCTAAGATTCTTGGCAATATTGAAAAGTTAAGCAGATTTAGCACCAGTATTGCTAAATCCGAAAAATCCAATAAATTCCTTTAACGCTTTATTTTTGTATTATTCACTTTTTATTTCTTCTACCTCTGGAAATTGACTATATTGTTACGTTTAGTCGAAATGAGTCTACGTAAGATTAATGAAATTGCCCACACAACTAGGTTCGATCACTAGATTGTGACAAATGAAACACTAAAGTTAATTTTATTTTATTTTGCAAACACTGATCTAATTCTTATACATTATTACACTTTAAAATCACAATTACTTTACTATTGCACAAAACTTTTTGTTGCCTTTCAGGCTGAACTCATTAACACTTTGAACGCTATAAAATCCCAAACTGCACTGTAATAAGCAGTTTGGCCATGATGCAAAATTTGTCCCCAGTCCTTGTTCAGTCCCTTCCAAGGTAGAGCTATTCTACAAACTCGGGCTTTCGACAGTTGTGAAACAATTTTCTTTTTTTGCTCGTGATTTTTCATTGTTGGGAGGCTAAAGCAATTGTTTATGTACGAATTGTATCGATTGTTTGTAGCGATTGTATGTGAAATTATTGCGTTAAATAACATTGTAATGGATTTACGTGTATTCTTATTGTTGTGATGTAGGTAAAATGCTTCAGCATTGTGTTGTGTAGGTGGAAAAACGAATCGACGCAACAACGTCACATTAGCGGCGTTCACACTCAACAAATTGTCGCGACGATTCGTTTGCCGACAAATTTGTGCTTAGCGTTCACACACAAAAGATGTTGACAGACTTCAGCTTTGAGAGAAATTTCGAAGTGTTTGCATATAATGGAGGACTGTGCACTGCTTTCTGTTTCACTTATTGGTGAAATTGAGGAAAAAGTTAGGGTGAAAAAAAAGCGATTTTGGGTGAAACTTTCTATAAAGCAAAGAAATAATTTATCTTTCCTAACACAATTATATGAAAAATATCAACTGAAAGGCCACTTTTTTAGGAGACACTATTACCTGGCATGAACGTTTGTCTGCAATTCTAAGATTCTTGGCAATATTGAAAAGTTAAGCAGATTTAGCACCAGTATTGCTAAATTCGCAAAATCCACCATTTTCCTCCTATCTCTGGAAATTGACTATATTGTTACGTTTAGTCGAAATGAGTCTACGTAAGATTAATTAAATTGTCCACACAACTGGGTTCGATCACTCGATTATGACGAATGAAACTCTAAAGTTCAATATTCACGATATGCACGAATTTATTTTGCAAACACTGATTTAATTCTTATACATTATTACACTTTAAAAATCACTATTACTTACTATTGCTAAACTCTTTGTTGCCTTTCAGGCTGAACTCATTAACACTTTGAACGCTATAAAATCCCAAACTGCACTGTAATAAGCAGTTTGGCCGTGATGCAAAATTTGTTCCCAGTCCTTGTTCAGTCCCTTTCTAGGTGGAGCTACTTTTACAAACTCGGGCTTTTGACAGTTGTGAAACAATTTTCTTTTTTGCTCGTGATTTTCCTTTGTTGGGAGGCTAAAGCAATTGTTTATGTACGTAATCGATTGTTTGTAGCGATTGTATGTGAAATTATTGCGTTAAATAACATTTTAATGGATTTACGTATATTGTTATTGTTGTGATGTAGGTAAAATGCTTCAGCATTGTGTTGTGTAGGTGGAAAAACGAAGCGACGCACCAACGTCACATTAGCGGCGTTCACACTTAACAAATTGTCGCGACGATTTGTTTGCCGACAAATTTGTGCTTAGCGTTCACACACAAAAGATGTTAAAAGACTTCAGCTTTGAGAGAAATTTCGAAGTGTTTGCATATAATGGAGGACTGTACACTGCTTTTTGGTGAAAATGATTAAAAAGTTAGGGTGAAAAAAAAACCGTTTTTGGGTGAAACTTTCTATAAAGCAAGGAAATAATTTGTCTTTCCTAACACAATTATATGAAAAATTTCAACCGAAAGGCCACTATTTTAGGAGACACTATTACCTGGCATGAACGTTTGTCTGCAATTCTAAGATTCTTGGCAATAGGAAAAAGTTACGCAGATTTAGCACCAGTATTGCTAAATCCGAAAAGTCCACTATTTTCCTCCTACCTCTGGAAATTGACTATATTGTTACGTTTAGTCGAAATGAGTCTACGTAAGATTAATGAAATTGTCCACACAACTAGGTTCGATCACTAGATTGTGACAAATGAAACACTAAAGTTAATTTTATTTTATTTTGCAAACACTGATTTAATTCTTATACATTATTACACTTTAAAATCACAATTACTTTACTATTGCACAAAACTCTTTGTTGCCTTTCAGGCTGAACTCATTAACACTTTGAACGCTATAAAATCCCAAACTGCACTGTAATAAGCAGTTTGGCCATGATGCAAAATTTGTCCCCAGTCCTTGTTCAGTCCCTTTCAAGGTAGAGCTATTCTACAAACTCGGGCTTTCGACAGTTGTGAAACAATTTTCTTTTTTCGCTCGTGAGTTTTCATTGTTGGGAGGCTCAAGCAATTGTTTATGTACGCAATCGATTGTTTGTAGCGATTGTATGTGAAATGATTGCGTTAAATAACGTTTTAATGGATTTACGTGTATTCTTATTGTTGTGATATAGGTAAAATGCTTCAGCATTGTGTTGTGTTCGCATCAACAAATTGTCGCGACGATTTGCTTGGCGACAAATTTGTGCTTAGCGTTCACACACAAAAGATGTTGACAGACTATAGCTTTGAGAGAAACTTCGAACTGTTTGCATATAATGGAGGACTGTGCACTGCTTTCTTATTCTTGAAAATGAGTATTGGTGAAAATGAGGAAAAAGTTAGGATGAAAAAAAAGCGATTTTGGGTGAAACTTTCTATAAAGCAAAGAAATAATTTATCTTTCCTAACACAATTATATGAAAAATTTCAACTGAAAGGCCACTATTTTAGGAGACACTATTACCTGGCAGAAACGTTTGTCTGCAATTCTAAGATTCTTGGCAATATTGAAAAGTTAAGCAGATTTAGCACCAGTATTGCTAAATCCGAAAAATCCACTAAATTCCTTTAACGCTTAATTTTGTATTATTCACTTTTTATTTCTTCTACCTCTGGAAATTGACTATATTGTTACGTTTAGTCGAAATGAGTCTACGTAAGATTAATTAAATTGTCCATACAACTGGGTTCGATCATTCGATTATGACGAATGAAACTCTAAAGTTCACTATTCACGATATGTACGAATTTATTTTGCAAACACTGATTTAATTCTTATACATTATTACACTTTAAAAATCACAATTACTTTACTATTGCAGAAAACTCTTTGGTGCCTTTCAGACTGAACTCATTAACACTTTGAACGCTATAAAATCCCAAACTGCACTGTAATAAGCAGTTTGGCCATGATGCAAAATTTGTTCCCAGTCCTTGCTCAGTCCCTTTCTAGGTAGAGCTACTTCTACAAACTCAGGCTTTTGACAGTTGTGAAACAATTTTCTTTTTTGCTCGTGATTTTTCATTGTTGGGAGGCTAAAGCAATTGTTTATGTACGTAATCGATTGTTTGTAGCGATTATATGTGAAATTATTGCGTTAAATAGCGTTTTAATGGATTTACGTGTATTCTTATTGTTGTGATATAGGTAAAATGCTTCAGCATTGTGTTGTGTAGGTGGATAAACAAAGCGACGCACCAACGTCACATTAGCGGCGTTCGCATCAACAAATTGTCGCGACGATTTGCTTGGCGACAAATTTGTGCTTAGCGTTCACCCACAAAAGATGTTGACAGACTTCAGCTTTGAGAGAAACTTCGAACTGTTTGCATATAATGGAGGACTGTGCACTGCTTTCTGTTTCACTTATTGGTGAAAATGAGGAAAAAGTTAGGGTGAAAAAAAAGCGATTTTGGGTGAAACTTTCTATAAAGCAAAGAAATAATTTATCTTTCCTAACACAATTATATGAAAAATTTCAACTGAAAGGCCACTATTTTAGGAGACACTATTACCTGGCAGAAACGTTTGTCTGCAATTCTAAGATTCTTGGCAATATTGAAAAGTTAAGCAGATTTAGCACCAGTATTGCTAAATCCGAAAAATCCACTAAATTCCTTTAACGCTTTATTTTTGTATTATTCACTTTTTATTTCTTCTACCTCTGGAAATTGACTATATTGTTACGTTTAGTCGAAATGAGTCTACGTAAGATTAATGAAATTGCCCACACAACTAGGTTCGATCACTAGATTGTGACAAATGAAACACTAAAGTTAATTTTATTTTATTTTGCAAACACTGATCTAATTCTTATACATTATTACACTTTAAAATCACAATTACTTTACTATTGCACAAAACTTTTTGTTGCCTTTCAGGCTGAACTCATTAACACTTTGAACGCTATAAAATCCCAAACTGCACTGTAATAAGCAGTTTGGCCATGATGCAAAATTTGTCCCCAGTCCTTGTTCAGTCCCTTCCAAGGTAGAGCTATTCTACAAACTCGGGCTTTCGACAGTTGTGAAACAATTTTCTTTTTTTGCTCGTGATTTTTCATTGTTGGGAGGCTAAAGCAATTGTTTATGTACGAATTGTATCGATTGTTTGTAGCGATTGTATGTGAAATTATTGCGTTAAATAACATTGTAATGGATTTACGTGTATTCTTATTGTTGTGATGTAGGTAAAATGCTTCAGCATTGTGTTGTGTAGGTGGAAAAACGAATCGACGCAACAACGTCACATTAGCGGCGTTCACACTCAACAAATTGTCGCGACGATTCGTTTGCCGACAAATTTGTGCTTAGCGTTCACACACAAAAGATGTTGACAGACTTCAGCTTTGAGAGAAATTTCGAAGTGTTTGCATATAATGGAGGACTGTGCACTGCTTTCTGTTTCACTTATTGGTGAAATTGAGGAAAAAGTTAGGGTGAAAAAAAAGCGATTTTGGGTGAAACTTTCTATAAAGCAAAGAAATAATTTATCTTTCCTAACACAATTATATGAAAAATATCAACTGAAAGGCCACTATTTTAGGAGACACTATTACCTGGCATGAACGTTTGTCTGCAATTCTAAGATTCTTGGCAATTTTGAAAAGTTAAGCAGATTTAGCACCAGTATTGCTAAATTCGCAA
This sequence comes from Eristalis tenax, assembly GCA_905231855.2. Lineage (NCBI taxonomy): Eukaryota > Metazoa > Arthropoda > Insecta > Diptera > Syrphidae > Eristalis > Eristalis tenax. The sequence goes on along the minus strand of HG993124.1, from coordinate 81,707,951 downwards.
AATCCACCATTTTCCTCCTATCTCTTTAAATTGACTATATTGTTACGTTTAGTCGAAATGAGTCTACGTAAGATTAATTAAATTGTCCACACAACTGGGTTCGATCACTCGATTATGACGAATGGAACTCTAAAGTTCAATATTCACGATATGCACGAATTTATTTTGCAAACACTGATTTAATTCTTATACATTATTACACTTTAAAAATCACTATTACTTACTATTGCTAAACTCTTTGTTGCCTTTCAGGCTGAACTCATTAACACTTTGAACGCTATAAAATCCCAAACTGCACTGTAATAAGCAGTTTGGCCGTGATGCAAAATTTGTTCCCAGTCCTTGTTCAGTCCCTTTCTAGGTAGAGCTACTTCTACAAACTCGGGCTTTTGACAGTTGTGAAACAATTTTCTTTTTTGCTCGTGATTTTCCTTTGTTGGGAGGCTAAAACAATTGTTTATGTACGTAATCGATTGTTTGTAGCGATTGTATGTGAAATTATTGCGTTAAATAACATTTTAATGGATTTACGTATATTCTTATTGTTGTGATGTAGGTAAAATGCTTCAGCATTGTGTTGTGTAGGTGGAAAAACGAAGCGACGCACCAACGTCACATTAGCGGCGTTCACACTTAACAAATTGTCGCGACGATTTGTTTGCCGACAAATTTGTGCTTAGCGTTCACACACAAAAGATGTTAAAAGACTTCAGCTTTGAGAGAAATTTCGAAGTGTTTGCATATACTGGAGGACTGTACACTGCTTCTTGGTGAAAATGAGGAAAAAGTTAGGGTGAAAAAAAAGCGATTTTGGGTGAAACTTTCTATAAAGCAAGGAAATAATTTATCTTTCCTAACACAATTATATGAAAAATTTCAACCGAAAGGCCACTATCTTAGGAGACACTATTACCTGGCATGAACGTTTGTCTGCAATTCTAAGATTCTTGGCAATAGGAAAAAGTTACGCAGATTTAGCACCAGTATTGCTAAATCCGAAAAGTCCACTATTTTCCTCCTACCTCTGGAAATTGACTATATTGTTACGTTTAGTCGAAATGAGTCTACGTAAGATTAATGAAATTGTCCACACAACTAGGTTCGATCACTAGATTGTGACAAATGAAACACTAAAGTTAATTTTATTTTATTTTGCAAACACTGATTTAATTCTTATACATTATTACACTTTAAAATCACAATTACTTTACTATTGCACAAAACTCTTTGTTGCCTTTCAGGCTGAACTCATTAACACTTTGATGCAAAATTTGTCCCCAGTCCTTGTTCAGTCCCTTTCAAGGTAGAGCTATTCTACAAACTCGGGCTTTCGACAGTTGTGAAACAATTTTCTTTTTTTGCTCGTGATTTTTCATTGTTGGGAGGCTCAAGCAATTGTTTATGTACGTAATCGATTGTTTGTAGCGATTGTATGTGAAATTATTGCGTTAAATAACATTTTAATGGATTTACGTGTATTCTTATTGTTGTGATGTAGGTAAAATGCTTCAGCATTGTGTTGTGTAGGTGGAAAAACGAAGCGACGCACAAACGGCACATTGGCGGCGTTCACACTCAACAAATTGTCGCGACGATTCGTTTGCCGACAAATTTGTGCTTAGCGTTCACACACAAAAGATGTTGACAGACTTCAGCTTTGAGAGAAATTTCGAAGTGTTTGCATATAATGGAGGACTGTGCACTGCTTTCTGTTTCACTTATTGGTGAAATTGAGGAAAAAGTTAGGGTGAAAAAAAAGCGATTTTGGGTGAAACTTTCTATAAAGCAAAGAAATAATTTATCTTTCCTAACACAATTATATGAAAAATATCAACTGAAAGGCCACTATTTTAGGAGACACTATTACCTGGCATGAACGTTTGTCTGCAATTCTAAGATTCTTGGCAATTTTGAAAAGTTAAGCAGATTTAGCACCAGTATTGCTAAATTCGCAAAATCCACCATTTTCCTCCTATCTCTTTAAATTGACTATATTGTTACGTTTAGTCGAAATGAGTCTACGTAAGATTAATTAAATTGTCCACACAACTGGGTTCGATCACTCGATTATGACGAATGGAACTCTAAAGTTCAATATTCACGATATGCACGAATTTATTTTGCAAACACTGATTTAATTCTTATACATTATTACACTTTAAAAATCACTATTACTTACTATTGCTAAACTCTTTGTTGCCTTTCAGGCTGAACTCATTAACACTTTGAACGCTATAAAATCCCAAACTGCACTGTAATAAGCAGTTTGGCCGTGATGCAAAATTTGTTCCCAGTCCTTGTTCAGTCCCTTTCTAGGTAGAGCTACTTCTACAAACTCGGGCTTTTGACAGTTGTGAAACAATTTTCTTTTTTGCTCGTGATTTTCCTTTGTTGGGAGGCTAAAACAATTGTTTATGTACGTAATCGATTGTTTGTAGCGATTGTATGTGAAATTATTGCGTTAAATAACATTTTAATGGATTTACGTATATTCTTATTGTTGTGATGTAGGTAAAATGCTTCAGCATTGTGTTGTGTAGGTGGAAAAACGAAGCGACGCACCAACGTCACATTAGCGGCGTTCACACTTAACAAATTGTCGCGACGATTTGTTTGCCGACAAATTTGTGCTTAGCGTTCACACACAAAAGATGTTAAAAGACTTCAGCTTTGAGAGAAATTTCGAAGTGTTTGCATATACTGGAGGACTGTACACTGCTTCTTGGTGAAAATGAGGAAAAAGTTAGGGTGAAAAAAAAGCGATTTTGGGTGAAACTTTCTATAAAGCAAGGAAATAATTTATCTTTCCTAACACAATTATATGAAAAATTTCAACCGAAAGGCCACTATCTTAGGAGACACTATTACCTGGCATGAACGTTTGTCTGCAATTCTAAGATTCTTGGCAATAGGAAAAAGTTACGCAGATTTAGCACCAGTATTGCTAAATCCGAAAAGTCCACTATTTTCCTCCTACCTCTGGAAATTGACTATATTGTTACGTTTAGTCGAAATGAGTCTACGTAAGATTAATGAAATTGTCCACACAACTAGGTTCGATCACTAGATTGTGACAAATGAAACACTAAAGTTAATTTTATTTTATTTTGCAAACACTGATTTAATTCTTATACATTATTACACTTTAAAATCACAATTACTTTACTATTGCACAAAACTCTTTGTTGCCTTTCAGGCTGAACTCATTAACACTTTGATGCAAAATTTGTCCCCAGTCCTTGTTCAGTCCCTTTCAAGGTAGAGCTATTCTACAAACTCGGGCTTTCGACAGTTGTGAAACAATTTTCTTTTTTTGCTCGTGATTTTTCATTGTTGGGAGGCTCAAGCAATTGTTTATGTACGTAATCGATTGTTTGTAGCGATTGTATGTGAAATTATTGCGTTAAATAACATTTTAATGGATTTACGTGTATTCTTATTGTTGTGATGTAGGTAAAATGCTTCAGCATTGTGTTGTGTAGGTGGAAAAACGAAGCGACGCACAAACGGCACATTGGCGGCGTTCACACTCAACAAATTGTCGCGACGATTTGTTTGGCGACAAATTTGTGCTGTATTGCTAAATCCGAAAAATCCACTAACTTCCTTTAACACTTTATTTTTGCATAATTCACTTTTTATTTCTTCTACCTCTGGAAATTGACTATATTGTTACGTTTAGTCGAAATGAGTCAACGTAAGACTAATTAAATTGTTCACACAACTGGGTTCGATCACTGGATTGTGACGAAGGAAACACTATTCATTCTAGTTCACTATTCACGATATGCACGAATTTATTTTGCAAACACTGATTTAGTTCTTATACATTATTACACTTTAAAAATCACAAAATTTGTTCCCAGAATAAATGCATCAAATCGATCAATCGTTGGGCAGTCTGCGTGCATCGTTGGAAGAGCAAAAGCAAGAAATGCAACAGTCGCGAGAACAAATGCAGCAATAGCTGGGAAGTGTGCAACATTGACTCGAGGACCAGAAGCACGAGATCGGTTAAGTTCTAGAAGAACAACAAAACCGTTTGGCACAGAAACTTCTGGAGGTGAATTGTGAAGTGATATACTGGCCGAGAAAGTTCACTACCTTGGCAGTAAGGTTCTGGGCCTAGAAACTTTGGTGGACGATAAAGTTCACTATCTCGACAGCAAAGTTGTGAGTCTAGAGACTTCGATGTACGAGAAGGTTCAACGGATGGAGAAAGTCATCTGTGCACTGAAGGTGAGGGAACCAATGTTTAACAACGTCGCAACAAATTTTCAAACCACCGATGTACGACGAAACAACAGCCTTCAACATCTTCAGGCTGCAATTCGAAACATCTGCCGCCAGGGCACATCTGAGCGATGAAGACAAAGCGGCTGCGTTGGTCGTGTCGTTAAAGGGCGGTGCTGCAGACGTACTTATAACGATTCCAGAAGATCTCCAAATGGACTACAGTGCGATCATGGAGTCGCTACAGCGCAAGTATGGAAGTGAACACCGTATGCAAGTCTTCTAGATGGAGTTGAAGAGCAGGAGACAACGCAACGGTGAGTCGCTTCAGGAATTTGGGGCAGAGATTTAGCGATTGGCACATTTGGCATACGCCGGCTCAACGATGGAGCTCATCGAAAACGCCAAAACGGATGCGTTTGTGGACGGTATAAGGGATCTGGCGACGAAGGGTACAACACTGTCGTCACCAAAGAGAACATTCCAGGAAACGGTTGCTTCTGCTCTGTCCTACGAGGCAGCGGGATTAGCGCGTGTGTCTCATTCTAGAACTCGCAGAGTAGATCTGGAGCCGGAATCTTATCGAGACACATTCAAGGGCCGTTGCTTCAACTGCAATGGAATAGGACACATGGGACGCGCTTGTAGGGAGCGTCGGAAACGTTCCAGGTCCCAGTCACCGGCACGAAACTTCAAGCCCCACAGTCGTTGTGTCCCGGTTAGGAAGGAACGCGAACAGTCTCACTGTCGATGGCATCGTTCGTGGAAGGTGGTTAACGGTAACATTGGAAGGTAAAATTTGGAGCATCACATTCGATCCTAAGGAGGGATCTGGTGGAAGAAGTGGCGCCGTTGTACGGGATACGGCTACGAACTGCTACAGGTGATGATGCGGAAGTGCTTGGAAAGTTAATCGAGACAATCACAATAGGCGATACGACATTTGGCAGATATAGTTGACGAGTTGATTCCGGGAGCGCACTTTATGATTAGGACCGGCATTACTTTGGACCTTGAGCGGAGAATCCTGAGGTACAAGATTTCTGAGATACATTTGAATTTCGGGGAGAGCAAGTCTACGAGGATCAACCAAGTCGTGGCGGAAAGGGACACCAGGATTCCACCGAATTCAGAGTACGACTTTTGGGAAAAGACAGAGTACGATTGTGGGATCAGCACCTTGTGGGAAGTGGAAGCCGAAGATCAAATACCAGCTGCGAACATAATCGTCGGAAGAACCTTAATAGAAGCCGATGAAGGGGGGTCACTAATGGGGAAGCAATGCTAGTTGGAACGGCAAGGGAAAGTGCTCTCGCCAAGGCATACTAGGCTGAGAAGCTGTGTCTGTTTCGTGGGCTGCATCGGCTCTGGGAAAGCGAAGACAGCGACGCAAAAGGAAACTTGATTGGGGTCCAAGAGGAGAGCGTATTTGAGAGTGCAGAGGGGAATCACAAGGGATCAAGTGGAGGACATCTGGACATCACAAGGAGAGCTGAGATAGCGGAACAGGGGTTCCATGGAGTTGGATGCCAGCGGTCAGTGAGAGAAGGGATCCAGGCAAGTGATATCTGCGAACAGGGACTACAATCAGGAGGCCAGGGAGGAATACAGCAGCTCAACGTTGGAGCACCAGTAGGAAGGGGCGCAATGGATGCACAGACAGCTATGAACGGGTCATCGATTCAGGAAGAAGGTTTAAGCCATACACATTGCGATCGTCCCCCACCGTACGGGAAGGAATTCTGAATATTGTTCGGGACGAACAAGGTTAGGTGGTGGGTAGTGTGAAAGATTATTATGACACCAACGCCATCTATACGAAATTAGAAAAATAAATACTCCGAAGAAGGAATTCTGAATCTTGTTCGGGACGAACAAGGTTAGGTGGTGGGTAGTGTGAAAGATTATTATGACACCAACGCCATCTATACGAAAATAGAAAAATTAATATTCCGAAGGAAATTCTTCTACATTGCAAAGAATCATGTATATAAGATTCAGCGGGGAAATTCCATAGACTCGTGGCGACAGTAAGATCTAGAACCAATACTGAGAGTATAAATATCGGCACGGTGATCGATGCGAGTTAGTTCAGAGGGAAAATTAGTACAGTTCAGAGGGAGAATTAGTAAAGTTCAGTGGGAAAATTATTACAGCACAGTTTGGGATTTTCTAGTGTTGAAAGCGTTTAGCCTGGAAGGCCGTTAAGAGTCTTGTGGCAAAGTAATAGTAGACGTTAAAGTGTAATAAAGTATAAGTTAATCAGTGTTTGCTTGAAAATAAAATCGTGTATAACGTAAATAGTGAACTCAAGTGTTTTATTCGTCACAATCCAGTGATCGAACCCGTATCTGTGGACAATTTAACTTATTGTACGTAGACTCATTAACGGCTAAACGTAACAATATATACAAATTCAATAGAATCGTGGCGACATTGAGGATGCAAGACAGCTTAGTCTTGATAACTGGGAACGGCGTGCCCAGGGCCGTCAACGACGGCAGGAAGCAATTGCTCAGGCTTAGACCCTCCAATGTCGTCGGCCTGATAAGTAAGTAAGCAAGCCAAATAAACAAATATAATATGGTGATCGGAAGAAGGAACCGAACAATAACGGGCAATCAACCTTGACGATGCACTTCAAGGGGAAGAGCAAAGTAAATAAATGCTCGTACAACAACAATAAAAGCCGTCCATTTCCATTTGTGGCAAGAAGGGACACATGGCAAAAGGTTGCAACTGCAAAAAGGAAAAGGCTAAAACAGTACAGTCAAATGGAGGGAAGGAGACGGATTATGGCTTCATAATAGCGTATCAACGCGTACTTAAAATTGCAAATGAAGAACCTGCCTGGTGTCTCGATTCTGGAGCCACTTGCTATATGTGCTCAACGCGGTCTCTATTGGAGGATTTGGATATATACATCAATGATAGCTACGTAACGTTGGCAAACGGAAAAAGGATCAGAGGCAGGCATCGGAAGGGCATTAATACCTCCACAGTTAAGCTGCATCGGGCAAGAAATCAAACTTTATAAAACTCTTTTTATACCCGAGTTTATTTTCCAAGTTTTATTGCCAAGTTTAGTTCCGATGACACTAGTTGCGCCCCATATATTTACGCGAAACAAGCAGTCAAGCCATTTGTTGTGTGTGGTGAAAAGAGGACAATGAAGAGACTGAAACTAGTACATTCAGACGTATGCGGACCCATGCGTACGGAATCGTTAGGTAAGTCAACGTACTTCATAACGTTCATCGATGATTACTCTAGACGAATTTCTTACTTTGTGAAAAAGAAAAGCGAAGCATTGGAAAAATTCAAAGCTTTTAAGACGTTAAATAACGTTTTAATGGATTTACGTGTATTCTTATTGTTGTGATATAGGTGAAATGCTTCAGTATTGTGTTGTGTAGGTGGAAAGATGAAGCGACGCACCAACGTCACATTAGCGGCGTTCACACACAAAAGATGTTGACAGACTTCTTCAAGTGTTTGCATATAAAGGAGGACTGTACGCTACTTTCTGTTTCACTTATTGGTGAAAATGAGGAAAAAGTTAGGATGAAAAAAACGATTTTGGGTGAAACTTTCTATAGCAAAGAAATAATTTATCTTTCCTAAAACAATTAAATGAACGATTTCAACTGAAGACCACTATTTTTAGAGACACTATTGACTGGCATCAACGGTTGTCTGTAATTCGTTTTTTCGTCGGTTAAATGTAATTCTAAGATTCTTGGCAATAGGAAAAAGTTCCGCAGATTTAGCACCAGTACTGCTAAATCCGGAAAATCCACAAAATTTTTTGAACACTTTATTTTTGTATTATTCACTTTTATATCTTCTACCTCTGAAAATTGACTATATTGTTACGTCTAGTCGAAATGAGTGCACGTAAGATAATTTAAATTGCCCACGATCACTGGATTGTGACGAATGAAATACTAAAGTTCACTATTCACGATATGCACGAATTTATTTTGCAAACAGATTTAATTCTTATACATTATTACACTTTAAAAATCACTATTACTTTACTATTGCACAGAACTCTTTGCTGTGTTCCAAGTCCTTGTTCAGTCCCTTTCTAGGTAGGGCTACTTCTATAAACTCGGGCTTTTGACAGTTGTGAAACAATATTCTTTTTTTTAATGGATGTTGTTATATAGGTAAAATGCTTCGGCATTGTGTTGTGAAGGTGGAAAAACGAAGCGACGCAACAACGTCACATTAGCGGCGTTCACACTCAACAATTTGTCGCAACGATTTGCTTGGCGACAAATTTGTGCGTAGCGTTCACACACAAAACATGTTGACAGACTTCAGCTTTGAGAGAATCTTCGAAGTTTTTGCATATAATGGAGGTCTGTGCACTGCTTCCTGTTTCTCTTATTGGTGAAAATGAGGAAAAAGTTAGGATGAAAAAAAAGCGATTTTGGGTGAAACTTTCTTAAAGCAAGGAAATAATTTATCTTTCCTAAAACATTTATATGAAAAATTTCAACCGAAAGGCCACTATTTTAAGAGACTCTATTACCTGACGTGAACGTTTGTCTGCAATTCTAAGATTCTTGACAATAGGAAAAAGTTACGCAGAGTCACAACCAGTATTGCTAAATCCGCAAAATCCACTAAATTCCTTTGACACTTTATATTTTCTGGAAACTGACTATATTGTTACGTTTAGTCGAAATGAGTCTACGTAAGATTAATTAAACTCTCCACACAACTGGGTTCGATCACTCGATTGTGCCGAATGAAACACTAAAGTTCACTATTCACGATATGCACGAATTTATTTTGCAAACACTGATTTAATTCTTACACATTAATACACTTTAAAAATCACTATTACTTTACTATTGCACAAAACTCTTTGCTGCCTTTCAGGCTGAACTCATTAACACTTTGAACGCTATAAAATCCCAAACTGCACTATATTAAGCAGTTTGGCCATGATGCAAAATTTGTCCCCAGTCCTTGTTCAGTCCCTTTCAAGGTAGAGCTATTCTACAAACTCGGGCTTTCGACAGTTGTGAAACAATTTTCTTTTTTTGCTCGTGATTTTTCATTGTTGGGAGGCTGAAGCAATTGTTTATGTACGTAATCGATTGTTTGTAGTGATTGTATGTGAAATTATTGCGTTAAATAACATTTTAATGGATTTACGTGTATTCTTATTGTTGTGATGTAGGTAAAATGCTTCAGCATTGTGTTGTGTAGGTGGAAAAACGAATCGACGCAACAACGTCACATTAGCGGCGTTCACACTCAACAAATTGTCGCGACGATTCGTTTGCCGACAAATTTGTGCTTAGCGTTCACACACAAAAGATGTTGACAGACTTCAGCTTTGAGAGAAATTTCGAAGTGTTTGCATATAATGGAGGACTGTGCACTGCTTTCTGTTTCACTTATTGGTGAAAATGAGGAAAAAGTTAGGATGAAAAAAAAGCGATTTTGGGTGAAACTTTCTATAAAGCAAAGAAATAATTTAACTTTCATAAAACAATTAAATGCAAAATTTCATCTGAAAGGCCACTATTTTAAAAGACACTATAACCTGGCATGGACATCTGTCTGCAATTCTAAGATTCTTATAAATTATTACACTTTAAAAAACACTATTACTTTACTACTGCATAGAACTCTTTGCTGTGTTCCCAGTCCTTGTTTAGTCCCTTTCTATGTAGAGCTACTTCTACAAACTCGTGCTTTTGACAGTTGTGAAACAATTTTCTTTTTTTTTAATGGATTTATGTGTATTCTTAATGTTGTGATATAGGTAAAATGCTTCAGCATTGTGTTGTGAAGGTGGAAAAACTGAGCAACGCACCAACGTCAGATTAGCGGCGTTCACACTCAACAATTTGTCGCGGCGATTTGCTTGGCGACAAATTTGTGCTTAGCGTTCACCCACAAAAGATGTTGACAGACTTCAGCTTTGAGAGAAACTTCGAAGTGTTCACATATAATGGAGGACTGTGCACTGATTTCGGTTTCGCTTATTGGTCAAAATGAGGAAAAAGTTAGGATGAAAAAAAGCGATTTTTTGTGCAATGCTTCAGTATTGTGTTGTGAAGGTGGAAAAACGAAGCAGCGCACCAACGTCACATTAGCGGCGTTCACACTCAACAATTTGTCGCGACGATTTGCTTGGCGACAAATTTGTGCATAGCGTTCACACACAAAAGATGTTGACAGACTTCAGCTTTGAGAGAAACTTCGAAGTGTTTGCATATAATGGAGGACTGTGCACTGCTTTCGGTTGCACTTATTGGTCAAAATGAGGAAAAAGTTAGGATGAAAAAAAGCGATTTTTTGTGCAATGCTTCAGTATTGTGTTGTGAAGGTGGAAAAACGAAGCAGCGCACCAACGTCACATTAGCGGCGTTCACACTCAACAATTTGTCGCAACGATTTGCTTGGCGACAAATTTGTGCGTAGCGTTCACACACAAAAGATGTTGACAGACTTCAGCTTTGAGAGAAACTTCGAAGTGTTTGCATATAATGGAGGACTGTGCACTGCTTTCTGTTTCACTTATTGGTCAAAATGAGGAAAAAGTTAAGATGAAAAAAAGCGATTTTGGGCGAAACTTTCTTAAAGCAAGGAAATAATTTATCTTTCCTAAAACATTTATATGAAAAATTTCAACCGAAAGGCCACTATTTTAAGAGACTCTATTACCTGACGTGAACGTTTGTCTGCAATTCTAAGATTCTTGACAATAGGAAAAGGTTACGCAGAGTTAGCACCAGTATTGCTAAATCCGCAAAATCCACTAAATTCCTTTGACACTTTATATTTTCTGGAAACTGACTATATTGTTACGTTTAGTCGAAATGAGTCTACGTAAGATTAATTAAACTCTCCACACAACTGGGTTCGATCACTCGATTGTGCCGAATGAAACACTAAAGTTCACTATTCACGATATGCACGAATTTATTTTGCAAACACTGATTTAATTCTTACACATTAATACACTTTAAAAATCACTATTACTTTACTATTGCACAAAACTCTTTGCTGCCTTTCAGGCTGAACTCATTAACACTTTGAACGCTATAAAATCCCAAACTGCACTATATTAAGCAGTTTGGCCATGATGCAAAATTTGTCCCCAGTCCTTGTTCAGTCCCTTTCAAGGTAGAGCTATTCTACAAACTCGGGCTTTCGACAGTTGTGAAACAATTTTCTTTTTTTGCTCGTGATTTTTCATTGTTGGGTGGCTGAAGCAATTGTTTATGTACGTAATCGATTGTTTGTAGTGATTGTATGTGAAATTATTGCGTTAAATAACATTTTAATGGATTTACGTGTATTCTTATTGTTGTGATGTAGGTAAAATGCTTCAGCATTGTGTTGTGTAGGTGGAAAAACGAATCGACGCAACAACGTCACATTAGCGGCGTTCACACTCAACAAATTGTCGCGACGATTCGTTTGCCGACAAATTTGTGCTTAGCGTTCACACACAAAAGATGTTGACAGACTTCAGCTTTGAGAGAAATTTCGAAGTGTTTGCATATAATGGAGGACTGTGCACTGCTTTCTGTTTCACTTATTGGTGAAAATGAGGAAAAAGTTAGGATGAAAAAAAAGCGATTTTGGGTGAAACTTTCTATAAAGCAAAGAAATAATTTAACTTTCATAAAACAATTAAATGCAAAATTTCATCTGAAAGGCCACTATTTTAAAAGACACTATAACCTGGCATGGACATCTGTCTGCAATTCTAAGATTCTTATAAATTATTACACTTTAAAAAACACTATTACTTTACTACTGCATAGAACTCTTTGCTGTGTTCCCAGTCCTTGTTTAGTCCCTTTCTATGTAGAGCTACTTCTACAAACTCGGGCTTTTGACAGTTGTGAAACAATTTTCTTTTTTTTTAATGGATTTATGTGTATTCTTAATGTTGTGATATAGGTAAAATGCTTCAGCATTGTGTTGTGAAGGTGGAAAAACTGAGCAACGCACCAACGTCAGATTAGCGGCGTTCACACTCAACAATTTGTCGCGGCGATTTGCTTGGCGACAAATTTGTGCTTAGCGTTCACCCACAAAAGATGTTGACAGACTTCAGCTTTGAGAGAAACTTCGAAGTGTTCACATATAATGGAGGACTGTGCACTGATTTCGGTTTCGCTTATTGGTCAAAATGAGGAAAAAGTTAGGATGAAAAAAAGCGATTTTTTGTGCAATGCTTCAGTATTGTGTTGTGAAGGTGGAAAAACGAAGCAGCGCACCAACGTCACATTAGCGGCGTTCACACTCAACAATTTGTCGCGACGATTTGCTTGGCGACAAATTTGTGCATAGCGTTCACACACAAAAGATGTTGACAGACTTCAGCTTTGAGAGAAACTTCGAAGTGTTTGCATATAATGGAGGACTGTGCACTGCTTTCGGTTGCACTTATTGGTCAAAATGAGGAAAAAGTTAGGATGAAAAAAAGCGATTTTTTGTGCAATGCTTCAGTATTGTGTTGTGAAGGTGGAAAAACGAAGCAGCGCACCAACGTCACATTAGCGGCGTTCACACTCAACAATTTGTCGCAACGATTTGCTTGGCGACAAATTTGTGCGTAGCGTTCACACACAAAAGATGTTGACAGACTTCAGCTTTGAGAGAAACTTCGAAGTGTTTGCATATAATGGAGGACTGTGCACTGCTTTCTGTTTCACTTATTGGTCAAAATGAGGAAAAAGTTAAGATGAAAAAAAGCGATTTTGGGCGAAACTTTCTTAAAGCAAGGAAATAATTTATCTTTCCTAAAACATTTATATGAAAAATTTCAACCGAAAGGCCACTATTTTAAGAGACTCTATTACCTGACGTGAACGTTTGTCTGCAATTCTAAGATTCTTGACAATAGGAAAAGGTTACGCAGAGTTAGCACCAGTATTGCTAAATCCGCAAAATCCACTAAATTCCTTTGACACTTTATATTTTCTGGAAACTGACTATATTGTTACGTTTAGTCGAAATGAGTCTACGTAAGATTAATTAAACTCTCCACACAACTGGGTTCGATCACTCGATTGTGCCGAATGAAACACTAAAGTTCACTATTCACGATATGCACGAATTTATTTTGCAAACACTGATTTAATTCTTACACATTAATACACTTTAAAAATCACTATTACTTTACTATTGCACAAAACTCTTTGCTGCCTTTCAGGCTGAACTCATTAACACTTTGAACGCTATAAAATCCCAAACTGCACTATATTAAGCAGTTTGGCCATGATGCAAAATTTGTCCCCAGTCCTTGTTCAGTCCCTTTCAAGGTAGAGCTATTCTACAAACTCGGGCTTTCGACAGTTGTGAAACAATTTTCTTTTTTTGCTCGTGATTTTTCATTGTTGGGTGGCTGAAGCAATTGTTTATGTACGTAATCGATTGTTTGTAGTGATTGTATGTGAAATTATTGCGTTAAATAACATTTTAATGGATTTACGTGTATTCTTATTGTTGTGATGTAGGTAAAATGCTTCAGCATTGTGTTGTGTAGGTGGAAAAACGAATCGACGCAACAACGTCACATTAGCGGCGTTCACACTCAACAAATTGTCGCGACGATTCGTTTGCCGACAAATTTGTGCTTAGCGTTCACACACAAAAGATGTTGACAGACTTCAGCTTTGAGAGAAATTTCGAAGTGTTTGCATATAATGGAGGACTGTGCACTGCTTTCTGTTTCACTTATTGGTGAAAATGAGGAAAAAGTTAGGATGAAAAAAAAGCGATTTTGGGTGAAACTTTCTATAAAGCAAAGAAATAATTTAACTTTCATAAAACAATTAAATGCAAAATTTCATCTGCAAGGCCACTATTTTAAAAGACACTATAACCTGGCATGGACATTTGTCTGCAATTCTAAGATTCTTATACATTATTACACTTTAAAAAACACTATTACTTTACTACTGCATAGAACTCTTTGCTGTGTTCCCAGTCCTTGTTTAGTCCCTTTCTATGTAGAGCTACTTCTACAAACTCGGGCTTTTGACAGTTGTGAAACAATTTTCTTTTTTTTAATGGATTTATGTGTATTCTTAATGTTGTGATATAGGTAAAATGCTTCAGCATTGTGTTGTGAAGGTGGAAAAACTGAGCAACGCACCAACGTCAGATTAGCGGCGTTCACACTCAACAATTTGTCGCGGCGATTTGCTTGGCGATAAATTTGTGCTTAGCGTTCACCCACAAAAGATGTTGACAGACTTCAGCTTTGAGACAAACTTCGAAGTGTTCACATATAATGGAGGACTGTGCACTGCTTTCGGTTTCGCTTATTGGTCATAATGAGGAAAAAGTTAGGATGAAAAAAAGCGATTTTTTGTGCAATGCTTCAGTATTGTGTTGTGAAGGTGGAAAAACTGAGCAACGCACCAACGTCAGATTAGCGGCGTTCACACTCAACAATTTGTCGCGGCGATTTGCTTGGCGACAAATTTGTGCTTAGCGTTCACCCACAAAAGATGTTGACAGACTTCAGCTTTGAGAGAAACTTCGAAGTGTTCACATACAATGGAGGACTGTGCACTGATTTCGGTTTCGCTTATTGGTCAAAATGAGGAAAAAGTTAGGATGAAAAAAAGCGATTTTTTGTGCAATGCTTCAGTATTGTGTTGTGAAGGTGGAAAAACGAAGCAGCGCACCAACGTCAAATTAGCGGCGTTCACACTCAACAATTTGTCACGACGATTTGCTTGGCGACAAATTTGTGCATAGCGTTCACACACAAAAGATGTTGACAGACTTCAGCTTTGAGAGAAACTTCGAAGTGTTTGCATATAATGGAGGACTGTGCACTGCTTTCGGTTGCACTTATTGGTCAAAATGAGGAAAAAGTTAGGATGAAAAAAAGCGATTTTTTGTGCAATGCTTCAGTATTGTGTTGTGAAGGTGGAAAAACGAAGCAGCGCACCAACGTCACATTAGCGGCGTTCACACTCAACAATTTGTCGCAACGATTTGCTTGGCGACAAATTTGTGCGTAGCGTTCACACACAAAAGATGTTGACAGACTTCAGCTTTGAGAGAAACTTCGAAGTGTTTGCATATAATGGAGGACTGTGCACTGCTTTCTGTTTCACTTATTGGTCAAAATGAGGAAAAAGTTAAGATGAAAAAAAGCGATTTTGGGCGAAACTTTCTTAAAGCAAGGAAATAATTTATCTTTCCTAAAGCATTTATATGAAAAATTTCAACCGAAAGGCCACTATTTTAAGAGACTCTATTACCTGACGTGAACGTTTGTCTGCAATTCTAAGATTCTTGACAATAGGAAAAGGTTACGCAGAGTTAGCACCAGTATTGCTAAATCCGCAAAATCCACTAAATTCCTTTGACACTTTATATTTTCTGGAAACTGACTATATTGTTACGTTTAGTCGAAATGAGTCTACGTAAGATTAATTAAACTCTCCACACAACTGGGTTCGATCACTCGATTGTGCCGAATGAAACACTAAAGTTCACTATTCACGATATGCACGAATTTATTTTGCAAACACTGATTTAATTCTTACACATTAATACACTTTAAAAATCACTATTACTTTACTATTGCACAAAACTCTTTGCTGCCTTTCAGGCTGAACTCATTAACACTTTGAACGCTATAAAATCCCAAACTGCACTATATTAAGCAGTTTGGCCATGATGCAAAATTTGTCCCCAGTCCTTGTTCAGTCCCTTTCAAGGTAGAGCTATTCTACAAACTCTGGCTTTCGACAGCTGTGAAACAATTTTCTTTTTTTGCTCGTGATTTTTCATTGTTGGGTGGCTGAAGCAATTGTTTATGTACGTAATCGATTGTTTGTAGTGATTGTATGTGAAATTATTGCGTTAAATAACATTTTAATGGATTTACGTGTATTCTTATTGTTGTGATGTAGGTAAAATGCTTCAGCATTGTGTTGTGTAGGTGGAAAAACGAATCGACGCAACAACGTCACATTAGCGGCGTTCACACTCAACAAATTGTCGCGACGATTCGTTTGCCGACAAATTTGTGCTTAGCGTTCACACACAAAAGATGTTGACAGACTTCAGCTTTGAGAGAAATTTCGAAGTGTTTGCATATAATGGAGGACTGTGCGCTGCTTTCTGTTTCACTTATTGGTGAAAATGAGGAAAAAGTTAGGATGAAAAAAAAGCGATTTTGGGTGAAACTTTCTATAAAGCAAAGAAATAATTTAACTTTCATAAAACAATTAAATGCAAAATTTCATCTGCAAGGCCACTATTTTAAAAGACACTATAACCTGGCATGGACATTTGTCTGCAATTCTAAGATTCTTATACATTATTACACTTTAAAAAACACTATTACTTTACTACTGCATAGAACTCTTTGCTGTGTTCCCAGTCCTTGTTTAGTCCCTTTCTATGTAGAGCTACTTCTACAAACTCGGGCTTTTGACAGTTGTGAAACAATTTTCTTTTTTTTAATGGATTTATGTGTATTCTTAATGTTGTGATTTAGGTAAAATGCTTCAGCATTGTGTTGTGAAGGTGGAAAAACTGAGCAACGCACCAACGTCAGATTAGCGGCGTTCACACTCAACAATTTGTCGCGGCGATTTGCTTGGCGATAAATTTGTGCTTAGCGTTCACCCACAAAAGATGTTGACAGACTTCAGCTTTGAGACAAACTTCGAAGTGTTCACATATAATGGAGGACTGTGCACTGCTTTCGGTTTCGCTTATTGGTCAAAATGAGGAAAAAGTTAGGATGAAAAAAAGCGATTTTTTGTGCAATGCTTCAGTATTGTGTTGTGAAGGTGGAAAAACGAAGCAGCGCACCAACGTCACATTAGCGGCGTTCACACTCAACAATTTGTCGCGGCGATTTGCTTGGCGATAAATTTGTGCTTAGCGTTCACCCACAAAAGATGTTGACAGACTTCAGCTTTGAGAGAAACTTCGAAGTGTTCACATATAATGGAGGACTGTGCACTGCTTTCGGTTTCGCTTATTGGTCAAAATGAGGAAAAAGTTAGGATGAAAAAAAGCGATTTTTTGTGCAATGCTTCAGTATTGTGTTGTGAAGGTGGAAAAACGAAGCAGCGCACCAACGTCACATTAGCGGCGTTCACACTCAACAATTTGCTTGGCGACAAATTTGTGCGTAGCGTTCACACACAAAAGATGTTGACAGACTTCAGCTTTGAGAGAAACTTCGAAGTGTTCACATATAATGGAGGACTGTGCACTGCTTTCGGTTTCGCTTATTGGTCAAAATGAGGAAAAAGTTAGGATGAAAAAAAGCGATTTTTTGTGCAATGCTTCAGTATTGTGTTGTGAAGGTGGAAAAACGAAGCAGCGCACCAACGTCACATTAGCGGCGTTCACACTCAACAATTTGCTTGGCGACAAATTTGTGCGTAGCGTTCACACACAAAAGATGTTGACAGACTTCAGCTTTGAGAGAAACTTCGAAGTGTTCACATATAATGGAGGACTGTGCACTGCTTTCGGTTGCACTTATTGGTCAAAATGAGGAAAAAGTTAGGATGAAAAAAAGCGATTTTTGTGCAATGCTTCAGTATTGTGTTGTGAAGGTGGAAAAACGAAGCAGCGCACCAACGTCACATTAGCGGCGTTCACACTCAACAATTTGTCGCAACGATTTGCTTGGCGACAAATTTGTGCGTAGCGTTCACACACAAAAGATGTTGACAGACTTCAGCTTTGAGAGAAACTTCGAAGTGTTTGCATATAATGGAGGACTGTGCACTGCTTTCTGTTTCACTTATTGGTCAAAATGAGGAAAAAGTTAAGATGAAAAAAAGCGATTTTGGGCGAAACTTTCTTAAAGCAAGGAAATAATTTATCTTTCCTAAAGCATTTATATGAAAAATTTCAACCGAAAGGCCACTATTTTAAGAGACTCTATTACCTGGCATGAACGTTTGTCTGCAATTCTAAGATTCTTGGCAATAGGAAAAAGTTACGCAGATTTAGCACCAGTATTGCTAAATCCGAAAAGTCCACTATTTTCCTCCTACCTCTGGAAATTGACTATATTGTTACGTTTAGTCGAAATGAGTCTACGTAAGATTAATGAAATTGTCCACACAACTAGGTTCGATCACTAGATTGTGACAAATGAAACACCAAAGTTAATTTTATTTTATTTTGCAAACACTGATTTAATTCTTATACATTATTACACTTTAAAATCACAATTACTTTACTATTGCACAAAACTCTTTGTTGCCTTTCAGGCTGAACTCATTAACACTTTGAACGCTATAAAATCCCAAACTGCACTGTAATAAGCAGTTTGGCCATGATGCAAAATTTGTCCCCAGTCCTTGTTCAGTCCCTTTCAAGGTAGAGCTATTCTACAAACTCGGGCTTTCGACAGTTGTGAAACAATTTTCTTTTTTCGCTCGTGAGTTTTCATTGTTGGGAGGCTCAAGCAATTGTTTATGTACGAATTGTATCGATTGTATGTGAAATGATTGCGTTAAATAACGTTTTAATGGATTTACGTGTATTCTTATAGTTGTGATATAGGTGAAATGCTTCAGCATTCTGTTGTGCAGGTGGAAAAACGAAGCGACGCACCAACGTCACATTAGCGGCGTTCGCATCAACAAATTGTCGCGACGATTTGCTTGGCGACAAATTTGTGCTTAGCGTTCACACACAAAAGATGTTGACAGACTATAGCTTTGAGAGAAACTTCGAACTGTTTGCATATAATGGAGGACTGTGCACTGCTTTCTTATTCTTGAAAATGAGTATTGGTGAAAATGAGGACAAAGTTAGGATGAAAAAAAAGCGATTTTGGGTGAAACTTTCTATAAAGCAAAGAAATAATTTATCTTTCCTAACACAATTATATGAAAAATTTCAACTGAAAGGCCACTATTTTAGGAGACACTATTACCTGGCAGAAACGTTTGTCTGCAATTCTAAGATTCTTGGCAATATTGAAAAGTTAAGCAGATTTAGCACCAGTATTGCTAAATCCGAAAAATCCACTAAATTCCTTTAACGCTTAATTTTGTATTATTCACTTTTTATTTCTTCTACCTCTGGAAATTGACTATATTGTTACGTTTAGTCGAAATGAGTCTACGTAAGATTAATTAAATTGTCCATACAACTGGGTTCGATCATTCGATTATGACGAATGAAACTCTAAAGTTCACTATTCACGATATGTACGAATTTATTTTGCAAACACTGATTTAATTCTTATACATTATTACACTTTAAAAATCACAATTACTTTACTATTGCAGAAAACTCTTTGGTGCCTTTCAGACTGAACTCATTAACACTTTGAACGCTATAAAATCCCAAACTGCACTGTAATAAGCAGTTTGGCCATGATGCAAAATTTGTTCCCAGTCCTTGCTCAGTCCCTTTCTAGGAGCTACTTCTACAAACTCAGGCTTTTGACAGTTGTGAAACAATTTTCTTTTTTGCTCGTGATTTTTCATTGTTGGGAGGCTAAAGCAATTGTTTATGTACGTAATCGATTGTTTGTAGCGATTATATGTGAAATTATTGCGTTAAATAGCGTTTTAATGGATTTACGTGTATTCTTATTGTTGTGATATAGGTAAAATGCTTCAGCATTGTGTTGTGTAGGTGGATAAACAAAGCGACGCACCAACGTCACATTAGCGGCGTTCGCATCAACAAATTGTCGCGACGATTTGCTTGGCGACAAATTTGTGCTTAGCGTTCACCCACAAAAGATGTTGACAGACTTCAGCTTTGAGAGAAACTTCGAACTGTTTGCATATAATGGAGGACTGTGCACTGCTTTCTGTTTCACTTATTGGTGAAAATGAGGAAAAAGTTAGGGTGAAAAAAAAGCGATTTTGGGTGAAACTTTCTATAAAGCAAAGAAATAATTTATCTTTCCTAACACAATTATATGAAAAATTTCAACTGAAAGGCCACTATTTTAGGAGACACTATTACCTGGCAGAAACGTTTGTCTGCAATTCTAAGATTCTTGGCAATATTGAAAAGTTAAGCAGATTTAGCACCAGTATTGCTAAATCCGAAAAATCCACTAAATTCCTTTAACGCTTTATTTTTGTATTATTCACTTTTTATTTCTTCTACCTCTGGAAATTGACTATATTGTTACGTTTAGTCGAAATGAGTCTACGTAAGATTAATGAAATTACCCACACAACTAGGTTCGATCCCTAGATTGTGACAAATGAAACACTAAAGTTAATTTTATTTTATTTTGCAAACACTGATCTAATTCTTATACATTATTACACTTTAAAATCACAATTACTTTACTATTGCACAAAACTTTTTGTTGCCTTTCAGGCTGAACTCATTAACACTTTGAACGCTATAAAATCCCAAACTGCACTGTAATAAGCAGTTTGGCCATGATGCAAAATTTGTCCCCAGTCCTTGTTCAGTCCCTTCCAAGGTAGAGCTATTCTACAAACTCGGGCTTTCGACAGTTGGGAAACAATTTTCTTTTTTTGCTCGTGATTTTTCATTGTTGGGAGGCTAAAGCAATTGTTTATGTACGAATTGTATCGATTGTTTGTAGCGATTGTATGTGAAATTATTGCGTTAAATAACATTGTAATGGATTTACGTGTATTCTTATTGTTGTGATGTAGGTAAAATGCTTCAGCATTGTGTTGTGTAGGTGGAAAAACGAATCGACGCAACAACGTCACATTAGCGGCGTTCACACTCAACAAATTGTGGCGACGATTCGTTTGCCGACAAATTTGTGCTTAGCGTTCACACACAAAAGATGTTGACAGACTTCAGCTTTGAGAGAAATTTCGAAGTGTTTGCATATAATGGAGGACTGTGCACTGCTTTCTGTTTCACTTATTGGTGAAATTGAGGAAAAAGTTAGGGTGAAAAAAAAGCGATTTTGGGTGAAACTTTCTATAAAGCAAAGAAATAATTTATCTTTCCTAACACAATTATATGAAAAATATCAACTGAAAGGCCACTATTTTAGGAGACACTATTACCTGGCATGAACGTTTGTCTGCAATTCTAAGATTCTTGGCAATTTTGAAAAGTTAAGCAGATTTAGCACCAATATTGCTAAATTCGCAAAATCCACCATTTTCCTCCTATCTCTGGAAATTGACTATATTGTTACGTTTAGTCGAAATGAGTCTACGTAAGATTAATGAAATTGTCCACACAACTAGGTTCGATCACTAGATTGTGACAAATGAAACACTAAAGTTAATTTTATTTTATTTTGCAAACACTGATTTAATTCTTATACATTATTACACTTTAAAATCACAATTACTTTACTATTGCACAAAACTCTTTGTTGCCTTTCAGGCTGAACTCATTAACACTTTGAACGCTATAAAATCCCAAACTGCACTGTAATAAGCAGTTTGGCCATGATGCAAAATTTGTCCCCAGTCCTTGTTCAGTCCCTTCCAAGGTAGAGCTATTCTACAAACTCGGGCTTTCGACAGTTGGGAAACAATTTTCTTTTTTTGCTCGTGATTTTTCATTGTTGGGAGGCTAAAGCAATTGTTTATGTACGAATTGTATCGATTGTTTGTAGCGATTGTATGTGAAATTATTGCGTTAAATAACATTGTAATGGATTTACGTGTATTCTTATTGTTGTGATGTAGGTAAAATGCTTCAGCATTGTGTTGTGTAGGTGGAAAAACGAATCGACGCAACAACGTCACATTAGCGGCGTTCACACTCAACAAATTGTGGCGACGATTCGTTTGCCGACAAATTTGTGCTTAGCGTTCACACACAAAAGATGTTGACAGACTTCAGCTTTGAGAGAAATTTCGAAGTGTTTGCATATAATGGAGGACTGTGCACTGCTTTCTGTTTCACTTATTGGTGAAATTGAGGAAAAAGTTAGGGTGAAAAAAAAGCGATTTTGGGTGAAACTTTCTATAAAGCAAAGAAATAATTTATCTTTCCTAACACAATTATATGAAAAATATCAACTGAAAGGCCACTATTTTAGGAGACACTATTACCTGGCATGAACGTTTGTCTGCAATTCTAAGATTCTTGGCAATTTTGAAAAGTTAAGCAGATTTAGCACCAGTATTGCTAAATTCGCAAAATCCACCATTTTCCTCCTATCTCTGGAAATTGACTATATTGTTACGTTTAGTCGAAATGAGTCTACGTAAGATTAATGAAATTGTCCACACAACTAGGTTCGATCACTAGATTGTGACAAATGAAACACTAAAGTTAATTTTATTTTATTTTGCAAACACTGATTTAATTCTTATACATTATTACACTTTAAAATCACAATTACTTTACTATTGCACAAAACTCTTTGTTGCCTTTCAGGCTGAACTCATTAACACTTTGACGCTATAAAATCCCAAACTGCACTGTAATAAGCAGTTTGGCCATGATGCAAAATTTGTCCCCAGTCCTTGTTCAGTCCCTTTCAAGGTAGAGCTATTCTACAAACTCGGGCTTTCGACAGTTGTGAAACAATTTTCTTTTTTTGCTCGTGATTTTTCATTGTTGGGAGGCTCAAGCAATTGTTTATGTACGTAATCGATTGTTTGTAGCGATTGTATGTGAAATTATTGCGTTAAATAACATTTTAATGGATTTACGTGTATTCTTATTGTTGTGATGTAGGTAAAATGCTTCAGCATTGTGTTGTGTAGGTGGAAAAACGAAGCGACGCACAAACGGCACATTGGCGGCGTTCACACTCAACAAATTGTCGCGACGATTTGTTTGGCGACAAATTTGTGCTGTATTGCTAAATCCGAAAAATCCACTAACTTCCTTTAACACTTTATTTTTGCATAATTCACTTTTTATTTCTTCTACCTCTGGAAATTGACTATATTGTTACGTTTAGTCGATATGAGTCAACGTAAGACTAATTAAATTGTTCACACAACTGGGTTCGATCACTGGATTGTGACGAAGGAAACACTATTCATTCTAGTTCACTATTCACGATATGCACGAATTTATTTTGCAAACACTGATTTAGTTCTTATACATTATTACACTTTAAAAATCACAAAATTTGTTCCCAGAATAAATGCATCAAATCGATCAATCGTTGGGCAGTCTGCGTGCATCGTTGGAAGAGCAAAAGCAAGAAATGCAACAGTCGCGAGAACAAATGCAGCAATAGCTGGGAAGTGTGCAACATTGACTCGAGGACCAGAAGCACGAGATCGGTTAAGTTCTAGAAGAACAACAAAACCGTTTGGCACAGAAACTTCTGGAGGTGAATTGTGAAGTGATATACTGGCCGAGAAAGTTCACTACCTTGGCAGTAAGGTTCTGGGCCTAGAAACTTTGGTGGACGATAAAGTTCACTATCTCGACAGCAAAGTTGTGAGTCTAGAGACTTCGATGTACGAGAAGGTTCAACGGATGGAGAAAGTCATCTGTGCACTGAAGGTGAGGGAACCAATGTTTAACAACGTCGCAACAAATTTTCAAACCACCGATGTACGACGAAACAACAGCCTTCAACATCTTCAGGCTGCAATTCGAAACATCTGCCGCCAGGGCACATCTGAGCGATGAAGACAAAGCGGCTGCGTTGGTCGTGTCGTTAATGGGCGGTGCTGCAGACGTACTTATAACGATTCCAGAAGATCTCCAAATGGACTACAGTGCGATCATGGAGTCGCTACAGCGCAAGTATGGAAGTGAACACCGTATGCAAGTCTTCTAGATGGAGTTGAAGAGCAGGAGACAACGCAACGGTGAGTCGCTTCAGGAATTTGGGGCAGAGATTTAGCGATTGGCACATTTGGCATACGCCGGCTCAACGATGGAGCTCATCGAAAACGCCAAAACGGATGCGTTTGTGGACGGTATAAGGGATCTGGCGACGAAGGGTACAACACTGTCGTCACCAAAGAGAACATTCCAGGAAACGGTTGCTTCTGCTCTGTCCTACGAGGCAGCGGGATTAGCGCGTGTGTCTCATTCTAGAACTCGCAGAGTAGATCTGGAGCCGGAATCTTATCGAGACACATTCAAGGGCCGTTGCTTCAACTGCAATGGAATAGGACACATGGGACGCGCTTGTAGGGAGCGTCGGAAACGTTCCAGGTCCCAGTCACCGGCACGAAACTTCAAGCCCCACAGTCGTTGTGTCCCGGTTAGGAAGGAACGCGAACAGTCTCACTGTCGATGGCATCGTTCGTGGAAGGTGGTTAACGGTAACATTGGAAGGTAAAATTTGGAGCATCACATTCGATCCTAAGGAGGGATCTGGTGGAAGAAGTGGAGCCGTTGTACGGGATACGGCTACGAACTGCTACAGGTGATGATGCGGAAGTGCTTGGAAAGTTAATCGAGACAATCACAATAGGCGATACGACATTTGGCAGATATAGTTGACGAGTTGATTCCGGGAGCGCACTTTATGATTAGGACCGGCATTACTTTGGACCTTGAGCGGAGAATCCTGAGGTACAAGATTTCTGAGATACATTTGAATTTCGGGGAGAGCAAGTCTACGAGGATCAACCAAGTCGTGGCGGAAAGGGACACCAGGATTCCACCGAATTCAGAGTACGACTTTTGGGAAAAGACAGAGTACGATTGTGGGATCAGCACCTTGTGGGAAGTGGAAGCCGAAGATCAAATACCAGCTGCGAACATAATCGTCGGAAGAACCTTAATAGAAGCCGATGAAGGGGGGTCACTAATGGGGAAGCAATGCTAGTTGGAACGGCAAGGGAAAGTGCTCTCGCCAAGGCATACTAGGCTGAGAAGCTGTGTCTGTTTCGTGGGCTGCATCGGCTCTGGGAAAGCGAAGACAGCGACGCAAAAGGAAACTTGATTGGGGTCCAAGAGGAGAGCGTATTTGAGAGTGCAGAGGGGAATCACAAGGGATCAAGTGGAGGACATCTGGACATCACAAGGAGAGCTGAGATAGCGGAACAGGGGTTCCATGGAGTTGGATGCCAGCGGTCAGTGAGAGAAGGGATCCAGGCAAGTGATATCTGCGAACAGGGACTACAATCAGGAGGCCAGGGAGGAATACAGCAGCTCAACGTTGGAGCACCAGTAGGAAGGGGCGCAATGGATGCACAGACAGCTATGAACGGGTCATCGATTCAGGAAGAAGGTTTAAGCCATACACATTGGGATCGTCCCCCACCGTACGGGAAGGAATTCTGAATATTGTTCGGGACGAACAAGGTTAGGTGGTGGGTAGTGTGAAAGATTATTATGACACCAACGCCATCTATACGAAATTAGAAAAATAAATACTCCGAAGAAGGAATTCTGAATCTTGTTCGGGACGAACAAGGTTAGGTGGTGGGTAGTGTGAAAGATTATTATGACACCAACGCCATCTATACGAAAATAGAAAAATATTCCGAAGGAAATTCTTCTACATTGCAAAGAATCATGTATATAAGATTCAGCGGGGAAATTCCATAGACTCGTGGCGACAGTAAGATCTAGAACCAATACTGAGAGTATAAATATCGGCACGGTGATCGATGCGAGTTAGTTCAGAGGGAAAATTAGTACAGTTCAGAGGGAGAATTAGTAAAGTTCAGTGGGAAAATTATTACAGCACAGTTTGGGATTTTCTAGTGTTGAAAGCGTTTAGCCTGGAAGGCCGCTAAGAGTCTTGTGGCAAAGTAATAGTAGACGTTAAAGTGTAATAAAGTATAAGTTAATCAGTGTTTGCTTGAAAATAAAATCGTGTATAACGTAAATAGTGAACTCAAGTGTTTTATTCGTCACAATCCAGTGATCGAACCCGTATCTGTGGACAATTTAACTTATTGTACGTAGACTCATTAACGGCTAAACGTAACAATATATACAAATTCAATAGAATCGTGGCAAGACAGCTTAGTCTTGATAACTGGGAACGGCGTGCCCAGGGCCGTCAACGACGGCAGGAAGCAATTGCTCAGGCTTAGACCCTCCAATGTCGTCGGCCTGATAAGTAAGTAAGCAAGCCAAATAAACAAATATAATATGGTGATCGGAAGAAGGAACCGAACAATAACGGGCAATGAACCTTGACGATGCACTTCAAGGGGAAGAGCAAAGTAAATAAATGCTCGTACAACAACAATAAAAGCCGTCCATTTCCATTTGTGGCAAGAAGGGACACATGGCAAAAGGTTGCAACTGCAAAAAGGAAAAGGCTAAAACAGTACAGTCTAATGGAGGGAAGGAGACGGATTATGGCTTCATAATAGCGTATCAACGCGTACTTAAAATTGCAAATGAAGAACCTGCCTGGTGTCTCGATTCTGGAGCCACTTGCTATATGTGCTCAACGCGGTCTCTATTGGAGGATTTGGATATATACATCAATGATAGCTACGTAACGTTGGCAAACGGAAAAAGGATCAGAGGCAGGCATCGGAAGGGCATTAATACCTCCACAGTTAAGCTGCATCGGGCAAGAAATCAAACTTTATAAAACTCTTTTTATACCCGAGTTTATTTTCCAAGTTTTATTGCCAAGTTTAGTTCCGATGACACTAGTTGCGCCCCATATATTTACGCGAAACAAGCAGTCAAGCCATTTGTTGTGTGTGGTGAAAAGAGGACAATGAAGAGACTGAAACTAGTACATTCAGACGTATGCGGACCCATGCGTACGGAATCGTTAGGTAAGTCAACGTACTTCATAACGTTCATCGATGATTACTCTAGACGAATTTCTTACTTTGTGAAAAAGAAAAGCGAAGCATTGGAAAAATTCAAAGCTTTTAAGACGTTAAATAACGTTTTAATGGATTTACGTGTATTCTTATTGTTGTGATATAGGTGAAATGCTTCAGTATTGTGTTGTGTAGCGGCGTTCACACTCAACAATTTGTCGCAACGATTTGCTTGGCGACAAATTTGTGCGTAGCGTTCACACACAAAACATGTTGACAGACTTCAGCTTTGAGAGAATCTTCGAAGTTTTTGCATATAATGGAGGTCTGTGCACTGCTTCCTGTTTCTCTTATTGGTGAAAATGAGGAAAAAGTTAGGATGAAAAAAAAGCGATTTTGGGTGAAACTTTCTATAAAGCAAAGAAATAATTTAACTTTCATAAAACAATTAAATGCAAAATTTCATCTGAAAGGCCACTATTTTAAAAGACACTATAACCTGGCATGGACATTTGTCTGCAATTCTAAGATTCTTATACATTATTACACTTTAAAAAACACTATTACTTTACTACTGCATAGAACTCTTTGCTGTGTTCCCAGTCCTTGTTTAGTCCCTTTCTATGTAGAGCTACTTCTACAAACTCGGGCTTTTGACAGTTGTGAAACAATTTTCTTTTTTTTAATGGATTTATGTGTATTCTTAATGTTGTGATATAGGTAAAATGCTTCAGCATTGTGTTGTGAAGGTGGAAAAACTGAGCAACGCACCAACGTCAGATTAGCGGCGTTCACACTCAACAATTTGTCGCGGCGATTTGCTTGGCGACAAATTTGTGCTTAGCGTTCACCCACAAAAGATGTTGACAGACTTCAGCTTTGAGAGAAACTTCGAAGTGTTCACATATAATGGAGGACTGTGCACTGCTTTCGGTTTCGCTTATTGGTCAAAATGAGGAAAAAGTTAGGATGAAAAAAAGCGATTTTTTGTGCAATGCTTCAGTATTGTGTTGTGAAGGTGGAAAAACGAAGCAGCGTACCAACGTCACATTAGCGGCGTTCACACTCAACAATTTGTCGCGACGATTTGCTTGGCGACAAATTTGTGCGTAGCGTTCACACACAAAAGATGTTGACAGACTTCAGCTTTGAGAGAAACTTCGAAGTGTTTGCATATAATGGAGGACTGTGCACTGCTTTCGGTTGCACTTATTGGTCAAAATGAGGAAAAAGTTAGGATGAAAAAAAGCGATTTTTTGTGCAATGCTTCAGTATTGTGTTGTGAAGGTGGAAAAACGAAGCAGCGCACCAACGTCACATTAGCGGCGTTCACACTCAACAATTTGTCGCAACGATTTGCTTGGCGACAAATTTGTGCGTAGCGTTCACACACAAAAGATGTTGACAGACTTCAGCTTTGAGAGAAACTTCGAAGTGTTTGCATATAATGGAGGACTGTGCACTGCTTTCTGTTTCACTTATTGGTCAAAATGAGGAAAAAGTTAAGATGAAAAAAAGCGATTTTGGGTGAAACTTTCTTAAAGCAAGGAAATAATTTATCTTTCCTAAAACATTTATATGAAAAATTTCAACCGAAAGGCCACTATTTTAAGAGACTCTATTACCTGACGTGAACGTTTGTCTGCAATTCTAAGATTCTTGACAATAGGAAAAAGTTACGCAGAGTCAGCACCAGTATTGCTAAATCCGCAAAATCCACTAAATTCCTTTGACACTTTATATTTTCTGGAAACTGACTATATTGTTACGTTTAGTCGAAATGAGTCTACGTAAGATTAATTAAACTCTCCACACAACTGGGTTCGATCACTCGATTGTGCCGAATGAAACACTAAAGTTCACTATTCACGATATGCACGAATTTATTTTGCAAACACTGATTTAATTCTTACACATTAATACACTTTAAAAATCACTATTACTTTACTATTGCACAAAACTCTTTGCTGCCTTTCAGGCTGAACTCATTAACACTTTGAACGCTATAAAATCCCAAACTGCACTATATTAAGCAGTTTGGCCATGATGCAAAATTTGTCCCCAGTCCTTGTTCAGTCCCTTTCAAGGTAGAGCTATTCTACAAACTCGGGCTTTCGACAGTTGTGAAACAATTTTCTTTTTTTGTTTATGTACGTAATCGATTGTTTGTAGTGATTGTATGTGAAATTATTGCGTTAAATAACATTTTAATGGATTTACGTGTATTCTTATTGTTGTGATGTAGGTAAAATGCTTCAGCATTGTGTTGTGTAGGTGGAAAAACGAATCGACGCAACAACGTCACATTAGCGGCGTTCACACTCAACAAATTGTCGCGACGATTCGTTTGCCGACAAATTTGTGCTTAGCGTTCACACACAAAAGATGTTGACAGACTTCAGCTTTGAGAGAAATTTCGAAGTGTTTGCATATAATGGAGGACTGTGCACTGCTTTCTGTTTCACTTATTGGTGAAAATGAGGAAAAAGTTAGGATGAAAAAAAAGCGATTTTGGGTGAAACTTTCTATAAAGCAAAGAAATAATTTAACTTTCATAAAACAATTAAATGCAAAATTTCATCTGAAAGGCCACTATTTTAAAAGACACTATAACCTGGCATGGACATCTGTCTGCAATTCTAAGATTCTTATAAATTATTACACTTTAAAAAACACTATTACTTTACTACTGCATAGAACTCTTTGCTGTGTTCCCAGTCCTTGTTTAGTCCCTTTCTATGTAGAGCTACTTCTACAAACTCGGGCTTTTGACAGTTGTGAAACAATTTTCTTTTTTTTTAATGGATTTATGTGTATTCTTAATGTTGTGATATAGGTAAAATGCTTCAGCATTGTGTTGTGAAGGTGGAAAAACTGAGCAACGCACCAACGTCAGATTAGCGGCGTTCACACTCAACAATTTGACGCGGCGATTTGCTTGGCGACAAATTTGTGCTTAGCGTTCACCCACAAAAGATGTTGACAGACTTCAGCTTTGAGAGAAACTTCGAAGTGTTTGCATATAATGGAGGACTGTGCACTGCTTTCGGTTGCACTTATTGGTCAAAATGAGGAAAAAGTTAGGATGAAAAAAAGCGATTTTTTGTGCAATGCTTCAGTATTGTGTTGTGAAGGTGGAAAAACGAAGCGGCGCACCAACGTCACATTAGCGGCGTTCACACTCAACAATTTGTCGCAACGATTTGCTTGGCGACAAATTTGTGCGTAGCGTTCACACACAAAAGATGTTGACAGACTTCAGCTTTGAGAGAAACTTCGAAGTGTTTGCATATAATGGAGGACTGTGCACTGCTTTCTGTTTCACTTATTGGTCAAAATGAGGAAAAAGTTAAGATGAAAAAAAGCGATTTTGGGCGAAACTTTCTTAAAGCAAGGAAATAATTTATCTTTCCTAAAACATTTATATGAAAAATTTCAACCGAAAGGCCACTATTTTAAGAGACTCTATTACCTGACGTGAACGTTTGTCTGCAATTCTAAGATTCTTGACAATAGGAAAAGGTTACGCAGAGTTAGCACCAGTATTGCTAAATCCGCAAAATCCACTAAATTCCTTTGACACTTTATATTTTCTGGAAACTGACTATATTGTTACGTTTAGTCGAAATGAGTCTACGTAAGATTAATTAAACTCTCCACACAACTGGGTTCGATCACTCGATTGTGCCGAATGAAACACTAAAGTTCACTATTCACGATATGCACGAATTTATTTTGCAAACACTGATTTAATTCTTACACATTAATACACTTTAAAAATCACTATTACTTTACTATTGCACAAAACTCTTTGCTGCCTTTCAGGCTGAACTCATTAACACTTTGAACGCTATAAAATCCCAAACTGCACTATATTAAGCAGTTTGGCCATGATGCAAAATTTGTCCCCAGTCCTTGTTCAGTCCCTTTCAAGGTAGAGCTATTCTACAAACTCGGGCTTTCGACAGTTGTGAAACAATTTTCTTTTTTTGCTCGTGATTTTTCATTGTTGGGTGGCTGAAGCAATTGTTTATGTACGTAATCGATTGTTTGTAGTGATTGTATGTGAAATTATTGCGTTAAATAACATTTTAATGGATTTACGTGTATTCTTATTGTTGTGATGTAGGTAAAATGCTTCAGCATCGTGTTGTGTAGGTGGAAAAACGAATCGACGCAACAACGTCACATTAGCGGCGTTCACACTCAACAAATTGTCGCGACGATTCGTTTGCCGACAAATTTGTGCTTAGCGTTCACACACAAAAGATGTTGACAGACTTCAGCTTTGAGAGAAATTTCGAAGTGTTTGCATATAATGGAGGACTGTGCACTGCTTTCTGTTTCACTTATTGGTGAAAATGAGGAAAAAGTTAGGATGAAAAAAAAGCGATTTTGGGTGAAACTTTCTATAAAGCAAAGAAATAATTTAACTTTCATAAAACAATTAAATGCAAAATTTCATCTGCAAGGCCACTATTTTAAAAGACACTATAACCTGGCATGGACATTTGTCTGCAATTCTAAGATTCTTATACATTATTACACTTTAAAAAACACTATTACTTTACTACTGCATAGAACTCTTTGCTGTGTTCCCAGTCCTTGTTTAGTCCCTTTCTATGTAGAGCTACTTCTACAAACTCGGGCTTTTGACAGTTGTGAAACAATTTTCTTTTTTTTAATGGATTTATGTGTATTCTTAATGTTGTGATATAGGTAAAATGCTTCAGCATTGTGTTGTGAAGGTGGAAAAACTGAGCAACGCACCAACGTCAGATTAGCGGCGTTCACACTCAACAATTTGTCGCGGCGATTTGCTTGGCGATAAATTTGTGCTTAGCGTTCACCCACAAAAGATGTTGACAGACTTCAGCTTTGAGACAAACTTCGAAGTGTTCACATATAATGGAGGACTGTGCACTGCTTTCGGTTTCGCTTATTGGTCAAAATGAGGAAAAAGTTAGGATGGAAAAAAGCGATTTTTTGTGCAATGCTTCAGTATTGTGTTGTGAAGGTGGAAAAACTGAGCAACGCACCAACGTCAGATTAGCGGCGTTCACACTCAACAATTTGTCGCGGCGATTTGCTTGGCGACAAATTTCTGCTTAGCGTTCACCCACAAAAGATGTTGACAGACTTCAGCTTTGAGAGAAACTTCGAAGTGTTCACATATAATGGAGGACTGTGCACTGATTTCGGTTTCGCTTATTGGTCAAAATGAGGAAAAAGTTAGGATGAAAAAAAGCGATTTTTTGTGCAATGCTTCAGTATTGTGTTGTGAAGGTGGAAAAACGAAGCAGCGCACCAACGTCACATTAGCGGCGTTCACACTCAACAATTTGTCGCGACGATTTGCTTGGCGACAAATTTGTGCATAGCGTTCACACACAAAAGATGTTGACAGACTTCAGCTTTGAGAGAAACTTCGAAGTGTTTGCATATAATGGAGGACTGTGCACTGCTTTCGGTTGCACTTATTGGTCAAAATGAGGAAAAAGTTAGGATGAAAAAAAGCGATTTTTTGTGCAATGCTTCAGTATTGTGTTGTGAAGGTGGAAAAACGAAGCAGCGCACCAACGTCACATTAGCGGCGTTCACACTCAACAATTTGTCGCAACGATTTGCTTGGCGACAAATTTGTGCGTAGCGTTCACACACAAAAGATGTTGACAGACTTCAGCTTTGAGAGAAACTTCGAAGTGTTTGCATATAATGGAGGACTGTGCACTGCTTTCTGTTTCACTTATTGGTCAAAATGAGGAAAAAGTTAAGATGAAAAAAAGCGATTTTGGGCGAAACTTTCTTAAAGCAAGGAAATAATTTATCTTTCCTAAAGCATTTATATGAAAAATTTCAACCGAAAGGCCACTATTTTAAGAGACTCTATTACCTGACGTGAACGTTTGTCTGCAATTCTAAGATTCTTGACAATAGGAAAAGGTTACGCAGAGTTAGCACCAGTATTGCTAAATCCGCAAAATCCACTAAATTCCTTTGACACTTTATATTTTCTGGAAACTGACTATATTGTTACGTTTAGTCGAAATGAGTCTACGTAAGATTAATTAAACTCTCCACACAACTGGGTTCGATCACTCGATTGTGCCGAATGAAACACTAAAGTTCACTATTCACGATATGCACGAATTTATTTTGCAAACACTGATTTAATTCTTACACATTAATACACTTTAAAAATCACTATTACTTTACTATTGCACAAAACTCTTTGCTGCCTTTCAGGCTGAACTCATTAACACTTTGAACGCTATAAAATCCCAAACTGCACTATATTAAGCAGTTTGGCCATGATGCAAAATTTGTCCCCAGTCCTTGTTCAGTCCCTTTCAAGGTAGAGCTATTCTACAAACTCGGGCTTTCGACAGTTGTGAAACAATTTTCTTTTTTTGCTCGTGATTTTTCATTGTTGGGTGGCTGAAGCAATTGTTTATGTACGTAATCGATTGTTTGTAGTGATTGTATGTGAAATTATTGCGTTAAATAACATTTTAATGGATTTACGTGTATTCTTATTGTTGTGATGTAGGTAAAATGCTTCAGCATTGTGTTGTGTAGGTGGAAAAACGAATCGACGCAACAACGTCACATTAGCGGCGTTCACACTCAACAAATTGTCGCGACGATTCGTTTGCCGACAAATTTGTGCTTAGCGTTCACACACAAAAGATGTTGACAGACTTCAGCTTTGAGAGAAATTTCGAAGTGTTTGCATATAATGGAGGACTGTGCACTGCTTTCTGTTTCACTTATTGGTGAAAATGAGGAAAAAGTTAGGATGAAAAAAAAGCGATTTTGGGTGAAACTTTCTATAAAGCAAAGAAATAATTTAACTTTCATAAAACAATTAAATGCAAAATTTCATCTGCAAGGCCACTATTTTAAAAGACACTATAACCTGGCATGGACATTTGTCTGCAATTCTAAGATTCTTATACATTATTACACTTTAAAAAACACTATTACTTTACTACTGCATAGAACTCTTTGCTGTGTTCCCAGTCCTTGTTTAGTCCCTTTCTATGTAGAGCTACTTCTACAAACTCGGGCTTTTGACAGTTGTGAAACAATTTTCTTTTTTTTAATGGATTTATGTGTATTCTTAATGTTGTGATATAGGTAAAATGCTTCAGCATTGTGTTGTGAAGGTGGAAAAACTGAGCAACGCACCAACGTCAGATTAGCGGCGTTCACACTCAACAATTTGTCGCGGCGATTTGCTTGGCGATAAATTTGTGCTTAGCGTTCACCCACAAAAGATGTTGACAGACTTCAGCTTTGAGACAAACTTCGAAGTGTTCACATATAATGGAGGACTGTGCACTGCTTTCGGTTTCGCTTATTGGTCAAAATGAGGAAAAAGTTAGGATGGAAAAAAGCGATTTTTTGTGCAATGCTTCAGTATTGTGTTGTGAAGGTGGAAAAACTGAGCAACGCACCAACGTCAGATTAGCGGCGTTCACACTCAACAATTTGTCGCGGCGATTTGCTTGGCGACAAATTTGTGCTTAGCGTTCACCCACAAAAGATGTTGACAGACTTCAGCTTTGAGAGAAACTTCGAAGTGTTCACATATAATGGAGGACTGTGCACTGATTTCGGTTTCGCTTATTGGTCAAAATGAGGAAAAAGTTAGGATGAAAAAAAGCGATTTTTTGTGCAATGCTTCAGTATTGTGTTGTGAAGGTGGAAAAACGAAGCAGCGCACCAACGTCACATTAGCGGCGTTCACACTCAACAATTTGTCGCGACGATTTGCTTGGCGACAAATTTGTGCATAGCGTTCACACACAAAAGATGTTGACAGACTTCAGCTTTGAGAGAAACTTCGAAGTGTTTGCATATAATGGAGGACTGTGCACTGCTTTCGGTTGCACTTATTGGTCAAAATGAGGAAAAAGTTAGGATGAAAAAAAGCGATTTTTTGTGCAATGCTTCAGTATTGTGTTGTGAAGGTGGAAAAACGAAGCAGCGCACCAACGTCACATTAGCGGCGTTCACACTCAACAATTTGTCGCAACGATTTGCTTGGCGACAAATTTGTGCGTAGCGTTCACACACAAAAGATGTTGACAGACTTCAGCTTTGAGAGAAACTTCGAAGTGTTTGCATATAATGGAGGACTGTGCACTGCTTTCTGTTTCACTTATTGGTCAAAATGAGGAAAAAGTTAAGATGAAAAAAAGCGATTTTGGGCGAAACTTTCTTAAAGCAAGGAAATAATTTATCTTTCCTAAAGCATTTATATGAAAAATTTCAACCGAAAGGCCACTATTTTAAGAGACTCTATTACCTGACGTGAACGTTTGTCTGCAATTCTAAGATTCTTGACAATAGGAAAAGGTTACGCAGAGTTAGCACCAGTATTGCTAAATCCGCAAAATCCACTAAATTCCTTTGACACTTTATATTTTCTGGAAACTGACTATATTGTTACGTTTAGTCGAAATGAGTCTACGTAAGATTAATTAAACTCTCCACACAACTGGGTTCGATCACTCGATTGTGCCGAATGAAACACTAAAGTTCACTATTCACGATATGCACGAATTTATTTTGCAAACACTGATTTAATTCTTACACATTAATACACTTTAAAAATCACTATTACTTTACTATTGCACAAAACTCTTTGCTGCCTTTCAGGCTGAACTCATTAACACTTTGAACGCTATAAAATCCCAAACTGCACTATATTAAGCAGTTTGGCCATGATGCAAAATTTGTCCCCAGTCCTTGTTCAGTCCCTTTCAAGGTAGAGCTATTCTACAAACTCGGGCTTTCGACAGTTGTGAAACAATTTTCTTTTTTTGCTCGTGATTTTTCATTGTTGGGTGGCTGAAGCAATTGTTTATGTACGTAATCGATTGTTTGTAGTGATTGTATGTGAAATTATTGCGTTAAATAACATTTTAATGGATTTACGTGTATTCTTATTGTTGTGATGTAGGTAAAATGCTTCAGCATTGTGTTGTGTAGGTGGAAAAACGAATCGACGCAACAACGTCACATTAGCGGCGTTCACACTCAACAAATTGTCGCGACGATTCGTTTGCCGACAAATTTGTGCTTAGCGTTCACACACAAAAGATGTTGACAGACTTCAGCTTTGAGAGAAATTTCGAAGTGTTTGCATATAATGGAGGACTGTGCACTGCTTTCTGTTTCACTTATTGGTGAAAATGAGGAAAAAGTTAGGATGAAAAAAAAGCGATTTTGGGTGAAACTTTCTATAAAGCAAAGAAATAATTTAACTTTCATAAAACAATTAAATGCAAAATTTCATCTGCAAGGCCACTATTTTAAAAGACACTATAACCTGGCATGGACATTTGTCTGCAATTCTAAGATTCTTATACATTATTACACTTTAAAAAACACTATTACTTTACTACTGCATATAACTCTTTGCTGTGTTCCCAGTCCTTGTTTAGTCCCTTTCTATGTAGACCTACTTCTACAAACTCGGGCTTTTGACAGTTGTGAAACAATTTTCTTTTTTTTAATGGATTTATGTGTATTCTTAATGTTGTGATATAGGTAAAATGCTTCAGCATTGTGTTGTGAAGGTGGAAAAACTGAGCAACGCACCAACGTCAGATTAGCGGCGTTCACACTCAACAATTTGTCGCGGCGATTTGCTTGGCGATAAATTTGTGCTTAGCGTTCACCCACAAAAGATGTTGACAGACTTCAGCTTTGAGACAAACTTCGAAGTGTTCACATATAATGGAGGACTGTGCACTGCTTTCGGTTTCGCTTATTGGTCAAAATGAGGAAAAAGTTAGGATGAAAAAAAGCGATTTTTTGTGCAATGCTTCAGTATTGTGTTGTGAAGGTGGAAAAACGAAGCAGCGCACCAACGTCACATTAGCGGCGTTCACACTCAACAATTTGTCGCGGCGATTTGCTTGGCGATAAATTTGTGCTTAGCGTTCACCCACAAAAGATGTTGACAGACTTCAGCTTTGAGAGAAACTTCGAAGTGTTCACATATAATGGAGGACTGTGCACTGCTTTCGGTTTCGCTTATTGGTCAAAATGAGGAAAAAGTTAGGATGAAAAAAAGCGATTTTTTGTGCAATGCTTCAGTATTGTGTTGTGAAGGTGGAAAAACGAAGCAGCGCACCAACGTCACATTAGCGGCGTTCACACTCAACAATTTGCTTGGCGACAAATTTGTGCGTAGCGTTCACACACAAAAGATGTTGACAGACTTCAGCTTTGAGAGAAACTTCGAAGTGTTTGCATATAATGGAGGACTGTGCACTGCTTTCTGTTTCACTTATTGGTCAAAATGAGGAAAAAGTTAAGATGAAAAAAAGCGATTTTGGGTGAAACTTTCTTAAAGCAAGGAAATAATTTATCTTTCCTAAAACATTTATATGAAAAATTTCAACCGAAAGGCCACTATTTTAAGAGACTCTATTACCTGACGTGAACATTTGTCTGCAATTCTAAGATTCTTGACAATAGGAAAAAGTTACGCAGAGTTAGCACCAGTATTGCTAAATCCGCAAAATCCACTAAATTCCTTTGACACTTTATATTTTCTGGAAACTGACTATATTGTTACGTTTAGTCGAAATGAGTCTACGTAAGATTAATTAAACTCTCCACACAACTGGGTTCGATCACTCGATTGTGCCGAATGAAACACTAAAGTTCACTATTCACGATATGCACGAATTTATTTTGCAAACACTGATTTAATTCTTACACATTAATACACTTTAAAAATCACTATTACTTTACTATTGCACAAAACTCTTTGCTGCCTTTCAGGCTGAACTCATTAACACTTTGAACGCTATAAAATCCCAAACTGCACTATATTAAGCAGTTTGGCCATGATGCAAAATTTGTCCCCAGTCCTTGTTCAGTCCCTTTCAAGGTAGAGCTATTCTACAAACTCGGGCTTTCGACAGTTGTGAAACAATTTTCTTTTTTTGCTCGTGATTTTTCATTGTTGGGAGGCTGAAGCAATTGTTTATGTACGTAATCGATTGTTTGTAGTGATTGTATGTGAAATTATTGCGTTAAATAACATTTTAATGGATTTACGTGTATTCTTATTGTTGTGATGTAGGTAAAATGCTTCAGCATTGTGTTGTGTAGGTGGAAAAACGAATCGACGCAACAACGTCACATTAGCGGCGTTCACACTCAACAAATTGTCGCGACGATTCGTTTGCCGACAAATTTGTGCTTAGCGTTCACACACAAAAGATGTTGACAGACTTCAGCTTTGAGAGAAATTTCGAAGTGTTTGCATATAATGGAGGACTGTGCACTGCTTTCTGTTTCACTTATTGGTGAAAATGAGGAAAAAGTTAGGATGAAAAAAAAGCGATT
Organism: Eristalis tenax; assembly: GCA_905231855.2. NCBI lineage: Eukaryota > Metazoa > Arthropoda > Insecta > Diptera > Syrphidae > Eristalis > Eristalis tenax. The sequence continues at coordinate 81,669,702 of HG993124.1, read as the reverse complement.
TTGGGTGAAACTTTCTATAAAGCAAAGAAATAATTTAACTTTCATAAAACAATTAAATGCAAAATTTCATCTGAAAGGCCACTATTTTAAAAGACACTATAACCTGGCATGGACATCTGTCTGCAATTCTAAGATTCTTATAAATTATTACACTTTAAAAAACACTATTACTTTACTACTGCATAGAACTCTTTGCTGTGTTCCCAGTCCTTGTTTAGTCCCTTTCTATGTAGAGCTACTTCTACAAACTCGGGCTTTTGACAGTTGTGAAACAATTTTCTTTTTTTTTAATGGATTTATGTGTATTCTTAATGTTGTGATATAGGTAAAATGCTTCAGCATTGTGTTGTGAAGGTGGAAAAACTGAGCAACGCACCAACGTCAGATTAGCGGCGTTCACACTCAACAATTTGTCGCGGCGATTTGCTTGGCGACAAATTTGTGCTTAGCGTTCACCCACAAAAGATGTTGACAGACTTCAGCTTTGAGAGAAACTTCGAAGTGTTCACATATAATGGAGGACTGTGTACTGCTTTCGGTTTCGCTTATTGGTCAAAATGAGGAAAAAGTTAGGATGAAAAAAAGCGATTTTTTGTGCAATGCTTCAGTATTGTGTTGTGAAGGTGGAAAAACGAAGCAGCGTACCAACGTCACATTAGCGGCGTTCACACTCAACAATTTGTCGCGACGATTTGCTTGGCGACAAATTTGTGCGTAGCGTTCACACACAAAAGATGTTGACAGACTTCAGCTTTGAGAGAAACTTCGAAGTGTTTGCATATAATGGAGGACTGTGCACTGCTTTCGGTTGCACTTATTGGTCAAAATGAGGAAAAAGTTAGGATGAAAAAAAGCGATTTTTGTGCAATGCTTCAGTATTGTGTTGTGAAGGTGGAAAAACGAAGCAGCGCACCAACGTCACACTCAACAATTTGTCGCAACGATTTGCTTGGCGACAAATTTGTGCGTAGCGTTCACACACAAAAGATGTTGACAGACTTCAGCTTTGAGAGAAACTTCGAAGTGTTTGCATATAATGGAGGACTGTGCACTGCTTTCTGTTTCACTTATTGGTCAAAATGAGGAAGAAGTTAAGATGAAAAAAAGCGATTTTGGGTGAAACTTTCTTAAAGCAAGGAAATAATTTATCTTTCCTAAAACATTTATATGAAAAATTTCAACCGAAAGGCCACTATTTTAAGAGACTCTATTACCTGACGTGAACGTTTGTCTGCAATTCTAAGATTCTTGACAATAGGAAAAAGTTACGCAGAGTTAGCACCAGTATTGCTAAATCCGCAAAATCCACTAAATTCCTTTGACACTTTATATTTTCTGGAAACTGACTATATTGTTACGTTTAGTCGAAATGAGTCTACGTAAGATTAATTAAACTCTCCACACAACTGGGTTCGATCACTCGATTGTGCCGAATGAAACACTAAAGTTCACTATTCACGATATGCACGAATTTATTTTGCAAACACTGATTTAATTCTTACACATTAATACACTTTAAAAATCACTATTACTTTACTATTGCACAAAACTCTTTGCTGCCTTTCAGGCTGAACTCATTAACACTTTGAACGCTATAAAATCCCAAACTGCACTATATTAAGCAGTTTGGCCATGATGCAAAATTTGTCCCCAGTCCTTGTTCAGTCCCTTTCAAGGTAGAGCTATTCTACAAACTCGGGCTTTCGACAGTTGTGAAACAATTTTCTTTTTTTGCTCGTGATTTTTCATTGTTGGGAGGCTGAAGCAATTGTTTATGTACGTAATCGATTGTTTGTAGTGATTGTATGTGAAATTATTGCGTTAAATAACATTTTAATGGATTTACGTGTATTCTTATTGTTGTGATGTAGGTAAAATGCTTCAGCATTGTGTTGTGTAGGTGGAAAAACGAATCGACGCAACAACGTCACATTAGCGGCGTTCACACTCAACAAATTGTCGCGACGATTCGTTTGCCGACAAATTTGTGCTTAGCGTTCACACACAAAAGATGTTGACAGACTTCAGCTTTGAGAGAAATTTCGAAGTGTTTGCATATAATGGAGGACTGTGCACTGCTTTCTGTTTCACTTATTGGTGAAAATGAGGAAAAAGTTAGGATGAAAAAAAAGCGATTTTGGGTGAAACTTTCTATAAAGCAAAGAAATAATTTAACTTTCATAAAACAATTAAATGCAAAATTTCATCTGAAAGGCCACTATTTTAAAAGACACTATAACCTGGCATGGACATCTGTCTGCAATTCTAAGATTCTTATAAATTATTACACTTTAAAAAACACTATTACTTTACTACTGCATAGAACTCTTTGCTGTGTTCCCAGTCCTTGTTTAGTCCCTTTCTATGTAGAGCTACTTCTACAAACTCGGGCTTTTGACAGTTGTGAAACAATTTTCTTTTTTTTTAATGGATTTATGTGTATTCTTAATGTTGTGATATAGGTAAAATGCTTCAGCATTGTGTTGTGAAGGTGGAAAAACTGAGCAACGCACCAACGTCAGATGCGCGGCGTTCACACTCAACAATTTGTCGCGGCGATTTGCTTGGCGACAAATTTGTGCTTAGCGTTCACCCACAAAAGATGTTGACAGACTTCAGCTTTGAGAGAAACTTCGAAGTGTTCACATATAATGGAGGACTGTGCACTGATTTCGGTTTCGCTTATTGGTCAAAATGAGGAAAAAGTTAGGATGAAAAAAAGCGATTTTTTGTGCAATGCTTCAGTATTGTGTTGTGAAGGTGGAAAAACGAAGCAGCGCACCAACGTCACATTAGCGGCGTTCACACTCAACAATTTGTCGCGACGATTTGCTTGGCGACAAATTTGTGCATAGCGTTCACACACAAAAGATGTTGACAGACTTCAGCTTTGAGAGAAACTTCGAAGTGTTTGCATATAATGGAGGACTGTGCACTGCTTTCGGTTGCACTTATTGGTCAAAATGAGGAAAAAGTTAGGATGAAAAAAAGCGATTTTTTGTGCAATGCTTCAGTATTGTGTTGTGAAGGTGGAAAAACGAAGCAGCGCACCAACGTCACATTAGCGGCGTTCACACTCAACAATTTGTCGCAACGATTTGCTTGGCGACAAATCTGTGCGTAGCGTTCACACACAAAAGATGTTGACAGACTTCAGCTTTGAGAGAAACTTCGAAGTGTTTGCATATAATGGAGGACTGTGCACTGCTTTCGGTTGCACTTATTGGTCAAAATGAGGAAAAAGTTAAGATGAAAAAAAGCGATTTTGGGCGAAACTTTCTTAAAGCAAGGAAATAATTTATCTTTCCTAAAACATTTATATGAAAAATTTCAACCGAAGGCCACTATTTTAAGAGACTCTATTACCTGACGTGAACGTTTGTCTGCAATTCTAAGATTCTTGACAATAGGAAAAGGTTACGCAGAGTTAGCACCAGTATTGCTAAATCCGCAAAATCCACTAAATTCCTTTGACACTTTATATTTTCTGGAAACTGACTATATTGTTACGTTTAGTCGAAATGAGTCTACGTAAGATTAATTAAACTCTCCACACAACTGGGTTCGATCACTCGATTGTGCCGAATGAAACACTAAAGTTCACTATTCACGATATGCACGAATTTATTTTGCAAACACTGATTTAATTCTTACACATTAATACACTTTAAAAATCACTATTACTTTACTATTGCACAAAACTCTTTGCTGCCTTTCAGGCTGAACTCATTAACACTTTGAACGCTATAAAATCCCAAACTGCACTATATTTAGCAGTTTGGCCATGATGCAAAATTTGTCCGAACTCTTTTCTGTGTTCCCAGTCCTTGTTTAGTCCCTTTCTATGTAGAGCTACTTCTACAAACTCGGGCTTTTGACAGTTGTGAAACAATTCTCTTTTTTTTAATGGATTTATGTGTATTCTTAATGTTGTGATATAGGTAAAATGCTTCAGCATTGTGTTGTGAAGGTGGAAAAACTGAGCAACGCACCAACGTCAGATTAGCGGCGTTCACACTCAACAATTTGTCGCGGCGATTTGCTTGGCGATAAATTTGTGCTTAGCGTTCACCCACAAAAGATGTTGACAGACTTCAGCTTTGAGACAAACTTCGAAGTGTTCACATATAATGGAGGACTGTGCACTGCTTTCGGTTTCGCTTATTGGTCAAAATGAGGAAAAAGTTAGGATGAAAAAAAGCGATTTTTTGTGCAATGCTTCAGTATTGTGTTGTGAAGGTGGAAAAACGAAGCAGCGCACCAACGTCACATTAGCGGCGTTCACACTCAACAATTTGTCGCGGCGATTTGCTTGGCGATAAATTTGTGCTTAGCGTTCACCCACAAAAGATGTTGACAGACTTCAACTTTGAGAGAAACTTCGAAGTGTTCACATATAATGGAGGACTGTGCACTGCTTTCGGTTTCGCTTATTGGTCAAAATGAGGAAAAAGTTAGGATGAAAAATAGCGATTTTTTGTGCAATGCTTCAGTATTGTGTTGTGAAGGTGGAAAAACGAAGCAGCGCACCAACGTCACATTAGCGGCGTTCACACTCAACAATTTGCTTGGCGACAAATTTGTGCGTAGCGTTCACACACAAAAGATGTTGACAGACTTCAGCTTTGAGAGAAACTTCGAAGTGTTCACATATAATGGAGGACTGTGCACTGCTTTCGGTTTCGCTTATTGGTCAAAATGAGGAAAAAGTTAGGATGAAAAAAAGCGATTTTTTGTGCAATGCTTCAGTATTGTGTTGTGAAGGTGGAAAAACGAAGCAGCGCACCAACGTCTCATTAGCGGCGTTCACACTCAACAATTTGCTTGGCGACAAATTTGTGCGTAGCGTTCACACACAAAAGATGTTGACAGACTTCAGCTTTGAGAGAAACTTCGAAGTGTTTGCATATAATGGAGGACTGTGCACTGCTTTCGGTTGCACTTATTGGTCAAAATGAGGAAAAAGTTAGGATGAAAAAAAGCGATTTTTGTGCAATGCTTCAGTATTGTGTTGTGAAGGTGGAAAAACGAAGCAGCGCACCAACGTCACATTAGCGGCGTTGACACTCAACAATTTGTCGCAACGATTTGCTTGGCGACAAATTTGTGCGTAGCGTTCACACACAAAAGATGTTGACAGACTTCAGCTTTGAGAGAAACTTCGAAGTGTTTGCATATAATGGAGGACTGTGCACTGCTTTCTGTTTCACTTATTGGTCAAAATGAGGAAGAAGTTAAGATGAAAAAAAGCGATTTTGGGTGAAACTTTCTTAAAGCAAGGAAATAATTTATCTTTCCTAAAACATTTATATGAAAAATTTCAACCGAAAGGCCACTATTTTAAGAGACTCTATTACCTGACGTGAACGTTTGTCTGCAATTCTAAGATTCTTGACAATAGGAAAAAGCTACGCAGAGTTAGCACCAGTATTGCTAAATCCGCAAAATCCACTAAATTCCTTTGACACTTTATATTTTCTGGAAACTGACTATATTGTTACGTTTAGTCGAAATGAGTCTACGTAAGATTAATTAAACTCTCCACACAACTGGGTTCGATCACTCGATTGTGCCGAATGAAACACTAAAGTTCACTATTCACGATATGCACGAATTTATTTTGCAAACACTGATTTAATTCTTACACATTAATACACTTTCAAAATCACTATTACTTTACTATTGCACAAAACTCTTTGCTGCCTTTCAGGCTGAACTCATTAACACTTTGAACGCTATAAAATCCCAAACTGCACTATATTAAGCAGTTTGGCCATGATGCAAAATTTGTCCCCAGTCCTTGTTCAGTCCCTTTCAAGGTAGAGCTATTCTACAAACTCGGGCTTTCGACAGTTGTGAAACAATTTTCTTTTTTTGCTCGTGATTTTTCATTGTTGGGAGGCTGAAGCAATTGTTTATGTACGTAATCGATTGTTTGTAGTGATTGTATGTGAAATTATTGCGTTAAATAACATTTTAATGGATTTACGTGTATTCTTATTGTTGTGATGTAGGTAAAATGCTTCAGCATTGTGTTGTGTAGGTGGAAAAACGAATCGACGCAACAACGTCACATTAGCGGCGTTCACACTCAACAAATTGTCGCGACGATTCGTTTGCCGACAAATTTGTGCTTAGCGTTCACACACAAAAGATGTTGACAGACTTCAGCTTTGAGAGAAATTTCGAAGTGTTTGCATATAATGGAGGACTGTGCACTGCTTTCTGTTTCACTTATTGGTGAAAATGAGGAAAAAGTTAGGATGAAAAAAAAGCGATTTTGGGTGAAACTTTCTATAAAGCAAAGAAATAATTTAACTTTCATAAAACAATTAAATGCAAAATTTCATCTGAAAGGCCACTATTTTAAAAGACACTATAACCTGGCATGGACATCTGTCTGCAATTCTAAGATTCTTATAAATTATTACACTTTAAAAAACACTATTACTTTACTACTGCATAGAACTCTTTGCTGTGTTCCCAGTCCTTGTTTAGTCCCTTTCTATGTAGAGCTACTTCTACAAACTCGGGCTTTTGACAGTTGTGAAACAATTTTCTTTTTTTTAATGGATTTATGTGTATTCTTAATGTTGTGATATAGGTAAAATGCTTCAGCATTGTGTTGTGAAGGTGGAAAAACTGAGCAACGCACCAACGTCAGATTAGCGGCGTTCACACTCAACAATTTGTCGCGGCGATTTGCTTGGCGACAAATTTGTGCTTAGCGTTCACCCACAAAAGATGTTGACAGACTTCAGCTTTGAGAGAAACTTCGAAGTGTTCACATATAATGGAGGACTGTGCACTGCTTTCGGTTTCGCTTATTGGTCAAAATGAGGAAAAAGTTAGGATGAAAAAAAGCGATTTTTTGTGCAATGCTTCAGTATTGTGTTGTGAAGGTGGAAAAACGAAGCAGCGCACCAACGTCACATTAGCGGCGTTCACACTCAACAATTTGCTTGGCGACAAATTTGTGCGTAGCGTTCACACACAAAAGATGTTGACAGACTTCAGCTTTGAGAGAAACTTCGAAGTGTTCACATATAATGGAGGACTGTGCACTGCTTTCGGTTTCGCTTATTGGTCAAAATGAGGAAAAAGTTAGGATGAAAAAAAGCGATTTTTTGTGCAATGCTTCAGTATTGTGTTGTGAAGGTGGAAAAACGAAGCAGCGCACCAACGTCACATTAGCGGCGTTCACACTCAACAATTTGCTTGGCGACAAATTTGTGCGTAGCGTTCACACACAAAAGATGTTGACAGACTTCAGCTTTGAGAGAAACTTCGAAGTGATTGCATATAATGGAGGACTGTGCACTGCTTTCGGTTGCACTTATTGGTCAAAATGAGGAAAAAGTTAGGATGAAAAAAAGCGATTTTTGTGCAATGCTTCAGTATTGTGTTGTGAAGGTGGAAAAACGAAGCAGCGCACCAACGTCACATTAGCGGCGTTCACACTCAACAATTTGTCGCAACGATTTGCTTGGCGACAAATTTGTGCGTAGAGTTCACACACAAAAGATGTTGACAGACTTCAGCTTTGAGAGAAACTTCGAAGTGTTTGCATATAATGGAGGACTGTGCACTGCTTTCTGTTTCACTTATTGGTCAAAATGAGGAAAAAGTTAAGATGAAAAAAAGCGATTTTGGGTGAAACTTTCTTAAAGCAAGGAAATAATTTATCTTTCCTAAAACATTTATATGAAAAATTTCAACCGAAAGGCCACTATTTTAAGAGACTCTATTACCTGACGTGAACGTTTGTCTGCAATTCTAAGATTCTTGACAATAGGAAAAAGTTACGCAGAGTTAGCACCAGTATTGCTAAATCCGCAAAATCCACTAAATTCCTTTGACACTTTATATTTTCTGGAAACTGACTATATTGTTACGTTTAGTCGAAATGAGTCTACGTAAGATTAATTAAACTCTCCACAGAACTGGGTTCGATCACTCGATTGTGCCGAATGAAACACTAAAGTTCACTATTCACGATATGCACGAATTTATTTTGCAAACACTGATTTAATTCTTACACATTAATACACTTTAAAAATCACTATTACTTTACTATTGCACAAAACTCTTTGCTGCCTTTCAGGCTGAACTCATTAACACTTTGAACGCTATAAAATCCCAAACTGCACTATATTAAGCAGTTTGGCCATGATGCAAAATTTGTCCCCAGTCCTTGTTCAGTCCCTTTCAAGGTAGAGCTATTCTACAAACTCGGGCTTTCGACAGTTGTGAAACAATTTTCTTTTTTTGCTCGTGATTTTTCATTGTTGGGAGGCTGAAGCAATTGTTTATGTACGTAATCGATTGTTTGTAGTGATTGTATGTGAAATTATTGCGTTAAATAACATTTTAATGGATTTACGTGTATTCTTATTGTTGTGATGTAGGTAAAATGCTTCAGCATTGTGTTGTGTAGGTGGAAAAACGAATCGACGCAACAACGTCACATTAGCGGCGTTCACACTCAACAAATTGTCGCGACGATTCGTTTGCCGACAAATTTGTGCTTAGCGTTCACACACAAAAGATGTTGACAGACTTCAGCTTTGAGAGAAATTTCGAAGTGTTTGCATATAATGGAGGACTGTGCACTGCTTTCTGTTTCACTTATTGGTGAAAATGAGGAAAAAGTTAGGATGAAAAAAAAGCGATTTTGGGTGAAACTTTCTATAAAGCAAAGAAATAATTTAACTTTCATAAAACAATTAAATGCAAAATTTCATCTGAAAGGCCACTATTTTAAAAGACACTATAACCTGGCATGGACATCTGTCTGCAATTCTAAGATTCTTATAAATTATTACACTTTAAAAAACACTATTACTTTACTACTGCATAGAACTCTTTGCTGTGTTCCCAGTCCTTGTTTAGTCCCTTTCTATGTAGAGCTACTTCTACAAACTCGGGCTTTTGACAGTTGTGAAACAATTTTCTTTTTTTTAATGGATTTATGTGTATTCTTAATGTTGTGATATAGGTAAAATGCTTCAGCATTGTGTTGTGAAGGTGGAAAAACTGAGCAACGCACCAACGTCAGATTAGCGGCGTTCACACTCAACAATTTGTCGCGGCGATTTGCTTGGCGACAAATTTGTGCTTAGCGTTCACCCACAAAAGATGTTGACAGACTTCAGCTTTGAGAGAAACTTCGAAGTGTTCACATATAATGGAGGACTGTGCACTGCTTTCGGTTTCGCTTATTGGTCAAAATGAGGAAAAAGTTAGGATGAAAAAAAGCGATTTTTTGTGCAATGCTTCAGTATTGTGTTGTGAAGGTGGAAAAACGAAGCAGCGCACCAACGTCACATTAGCGGCGTTCACACTCAACAATTTGTCGCGACGATTTGCTTGGCGACAAATTTGTGCGTAGCGTTCACACACAAAAGATGTTGACAGACTTCAGCTTTGAGAGAAACTTCGAAGTGTTTGCATATAATGGAGGACTGTGCACTGCTTTCGGTTGCACTTATTGGTCAAAATGAGGAAAAAGTTAGGATGAAAAAAAGCGATTTTTTGTGCAATGCTTCAGTATTGTGTTGTGAAGGTGGAAAAACGAAGCAGCGCACCAACGTCACACTCAACAATTTGTCGCAACGATTTGCTTGGCGACAAATTTGTGCGTAGCGTTCACACACAAAAGATGTTGACAGACTTCAGCTTTGAGAGAAACTTCGAAGTGTTTGCATATAATGGAGGACTGTGCACTGCTTTCTGTTTCACTTATTGGTCAAAATGAGGAAAAAGTTAAGATGAAAAAAAGCGATTTTGGGCGAAACTTTCTTAAAGCAAGGAAATAATTTATCTTTCCTAAAACATTTATATGAAAAATTTCAACCGAAAGGCCACTATTTTAAGAGACTCTATTACCTGACGTGAACGTTTGTCTACAATTCTAAGATTCTTGACAATAGGAAAAAGTTACGCAGAGTTAGCACCAGTATTGCTAAATCCGCAAAATCCACTAAATTCCTTTGACACTTTATATTTTCTGGAAACTGACTATATTGTTACGTTTAGTCGAAATGAGTCTACGTAAGATTAATTAAACTCTCCACACAACTGGGTTCGATCACTCGATTGTGCCGAATGAAACACTAAAGTTCACTATTCACGATATGCACGAATTTATTTTGCAAACACTGATTTAATTCTTACACATTAATACACTTTAAAAATCACTATTACTTTACTATTGCACAAAACTCTTTGCTGCCTTTCAGGCTGAACTCATTAACACTTTGAACGCTATAAAATCCCAAACTGCACTATATTAAGCAGTTTGGCCATGATGCAAAATTTGTCCCCAGTCCTTGTTCAGTCCCTTTCAAGGTAGAGCTATTCTACAAACTCGGGCTTTCGACAGTTGTGAAACAATTTTCTTTTTTTGCTCGTGATTTTTCATTGTTGGGTGGCTGAAGCAATTGTTTATGTACGTAATCGATTGTTTGTAGTGATTGTATGTGAAATTATTGCGTTAAATAACATTTTAATGGATTTACGTGTATTCTTATTGTTGTGATGTAGGTAAAATGCTTCAGCATTGTGTTGTGTAGGTGGAAAAACGAATCGACGCAACAACGTCACATTAGCGGCGTTCACACTCAACAATTTGCTTGGCGACAAATTTGTGCGTAGCGTTCACACACAAAAGATGTTGACAGACTTCAGCTTTGAGAGAAACTTCGAAGTGTTCACATATAATGGAGGACTGTGCACTGCTTTCGGTTTCGCTTATTGGTCAAAATGAGGAAAAAGTTAGGATGAAAAAAAGCGATTTTTTGTGCAATGCTTCAGTATTGTGTTGTGAAGGTGGAAAAACGAAGCAGCGCACCAACGTCACATTAGCGGCGTTCACACTCAACAATTTGTCGCGACGATTTGCTTGGCGACAAATTTGTGCGTAGCGTTCACACACAAAAGATGTTGACAGACTTCAGCTTTGAGAGAAACTTCGAAGTGTTTGCATATAATGGAGGACTGTGCACTGCTTTCGGTTGCACTTATTGGTCAAAATGAGGAAAAAGTTAGGATGAAAAAAAGCGATTTTTGTGCAATGCTTCAGTATTGTGTTGTGAAGGTGGAAAAACGAAGCAGCGCACCAACGTCACATTAGCGGCGTTCACACTCAACAATTTGTCGCAACGATTTGCTTGGCGACAAATTTGTGCATAGCGTTCACACACAAAAGATGTTGACAGACTTCAGCTTTGAGAGAAACTTCGAAGTGTTTGCATATAATGGAGGACTGTGCACTGCTTTCGGTTGCACTTATTGGTCAAAATGAGGAAAAAGTTAGGATGAAAAAAAGCGATTTTTTGTGCAATGCTTCAGTATTGTGTTGTGAAGGTGGAAAAACGAAGCAGCGCACCAACGTCACATTAGCGGCGTTCACACTCAACAATTTGTCGCGACGATTTGCTTGGCGACAAATTTGTGCATAGCGTTCACACACAAAAGATGTTGACAGACTTCAGCTTTGAGAGAAACTTCGAAGTGTTTGCATATAATGGAGGACTGTGCACTGCTTTCGGTTGCACTTATTGGTCAAAATGAGGAAAAAGTTAGGATGAAAAAAAGCGATTTTTTGTGCAATGCTTCAGTATTGTGTTGTGAAGGTGGAAAAACGAAGCAGCGCACCAACGTCACATTAGCGGCGTTCACACTCAACAATTTGTCGCAACGATTTGCTTGGCGACAAATTTGTGCGTAGCGTTCACACACAAAAGATGTTGACAGACTTCAGCTTTGAGAGAAACTTCGAAGTGTTTGCATATAATGGAGGACTGTGCACTGCTTTCTGTTTCACTTATTGGTCAAAATGAGGAAAAAGTTAAGATGAAAAAAAGCGATTTTGGGTGAAACTTTCTTAAAGCAAGGAAATAATTTATCTTTCCTAAAACATTTATATGAAAAATTTCAACCGAAAGGCCACTATTTTAAGAGACTCTATTACCTGACGTGAACATTTGTCTGCAATTCTAAGATTCTTGACAATAGGAAAAAGTTACGCAGAGTTAGCACCAGTATTGCTAAATCCGCAAAATCCACTAAATTCCTTTGACACTTTATATTTTCTGGAAACTGACTATATTGTTACGTTTAGTCGAAATGAGTCTACGTAAGATTAATTAAACTCTCCACACAACTGGGTTCGATCACTCGATTGTGCCGAATGAAACACTAAAGTTCACTATTCACGATATGCACGAATTTATTTTGCAAACACTGATTTAATTCTTACACATTAATACACTTTAAAAATCACTATTACTTTACTATTGCACAAAACTCTTTGCTGCCTTTCAGGCTGAACTCATTAACACTTTGAACGCTATAAAATCCCAAACTGCACTATATTAAGCAGTTTGGCCATGATGCAAAATTTGTCCCCAGTCCTTGTTCAGTCCCTTTCAAGGTAGAGCTATTCTACAAACTCGGGCTTTCGACAGTTGTGAAACAATTTTCTTTTTTTGCTCGTGATTTTTCATTGTTGGGAGGCTGAAGCAATTGTTTATGTACGTAATCGATTGTTTGTAGTGATTGTATGTGAAATTATTGCGTTAAATAACATTTTAATGGATTTACGTGTATTCTTATTGTTGTGATGTAGGTAAAATGCTTCAGCATTGTGTTGTGTAGGTGGAAAAACGAATCGACGCAACAACGTCACATTAGCGGCGTTCACACTCAACAAATTGTCGCGACGATTCGTTTGCCGACAAATTTGTGCTTAGCGTTCACACACAAAAGATGTTGACAGACTTCAGCTTTGAGAGAAATTTCGAAGTGTTTGCATATAATGGAGGACTGTGCACTGCTTTCTGTTTCACTTATTGGTGAAAATGAGGAAAAAGTTAGGATGAAAAAAAAGCGATTTTGGGTGAAACTTTCTATAAAGCAAAGAAATAATTTAACTTTCATAAAACAATTAAATGCAAAATTTCATCTGAAAGGCCACTATTTTAAAAGACACTATAACCTGGCATGGACATTTGTCTGCAATTCTAAGATTCTTATACATTATTACACTTTAAAAAACACTATTACTTTACTACTGCATATAACTCTTTGCTGTGTTCCCAGTCCTTGTTTAGTCCCTTTCTATGTAGACCTACTTCTACAAACTCGGGCTTTTGACAGTTGTGAAACAATTTTCTTTTTTTTAATGGATTTATGTGTATTCTTAATGTTGTGATATAGGTAAAATGCTTCAGCATTGTGTTGTGAAGGTGGAAAAACTGAGCAACGCACCAACGTCAGATTAGCGGCGTTCACACTCAACAATTTGTCGCGGCGATTTGCTTGGCGATAAATTTGTGCTTAGCGTTCACCCACAAAAGATGTTGACAGACTTCAGCTTTGAGACAAACTTCGAAGTGTTCACATATAATGGAGGACTGTGCACTGCTTTCTGTTTCACTTATTGGTCAAAATGAGGAAAAAGTTAAGATGAAAAAAAGCGATTTTGGGTGAAACTTTCTTAAAGCAAGGAAATAATTTATCTTTCCTAAAACATTTATATGAAAAATTTCAACCGAAAGGCCACTATTTTAAGAGACTCTATTACCTGACGTGAACATTTGTCTGCAATTCTAAGATTCTTGACTTTAAAAATCACTATTACTTTACTATTGCACAAAACTCTTTGCTGCCTTTCAGGCTGAACTCATTAACACTTTGAACGCTATAAAATCCCAAACTGCACTATATTAAGCAGTTTGGCCATGATGCAAAATTTGTCCCCAGTCCTTGTTCAGTCCCTTTCAAGGTAGAGCTATTCTACAAACTCGGGCTTTCGACAGTTGTGAAACAATTTTCTTTTTTTGCTCGTGATTTTTCATTGTTGGGAGGCTGAAGCAATTGTTTATGTACGTAATCGATTGTTTGTAGTGATTGTATGTGAAATTATTGCGTTAAATAACATTTTAATGGATTTACGTGTATTCTTATTGTTGTGATGTAGGTAAAATGCTTCAGCATTGTGTTGTGTAGGTGGAAAAACGAATCGACGCAACAACGTCACATTAGCGGCGTTCACACTCAACAAATTGTCGCGACGATTCGTTTGCCGACAAATTTGTGCTTAGCGTTCACACACAAAAGATGTTGACAGACTTCAGCTTTGAGAGAAATTTCGAAGTGTTTGCATATAATGGAGGACTGTGCACTGCTTTCTGTTTCACTTATTGGTGAAAATGAGGAAAAAGTTAGGATGAAAAAAAAGCGATTTTGGGTGAAACTTTCTATAAAGCAAAGAAATAATTTAACTTTCATAAAACAATTAAATGCAAAATTTCATCTGAAAGGCCACTATTTTAAAAGACACTATAACCTGGCATGGACATCTGTCTGCAATTCTAAGATTCTTATAAATTATTACACTTTAAAAAACACTATTACTTTACTACTGCATAGAACTCTTTGCTGTGTTCCCAGTCCTTGTTTAGTCCCTTTCTATGTAGAGCTACTTCTACAAACTCGGGCTTTTGACAGTTGTGAAACAATTTTTTTTTTTTTTAATGGATTTATGTGTATTCTTAATGTTGTGATATAGGTAAAATGCTTCAGCATTGTGTTGTGAAGGTGGAAAAACTGAGCAACGCACCAACGTCAGATTAGCGGCGTTCACACTCAACAATTTGTCGCGGCGATTTGCTTGGCGACAAATTTGTGCTTAGCGTTCACCCACAAAAGATGTTGACAGACTTCAGCTTTGAGAGAAACTTCGAAGTGTTCACATATAATGGAGGACTGTGTACTGCTTTCGGTTTCGCTTATTGGTCAAAATGAGGAAAAAGTTAGGATGAAAAAAAGCGATTTTTTGTGCAATGCTTCAGTATTGTGTTGTGAAGGTGGAAAAACGAAGCAGCGTACCAACGTCACATTAGCGGCGTTCACACTCAACAATTTGTCGCGACGATTTGCTTGGCGACAAATTTGTGCGTAGCGTTCACACACAAAAGATGTTGACAGACTTCAGCTTTGAGAGAAACTTCGAAGTGTTTGCATATAATGGAGGACTGTGCACTGCTTTCGGTTGCACTTATTGGTCAAAATGAGGAAAAAGTTAGGATGAAAAAAAGCGATTTTTGTGCAATGCTTCAGTATTGTGTTGTGAAGGTGGAAAAACGAAGCAGCGCACCAACGTCACACTCAACAATTTGTCGCAACGATTTGCTTGGCGACAAATTTGTGCGTAGCGTTCACACACAAAAGATGTTGACAGACTTCAGCTTTGAGAGAAACTTCGAAGTGTTTGCATATAATGGAGGACTGTGCACTGCTTTCTGTTTCACTTATTGGTCAAAATGAGGAAGAAGTTAAGATGAAAAAAAGCGATTTTGGGTGAAACTTTCTTAAAGCAAGGAAATAATTTATCTTTCCTAAAACATTTATATGAAAAATTTCAACCGAAAGGCCACTATTTTAAGAGACTCTATTACCTGACGTGAACGTTTGTCTGCAATTCTAAGATTCTTGACAATAGGAAAAAGTTACGCAGAGTTAGCACCAGTATTGCTAAATCCGCAAAATCCACTAAATTCCTTTGACACTTTATATTTTCTGGAAACTGACTATATTGTTACGTTTAGTCGAAATGAGTCTACGTAAGATTAATTAAACTCTCCACACAACTGGGTTCGATCACTCGATTGTGCCGAATGAAACACTAAAGTTCACTATTCACGATATGCACGAATTTATTTTGCAAACACTGATTTAATTCTTACACATTAATACACTTTAAAAATCACTATTACTTTACTATTGCACAAAACTCTTTGCTGCCTTTCAGGCTGAACTCATTAACACTTTGAACGCTATAAAATCCCAAACTGCACTATATTAAGCAGTTTGGCCATGATGCAAAATTTGTCCCCAGTCCTTGTTCAGTCCCTTTCAAGGTAGAGCTATTCTACAAACTCGGGCTTTCGACAGTTGTGAAACAATTTTCTTTTTTTGCTCGTGATTTTTCATTGTTGGGAGGCTGAAGCAATTGTTTATGTACGTAATCGATTGTTTGTAGTGATTGTATGTGAAATTATTGCGTTAAATAACATTTTAATGGATTTACGTGTATTCTTATTGTTGTGATGTAGGTAAAATGCTTCAGCATTGTGTTGTGTAGGTGGAAAAACGAATCGACGCAACAACGTCACATTAGCGGCGTTCACACTCAACAAATTGTCGCGACGATTCGTTTGCCGACAAATTTGTGCTTAGCGTTCACACACAAAAGATGTTGACAGACTTCAGCTTTGAGAGAAATTTCGAAGTGTTTGCATATAATGGAGGACTGTGCACTGCTTTCTGTTTCACTTATTGGTGAAAATGAGGAAAAAGTTAGGATGAAAAAAAAGCGATTTTGGGTGAAACTTTCTATAAAGCAAAGAAATAATTTAACTTTCATAAAACAATTAAATGCAAAATTTCATCTGAAAGGCCACTATTTTAAAAGACACTATAACCTGGCATGGACATCTGTCTGCAATTCTAAGATTCTTATAAATTATTACACTTTAAAAAACACTATTACTTTACTACTGCATAGAACTCTTTGCTGTGTTCCCAGTCCTTGTTTAGTCCCTTTCTATGTAGAGCTACTTCTACAAACTCGGGCTTTTGACAGTTGTGAAACAATTTTCTTTTTTTTTAATGGATTTATGTGTATTCTTAATGTTGTGATATAGGTAAAATGCTTCAGCATTGTGTTGTGAAGGTGGAAAAACTGAGCAACGCACCAACGTCAGATTAGCGGCGTTCACACTCAACAATTTGTCGCGGCGATTTGCTTGGCGACAAATTTGTGCTTAGCGTTCACCCACAAAAGATGTTGACAGACTTCAGCTTTGAGAGAAACTTCGAAGTGTTCACATATAATGGAGGACTGTGCACTGCTTTCGGTTTCGCTTATTGGTCAAAATGAGGAAAAAGTTAGGATGAAAAAAAGCGATTTTTTGTGCAATGCTTCAGTATTGTGTTGTGAAGGTGGAAAAACGAAGCAGCGTACCAACGTCACATTAGCGGCGTTCACACTCAACAATTTGTCGCGACGATTTGCTTGGCGACAAATTTGTGCGTAGCGTTCACACACAAAAGATGTTGACAGACTTCAGCTTTGAGAGAAACTTCGAAGTGTTTGCATATAATGGAGGACTGTGCACTGCTTTCGGTTGCACTTATTGGTCAAAATGAGGAAAAAGTTAGGATGAAAAAAAGCGATTTTTTGTGCAATGCTTCAGTATTGTGTTGTGAAGGTGGAAAAACGAAGCAGCGCACCAACGTCACACTCAACAATTTGTCGCAACGATTTGCTTGGCGACAAATTTGTGCGTAGCGTTCACACACAAAAGATGTTGACAGACTTCAGCTTTGAGAGAAACTTCGAAGTGTTTGCATATAATGGAGGACTGTGCACTGCTTGCTGCACAATATTAAGCAGTTTGGCCATGATGCAAAATTTGTCCCCAGTCCTTGTTCAGTCCCTTTCAAGGTAGAGCTATTCTACAAACTCGGGCTTTCGACAGTTGTGAAACAATTTTCTTTTTTTGCTCGTGATTTTTCATTGTTGGGAGGCTGAAGCAATTGTTTATGTACGTAATCGATTGTTTGTAGTGATTGTATGTGAAATTATTGCGTTAAATAACATTTTAATGGATTTACGTGTATTCTTATTGTTGTGATGTAGGTAAAATGCTTCAGCATTGTGTTGTGTAGGTGGAAAAACGAATCGACGCAACAACGTCACATTAGCGGCGTTCACACTCAACAAATTGTCGCGACGATTCGTTTGCCGACAAATTTGTGCTTAGCGTTCACACACAAAAGATGTTGACAGACTTCAGCTTTGAGAGAAATTTCGAAGTGTTTGCATATAATGGAGGACTGTGCACTGCTTTCTGTTTCACTTATTGGTGAAAATGAGGAAAAAGTTAGGATGAAAAAAAAGCGATTTTGGGTGAAACTTTCTATAAAGCAAAGAAATAATTTAACTTTCATAAAACAATTAAATGCAAAATTTCATCTGAAAGGCCACTATTTTAAAAGACACTATAACCTGGCATGGACATCTGTCTGCAATTCTAAGATTCTTATAAATTATTACACTTTAAAAAACACTATTACTTTACTACTGCATAGAACTCTTTGCTGTGTTCCCAGTCCTTGTTTAGTCCCTTTCTATGTAGAGCTACTTCTACAAACTCGGGCTTTTGACAGTTGTGAAACAATTTTCTTTTTTTTTAATGGATTTATGTGTATTCTTAATGTTGTGATATAGGTAAAATGCTTCAGCATTGTGTTGTGAAGGTGGAAAAACTGAGCAACGCACCAACGTCAGATTAGCGGCGTTCACACTCAACAATTTGTCGCGGCGATTTGCTTGGCGACAAATTTGTGCTTAGCGTTCACCCACAAAAGATGTTGACAGACTTCAGCTTTGAGAGAAACTTCGAAGTGTTCACATATAATGGAGGACTGTGCACTGCTTTCGGTTTCGCTTATTGGTCAAAATGAGGAAAAAGTTAGGATGAAAAAAAGCGATTTTTTGTGCAATGCTTCAGTATTGTGTTGTGAAGGTGGAAAAACGAAGCAGCGTACCAACGTCACATTAGCGGCGTTCACACTCAACAATTTGTCGCGACGATTTGCTTGGCGACAAATTTGTGCGTAGCGTTCACACACAAAAGATGTTGACAGACTTCAGCTTTGAGAGAAACTTCGAAGTGTTTGCATATAATGGAGGACTGTGCACTGCTTTCGGTTGCACTTATTGGTCAAAATGAGGAAAAAGTTAGGATGAAAAAAAGCGATTTTTTGTGCAATGCTTCAGTATTGTGTTGTGAAGGTGGAAAAACGAAGCAGCGCACCAACGTCACACTCAACAATTTGTCGCAACGATTTGCTTGGCGACAAATTTGTGCGTAGCGTTCACACACAAAAGATGTTGACAGACTTCAGCTTTGAGAGAAACTTCGAAGTGTTTGCATATAATGGAGGACTGTGCACTGCTTTCTGTTTCACTTATTGGTCAAAATGAGGAAAAAGTTAAGATGAAAAAAAGCGATTTTGGGTGAAACTTTCTTAAAGCAAGGAAATAATTTATCTTTCCTAAAACATTTATATGAAAAATTTCAACCGAAAGGCCACTATTTTAAGAGACTCTATTACCTGACGTGAACATTTGTCTGCAATTCTAAGATTCTTGACAATAGGAAAAAGTTACGCAGAGTTAGCACCAGTATTGCTAAATCCGCAAAATCCACTAAATTCCTTTGACACTTTATATTTTCTGGAAACTGACTATATTGTTACGTTTAGTCGAAATGAGTCTACGTAAGATTAATTAAACTCTCCACACAACTGGGTTCGATCACTCGATTGTGCCGAATGAAACACTAAAGTTCACTATTCACGATATGCACGAATTTATTTTGCAAACACTGATTTAATTCTTACACATTAATACACTTTAAAAATCACTATTACTTTACTATTGCACAAAACTCTTTGCTGCCTTTCAGGCTGAACTCATTAACACTTTGAACGCTATAAAATCCCAAACTGCACTATATTAAGCAGTTTGGCCATGATGCAAAATTTGTCCCCAGTCCTTGTTCAGTCCCTTTCAAGGTAGAGCTATTCTACAAACTCGGGCTTTCGACAGTTGTGAAACAATTTTCTTTTTTTGCTCGTGATTTTTCATTGTTGGGAGGCTGAAGCAATTGTTTATGTACGTAATCGATTGTTTGTAGTGATTGTATGTGAAATTATTGCGTTAAATAACATTTTAATGGATTTACGTGTATTCTTATTGTTGTGATGTAGGTAAAATGCTTCAGCATTGTGTTGTGTAGGTGGAAAAACGAATCGACGCAACAACGTCACATTAGCGGCGTTCACACTCAACAAATTGTCGCGACGATTCGTTTGCCGACAAATTTGTGCTTAGCGTTCACACACAAAAGATGTTGACAGACTTCAGCTTTGAGAGAAATTTCGAAGTGTTTGCATATAATGGAGGACTGTGCACTGCTTTCTGTTTCACTTATTGGTGAAAATGAGGAAAAAGTTAGGATGAAAAAAAAGCGATTTTGGGTGAAACTTTCTATAAAGCAAAGAAATAATTTAACTTTCATAAAACAATTAAATGCAAAATTTCATCTGAAAGGCCACTATTTTAAAAGACACTATAACCTGGCATGGACATTTGTCTGCAATTCTAAGATTCTTATACATTATTACACTTTAAAAAACACTATTACTTTACTACTGCATATAACTCTTTGCTGTGTTCCCAGTCCTTGTTTAGTCCCTTTCTATGTAGACCTACTTCTACAAACTCGGGCTTTTGACAGTTGTGAAACAATTTTCTTTTTTTTAATGGATTTATGTGTATTCTTAATGTTGTGATATAGGTAAAATGCTTCAGCATTGTGTTGTGAAGGTGGAAAAACTGAGCAACGCACCAACGTCAGATTAGCGGCGATCACACTCAACAATTTGTCGCGGCGATTTGCTTGGCGATAAATTTGTGCTTAGCGTTCACCCACAAAAGATGTTGACAGACTTCAGCTTTGAGACAAACTTCGAAGTGTTCACATATAATGGAGGACTGTGCACTGCTTTCGGTTTCGCTTATTGGTCAAAATGAGGAAAAAGTTAGGATGAAAAAAAGCGATTTTTTGTGCAATGCTTCAGTATTGTGTTGTGAAGGTGGAAAAACGAAGCAGCGCACCAACGTCACATTAGCGGCGTTCACACTCAACAATTTGTCGCGGCGATTTGCTTGGCGATAAATTTGTGCTTAGCGTTCACCCACAAAAGATGTTGACAGACTTCAGCTTTGAGAGAAACTTCGAAGTGTTCACATATAATGGAGGACTGTGCACTGCTTTCGGTTTCGCTTATTGGTCAAAATGAGGAAAAAGTTAGGATGAAAAAAAGCGATTTTTTGTGCAATGCTTCAGTATTGTGTTGTGAAGGTGGAAAAACGAAGCAGCGCACCAACGTCACATTAGCGGCGTTCACACTCAACAATTTGCTTGGCGACAAATTTGTGCGTAGCGTTCACACACAAAAGATGTTGACAGACTTCAGCTTTGAGAGAAACTTCGAAGTGTTCACATATAATGGAGGACTGTGCACTGCTTTCGGTTTCGCTTATTGGTCAAAATGAGGAAAAAGTTAGGATGAAAAAAAGCGATTTTTTGTGCAATGCTTCAGTATTGTGTTGTGAAGGTGGAAAAACGAAGCAGCGCACCAACGTCACATTAGCGGCGTTCACACTCAACAATTTGCTTGGCGACAAATTTGTGCGTAGCGTTCACACACAAAAGATGTTGACAGACTTCAGCTTTGAGAGAAACTTCGAAGTGTTTGCATATAATGGAGGACTGTGCACTGCTTTCTGTTTCACTTATTGGTCAAAATGAGGAAAAAGTTAAGATGAAAAAAAGCGATTTTGGGTGAAACTTTCTTAAAGCAAGGAAATAATTTATCTTTCCTAAAACATTTATATGAAAAATTTCAACCGAAAGGCCACTATTTTAAGAGACTCTATTACCTGACGTGAACATTTGTCTGCAATTCTAAGATTCTTGACAATAGGAAAAAGTTACGCAGAGTTAGCACCAGTATTGCTAAATCCGCAAAATCCACTAAATTCCTTTGACACTTTATATTTTCTGGAAACTGACTATATTGTTACGTTTAGTCGAAATGAGTCTACGTAAGATTAATTAAACTCTCCACACAACTGGGTTCGATCACTCGATTGTGCCGAATGAAACACTAAAGTTCACTATTCACGATATGCACGAATTTATTTTGCAAACACTGATTTAATTCTTACACATTAATACACTTTAAAAATCACTATTACTTTACTATTGCACAAAACTCTTTGCTGCCTTTCAGGCTGAACTCATTAACACTTTGAACGCTATAAAATCCCAAACTGCACTATATTAAGCAGTTTGGCCATGATGCAAAATTTGTCCCCAGTCCTTGTTCAGTCCCTTTCAAGGTAGAGCTATTCTACAAACTCGGGCTTTCGACAGTTGTGAAACAATTTTCTTTTTTTGCTCGTGATTTTTCATTGTTGGGAGGCTGAAGCAATTGTTTATGTACGTAATCGATTGTTTGTAGTGATTGTATGTGAAATTATTGCGTTAAATAACATTTTAATGGATTTACGTGTATTCTTATTGTTGTGATGTAGGTAAAATGCTTCAGCATTGTGTTGTGTAGGTGGAAAAACGAATCGACGCAACAACGTCACATTAGCGGCGTTCACACTCAACAAATTGTCGCGACGATTCGTTTGCCGACAAATTTGTGCTTAGCGTTCACCCACAAAAGATGTTGACAGACTTCAGCTTTGAGACAAACTTCGAAGTGTTCACATATAATGGAGGACTGTGCACTGCTTTCGGTTTCGCTTATTGGTCAAAATGAGGAAAAAGTTAGGATGAAAAAAAGCGATTTTTTGTGCAATGCTTCAGTATTGTGTTGTGAAGGTGGAAAAACGAAGCAGCGCACCAACGTCACATTAGCGGCGTTCACACTCAACAATTTGTCGCGGCGATTTGCTTGGCGATAAATTTGTGCTTAGCGTTCACCCACAAAAGATGTTGACAGACTTCAGCTTTGAGAGAAACTTCGAAGTGTTCACATATAATGGAGGACTGTGCACTGCTTTCGGTTTCGCTTATTGGTCAAAATGAGGAAAAAGTTAGGATGAAAAAAAGCGATTTTTTGTGCAATGCTTCAGTATTGTGTTGTGAAGGTGGAAAAACGAAGCAGCGCACCAACGTCACATTAGCGGCGTTCACACTCAACAATTTGCTTGGCGACAAATTTGTGCGTAGCGTTCACACACAAAAGATGTTGACAGACTTCAGCTTTGAGAGAAACTTCGAAGTGTTCACATATAATGGAGGACTGTGCACTGCTTTCGGTTTCGCTTATTGGTCAAAATGAGGAAAAAGTTAGGATGAAAAAAAGCGATTTTTTGTGCAATGCTTCAGTATTGTGTTGTGAAGGTGGAAAAACGAAGCAGCGCACCAACGTCACATTAGCGGCGTTCACACTCAACAATTTGCTTGGCGACAAATTTGTGCGTAGCGTTCACACACAAAAGATGTTGACAGACTTCAGCTTTGAGAGAAACTTCGAAGTGTTTGCATATAATGGAGGACTGTGCACTGCTTTCTGTTTCACTTATTGGTCAAAATGAGGAAAAAGTTAAGATGAAAAAAAGCGATTTTGGGTGAAACTTTCTTAAAGCAAGGAAATAATTTATCTTTCCTAAAACATTTATATGAAAAATTTCAACCGAAAGGCCACTATTTTAAGAGACTCTATTACCTGACGTGAACATTTGTCTGCAATTCTAAGATTCTTGACAATAGGAAAAAGTTACGCAGAGTTAGCACCAGTATTGCTAAATCCGCAAAATCCACTAAATTCCTTTGACACTTTATATTTTCTGGAAACTGACTATATTGTTACGTTTAGTCGAAATGAGTCTACGTAAGATTAATTAAACTCTCCACACAACTGGGTTCGATCACTCGATTGTGCCGAATGAAACACTAAAGTTCACTATTCACGATATGCACGAATTTATTTTGCAAACACTGATTTAATTCTTACACATTAATACACTTTAAAAATCACTATTACTTTACTATTGCACAAAACTCTTTGCTGCCTTTCAGGCTGAACTCATTAACACTTTGAACGCTATAAAATCCCAAACTGCACTATATTAAGCAGTTTGGCCATGATGCAAAATTTGTCCCCAGTCCTTGTTCAGTCCCTTTCAAGGTAGAGCTATTCTACAAACTCGGGCTTTCGACAGTTGTGAAACAATTTTCTTTTTTTGCTCGTGATTTTTCATTGTTGGGAGGCTGAAGCAATTGTTTATGTACGTAATCGATTGTTTGTAGTGATTGTATGTGAAATTATTGCGTTAAATAACATTTTAATGGATTTACGTGTATTCTTATTGTTGTGATGTAGGTAAAATGCTTCAGCATTGTGTTGTGTAGGTGGAAAAACGAATCGACGCAACAACGTCACATTAGCGGCGTTCACACTCAACAAATTGTCGCGACGATTCGTTTGCCGACAAATTTGTGCTTAGCGTTCACACACAAAAGATGTTGACAGACTTCAGCTTTGAGAGAAATTTCGAAGTGTTTGCATATAATGGAGGACTGTGCACTGCTTTCTGTTTCACTTATTGGTGAAAATGAGGAAAAAGTTAGGATGAAAAAAAAGCGATTTTGGGTGAAACTTTCTATAAAGCAAAGAAATAATTTAACTTTCATAAAACAATTAAATGCAAAATTTCATCTGAAAGGCCACTATTTTAAAAGACACTATAACCTGGCATGGACATCTGTCTGCAATTCTAAGATTCTTATAAATTATTACACTTTAAAAAACACTATTACTTTACTACTGCATAGAACTCTTTGCTGTGTTCCCAGTCCTTGTTTAGTCCCTTTCTATGTAGAGCTACTTCTACAAACTCGGGCTTTTGACAGTTGTGAAACAATTTTCTTTTTTTTTAATGGATTTATGTGTATTCTTAATGTTGTGATATAGGTAAAATGCTTCAGCATTGTGTTGTGAAGGTGGAAAAACTGAGCAACGCACCAACGTCAGATTAGCGGCGTTCACACTCAACAATTTGTCGCGGCGATTTGCTTGGCGACAAATTTGTGCTTAGCGTTCACCCACAAAAGATGTTGACAGACTTCAGCTTTGAGAGAAACTTCGAAGTGTTCACATATAATGGAGGACTGTGTACTGCTTTCGGTTTCGCTTATTGGTCAAAATGAGGAAAAAGTTAGGATGAAAAAAAGCGATTTTTTGTGCAATGCTTCAGTATTGTGTTGTGAAGGTGGAAAAACGAAGCAGCGTACCAACGTCACATTAGCGGCGTTCACACTCAACAATTTGTCGCGACGATTTGCTTGGCGACAAATTTGTGCGTAGCGTTCACACACAAAAGATGTTGACAGACTTCAGCTTTGAGAGAAACTTCGAAGTGTTTGCATATAATGGAGGACTGTGCACTGCTTTCGGTTGCACTTATTGGTCAAAATGAGGAAAAAGTTAGGATGAAAAAAAGCGATTTTTGTGCAATGCTTCAGTATTGTGTTGTGAAGGTGGAAAAACGAAGCAGCGCACCAACGTCACACTCAACAATTTGTCGC
The DNA here is from genome assembly GCA_905231855.2 of Eristalis tenax. Taxonomy (NCBI): domain Eukaryota; kingdom Metazoa; phylum Arthropoda; class Insecta; order Diptera; family Syrphidae; genus Eristalis; species Eristalis tenax. The sequence goes on along the minus strand of HG993124.1, from coordinate 81,644,449 downwards.
AACGATTTGCTTGGCGACAAATTTGTGCGTAGCGTTCACACACAAAAGATGTTGACAGACTTCAGCTTTGAGAGAAACTTCGAAGTGTTTGCATATAATGGAGGACTGTGCACTGCTTTCTGTTTCACTTATTGGTCAAAATGAGGAAGAAGTTAAGATGAAAAAAAGCGATTTTGGGTGAAACTTTCTTAAAGCAAGGAAATAATTTATCTTTCCTAAAACATTTATATGAAAAATTTCAACCGAAAGGCCACTATTTTAAGAGACTCTATTACCTGACGTGAACATTTGTCTGCAATTCTAAGATTCTTGACAATAGGAAAAAGTTACGCAGAGTTAGCACCAGTATTGCTAAATCCGCAAAATCCACTAAATTCCTTTGACACTTTATATTTTCTGGAAACTGACTATATTGTTACGTTTAGTCGAAATGAGTCTACGTAAGATTAATTAAACTCTCCACACAACTGGGTTCGATCACTCGATTGTGCCGAATGAAACACTAAAGTTCACTATTCACGATATGCACGAATTTATTTTGCAAACACTGATTTAATTCTTACACATTAATACACTTTAAAAATCACTATTACTTTACTATTGCACAAAACTCTTTGCTGCCTTTCAGGCTGAACTCATTAACACTTTGAACGCTATAAAATCCCAAACTGCACTATATTAAGCAGTTTGGCCATGATGCAAAATTTGTCCCCAGTCCTTGTTCAGTCCCTTTCAAGGTAGAGCTATTCTACAAACTCGGGCTTTCGACAGTTGTGAAACAATTTTCTTTTTTTGCTCGTGATTTTTCATTGTTGGGAGGCTGAAGCAATTGTTTATGTACGTAATCGATTGTTTGTAGTGATTGTATGTGAAATTATTGCGTTAAATAACATTTTAATGGATTTACGTGTATTCTTATTGTTGTGATGTAGGTAAAATGCTTCAGCATTGTGTTGTGTAGGTGGAAAAACGAATCGACGCAACAACGTCACATTAGCGGCGTTCACACTCAACAAATTGTCGCGACGATTCGTTTGCCGACAAATTTGTGCTTAGCGTTCACACACAAAAGATGTTGACAGACTTCAGCTTTGAGAGAAATTTCGAAGTGTTTGCATATAATGGAGGACTGTGCACTGCTTTCTGTTTCACTTATTGGTGAAAATGAGGAAAAAGTTAGGATGAAAAAAAAGCGATTTTGGGTGAAACTTTCTATAAAGCAAAGAAATAATTTAACTTTCATAAAACAATTAAATGCAAAATTTCATCTGAAAGGCCACTATTTTAAAAGACACTATAACCTGGCATGGACATCTGTCTGCAATTCTAAGATTCTTATAAATTATTACACTTTAAAAAACACTATTACTTTACTACTGCATAGAACTCTTTGCTGTGTTCCCAGTCCTTGTTTAGTCCCTTTCTATGTAGAGCTACTTCTACAAACTCGGGCTTTTGACAGTTGTGAAACAATTTTCTTTTTTTTTAATGGATTTATGTGTATTCTTAATGTTGTGATATAGGTAAAATGCTTCAGCATTGTGTTGTGAAGGTGGAAAAACTGAGCAACGCACCAACGTCAGATTAGCGGCGTTCACACTCAACAATTTGTCGCGGCGATTTGCTTGGCGACAAATTTGTGCTTAGCGTTCACCCACAAAAGATGTTGACAGACTTCAGCTTTGAGAGAAACTTCGAAGTGTTCACATATAATGGAGGACTGTGCACTGCTTTCGGTTTCGCTTATTGGTCAAAATGAGGAAAAAGTTAGGATGAAAAAAAGCGATTTTTTGTGCAATGCTTCAGTATTGTGTTGTGAAGGTGGAAAAACGAAGCAGCGCACCAACGTCACATTAGCGGCGTTCACACTCAACAAATTGTCGCGACGATTCGTTTGCCGACAAATTTGTGCTTAGCGTTCACACACAAAAGATGTTGACAGACTTCAGCTTTGAGAGAAATTTCGAAGTGTTTGCATATAATGGAGGACTGTGCACTGCTTTCTGTTTCACTTATTGGTGAAAATGAGGAAAAAGTTAGGATGAAAAAAAAGCGATTTTGGGTGAAACTTTCTATAAAGCAAAGAAATAATTTAACTTTCATAAAACAATTAAATGCAAAATTTCATCTGAAAGGCCACTATTTTAAAAGACACTATAACCTGGCATGGACATCTGTCTGCAATTCTAAGATTCTTATAAATTATTACACTTTAAAAAACACTATTACTTTACTACTGCATAGAACTCTTTGCTGTGTTCCCAGTCCTTGTTTAGTCCCTTTCTATGTAGAGCTACTTCTACAAACTCGGGCTTTTGACAGTTGTGAAACAATTTTCTTTTTTTTTAATGGATTTATGTGTATTCTTAATGTTGTGATATAGGTAAAATGCTTCAGCATTGTGTTGTGAAGGTGGAAAAACTGAGCAACGCACCAACGTCAGATGCGCGGCGTTCACACTCAACAATTTGTCGCGGCGATTTGCTTGGCGACAAATTTGTGCTTAGCGTTCACCCACAAAAGATGTTGACAGACTTCAGCTTTGAGAGAAACTTCGAAGTGTTCACATATAATGGAGGACTGTGCACTGATTTCGGTTTCGCTTATTGGTCAAAATGAGGAAAAAGTTAGGATGAAAAAAAGCGATTTTTTGTGCAATGCTTCAGTATTGTGTTGTGAAGGTGGAAAAACGAAGCAGCGCACCAACGTCACATTAGCGGCGTTCACACTCAACAATTTGTCGCGACGATTTGCTTGGCGACAAATTTGTGCATAGCGTTCACACACAAAAGATGTTGACAGACTTCAGCTTTGAGAGAAACTTCGAAGTGTTTGCATATAATGGAGGACTGTGCACTGCTTTCGGTTGCACTTATTGGTCAAAATGAGGAAAAAGTTAGGATGAAAAAAAGCGATTTTTTGTGCAATGCTTCAGTATTGTGTTGTGAAGGTGGAAAAACGAAGCAGCGCACCAACGTCACAAAAACACTATTACTTTACTACTGCATAGAACTCTTTGCTGTGTTCCCAGTCCTTGTTTAGTCCCTTTCTATGTAGAGCTACTTCTACAAATTCGGGCTTTTGACAGTTGTGAAACAATTTTCTTTTTTTTTAATGGATTTATGTGTATTCTTAATGTTGTGATATAGGTAAAATGCTTCAGCATTGTGTTGTGAAGGTGGAAAAACTGAGCAACGCACCAACGTCAGATGCGCGGCGTTCACACTCAACAATTTGTCGCGGCGATTTGCTTGGCGACAAATTTGTGCTTAGCGTTCACCCACAAAAGATGTTGACAGACTTCAGCTTTGAGAGAAACTTCGAAGTGTTCACATATAATGGAGGACTGTGCACTGATTTCGGTTTCGCTTATTGGTCAAAATGAGGAAAAAGTTAGGATGAAAAAAAGCGATTTTTTGTGCAATGCTTCAGTATTGTGTTGTGAAGGTGGAAAAACGAAGCAGCGCACCAACGTCACATTAGCGGCGTTCACACTCAACAATTTGTCGCGACGATTTGCTTGGCGACAAATTTGTGCATAGCGTTCACACACAAAAGATGTTGACAGACTTCAGCTTTGAGAGAAACTTCGAAGTGTTTGCATATAATGGAGGACTGTGCACTGCTTTCGGTTGCACTTATTGGTCAAAATGAGGAAAAAGTTAGGATGAAAAAAAGCGATTTTTTGTGCAATGCTTCAGTATTGTGTTGTGAAGGTGGAAAAACGAAGCAGCGCACCAACGTCACATTAGCGGCGTTCACACTCAACAATTTGTCGCAACGATTTGCTTGGCGACAAATCTGTGCGTAGCGTTCACACACAAAAGATGTTGACAGACTTCAGCTTTGAGAGAAACTTCGAAGTGTTTGCATATAATGGAGGACTGTGCACTGCTTTCGGTTGCACTTATTGGTCAAAATGAGGAAAAAGTTAAGATGAAAAAAAGCGATTTTGGGCGAAACTTTCTTAAAGCAAGGAAATAATTTATCTTTCCTAAAACATTTATATGAAAAATTTCAACCGAAGGCCACTATTTTAAGAGACTCTATTACCTGACGTGAACGTTTGTCTGCAATTCTAAGATTCTTGACAATAGGAAAAGGTTACGCAGAGTTAGCACCAGTATTGCTAAATCCGCAAAATCCACTAAATTCCTTTGACACTTTATATTTTCTGGAAACTGACTATATTGTTACGTTTAGTCGAAATGAGTCTACGTAAGATTAATTAAACTCTCCACACAACTGGGTTCGATCACTCGATTGTGCCGAATGAAACACTAAAGTTCACTATTCACGATATGCACGAATTTATTTTGCAAACACTGATTTAATTCTTACACATTAATACACTTTAAAAATCACTATTACTTTACTATTGCACAAAACTCTTTGCTGCCTTTCAGGCTGAACTCATTAACACTTTGAACGCTATAAAATCCCAAACTGCACTATATTAAGCAGTTTGGCCATGATGCAAAATTTGTCCGAACTCTTTTCTGTGTTCCCAGTCCTTGTTTAGTCCCTTTCTATGTAGAGCTACTTCTACAAACTCGGGCTTTTGACAGTTGTGAAACAATTTTCTTTTTTTTAATGGATTTATGTGTATTCTTAATGTTGTGATATAGGTAAAATGCTTCAGCATTGTGTTGTGAAGGTGGAAAAACTGAGCAACGCACCAACGTCAGATTAGCGGCGTTCACACTCAACAATTTGTCGCGGCGATTTGCTTGGCGATAAATTTGTGCTTAGCGTTCACCCACAAAAGATGTTGACAGACTTCAGCTTTGAGACAAACTTCGAAGTGTTCACATATAATGGAGGACTGTGCACTGCTTTCGGTTTCGCTTATTGGTCAAAATGAGGAAAAAGTTAGGATGAAAAAAAGCGATTTTTTGTGCAATGCTTCAGTATTGTGTTGTGAAGGTGGAAAAACGAAGCAGCGCACCAACGTCACATTAGCGGCGTTCACACTCAACAATTTGTCGCGGCGATTTGCTTGGCGATAAATTTGTGCTTAGCGTTCACCCACAAAAGATGTTGACAGACTTCAGCTTTGAGAGAAACTTCGAAGTGTTCACATATAATGGAGGACTGTGCACTGCTTTCGGTTTCGCTTATTGGTCAAAATGAGGAAAAAGTTAGGATGAAAAAAAGCGATTTTTTGTGCAATGCTTCAGTATTGTGTTGTGAAGGTGGAAAAACGAAGCAGCGCACCAACGTCACATTAGCGGCGTTCACACTCAACAATTTGCTTGGCGACAAATTTGTGCGTAGCGTTCACACACAAAAGATGTTGACAGACTTCAGCTTTGAGAGAAACTTCGAAGTGTTCACATATAATGGAGGACTGTGCACTGCTTTCGGTTTCGCTTATTGGTCAAAATGAGGAAAAAGTTAGGATGAAAAAAAGCGATTTTTTGTGCAATGCTTCAGTATTGTGTTGTGAAGGTGGAAAAACGAAGCAGCGCACCAACGTCACATTAGCGGCGTTCACACTCAAGAATTTGCTTGGCGACAAATTTGTGCGTAGCGTTCACACACAAAAGATGTTGACAGACTTCAGCTTTGAGAGAAACTTCGAAGTGTTTGCATATAATGGAGGACTGTGCACTGCTTTCGGTTGCACTTATTGGTCAAAATGAGGAAAAAGTTAAGATGAAAAAAAGCGATTTTGGGCGAAACTTTCTTAAAGCAAGGAAATAATTTATCTTTCCTAAAACATTTATATGAAAAATTTCAACCGAAGGCCACTATTTTAAGAGACTCTATTACCTGACGTGAACGTTTGTCTGCAATTCTAAGATTCTTGACAATAGGAAAAGGTTACGCAGAGTTAGCACCAGTATTGCTAAATCCGCAAAATCCACTAAATTCCTTTGACACTTTATATTTTCTGGAAACTGACTATATTGTTACGTTTAGTCGAAATGAGTCTACGTAAGATTAATTAAACTCTCCACACAACTGGGTTCGATCACTCGATTGTGCCGAATGAAACACTAAAGTTCACTATTCACGATATGCACGAATTTATTTTGCAAACACTGATTTAATTCTTACACATTAATACACTTTAAAAATCACTATTACTTTACTATTGCACAAAACTCTTTGCTGCCTTTCAGGCTGAACTCATTAACACTTTGAACGCTATAAAATCCCAAACTGCACTATATTAAGCAGTTTGGCCATGATGCAAAATTTGTCCGAACTCTTTTCTGTGTTCCCAGTCCTTGTTTAGTCCCTTTCTATGTAGAGCTACTTCTACAAACTCGGGCTTTTGACAGTTGTGAAACAATTTTCTTTTTTTTAATGGATTTATGTGTATTCTTAATGTTGTGATATAGGTAAAATGCTTCAGCATTGTGTTGTGAAGGTGGAAAAACTGAGCAACGCACCAACGTCAGATTAGCGGCGTTCACACTCAACAATTTGTCGCGGCGATTTGCTTGGCGATAAATTTGTGCTTAGCGTTCACCCACAAAAGATGTTGACAGACTTCAGCTTTGAGACAAACTTCGAAGTGTTCACATATAATGGAGGACTGTGCACTGCTTTCGGTTTCGCTTATTGGTCAAAATGAGGAAAAAGTTAGGATGAAAAATAGCGATTTTTTGTGCAATGCTTCAGTATTGTGTTGTGAAGGTGGAAAAACGAAGCAGCGCACCAACGTCACATTAGCGGCGTTCACACTCAACAATTTGCTTGGCGACAAATTTGTGCGTAGCGTTCACACACAAAAGATGTTGACAGACTTCAGCTTTGAGAGAAACTTCGAAGTGTTCACATATAATGGAGGACTGTGCACTGCTTTCGGTTTCGCTTATTGGTCAAAATGAGGAAAAAGTTAGGATGAAAAAAAGCGATTTTTTGTGCAATGCTTCAGTATTGTGTTGTGAAGGTGGAAAAACGAAGCAGCGCACCAACGTCTCATTAGCGGCGTTCACACTCAACAATTTGCTTGGCGACAAATTTGTGCGTAGCGTTCACACACAAAAGATGTTGACAGACTTCAGCTTTGAGAGAAACTTCGAAGTGTTTGCATATAATGGAGGACTGTGCACTGCTTTCGGTTGCACTTATTGGTCAAAATGAGGAAAAAGTTAGGATGAAAAAAAGCGATTTTTGTGCAATGCTTCAGTATTGTGTTGTGAAGGTGGAAAAACGAAGCAGCGCACCAACGTCACATTAGCGGCGTTGACACTCAACAATTTGTCGCAACGATTTGCTTGGCGACAAATTTGTGCGTAGCGTTCACACACAAAAGATGTTGACAGACTTCAGCTTTGAGAGAAACTTCGAAGTGTTTGCATATAATGGAGGACTGTGCACTGCTTTCTGTTTCACTTATTGGTCAAAATGAGGAAAAAGTTAAGATGAAAAAAAGCGATTTTGGGTGAAACTTTCTTAAAGCAAGGAAATAATTTATCTTTCCTAAAACATTTATATGAAAAATTTCAACCGAAAGGCCACTATTTTAAGAGACTCTATTACCTGACGTGAACGTTTGTCTGCAATTCTAAGATTCTCGACAATAGGAAAAAGCTACGCAGAGTTAGCACCAGTATTGCTAAATCCGCAAAATCCACTAAATTCCTTTGACACTTTATATTTTCTGGAAACTGACTATATTGTTACGTTTAGTCGAAATGAGTCTACGTAAGATTAATTAAACTCTCCACACAACTGGGTTCGATCACTCGATTGTGCCGAATGAAACACTAAAGTTCACTATTCACGATATGCACGAATTTATTTTGCAAACACTGATTTAATTCTTACACATTAATACACTTTAAAAATCACTATTACTTTACTATTGCACAAAACTCTTTGCTGCCTTTCAGGCTGAACTCATTAACACTTTGAACGCTATAAAATCCCAAACTGCACTATATTAAGCAGTTTGGCCATGATGCAAAATTTGTCCCCAGTCCTTGTTCAGTCCCTTTCAAGGTAGAGCTATTCTACAAACTCGGGCTTTCGACAGTTGTGAAACAATTTTCTTTTTTTGCTCGTGATTTTTCATTGTTGGGTGGCTGAAGCAATTGTTTATGTACGTAATCGATTGTTTGTAGTGATTGTATGTGAAATTATTGCGTTAAATAACATTTTAATGGATTTACGTGTATTCTTATTGTTGTGATGTAGGTAAAATGCTTCAGCATTGTGTTGTGTAGGTGGAAAAACGAATCGACGCAACAACGTCACATTAGCGGCGTTCACACTCAACAAATTGTCGCGACGATTCGTTTGCCGACAAATTTGTGCTTAGCGTTCACACACAAAAGATGTTGACAGACTTCAGCTTTGAGAGAAACTTCGAAGTGTTCACATATAATGGAGGACTGTGCACTGCTTTCGGTTTCGCTTATTGGTCAAAATGAGGAAAAAGTTAGGATGAAAAAAAGCGATTTTTTGTGCAATGCTTCAGTATTGTGTTGTGAAGGTGGAAAAACGAAGCAGCGCACCAACGTCACATTAGCGGCGTTCACACTCAACAATTTGCTTGGCGACAAATTTGTGCGTAGCGTTCACACACAAAAGATGTTGACAGACTTCAGCTTTGAGAGAAACTTCGAAGTGTTCACATATAATGGAGGACTGTGCACTGCTTTCTGTTTCACTTATTGGTGAAAATGAGGAAAAAGTTAGGATGAAAAAAAAGCGATTTTGGGTGAAACTTTCTATAAAGCAAAGAAATAATTTAACTTTCATAAAACAATTAAATGCAAAATTTCATCTGAAAGGCCACTATTTTAAAAGACACTATAACCTGGCATGGACATCTGTCTGCAATTCTAAGATTCTTATAAATTATTACACTTTAAAAAACACTATTACTTTACTACTGCATAGAACTCTTTGCTGTGTTCCCAGTCCTTGTTTAGTCCCTTTCTATGTAGAGCTACTTCTACAAACTCGGGCTTTTGACAGTTGTGAAACAATTTTCTTTTTTTTAATGGATTTATGTGTATTCTTAATGTTGTGATATAGGTAAAATGCTTCAGCATTGTGTTGTGAAGGTGGAAAAACTGAGCAACGCACCAACGTCAGATTAGCGGCGTTCACACTCAACAATTTGTCGCGGCGATTTGCTTGGCGACAAATTTGTGCTTAGCGTTCACCCACAAAAGATGTTGACAGACTTCAGCTTTGAGAGAAACTTCGAAGTGTTCACATATAATGGAGGACTGTGCACTGCTTTCGGTTTCGCTTATTGGTCAAAATGAGGAAAAAGTTAGGATGAAAAAAAGCGATTTTTTGTGCAATGCTTCAGTATTGTGTTGTGAAGGTGGAAAAACGAAGCAGCGCACCAACGTCACATTAGCGGCGTTCACACTCAACAATTTGCTTGGCGACAAATTTGTGCGTAGCGTTCACACACAAAAGATGTTGACAGACTTCAGCTTTGAGAGAAACTTCGAAGTGTTCACATATAATGGAGGACTGTGCACTGCTTTCGGTTTCGCTTATTGGTCAAAATGAGGAAAAAGTTAGGATGAAAAAAAGCGATTTTTTGTGCAATGCTTCAGTATTGTGTTGTGAAGGTGGAAAAACGAAGCAGCGCACCAACGTCACATTAGCGGCGTTCACACTCAACAATTTGCTTGGCGACAAATTTGTGCGTAGCGTTCACACACAAAAGATGTTGACAGACTTCAGCTTTGAGAGAAACTTCGAAGTGTTTGCATATAATGGAGGACTGTGCACTGCTTTCGGTTGCACTTATTGGTCAAAATGAGGAAAAAGTTAGGATGAAAAAAAGCGATTTTTGTGCAATGCTTCAGTATTGTGTTGTGAAGGTGGAAAAACGAAGCAGCGCACCAACGTCACATTAGCGGCGTTCACACTCAACAATTTGTCGCAACGATTTGCTTGGCGACAAATTTGTGCGTAGAGTTCACACACAAAAGATGTTGACAGACTTCAGCTTTGAGAGAAACTTCGAAGTGTTTGCATATAATGGAGGACTGTGCACTGCTTTCTGTTTCACTTATTGGTCAAAATGAGGAAAAAGTTAAGATGAAAAAAAGCGATTTTGGGTGAAACTTTCTTAAAGCAAGGAAATAATTTATCTTTCCTAAAACATTTATATGAAAAATTTCAACCGAAAGGCCACTATTTTAAGAGACTCTATTACCTGACGTGAACGTTTGTCTGCAATTCTAAGATTCTTGACAATAGGAGAAAGTTACGCAGAGTTAGCACCAGTATTGCTAAATCCGCAAAATCCACTAAATTCCTTTGACACTTTATATTTTCTGGAAACTGACTATATTGTTACGTTTAGTCGAAATGAGTCTACGTAAGATTAATTAAACTCTCCACACAACTGGGTTCGATCACTCGATTGTGCCGAATGAAACACTAAAGTTCACTATTCACGATATGCACGAATTTATTTTGCAAACACTGATTTAATTCTTACACATTAATACACTTTAAAAATCACTATTACTTTACTATTGCACAAAACTCTTTGCTGCCTTTCAGGCTGAACTCATTAACACTTTGAACGCTATAAAATCCCAAACTGCACTATATTAAGCAGTTTGGCCATGATGCAAAATTTGTCCCCAGTCCTTGTTCAGTCCCTTTCAAGGTAGAGCTATTCTACAAACTCGGGCTTTCGACAGTTGTGAAACAATTTTCTTTTTTTGCTCGTGATTTTTCATTGTTGGGAGGCTGAAGCAATTGTTTATGTACGTAATCGATTGTTTGTAGTGATTGTATGTGAAATTATTGCGTTAAATAACATTTTAATGGATTTACGTGTGATGTAGGTAAAATGCTTCAGCATTGTGTTGTGTAGGTGGAAAAACGAATCGACGCAACAACGTCACATTAGCGGCGTTCACACTCAACAAATTGTCGCGACGATTCGTTTGCCGACAAATTTGTGCTTAGCGTTCACACACAAAAGATGTTGACAGACTTCAGCTTTGAGAGAAATTTCGAAGTGTTTGCATATAATGGAGGACTGTGCACTGCTTTCTGTTTCACTTATTGGTGAAAATGAGGAAAAAGTTAGGATGAAAAAAAAGCGATTTTGGGTGAAACTTTCTATAAAGCAAAGAAATAATTTAACTTTCATAAAACAATTAAATGCAAAATTTCATCTGAAAGGCCACTATTTTAAAAGACACTATAACCTGGCATGGACATCTGTCTGCAATTCTAAGATTCTTATAAATTATTACACTTTAAAAAACACTATTACTTTACTACTGCATAGAACTCTTTGCTGTGTTCCCAGTCCTTGTTTAGTCCCTTTCTATGTAGAGCTACTTCTACAAACTCGGGCTTTTGACAGTTGTGAAACAATTTTCTTTTTTTTAATGGATTTATGTGTATTCTTAATGTTGTGATATAGGTAAAATGCTTCAGCATTGTGTTGTGAAGGTGGAAAAACTGAGCAACGCACCAACGTCAGATTAGCGGCGTTCACACTCAACAATTTGTCGCGGCGATTTGCTTGGCGACAAATTTGTGCTTAGCGTTCACCCACAAAAGATGTTGACAGACTTCAGCTTTGAGAGAAACTTCGAAGTGTTCACATATAATGGAGGACTGTGCACTGCTTTCGGTTTCGCTTATTGGTCAAAATGAGGAAAAAGTTAGGATGAAAAAAAGCGATTTTTTGTGCAATGCTTCAGTATTGTGTTGTGAAGGTGGAAAAACGAAGCAGCGCACCAACGTCACATTAGCGGCGTTCACACTCAACAATTTGTCGCAACGATTTGCTTGGCGACAAATTTGTGCGTAGCGTTCACACACAAAAGATGTTGACAGACTTCAGCTTTGAGAGAAACTTCGAAGTGTTTGCATATAATGGAGGACTGTGCACTGCTTTCGGTTGCACTTATTGGTCAAAATGAGGAAAAAGTTAGGATGAAAAAAAGCGATTTTTTGTGCAATGCTTCAGTATTGTGTTGTGAAGGTGGAAAAACGAAGCAGCGCACCAACGTCACACTCAACAATTTGTCGCAACGATTTGCTTGGCGACAAATTTGTGCGTAGCGTTCACACACAAAAGATGTTGACAGACTTCAGCTTTGAGAGAAACTTCGAAGTGTTTGCATATAATGGAGGACTGTGCACTGCTTTCTGTTTCACTTATTGGTCAAAATGAGGAAAAAGTTAAGATGAAAAAAAGCGATTTTGGGCGAAACTTTCTTAAAGCAAGGAAATAATTTATCTTTCCTAAAACATTTATATGAAAAATTTCAACCGAAAGGCCACTATTTTAAGAGACTCTATTACCTGACGTGAACGTTTGTCTACAATTCTAAGATTCTTGACAATAGGAAAAAGTTACGCAGAGTTAGCACCAGTATTGCTAAATCCGCAAAATCCACTAAATTCCTTTGACACTTTATATTTTCTGGAAACTGACTATATTGTTACGTTTAGTCGAAATGAGTCTACGTAAGATTAATTAAACTCTCCACACAACTGGGTTCGATCACTCGATTGTGCCGAATGAAACACTAAAGTTCACTATTCACGATATGCACGAATTTATTTTGCAAACACTGATTTAATTCTTACACATTAATACACTTTAAAAATCACTATTACTTTACTATTGCACAAAACTCTTTGCTGCCTTTCAGGCTGAACTCATTAACACTTTGAACGCTATAAAATCCCAAACTGCACTATATTAAGCAGTTTGGCCATGATGCAAAATTTGTCCCCAGTCCTTGTTCAGTCCCTTTCAAGGTAGAGCTATTCTACAAACTCGGGCTTTCGACAGTTGTGAAACAATTTTCTTTTTTTGCTCGTGATTTTTCATTGTTGGGTGGCTGAAGCAATTGTTTATGTACGTAATCGATTGTTTGTAGTGATTGTATGTGAAATTATTGCGTTAAATAACATTTTAATGGATTTACGTGTATTCTTATTGTTGTGATGTAGGTAAAATGCTTCAGCATTGTGTTGTGTAGGTGGAAAAACGAATCGACGCAACAACGTCACATTAGCGGCGTTCACACTCAACAAATTGTCGCGACGATTCGTTTGCCGACAAATTTGTGCTTAGCGTTCACACACAAAAGATGTTGACAGACTTCAGCTTTGAGAGAAACTTCGAAGTGTTCACATATAATGGAGGACTGTGCACTGCTTTCGGTTTCGCTTATTGGTCAAAATGAGGAAAAAGTTAGGATGAAAAAAAGCGATTTTTTGTGCAATGCTTCAGTATTGTGTTGTGAAGGTGGAAAAACGAAGCAGCGCACCAACGTCACATTAGCGGCGTTCACACTCAACAATTTGCTTGGCGACAAATTTGTGCGTAGCGTTCACACACAAAAGATGTTGACAGACTTCAGCTTTGAGAGAAACTTCGAAGTGTTCACATATAATGGAGGACTGTGCACTGCTTTCGGTTTCGCTTATTGGTCAAAATGAGGAAAAAGTTAGGATGAAAAAAAGCGATTTTTTGTGCAATGCTTCAGTATTGTGTTGTGAAGGTGGAAAAACGAAGCAGCGCACCAACGTCACATTAGCGGCGTTCACACTCAACAATTTGCTTGGCGACAAATTTGTGCGTAGCGTTCACACACAAAAGATGTTGACAGACTTCAGCTTTGAGAGAAACTTCGAAGTGTTTGCATATAATGGAGGACTGTGCACTGCTTTCGGTTGCACTTATTGGTCAAAATGAGGAAAAAGTTAGGATGAAAAAAAGCGATTTTTGTGCAATGCTTCAGTATTGTGTTGTGAAGGTGGAAAAACGAAGCAGCGCACCAACGTCACATTAGCGGCGTTCACACTCAACAATTTGTCGCAACGATTTGCTTGGCGACAAATTTGTGCGTAGAGTTCACACACAAAAGATGTTGACAGACTTCAGCTTTGAGAGAAACTTCGAAGTGTTTGCATATAATGGAGGACTGTGCACTGCTTTCTGTTTCACTTATTGGTCAAAATGAGGAAAAAGTTAAGATGAAAAAAAGCGATTTTGGGTGAAACTTTCTTAAAGCAAGGAAATAATTTATCTTTCCTAAAACATTTATATGAAAAATTTCAACCGAAAGGCCACTATTTTAAGAGACTCTATTACCTGACGTGAACGTTTGTCTGCAATTCTAAGATTCTTGACAATAGGAAAAAGTTACGCAGAGTTAGCACCAGTATTGCTAAATCCGCAAAATCCACTAAATTCCTTTGACACTTTATATTTTCTGGAAACTGACTATATTGTTACGTTTAGTCGAAATGAGTCTACGTAAGATTAATTAAACTCTCCACACAACTGGGTTCGATCACTCGATTGTGCCGAATGAAACACTAAAGTTCACTATTCACGATATGCACGAATTTATTTTGCAAACACTGATTTAATTCTTACACATTAATACACTTTAAAAATCACTATTACTTTACTATTGCACAAAACTCTTTGCTGCCTTTCAGGCTGAACTCATTAACACTTTGAACGCTATAAAATCCCAAACTGCACTATATTAAGCAGTTTGGCCATGATGCAAAATTTGTCCCCAGTCCTTGTTCAGTCCCTTTCAAGGTAGAGCTATTCTACAAACTCGGGCTTTCGACAGTTGTGAAACAATTTTCTTTTTTTGCTCGTGATTTTTCATTGTTGGGAGGCTGAAGCAATTGTTTATGTACGTAATCGATTGTTTGTAGTGATTGTATGTGAAATTATTGCGTTAAATAACATTTTAATGGATTTACGTGTATTCTTATTGTTGTGATGTAGGTAAAATGCTTCAGCATTGTGTTGTGTAGGTGGAAAAACGAATCGACGCAACAACGTCACATTAGCGGCGTTCACACTCAACAAATTGTCGCGACGATTCGTTTGCCGACAAATTTGTGCTTAGCGTTCACACACAAAAGATGTTGACAGACTTCAGCTTTGAGAGAAATTTCGAAGTGTTTGCATATAATGGAGGACTGTGCACTGCTTTCTGTTTCACTTATTGGTGAAAATGAGGAAAAAGTTAGGATGAAAAAAAAGCGATTTTGGGTGAAACTTTCTATAAAGCAAAGAAATAATTTAACTTTCATAAAACAATTAAATGCAAAATTTCATCTGAAAGGCCACTATTTTAAAAGACACTATAACCTGGCATGGACATCTGTCTGCAATTCTAAGATTCTTATAAATTATTACACTTTAAAAAACACTATTACTTTACTACTGCATAGAACTCTTTGCTGTGTTCCCAGTCCTTGTTTAGTCCCTTTCTATGTAGAGCTACTTCTACAAACTCGGGCTTTTGACAGTTGTGAAACAATTTTCTTTTTTTTAATGGATTTATGTGTATTCTTAATGTTGTGATATAGGTAAAATGCTTCAGCATTGTGTTGTGAAGGTGGACAAATTGGCGACAAATTTGTGCGTAGCGTTCACACACAAAAGATGTTGACAGACTTCAGCTTTGAGAGAAACTTCGAAGTGTTCACATATAATGGAGGACTGTGCACTGCTTTCGGTTTCGCTTATTGGTCAAAATGAGGAAAAAGTTAGGATGAAAAAAAGCGATTTTTTGTGCAATGCTTCAGTATTGTGTTGTGAAGGTGGAAAAACGAAGCAGCGCACCAACGTCACATTAGCGGCGTTCACACTCAACAATTTGCTTGGCGACAAATTTGTGCGTAGCGTTCACACACAAAAGATGTTGACAGACTTCAGCTTTGAGAGAAACTTCGAAGTGTTTGCATATAATGGAGGACTGTGCACTGCTTTCGGTTGCACTTATTGGTCAAAATGAGGAAAAAGTTAGGATGAAAAAAAGCGATTTTTGTGCAATGCTTCAGTATTGTGTTGTGAAGGTGGAAAAACGAAGCAGCGCACCAACGTCACATTAGCGGCGTTCACACTCAACAATTTGTCGCAACGATTTGCTTGGCGACAAATTTGTGCGTAGAGTTCACACACAAAAGATGTTGACAGACTTCAGCTTTGAGAGAAACTTCGAAGTGTTTGCATATAATGGAGGACTGTGCACTGCTTTCTGTTTCACTTATTGGTCAAAATGAGGAAAAAGTTAAGATGAAAAAAAGCGATTTTGGGTGAAACTTTCTTAAAGCAAGGAAATAATTTATCTTTCCTAAAACATTTATATGAAAAATTTCAACCGAAAGGCCACTATTTTAAGAGACTCTATTACCTGACGTGAACGTTTGTCTGCAATTCTAAGATTCTTGACAATAGGAAAAAGTTACGCAGAGTTAGCACCAGTATTGCTAAATCCGCAAAATCCACTAAATTCCTTTGACACTTTATATTTTCTGGAAACTGACTATATTGTTACGTTTAGTCGAAATGAGTCTACGTAAGATTAATTAAACTCTCCACACAACTGGGTTCGATCACTCGATTGTGCCGAATGAAACACTAAAGTTCACTATTCACGATATGCACGAATTTATTTTGCAAACACTGATTTAATTCTTACACATTAATACACTTTAAAAATCACTATTACTTTACTATTGCACAAAACTCTTTGCTGCCTTTCAGGCTGAACTCATTAACACTTTGAACGCTATAAAATCCCAAACTGCACTATATTAAGCAGTTTGGCCATGATGCAAAATTTGTCCCCAGTCCTTGTTCAGTCCCTTTCAAGGTAGAGCTATTCTACAAACTCGGGCTTTCGACAGTTGTGAAACAATTTTCTTTTTTTGCTCGTGATTTTTCATTGTTGGGAGGCTGAAGCAATTGTTTATGTACGTAATCGATTGTTTGTAGTGATTGTATGTGAAATTATTGCGTTAAATAACATTTTAATGGATTTACGTGTATTCTTATTGTTGTGATGTAGGTAAAATGCTTCAGCATTGTGTTGTGTAGGTGGAAAAACGAATCGACGCAACAACGTCACATTAGCGGCGTTCACACTCAACAAATTGTCGCGACGATTCGTTTGCCGACAAATTTGTGCTTAGCGTTCACACACAAAAGATGTTGACAGACTTCAGCTTTGAGAGAAATTTCGAAGTGTTTGCATATAATGGAGGACTGTGCACTGCTTTCTGTTTCACTTATTGGTGAAAATGAGGAAAAAGTTAGGATGAAAAAAAAGCGATTTTGGGTGAAACTTTCTATAAAGCAAAGAAATAATTTAACTTTCATAAAACAATTAAATGCAAAATTTCATCTGAAAGGCCACTATTTTAAAAGACACTATAACCTGGCATGGACATCTGTCTGCAATTCTAAGATTCTTATAAATTATTACACTTTAAAAAACACTATTACTTTACTACTGCATAGAACTCTTTGCTGTGTTCCCAGTCCTTGTTTAGTCCCTTTCTATGTAGAGCTACTTCTACAAACTCGGGCTTTTGACAGTTGTGAAACAATTTTCTTTTTTTTAATGGATTTATGTGTATTCTTAATGTTGTGATATAGGTAAAATGCTTCAGCATTGTGTTGTGAAGGTGGAAAAACTGAGCAACGCACCAACGTCAGATTAGCGGCGTTCACACTCAACAATTTGTCGCGGCGATTTGCTTGGCGACAAATTTGTGCTTAGCGTTCACCCACAAAAGATGTTGACAGACTTCAGCTTTGAGAGAAACTTCGAAGTGTTCACATATAATGGAGGACTGTGCACTGCTTTCGGTTTCGCTTATTGGTCAAAATGAGGAAAAAGTTAGGATGAAAAAAAGCGATTTTTTGTGCAATGCTTCAGTATTGTGTTGTGAAGGTGGAAAAACGAAGCAGCGCACCAACGTCACATTAGCGGCGTTCACACTCAACAATTTGTCGCGACGATTTGCTTGGCGACAAATTTGTGCGTAGCGTTCACACACAAAAGATGTTGACAGACTTCAGCTTTGAGAGAAACTTCGAAGTGTTTGCATATAATGGAGGACTGTGCACTGCTTTCGGTTGCACTTATTGGTCAAAATGAGGAAAAAGTTAGGATGAAAAAAAAGCGATTTTTTGTGCAATGCTTCAGTATTGTGTTGTGAAGGTGGAAAAACGAAGCAGCGCACCAACGTCACACTCAACAATTTGTCGCAACGATTTGCTTGGCGACAAATTTGTGCGTAGCGTTCACACACAAAAGATGTTGACAGACTTCAGCTTTGAGAGAAACTTCGAAGTGTTTGCATATAATGGAGGACTGTGCACTGCTTTCTGTTTCACTTATTGGTCAAAATGAGGAAAAAGTTAAGATGAAAAAAAGCGATTTTGGGCGAAACTTTCTTAAAGCAAGGAAATAATTTATCTTTCCTAAAACATTTATATGAAAAATTTCAACCGAAAGGCCACTATTTTAAGAGACTCTATTACCTGACGTGAACGTTTGTCTACAATTCTAAGATTCTTGACAATAGGAAAAAGTTACGCAGAGTTAGCACCAGTATTGCTAAATCCGCAAAATCCACTAAATTCCTTTGACACTTTATATTTTCTGGAAACTGACTATATTGTTACGTTTAGTCGAAATGAGTCTACGTAAGATTAATTAAACTCTCCACACAACTGGGTTCGATCACTCGATTGTGCCGAATGAAACACTAAAGTTCACTATTCACGATATGCACGAATTTATTTTGCAAACACTGATTTAATTCTTACACATTAATACACTTTAAAAATCACTATTACTTTACTATTGCACAAAACTCTTTGCTGCCTTTCAGGCTGAACTCATTAACACTTTGAACGCTATAAAATCCCAAACTGCACTATATTAAGCAGTTTGGCCATGATGCAAAATTTGTCCCCAGTCCTTGTTCAGTCCCTTTCAAGGTAGAGCTATTCTACAAACTCGGGCTTTCGACAGTTGTGAAACAATTTTCTTTTTTTGCTCGTGATTTTTCATTGTTGGGTGGCTGAAGCAATTGTTTATGTACGTAATCGATTGTTTGTAGTGATTGTATGTGAAATTATTGCGTTAAATAACATTTTAATGGATTTACGTGTATTCTTATTGTTGTGATGTAGGTAAAATGCTTCAGCATTGTGTTGTGTAGGTGGAAAAACGAATCGACGCAACAACGTCACATTAGCGGCGTTCACACTCAACAAATTGTCGCGACGATTCGTTTGCCGACAAATTTGTGCTTAGCGTTCACACACAAAAGATGTTGACAGACTTCAGCTTTGAGAGAAATTTCGAAGTGTTTGCATATAATGGAGGACTGTGCACTGCTTTCTGTTTCACTTATTGGTGAAAATGAGGAAAAAGTTAGGATGAAAAAAAAGCGATTTTGGGTGAAACTTTCTATAAAGCAAAGAAATAATTTAACTTTCATAAAACAATTAAATGCAAAATTTCATCTGCAAGGCCACTATTTTAAAAGACACTATAACCTGGCATGGACATTTGTCTGCAATTCTAAGATTCTTATACATTATTACACTTTAAAAAACACTATTACTTTACTACTGCATAGAACTCTTTGCTGTGTTCCCAGTCCTTGTTTAGTCCCTTTCTATGTAGAGCTACTTCTACAAACTCGGGCTTTTGACAGTTGTGAAACAATTTTCTTTTTTTTAATGGATTTATGTGTATTCTTAATGTTGTGATATAGGTAAAATGCTTCAGCATTGTGTTGTGAAGGTGGAAAAACTGAGCAACGCACCAACGTCAGATTAGCGGCGTTCACACTCAACAATTTGTCGCGGCGATTTGCTTGGCGATAAATTTGTGCTTAGCGTTCACCCACAAAAGATGTTGACAGACTTCAGCTTTGAGACAAACTTCGAAGTGTTCACATATAATGGAGGACTGTGCACTGCTTTCGGTTTCGCTTATTGGTCAAAATGAGGAAAAAGTTAGGATGAAAAAAAGCGATTTTTTGTGCAATGCTTCAGTATTGTGTTGTGAAGGTGGAAAAACGAAGCAGCGCACCAACGTCACATTAGCGGCGTTCACACTCAACAATTTGTCGCGGCGATTTGCTTGGCGATAAATTTGTGCTTAGCGTTCACCCACAAAAGATGTTGACAGACTTCAGCTTTGAGAGAAACTTCGAAGTGTTCACATATAATGGAGGACTGTGCACTGCTTTCGGTTTCGCTTATTGGTCAAAATGAGGAAAAAGTTAGGATGAAAAAAAGCGATTTTTTGTGCAATGCTTCAGTATTGTGTTGTGAAGGTGGAAAAACGAAGCAGCGCACCAACGTCAGATTAGCGGCGTTCACACTCAACAATTTGTCGCGGCGATTTGCTTGGCGACAAATTTGTGCTTAGCGTTCACCCACAAAAGATGTTGACAGACTTCAGCTTTGAGAGAAACTTCGAAGTGTTCACATATAATGGAGGACTGTGCACTGCTTTCGGTTTCGCTTATTGGTCAAAATGAGGAAAAAGTTAGGATGAAAAAAAGCGATTTTTTGTGCAATGCTTCAGTATTGTGTTGTGAAGGTGGAAAAACGAAGCAGCGCACCAACGTCAGATTAGCGGCGTTCACACTCAACAATTTGTCGCGGCGATTTGCTTGGCGACAAATTTGTGCTTAGCGTTCACCCACAAAAGATGTTGACAGACTTCAGCTTTGAGAGAAACTTCGAAGTGTTCACATATAATGGAGGACTGTGCACTGCTTTCGGTTTCGCTTATTGGTCAAAATGAGGAAAAAGTTAGGATGAAAAAAAGCGATTTTTTGTGCAATGCTTCAGTATTGTGTTGTGAAGGTGGAAAAACGAAGCAGCGCACCAACGTCACATTAGCGGCGTTCACACTCAACAATTTGCTTGGCGACAAATTTGTGCGTAGCGTTCACACACAAAAGATGTTGACAGACTTCAGCTTTGAGAGAAACTTCGAAGTGTTTGCATATAATGGAGGACTGTGCACTGCTTTCGGTTGCACTTATTGGTCAAAATGAGGAAAAAGTTAGGATGAAAAAAAGCGATTTTTTGTGCAATGCTTCAGTATTGTGTTGTGAAGGTGGAAAAACGAAGCAGCGTACCAACGTCACATTAGCGGCGTTCACACTCAACAATTTGTCGCGGCGATTTGCTTGGCGATAAATTTGTGCTTAGCGTTCACCCACAAAAGATGTTGACAGACTTCAGCTTTGAGAGAAACTTCGAAGTGTTCACATATAATGGAGGACTGTGCACTGCTTTCGGTTTCGCTTATTGGTCAAAATGAGGAAAAAGTTAGGATGAAAAAAAGCGATTTTTTGTGCAATGCTTCAGTATTGTGTTGTGAAGGTGGAAAAACGAAGCAGCGCACCAACGTCAGATTAGCGGCGTTCACACTCAACAATTTGTCGCGGCGATTTGCTTGGCGACAAATTTGTGCTTAGCGTTCACCCACAAAAGATGTTGACAGACTTCAGCTTTGAGAGAAACTTCGAAGTGTTCACATATAATGGAGGACTGTGCACTGCTTTCGGTTTCGCTTATTGGTCAAAATGAGGAAAAAGTTAGGATGAAAAAAAGCGATTTTTTGTGCAATGCTTCAGTATTGTGTTGTGAAGGTGGAAAAACGAAGCAGCGCACCAACGTCACATTAGCGGCGTTCACACTCAACAATTTGCTTGGCGACAAATTTGTGCGTAGCGTTCACACACAAAAGATGTTGACAGACTTCAGCTTTGAGAGAAACTTCGAAGTGTTTGCATATAATGGAGGACTGTGCACTGCTTTCGGTTGCACTTATTGGTCAAAATGAGGAAAAAGTTAGGATGAAAAAAAGCGATTTTTGTGCAATGCTTCAGTATTGTGTTGTGAAGGTGGAAAAACGAAGCAGCGCACCAACGTCACATTAGCGGCGTTCACACTCAACAATTTGTCGCAACGATTTGCTTGGCGACAAATTTGTGCGTAGCGTTCACACACAAAAGATGTTGACAGACTTCAGCTTTGAGAGAAACTTCGAAGTGTTTGCATATAATGGAGGACTGTGCACTGCTTTCTGTTTCACTTATTGGTCAAAATGAGGAAAAAGTTAAGATGAAAAAAAGCGATTTTGGGTGAAACTTTCTTAAAGCAAGGAAATAATTTATCTTTCCTAAAACATTTATATGAAAAATTTCAACCGAAAGGCCACTATTTTAAGAGACTCTATTACCTGACGTGAAAGTTTGTCTGCAATTCTAAGATTCTTGACAATAGGAAAAAGTTACGCAGAGTTAGCACCAGTATTGCTAAATCCGCAAAATCCACTAAATTCCTTTGACACTTTATATTTTCTGGAAACTGACTATATTGTTACGTTTAGTCGAAATGAGTCTACGTAAGATTAATTAAACTCTCCACACAACTGGGTTCGATCACTCGATTGTGCCGAATGAAACACTAAAGTTCACTATTCACGATATGCACGAATTTATTTTGCAAACACTGATTTAATTCTTACACATTAATACACTTTAAAAATCACTATTACTTTACTATTGCACAAAACTCTTTGCTGCCTTTCAGGCTGAACTCATTAACACTTTGAACGCTATAAAATCCCAAACTGCACTATATTAAGCAGTTTGGCCATGATGCAAAATTTGTCCCCAGTCCTTGTTCAGTCCCTTTCAAGGTAGAGCTATTCTACAAACTCGGGCTTTCAACAGTTGTGAAACAATTTTCTTTTTTTGCTCGTGATTTTTCATTGTTGGGAGGCTGAAGCAATTGTTTATGTACGTAATCGATTGTTTGTAGTGATTGTATGTGAAATTATTGCGTTAAATAACATTTTAATGGATTTACGTGTATTCTTATTGTTGTGATGTAGGTAAAATGCTTCAGCATTGTGTTGTGTAGGTGGAAAAACGAATCGACGCAACAACGTCACATTAGCGGCGTTCACACTCAACAAATTGTCGCGACGATTCGTTTGCCGACAAATTTGTGCTTAGCGTTCACACACAAAAGATGTTGACAGACTTCAGCTTTGAGAGAAATTTCGAAGTGTTTGCATATAATGGAGGACTGTGCACTGCTTTCTGTTTCACTTATTGGTGAAAATGAGGAAAAAGTTAGGATGAAAAAAAAGCGATTTTGGGTGAAACTTTCTATAAAGCAAAGAAATAATTTAACTTTCATAAAACAATTAAATGCAAAATTTCATCTGAAAGGCCACTATTTTAAAAGACACTATAACCTGGCATGGACATCTGTCTGCAATTCTAAGATTCTTATAAATTATTACACTTTAAAAAACACTATTACTTTACTACTGCATAGAACTCTTTGCTGTGTTCCCAGTCCTTGTTTAGTCCCTTTCTATGTAGAGCTACTTCTACAAACTCGGGCTTTTGACAGTTGTGAAACAATTTTCTTTTTTTTTAATGGATTTATGTGTATTCTTAATGTTGTGATATAGGTAAAATGCTTCAGCATTGTGTTGTGAAGGTGGAAAAACTGAGCAACGCACCAACGTCAGATTAGCGGCGTTCACACTCAACAATTTGTCGCGGCGATTTGCTTGGCGACAAATTTGTGCTTAGCGTTCACCCACAAAAGATGTTGACAGACTTCAGCTTTGAGAGAAACTTCGAAGTGTTCACATATAATGGAGGACTGTGCACTGCTTTCGGTTTCGCTTATTGGTCAAAATGAGGAAAAAGTTAGGATGAAAAAAAGCGATTTTTTGTGCAATGCTTCAGTATTGTGTTGTGAAGGTGGAAAAACGAAGCAGCGCACCAACGTCACATTAGCGGCGTTCACACTCAACAATTTGTCGCGACGATTTGCTTGGCGACAAATTTGTGCGTAGCGTTCACACACAAAAGATGTTGACAGACTTCAGCTTTGAGAGAAACTTCGAAGTGTTTGCATATAATGGAGGACTGTGCACTGCTTTCGGTTGCACTTATTGGTCAAAATGAGGAAAAAGTTAGGATGAAAAAAAGCGATTTTTTGTGCAATGCTTCAGTATTGTGTTGTGAAGGTGGAAAAACGAAGCAGCGCACCAACGTCACATTAGCGGCGTTCACACTCAACAAATTGTCGCAACGATTTGCTTGGCGACAAATTTGTGCGTAGCGTTCACACACAAAAGATGTTGACAGACTTCAGCTTTGAGAGAAACTTCGAAGTGTTTGCATATAATGGAGGACTGTGCACTGCTTTCTGTTTCACTTATTGGTCAAAATGAGGAAAAAGTTAAGATGAAAAAAAGCGATTTTGGGCGAAACTTTCTTAAAGCAAGGAAATAATTTATCTTTCCTAAAACATTTATATGAAAAATTTCAACCGAAAGGCCACTATTTTAAGAGACTCTATTACCTGACGTGAACGTTTGTCTGCAATTCTAAGATTCTTGACAATAGGAAAAGGTTACGCAGAGTTAGCACCAGTATTGCTAAATCCGCAAAATCCACTAAATTCCTTTGACACTTTATATTTTCTGGAAACTGACTATATTGTTACGTTTAGTCGAAATGAGTCTACGTAAGATTAATTAAACTCTCCACACAACTGGGTTCGATCACTCGATTGTGCCGAATGAAACACTAAAGTTCACTATTCACGATATGCACGAATTTATTTTGCAAACACTGATTTAATTCTTACACATTAATACACTTTAAAAATCACTATTACTTTACTATTGCACAAAACTCTTTGCTGCCTTTCAGGCTGAACTCATTAACACTTTGAACGCTATAAAATCCCAAACTGCACTATATTAAGCAGTTTGGCCATGATGCAAAATTTGTCCCCAGTCCTTGTTCAGTCCCTTTCAAGGTAGAGCTATTCTACAAACTCGGGCTTTCGACAGTTGTGAAACAATTTTCTTTTTTTGCTCGTGATTTTTCATTGTTGGGTGGCTGAAGCAATTGTTTATGTACGTAATCGATTGTTTGTAGTGATTGTATGTGAAATTATTGCGTTAAATAACATTTTAATGGATTTACGTGTATTCTTATTGTTGTGATGTAGGTAAAATGCTTCAGCATTGTGTTGTGTAGGTGGAAAAACGAATCGACGCAACAACGTCACATTAGCGGCGTTCACACTCAACAATTTGTCGCGGCGATTTGCTTGGCGACAAATTTGTGCTTAGCGTTCACCCACAAAAGATGTTGACAGACTTCAGCTTTGAGAGAAACTTCGAAGTGTTCACATATAATGGAGGACTGTGCACTGCTTTCGGTTTCGCTTATTGGTCAAAATGAGGAAAAAGTTAGGATGAAAAAAAGCGATTTTTTGTGCAATGCTTCAGTATTGTGTTGTGAAGGTGGAAAAACGAAGCAGCGCACCAACGTCACATTAGCGGCGTTCACACTCAACAATTTGTCGCGACGATTTGCTTGGCGACAAATTTGTGCGTAGCGTTCACACACAAAAGATGTTGACAGACTTCAGCTTTGAGAGAAACTTCGAAGTGTTTGCATATAATGGAGGACTGTGCACTGCTTTCGGTTGCACTTATTGGTCAAAATGAGGAAAAAGTTAGGATGAAAAAAAGCGATTTTTTGTGCAATGCTTCAGTATTGTGTTGTGAAGGTGGAAAAACGAAGCAGCGCACCAACGTCACATTAGCGGCGTTCACACTCAACAATTTGTCGCAACGATTTGCTTGGCGACAAATTTGTGCGTAGCGTTCACACACAAAAGATGTTGACAGACTTCAGCTTTGAGAGAAACTTCGAAGTGTTTGCATATAATGGAGGACTGTGCACTGCTTTCTGTTTCACTTATTGGTCAAAATGAGGAAAAAGTTAAGATGAAAAAAAGCGATTTTGGGCGAAACTTTCTTAAAGCAAGCAAATAATTTATCTTTCCTAAAACATTTATATGAAAAATTTCAACCGAAAGGCCACTATTTTAAGAGACTCTATTACCTGACGTGAACGTTTGTCTGCAATTCTAAGATTCTTGACAATAGGAAAAGGTTACGCAGAGTTAGCACCAGTATTGCTAAATCCGCAAAATCCACTAAATTCCTTTGACACTTTATATTTTCTGGAAACTGACTATATTGTTACGTTTAGTCGAAATGAGTCTACGTAAGATTAATTAAACTCTCCACACAACTGGGTTCGATCACTCGATTGTGCCGAATGAAACACTAAAGTTCACTATTCAC
This sequence comes from Eristalis tenax, assembly GCA_905231855.2. Lineage (NCBI taxonomy): Eukaryota > Metazoa > Arthropoda > Insecta > Diptera > Syrphidae > Eristalis > Eristalis tenax. Next base: position 81,618,464 of record HG993124.1, on the reverse strand, counting down.
GATATGCACGAATTTATTTTGCAAACACTGATTTAATTCTTACACATTAATACACTTTAAAAATCACTATTACTTTACTATTGCACAAAACTCTTTGCTGCCTTTCAGGCTGAACTCATTAACACTTTGAACGCTATAAAATCCCAAACTGCACTATATTAAGCAGTTTGGCCATGATGCAAAATTTGTCCCCAGTCCTTGTTCAGTCCCTTTCAAGGTAGAGCTATTCTACAAACTCGGGCTTTCGACAGTTGTGAAACAATTTTCTTTTTTTGCTCGTGATTTTTCATTGTTGGGTGGCTGAAGCAATTGTTTATGTACGTAATCGATTGTTTGTAGTGATTGTATGTGAAATTATTGCGTTAAATAACATTTTAATGGATTTACGTGTATTCTTATTGTTGTGATGTAGGTAAAATGCTTCAGCATTGTGTTGTGCAGGTGGAAAAACGAATCGACGCAACAACGTCACATTAGCGGCGTTCACACTCAACAATTTGTCGCGGCGATTTGCTTGGCGACAAATTTGTGCTTAGCGTTCACCCACAAAAGATGTTGACAGACTTCAGCTTTGAGAGAAACTTCGAAGTGTTCACATATAATGGAGGACTGTGCACTGCTTTCGGTTTCGCTTATTGGTCAAAATGAGGAAAAAGTTAGGATGAAAAAAAGCGATTTTTTGTGCAATGCTTCAGTATTGTGTTGTGAAGGTGGAAAAACGAAGCAGCGCACCAACGTCACATTAGCGGCGTTCACACTCAACAATTTGTCGCGACGATTTGCTTGGCGACAAATTTGTGCGTAGCGTTCACACACAAAAGATGTTGACAGACTTCAGCTTTGAGAGAAACTTCGAAGTGTTCACATATAATGGAGGACTGTGCACTGCTTTCGGTTTCGCTTATTGGTCAAAATGAGGAAAAAGTTAGGATGAAAAAAAGCGATTTTTTGTGCAATGCTTCAGTATTGTGTTGTGAAGGTGGAAAAACGAAGCAGCGCACCAACGTCACATTAGCGGCGTTCACACTCAACAATTTGTCGCGACGATTTGCTTGGCGACAAATTTGTGCGTAGCGTTCACACACAAAAGATGTTGACAGACTTCAGCTTTGAGAGAAACTTCGAAGTGTTTGCATATAATGGAGGACTGTGCACTGCTTTCGGTTGCACTTATTGGTCAAAATGAGGAAAAAGTTAGGATGAAAAAAAGCGATTTTTTGTGCAATGCGTCAGTATTGTGTTGTGAAGGTGGAAAAACGAAGCAGCGCACCAACGTCACATTAGCGGCGTTCACACTCAACAATTTGTCGCAACGATTTGCTTGGCGACAAATTTGTGCGTAGCGTTCACACACAAAAGATGTTGACAGACTTCAGCTTTGAGAGAAACTTCGAAGTGTTTGCATATAATGGAGGACTGTGCACTGCTTTCTGTTTCACTTATTGGTCAAAATGAGGAAAAAGTTAAGATGAAAAAAAGCGATTTTGGGCGAAACTTTCTTAAAGCAAGGAAATAATTTATCTTTCCTAAAACATTTATATGAAAAATTTCAACCGAAAGGCCACTATTTTAAGAGACTCTATTACCTGACGTGAACGTTTGTCTGCAATTCTAAGATTCTTGACAATAGGAAAAAGTTACGCAGAGTTAGCACCAGTATTGCTAAATCCGCAAAATCCACTAAATTCCTTTGACACTTTATATTTTCTGGAAACTGACTATATTGTTACGTTTAGTCGAAATGAGTCTACGTAAGATTAATTAAACTCTCCACACAACTGGGTTCGATCACTCGATTGTGCCGAATGAAACACTAAAGTTCACTATTCACGATATGCACGAATTTATTTTGCAAACACTGATTTAATTCTTACACATTAATACACTTTAAAAATCACTATTACTTTACTATTGCACAAAACTCTTTGCTGCCTTTCAGGCTGAACTCATTAACACTTTGAACGCTATAAAATCCCAAACTGCACTATATTAAGCAGTTTGGCCATGATGTAAAATTTGTCCTTAGTCCTTGTTCAGTCCCTTTCAAGGTAGAGCTATTCTACAAACTCGGGCTTTCGACAGTTGTGAAACAATTTTCTTTTTTTGCTCGTGATTTTTCATTGTTGGGTGGCTGAAGCAATTGTTTATGTACGTAATCGATTGTTTGTAGTGATTGTATGTGAAATTATTGCGTTAAATAACATTTTAATGGATTTACGTGTATTCTTATTGTTGTGATGTAGGTAAAATGCTTCAGCATTGTGTTGTGTAGGTGGAAAAACGAATCGACGCAACAACGTCACATTAGCGGCGTTCACACTCAACAAATTGTCGCGACGATTCGTTTGCCGACAAATTTGTGCTTAGCGTTCACACACAAAAGATGTTGACAGACTTCAGCTTTCAGAGAAATTTCGAAGTGTTTGCATATAATGGAGGACTGTGCACTGCTTTCTGTTTCACTTATTGGTGAAAATGAGGAAAAAGTTAGGATGAAAAAAAAGCGATTTTGGGTGAAACTTTCTATAAAGCAAAGAAATAATTTAACTTTCATAAAACAATTAAATGCAAAATTTCATCTGAAAGGCCACTATTTTAAAAGACACTATAACCTGGCATGGACATTTGTCTGCAATTCTAAGATTCTTATAAATTATTACACTTTAAAAAACACTATTATTTTACTACTGCATAGAACTCTTTGCTGTGTTCCCAGTCCTTGTTTAGTCCCTTTCTATGTAGAGCTACTTCTACAAACTCGGGCTTTTGACAGTTGTGAAACAATTTTCTTTTTTTTTAATGGATTTATGTGTATTCTTAATGTTGTGATATAGGTAAAATGCTTCAGCATTGTGTTGTGAAGGTGGAAAAACTGAGCAACGCACCAACGTCAGATTAGCGGCGTTCACACTCAACAATTTGTCGCGGCGATTTGCTTGGCGACAAATTTGTGCTTAGCGTTCACCCACAAAAGATGTTGACAGACTTCAGCTTTGAGAGAAACTTCGAAGTGTTCACATATAATGGAGGACTGTGCACTGCTTTCGGTTTCGCTTATTGGTCAAAATGAGGAAAAAGTTAGGATGAAAAAAAGCGATTTTTTGTGCAATGCTTCAGTATTGTGTTGTGAAGGTGGAAAAACGAAGCAGCGCACCAACGTCACATTAGCGGCGTTCACACTCAACAATTTGCTTGGCGACAAATTTGTGCGTAGCGTTCACACACAAAAGATGTTGACAGACTTCAGCTTTGAGAGAAACTTCGAAGTGTTTGCATATAATGGAGGACTGTGCACTGCTTTCGGTTGCACTTATTGGTCAAAATGAGGAAAAAGTTAGGATGAAAAAAAGCGATTTTTTGTGCAATGCTTAAGTATTGTGTTGTGAAGGTGGAAAAACGAAGCAGCACACCAACGTCACATTAGCGGCGTTCACACTCAACAATTTGTCGCAACGATTTGCTTGGCGACAAATTTGTGCGTAGCGTCAAACGTCTATTACCTGACGTGAACGTTTGTCTGCAATTCTAAGATTCTTGACACTAGGAAAAAGTAACGCAGAGTTAGCACCAGTATTGCTCAATCCGCAAAATCCACTAAATTCCTTTGACACTTTATATTTTCTGGAAACTGACTATATTGTTACGTTTAGTCGAAATGAGTCTACGTAAGATTAATTAAACTCTCCACACAACTGGGTTCGATCACTCGATTGTGCCGAATGAAACACTAAAGTTCACTATTCACGATATGCACGAATTTATTTTGCAAACACTGATTTAATTCTTACACATTAATACACTTTAAAAATCACTATTACTTTACTATTGCACAAAACTCTTTGCTGCCTTTCAGGCTGAACTCATTAACACTTTGAACGCTATAAAATCCCAAACTGCACTATATTAAGCAGTTTGGCCATGATGCAAAATTTGTCCCCAGTCCTTGTTCAGTCCCTTTCAAGGTAGAGCTATTCTACAAACTCGGGCTTTCGACAGTTGTGAAACAATTTTCTTTTTTTGCTCGTGATTTTTCATTGTTGGGTGGCTGAAGCAATTGTTTATGTACGTAATCGATTGTTTGTAGTGATTGTATGTGAAATTATTGCGTTAAATAACATTTTAATGGATTTACGTGTATTCTTATTGTTGTGATGTAGGTAAAATGCTTCAGCATTGTGTTGTGTAGGTGGAAAAACGAATCGACGCAACAACGTCACATTAGCGGCGTTCACACTCAACAAATTGTCGCGACGATTTGCCTGACGACAAGTTTGTGCTTAGCGTTCACACACAAAACATGTTGACAGACTTCAGCTTTGAGAGAATCTTCGAAGTTTTTCATATAATGGAGGACTGTGTATTGCTTTCTGTTTCACTTATTGGTGAAAATGAGGAAAAAGTTAGGATGAAAAATAAGAGACTTTGGGTGGAACTTTCTATAAAGCAAAGAAATAATTTATCTTTCCTAAAACAACTTAATGAAACATTTCTATTGAAAGGCCACTATTTTAAGAAACACTATTACCTGGCATGAACGTTTGTCTGCAATTCTAAGATTCTTGGCTTCAACACCTTATTTTTGTATTATTTACTTTTTATTTCTTCTACCTCTGGAAATTGACTATATTGTTCTGTTTAGTCGAAATGAGTCTACGTAAGATTAATTAAATTGTCCACACAACTGGGTTCGATCACTGGATTATGACGAATGAAACACTTAAGTTCACTATTCAAGATATGCACGAATTTATTTTGCAAACACTGATTTAATTCTTACACATTAATATACTTTAAAAATCACTATTACTTTACTATTGCACAGAACTCTTTGCTGTGTTCCCAGTCCTTGTTCAGTCCCTTTCTAGGTAGAGCTACTTCTACAAACTCCGGCTTTTGACAGTTGTGAAACAATTTTCTTTTTTTAATGGATTTATGGGTATTCTTAATGTTGTGATATAGGTAAATGCTTCAGCATTGTGTTGTGAAGGTGGAAAAACTGAGCAACGCACCAACGTCAGATTAGCGGCGTTCACACTCAACAAATTGTCGCGACGATTTGCTTGGCGACAAATTTGTGCTTAGCGTTCACACACAAAAGATGTTGACAGACTTCAGCTTTGAGAGAAACTTCGAAGTGTTTGCATATAATGGAGGACTGTGCACTGCTTTCGGTTTCACTTATTGGTCAAAATGAGGAAAAAATTAGGATGAAAAAAAGCGATTTTTTGTGCAATGCTTCAGTAGTGTGTTGTGAAGGTGGAAAAACGAAGCAGCGCACCAACGTCACATTAGCGGCGTTCACGCTCAACAATTTGTCGCGACGATTTATTTGGCGACAAATTTGTGAGTAGCGTTCACACACAAAAGATGTTGACAGACTTCAGCTTTGAGAGAAACTTCGAAGTGTTTGCATATAATGGAGGACTGTGCACTGATTTCGGTTTCACTTATTGGTCAAAATGAGGAAAAAGTTAAGATGAAAAAAAGCGATTTTGGGTGAAACTTTCTATAAAGCAAGGAAATAATTTATCTTTCCTAAAACATTTATATGAAAAATTTCAACCGAAAGGCCACTATTTTAAGAGACTCTATTACCTGACGTGAACGTTTTTCTGCAATTCTAAGATTCTTGGCAATAGGATAAAGTCCCGCAGATTTAGCCCCAGTATTGCTAAGTCCGCAAAATCCACTAAATTCCTTTAACACTTTATTTTTGTATTATTCACTTTTTATTTCTTCTACCTCCGGAAATTGACTATATTGTTACGTTTAGTCGAAATGAGTCTGCGTAAGATTAATTAAACTGTCCACACAACTGGGTTCGATCACATTCATTCAAGTTCACTATTCACGATATGCACGAATTTATTTTGCTATTATACACTGATTTAGTTCTTATACATTATTACACTTTAAAAATCACAAAATTTGTTCCCAGAACAAATGCATCAAATCGATCAATCGTTGGGCAGTCTGCGTGCATCGTTGTAAGAGCAAAAGCAAGAAATGCAACAGTCGCGAGAACAAATGCAGCAATAGCTGGGAAGTGTGCAACAATGACTCGAGGACCAGAAGCACGAGATCGGGAAAGTTCTAGAAGAACAACAAAACCGTTTGGCACAGAAACTTCTGGAGGAGAATTGTGAAGTGAAAGTACTGGACGAGAAAGTTCACTAACTTGGCAGTAAGGTTCTGGGCCTAGAAGCTTTGGTGGACGAGAAAGTTCACTATCTCGACAGCAAAGTTGTGAGTCTAGAGACTGCGATGGACGAGAAGGTTCAACGGATGGAGAAAGACATCTGTGCACTGAAGGTGAGGGAACCAATGTTTAACAACGTCGCAACAAAGTTCAAACCACCGATGTACGACGAAACAACAGCCTTCAACATCTTCAGGCTGCAATTCGAAACATCTGTCGCCAGGGCACATCTGAGCGATGAAGACAAAGCGGCGGCGTTGGTCGTGTCGTTAAAGGGCGGTGCTGCAGTCGTACTTAAAACGATTCCAGAAGATCTCCAAATGGACTACAACTCGATCATGGAGTCGCTACAGCGCAAGTATGGAAGTGAACACCGTATGCAAGTCTTCTAGATGGAGTTGAAGAGCAGGAGACAACGCAACGGTGAGTCGCTTCAGGAATTTGGGGCAGAGATTGAGCGATTGGCACATTTGGCGTACGCCGGCTCAACGATGGAGCTAATCGAAAACGCCAAAACGGATGCGTTTGTGGGCGGTATAAGGGATCTGGAGACGAAGGGTATAACACTGTCGTCGCCAAAGAGAACATTCCAGGAAACGGTTGCTTCTGCTCTGTCCTACGAGGCAGCGGGATTAGCGCGTGTGTCTCATTCTAGAACTCGCAGAGTAGATCTGGAGCCGGAATCTTATCGAGACACATTCAAGGGCCGTTGCTTCAACTGCAATGGAATAGGACACATGGGACGCGCTTGTAGGGAGCGTCGGAAACGTTCCAGGTCCCAGTCACCGGCACGAAACTTCAAGCCCCACAGTCGTTGTGTCCCGGTTAGGAAGGAACGCGAACAGTCTCACTGTCGATGGCATCGTTCGTGGAAGGTGGTTAACGGTAACATTGGAAGGTAAAATTTGGAGCATCACATTCGATCCTAAGGAGGGATCTGGTGGAAGAAGTGGAGCCGTTGTACGGGATACGGCTACGAACTGCTACAGGTGATGATGCGGAAGTGCTTGGAAAGTTAATCGAGACAATCACAATAGGCGATACGACATTTGGCAGATATAGTTGACGAGTTGATTCCGGGAGCGCACTTTATGATTAGGACCGGCATTACTTTGGACCTTGAGCGGAGAATCCTGAGGTACAAGATTTCTGAGATACATTTGAATTTCGGGGAGAGCAAGTCTACGAGGATCAACCAAGTCGTGGCGGAAAGGGACACCAGGATTCCACCGAATTCAGAGTACGACTTTTGGGAAAAGACAGAGTACGATTGTGGGATCAGCACCTTGTGGGAAGTGGAAGCCGAAGATCAAATACCAGCTGCGAACATAATCGTCGGAAGAACCTTAATAGAAGCCGATGAAGGGGGGTCACTAATGGGGAAGCAATGCTAGTTGGAACGGCAAGGGAAAGTGCTCTCGCCAAGGCATACTAGGCTGAGAAGCTGTGTCTGTTTCGTGGGCTGCATCGGCTCTGGGAAAGCGAAGACAGCGACGCAAAAGGAAACTTGATTGGGGTCCAAGAGGAGAGCGTATTTGAGAGTGCACAGGGGAATCACAAGGGATCAAGTGGAGGACATCTGGACATCACAAGGAGAGCTGAGATAGCGGAACAGAGGTTCCATGGAGTTGGATGCCAGCGGTCAGTGAGAGAAGGGATCCAAACAAGTGATGTCGACGAACAAGTTTAGGTGGTGGGTAGTGTGAAAGATTATTACGACACCAACGCCATCTATACGAAATTAGAAAAAATGATCAACTCCGAAGAGTATTCTCGAAATTCTTGTACATATTTGATGCCACCTATACACTGATAGATTGCAAAAAATCATGTTTATAAGAGTCAGCGGGGAAATTCCATAGACTCGTGGCGACAGTAAGATCTAGAACCAATACTGGGAGTATAAATATCGGCACGGTGATCGATCCGAGTTAGTTCAGAGGGAAAATTAGTACAGCTCAGAGGGAGAATTAGTAAAGTTCAGTGGAAAAATTATTGCATCACAGTTTGGGATTTTAAAGTGTTCAAAGTGTTCGGCCTGGAAGGCCGCTAAGAGTTTTGTAGCAAAGTAATAGTAGCCGTTCAAGTGTAATAAAGTATAAGTAAATCAGTGTTTGCTTGAAAATAAATTCGTGTATAACGTAAATAGTGAACTCTAGTGTCTCATTCGTCACAATCCATTGATCGAACCCGTATCTGTATTTCAATAGAATTCAGCGTGCAGCAAATAGAAAACAGCGTGCCCAGGGCCGTCAACGACGGCAGGGAGCAATTGCTCAGGTCTGGACCCTCCAATGTCGTCGGCCTGATAAGTAAGTAAGCAAGCCAAATATACAAATATAATATGGTGATCGGAAGAAGGAACCGAACAAACCTTGACGATGCACTTCAAGGGGAAGAGCAAAGTAAATAAATGCTCGTACAACAACAATAAAAGCCGTCCATTTCCATTTGTGGCAAGAAGGGACACATGGCAAAAGGTTGGTGAAAAGAGGACAATGAAGAGACTGGAACTAGTACATTCAGACGTATGCGGACCCATGCGTACGGAATCGTTAGGTAAGTCAACGTACTTCATAACGTTCATCGATGATTACTCTAGACGAATTTCTGTTTACTTTATCAAAAAGAAAAGCGAAGCATTGGAAGCAGTTTTACTTTCTTGGTTTATGCGCATTTGGCAAGAAATTCTCCATTGAGGGTTCTTGCTATCACCGCAGCTAAGCGCGGGTTGAATTCACCGTGCTAGGTCAAGGAGTTTAGTCCTTTGAAGACGGCGGAAAGCGTTGGTTTCGTCGAGAATTGGAAGGACATCAGAGTTTATGTGCTCTTCCAGACGACGCTTATGCTTACGAGCAAAATTCGTAATTTCATCATGGACTGATGGAATTATAAGATCTCTGTGGATGTCGCTGTTTCGTATATACCAGGGTGCGTTGACGATGGCCCTTAGCACTTTATTTTGAATGTTTGTAGTATGTTTCTATTACTTTCTTTGGTACAACCCCATAGTTGTATACCATACGTCCAGACTAGTTTTAGCACTTGTTGTCGGTGCTATTGCTTGGTATAAGCAATTTGTTGTCAATACTTAGCTTGGAATATTTTGCAATAAGCCAGTACATGTCTTTGTATCTTAATTGGAGCTCTTCACGTTTCTTTTTGACATGCTCCTTCCACTTAAGCCTTACATCGAGAGTCATTCCGAGGTATTTCGCTTCATTACCGAAGGTTATTTGAACATTATTTATATAAACGGGCAAGTTATTCACGTTCTTATACGTAAAATTTATATGAACGGATTAAGCTTCGTTAAGCTGAATTCGCTGAGTGTTCGTCCATTCGTGTATCCGGTCTAGAGCACATTGTAATTTTCTGGTTGATTCTTCGACCGTTTTGGCAGTTACTAAAATGGCGGTGTAGTCAGCAAATGTGCCTAGCACGTTGCCTACGTCCTGCGGTATATCCCTGCTATAAAGTAAGTAAAGGAGGCGACCAAGGACACTTTCTTGTGGTACTCCAGCTTGTATAGGTTTAAATAGGGCATATTCTTTCCCATATTTCACACGGAAGATTCAATCAGTTAAATAATTCGATAAAATTGTGTAAGATCTTCTCGGGAGGAACTTTCAAAGCTTGTGTTTCAAACCTTCGTGCCAAACCTTGTCAAAGGCTTGCGAAACATCGAGAAATTCAGCTGAGCAGACTTGCTTTTTTTCAAACGATTTTTCTATAACATCAGTTATTCGATGTACTCTTTAAGACATTTGCAGAAAAGCAATCGGGCGATGCAATCAAGTGCTTAAGGACAGATAATGGCACGGAATATATGAATTCAGCAAAATGGAATTGATCACGAGTCCTCTGCACCATACACACCACTACAAAATGGGGTAGCAGAACGTGCAAACAGAACTTTAGTGGAAATGGCGAGATGTCTAAAGTTGGACGCTGGTTTACCAGACATGTTATGGGCTGAGTTGATATGCACTGCGGCTTTTATTAGAAATAGATGCCCAACGAAGGCAAATGGTGAAGCCACTTCAGAAGAATTATAGACAGGCAAGAAACCGGACGTACCATCCTTCAAGTGTATCGGAACCAGCGCATACGTATTGGAGAAAGGAGGCCATCCAGGAAAATTTGATGCAAGGAGTACGGAACATCTGATAGTGGGATATGAAAGTGAGCACGGAACATATCGGCTCTGGAAACCGTGCGTTTTTTGAACGAAAATTCGAGCACCGATCGAAATAATAAAGTGACCACAAAAATTATTATATTTTTGACTTCAAATCTCAAGATCGCAACCCCAACAGCCTAAAGAAACACCAGTTGACGAAGTCACCAAAAACGAATCCATAAGACAAACACCTGTAGAGGACCAAAATCAGAGTATACCGACAGAAATTGAAGCAGTTTACAAAGCCAATGCCGATCCAGTGAGCTTGAAGCAACTCAAAGGCATGGACAACCGCGATGAGTGGCGCCAGGCGATGCAGGAGGAGTATAATTCCCTTTTACGCAATGGAACCTGGGAATTTGTGGACAGACAAACTGATAGAAAGGTAATTCAGTCAAAATGGGTTTTCAAAACAAAATATTTTGCAGATGGTACCATTGACCGGAGGAAGGCGAGATTGTTGGCGAAAGGTTATGATCAAATTCATGGACTCGATTATACCGATACTTATTCCCCAGTGGCCAACTTCCATTCCATTCGTCTTACTCTGGCTATAGCAGCACAGCACGAATTGCAAGTACAACATCTCGATGTCTCGGCAGCATACTTAAACGGAGAGATAGATACCATTATCTATATGGAACAACCAGATGGTTTCCAGGAAGATGCTGGAAATAAAATCTGCAAATTAAGAAAGGCCATTTATGGCCTAAAACAGTCTGGACGCCAGTGGAATTTGAGACTAGACAAAACCCTGAAAGAACTTGAATTTACATCATCAGCGTACGACAAATGTATCTACTACAAGGGAAATGGAAAACGTATAACCGCCTACGTAGATGATTTACTATTAGCAACGAATGATGCGAGGGAACAGTCTTCAGTGTGCGCAAAATTATCGGGAGACTTTGACATTCGAAACCTGGGTGAACCAAAACCATGCGTAGGACTTGAAATTTCTAGAAATAACATAATGCATACAGGTTACATCAACAGTTGGATAAAAGAAACTGCAGAAGGAGAAAGGGCACCTGTCGACAAAACCACGTATAGGCAACTAATCGGACGCTTGTTGTAGTTATCAACTTTTAGCAGGCCAGATATCGCATACGTGGTAAATGCACTGTCTCAATACGTCGAGGACCCAAAACGACAACATTGGAACGCGGGGCTCAACGTTATAAAATATTTAATTGGCACAAAAACGTCAAGCGAATCAACAACTTCATGCATTCTTGGATTCCAGTTGGGCTGCAGACACGAACGACAGAAGATCACAATCTGGATTTGTTTTTCTGTACGCTGGCGGATCTATTCATTGAGGAAAACAAAGGATTGTTGCCACGTCTAGTACCGAAGCAGAATATGTCACACTATCATCTGTGGCTAAGGATGCAGCATATTTTCGAAACATCATGCTGGAGTTAAAACTATATGAAGGGCACATCGACATCTACTGTGACAGCCAAAGCGCAATGCATATAGCACAATACCAGACCAATCAATGCAGGATGAAACACATTGATGTCCGCTATCACTACATTCGAGAAGCAGTAGCTGAAAATATAATCCATGACAACTTTTTTAGATCTGAAAACAAGGCTTTACCAATAGCGACTTATTTTAAGCATTTTGTGGATATGGGTATGCAATTTTTGAAACGCACTTAACGCTTTTTTGAACTCATTGAAACTATAATTGTTTTTATGAATTCTTTTGACATTAAACTGAGTTTTTTTACTTTTTCTTATTTTTCATTAATTCTAAATGTACATACGTAATATTATTTAATGTTAAATACACATAATCTTATATTAATGTTACGAAGTAATCCCTAAAATATAAAAAATAATCATACTTCATTTACAGCAGTAAAAACAATAAAATTGTCCACATATACGGGTTCGATCACTGGATTGTGGCGAATGAAGGACAAAAGTTCACAATTCACGATATATACGAATTTATTTTGCAAACACTGATTTACTTCTTATACTTTATTACACTTTAAAAATCACTTCGCTGCCTTTCAGGCTGAACTGATGAAAACTTTGAACTCTAAAAAATCGCAAACTGAACTTTACTAATTCTACAACTGAACTGAACTGTAATAATTATCCAACTGCTCTATATGACGCTTATATACATGATTCTTTGTAATCTGTGTATATTTATTTATTTATGTAGTTATTTACTTACTTATTTATTTACTTAATCGACTAGCTACATATGTGCTATCAGATATTATAAAGTATACAAATCCCATTTATTGTTATACAATATTTTTTGAGGAATTTCAATGTAGAAAAAATAGCAGTTAAGATGATTATTTTGTAATAACTAATACGTTATGTATTTAATTAAGATAGATGTGCAATGCATTTAGTACTTATCTATGTAATGGAGATTTTTAGTTAATTTTCAGTGTACCTAATAAAGAAGGCTTATTTTCGTTTTTATTGAATTACTGTAGTTTACATTTGAATAATACGTATGTGTAGTAATTTGTTCATGTATAGTTACGTTGGGCATATAAAAGAAATTAGTTTTCTTATATGCGTGGTTCGTACATAAGAAACTGTTTTTCTTATAACGGTTGTTTGCATATAAGAAAAACACGGATGTAAGATATTCATTTCTTGGATTTCCGAAGGTTTTTATATCCGTGGTGTACTGTACTTAACAAACATTACGTCATGAATAACAGTTGCAAGGGATTTTATGCCCAGCAGCTGGCACCTAGCCTTATAGCTCGGGTGAAAATCCCAATGCACCTTAAAGAAAATATATTTGGTGTATCGCTTTTGTACACGATACGATCGGAAAAAGTGGTAAAGGCGGGATTCCAGACTACAACTGCATATTCAAGGAAGGGTCTTACCAAGAAAATGTATAGTGATAACAAGGCGAATGGGTTAGTAAATCCTTTGTTGTTCCACTTTATGAAACCTACTGCTGAGTTGGCTTTTCATAAGATATGGTAAATGTGTGCGTGATAAGAGAATGATAAGTTGTGCATGACTCCCAGATCCTTAACGGAATGTTCCATAGAAAGACCTACAGACCCAATGGAGTAACTGAATTGGAGAGGATATACTGATTTCGTAAACGATATTGAATGGCATTTCTTTAAATTAGGATATATTATTTATGCACCAATCAAATATGTTACTTATATCAGACTGTATTATTTTGTATTCTCCTGAAAATGCTCATGTCATCAACATATAACAAACACTTACTATGGTTAACCGATAGAATAATATTATCAATGAAGATTATAAATAATTGTGGTCCTAAATGACAACCTTGCGGTACACTCGAACTGCATTTTATTATCCTAGATAATGAGTTTCCGGTTTTGATGTTTTGACTTCGGTTTAAAAGAAAAGATAATATCCAGCAAACGAAATGAGAGTGAAATCCGTAAATTTTGAGTTCGTTAATCAACAGTGACTGGTTATAAATATCATAGACCTGATTATTTTTTTTCCATCTCATTGACCACGAAGGAAGAGTAATCTGTCAATTGATGGAGGTCGACCAACCGGATACTAAACCATGTTACCTATACAATCGAACCGCAATGGGAAGAACGATCAACTCCGAAGCGTATTCCCGAAATTGTTGTACATACTGCAGAAATGGATGTTGCCACCTATAAACAGATAGTTTACAAAGAATCATGTATATAAGCGTCAGCGGGCAAATTCCATAGACTCGTGGCGATAGTATGATCTAGAACCAATACTGATAGTATAAATATCGGCACGACGGATGCGAGTCAGTTCAGTTGGAGAATTATTACAATTCAATTCAGTTAAATAATTATTACTGTGGAGTTCTATTATTTATTTAATTATTACAGTTGAAGAATTAGTAAAGTTCAGTTCGCTATTTTATAGTGTTCAAAGTGTTAATCAGTTTAGCCTGAAAGGCAGCAAAGAGTTTGGTGGTGAAGTAATAGCGATTTATATAGTGAAATAAAGCATAGAAGTAAAGCAGTTTTTGCAAAATAAATTCGTGTATATCGTGAATAGTGAACATTAGTGTTTCATTCGTCACAATCCACTGATCGAACCCTGTTATGTGGACATGAAGTTGTTGTGAAGAAAGAGCTGGCGCAGAAACCTACGAATTCGAATATGAAGCTGCCGAATCATCTGGAAGTTTGCCGGGGGATTTGACACATGTAATGGCCAAGATGCAAAATTTGTTCCAAGAACAAAAGCAACAAATTCAGCACTCGCAGGAACATATGCAACAATCATTGGAAGGACAAAAGCAACAAATGGATCAATCGCTTGGACAGATGTAACAATCACTGATAAATGTGCAACAATAATTAGAGGACCAGATCAAGAAGGCTCTAGAAGAACAACAAAACCGCTTAGAACAGAAACATTTGGAGGTAACTAGTGAAGTAAAAGTGCGACGAGAAAGTTCACCACCTCGACAACAAAGTTTTGAGCCTAGAGACTTTGATGGACGGTCTAGTAACAACGATCGTCGTAATAAAGAGGGACATCTGCGCACTGAAGGTGAAAGAACCAGTGTTTCACAACGTCGCAACAAAGTTCAAACCACCGATGTACGACAGAACAACAGCCTTCAACATCTTGAGGCTGCAGTTCGAAACATCTGTCGCAACAGGAAAATTGATTGGAGCCCCAGGGAAGAGTGTATATGACAGTGCAGAGGGAAAGCACTAGGGATGAAGTGGAGGACATCTGGACATCACATGGAGAGCTGAGATAGCGGAGCAGGGGTTCCATGAAGTTGGATGGCAAGTGACATCTGCGTAAAGGGACCGCAATCAAGGCGCCATGGGCGCCAAGTGCAGCAGCTCAGAGTTGGAGCACCAGTTGAAAGTGACGCAATGGATGCACAGACAGCCAGAAAGGGCCCATCGTTTCCGAAAGAATGTTTGAGCCATGGTCAGCGAAAGGTAAAATGGCGTGCACTGCCTCAAACTGATGACGCATAAGCACAGAGTGACGTTAAGGAGAGTTCGTTGGCGTTGGTGTCCTGATTACCTCATCTTATAGAGTGGAGGACGATCCCAATGTGTTTGCAACCTTCGTGGAAGTCCTTTGCTTCTTTGCGGGTTGTGAAGCAACGCCTTCCGCCGATCATCAAAACCTCCAGAACTCTCTGTAACGTCACTCCGTGCTTTTTCGTCATCGGCTCGAAGCTGTGCACGTTCTTTCTGAAAGGATGGCACCTGCTTGATTGTCCTTCATCGGCTTCTATGAAGGTTCTTAAGACGACTATGTTAGTGGCTGGTGTTTGATTTCGGCTTTAAGTGCCCATAATGTGTTCTTTCCACAATCGCCGGTCAGGTCTTGCACTTCACTATTCGGAGTCGGTTCCAAGCAATTTTTGCTGTTTCTCTGGATTCAAATTGATGTCGAGCTTCTGAGCCTCAGGCGATTGCCCACACTGTTGTAAAATTTCTTCCAACGATTTGTAAAAAATGTTCAGCGATTGTTTTTGTTCGTTAAAGGGTGGTGCTACAGACGTGCTCCAAACGATTCCAGAAGAT
The DNA here is from genome assembly GCA_905231855.2 of Eristalis tenax. Classification (NCBI taxonomy): domain Eukaryota; kingdom Metazoa; phylum Arthropoda; class Insecta; order Diptera; family Syrphidae; genus Eristalis; species Eristalis tenax. The sequence continues at coordinate 81,602,537 of HG993124.1, read as the reverse complement.
CTCCAGATGGACTACTATGGAAGTGAACACCGTATGCAAGTCTTCTAGATGGAGTTGAAGAGCAGGAGACAACGCAACGGTGAGTCGCTTCAGGAATTTGCGGCAGAGATTGAGCGATTGGCACATTTGGCGTACGCCGGCTCAACGATGGAGCTCATCGATAACGCCAAAACGGATGCGCTTGATGAGCCCGCAGAATAGATCTGGAGCCGGAATCTACTTGAGACACATTTAAGGGCCGTTGATTCACCTGCGAGCGAATAGGATACAGGGCAGACAATCAGAGGCAAGACAATTTCAGTCCAATTCGATCAGAGGTAGTGACGGCAGTATTGGTTCTAGATCCTACTTTCGGCACGAGTCTATGGAATTTCCCGCTGATTCTTATATACGTGATTCTTTGTAATCTATTCGTGAATCGGTGGCGGCATCCCTTCTTGATGTATGTACAAGAAATACAGGAAAACTCGTCGAAGTTGATCGTTCTTCTAAGTGCATATAGATGGCGTTGGTGTCATGAATATCTCATCTTATACGTGTTATACTATCCAGGTCACAATATGTATGTAGGTATCCTATCAACATGACAGAATATTCTTTACCCCACTTTAAAGTTGGGATCTGATGTGTGACGGTTTACCGCAATTTTATATATTTGGCTGGGCTTTGCCCATATATATAGTCAAACACAAATCTATTGATTGTATAGATTGTTTTATGGGAAACAGCGGAAGGCATTTTGGTAATTCGAATAATTTATATTTACGCATTATTATTATCTATTCCAGAGTCAACCAATTGTAGAAATAGACAGTAACAAAAGAACTAGAGAATTCGCATCCAAAACTCCATTCAAAGAAGAAAGAAAGCTTTATTTTTGGAAATAATCCTGAAATACACTAAACCTGTCGGGAAAGTGCATAGATGCGTTACCTACAAACGATATCATGGAAGATGTAGAAAGTATATGTGATGATAGTAAGTATTGTGATGTGATGGTAGTAAGTGTCAATGTCCTAAAAAAACTCCAACAATTTCATAGCTTGACCGACAGGAAAGTACTTCAAAAGCTAGTGACCGTAAAAGAATTCCCTTCAATGAAACATTTCACCAGGAAGAATTGGAGATAAAAGAAAAACTGGAGGAAGAAAAAATCAGAGTGATAAAGAATTACTCCGAAAAGAAATGGAGGAGAGGGAGATAGTCCGGAAAGTGCAATTTGAAATAAAAATATTTTATTTAAAATATATAAAATGTATATTAAAATATATTATTTATATATATTTTTGTTGTCTATAAACTAAACATGAAATGTAACATAATTTAATTTTGTTGAAACATTATTTTTAATTTTTAATATAAATAAAGAACTGTATTCCAATTATTTTTTTTAAAGACTTTCTGTTTTAAGACTGAGTATGCCAATTTGTATTCTTTTTTATAAATAAAAAAACAATTTAAAACAATTTTTTTATTTATTAATTCTTCTATGCTGCTGTTGTCTGTCGCCATTTGTTATCCCTTCCGATATTTTATTGGCGTTAAAAATATCGGTATCTCCCCTACATCGAGCCGATGCAGAAAATTAGAGAAGGGAAATGGAGAGAAACTCTAGGACCCCTAATTCCTCTAAGCCAAGGCAAAGACAATGAGGCGCAATTGTCCACCGATTGAATGATCCACTCAGGCGGGAGTTCAGTGGTGCTGGAGTCATGTGGTATCTTCGCTACATGGAGAAGAGCATAATGCCTCTCGCAGAAATCACATGCATTGGCCTAGCGGCCAATTTGCACAACCAACACCACGGTTTGAAATCATACTCGCTGCGTCTCATAAACTGTGCACAACACCATTCGAATTTTGATTCACACAAACGATTTCATGTTGAATGTGAAGTCTGGCAGATGCTAATGAAATGGTGTAATTATATGTGTGTGTGTGTACAAGACTTGAGTATGCTTTCTATTTTTTAATGTGATATTACTCTTTTATCTTTAATACATTGTACTATCAGCGATCAGGTACAACCTCGTCGTCATCTGCATACGACAATAGTTGGAGAAGTTTGAACTTCCTGTAAATCAGAACGTCGTCGTAAGAGGAGCAGTCGAAGTAGGTAGTGAGTTTGTTGAGGTTACGTATACTCTGCACTATGACTGTGTATATAATGAAATGCCTCGATGCACAACTTAAAATCACTGTGATTAGAAAATCACTATGGTTAGAAAATCGCGGACTTATACCAACTCTAGGAAAAAGCTCTAAGCTAGCTCGGAACCTTTCACCTCAGAAAAGGGGCAGCAGCTTCATTTCTCCACCCGCGCCTTTAGTACAAAAAGCGAAGAGTTTTCCCGAAGCAGGATTTGCTACGAAGCAAATTGCTACGTCGAAGGGTAGAAGCTATGCAACCGCTAGCAGAAAGTGCTAGATGGTGGTCGAGAGGGTTATTCATTGTGAATATCCAAGGGAGATGCTGCCTGCTGAAGAACGGACAGCCTAGAGGATGCCCTGATTATTTAAAATCCGAGGATGGGAGCATAAGCTGTAATTCCAAGGCATACATTTCCAGCATGCGATGCTACTGTAGCACCCAAATTAGGCAATTGGAAATGAGTAGGCCTGAGTACTAAATGTGGAAAGGATATACCACGAGTCTATTCTATTACCGTCTATTTCCAATAAGCGCCTGACAGGTGCACAAGGCTACACTTTCTCCCCTCGGGGACCAAAATACAATTTATTTTAAGGTCGTCACGTTACGAGGGTCAGACAAGATGTACTTAACCTCGGAATAGGCAGTCAATGTCTTAATAACCTAGTCCGAAACTCTGAAGTATCCAATAAATATGTCTGACTACAGAATAATAAGAGTCGACCTGGACAACTCTAGATTAGCAGGTAAAACTACAAGAAATCCGAGAAAAACAAATTGGATATCTTTTAATCGCAGCTAGAAAACAATCTGGAGCACATTGGTACCAGAAGAGCTCCAGCCCATTTTCTAGAGCTGGAATGTGTTGTAGAGAGCACAACTAAAGCTATCACAACAGCGTTCGAGGCAAGTTGCCTAATAAGCAGGGACCTTAAGGGGAAGAGAGTGCCATGGTGGAACAATAAATTATCCAATCTGAGGGACAAAACGCGCAAGCTCTTTTATGCCGCTAAACGTACCGGAGACTGGGATGTAGCTTTACCAGGTCTCCCCAAAGGGCACTCACATTATATTATATTGAAATAAGGCAAGCTAATAGAAAAAGCTTTAGAAATTTCTACGAGCCAATAACAAATACATTTGCAGCTGCTAGACTACACAAAAGCTCTGTCAAAAACAGGGGAGATTCAGGTGTCTCTAAAGAAACACGCTGGCAGCTACACTGAAAGTGAGGAACAGAAGGAATGACTTCTACTAGAAACTCACTTTCCGGGTAGTCACCACAATATTGACAGGCTTGGAACCAATTTGCCAAGTCCAGGGGTTATGGACTGGAGATTTGCGAGAAAGATAGTGTCCAAGGGACGACTAGAAAGGGCAATAAGCTCGTTTCAGCCATCCTCCAGGGGTTGAAGATTATACCAACCCAACTCTTAAAATGCAAAAGCAAACTGCTTCCGTGCCTCACGCGTTGGTATATGTACAAAACCAGTGAAGAAATGCAAGGGTAGTGTTTATTTCAAAGATGGGGAAGAAAGACTCAAGCTTACCTAAGACTGACAGACCGATTAGCCTCACATCATTTCCGCTAAATTGAGGGAAGAACTAGAAGACAACTACATAAGAGAAGAAGTACTAACTATGTCCCCTCTGCATTACTGTCAGCCCGCGTGCAGGTAGATCCGAGTGACTAACTGGAACTATTCTATAGGTCTATGTGTTTATTATATGTGCTCTCTTGGATATTGAAGGAGCATTTGACAACACATCGCATGATGCAATTATTAAAACTCTGGACAAGATGAAAGTAATCCGAACAGTATCGAAATGGATGTATGTACTTCTCAGCACAAGAGACTCTTATGGCATGATAAAATTCAACGTAACAAGAGGATGTTCTCAAGGGATAGTTAAATCCTCCCTAGTGTGGGTTCTAGTTGTAGACGAAATTCTGGAGATACTAACAAACCACGGCGTCAAGTGTCAGGCATAAGCTGATGATAAAGTCATTATAGCCAGGGGCAGGGTGGAGGAAACCCTGTGCGATATCATTGAATAGGGACTAAAAATTACTAAAGAGTGGTTCCTGTCAGCTGGGCTGAATCTAATCCCGGCAAAAACAACACCTTTAAAAAGAGAACACAAAGTGCACCGACTAAAACAAATAAGTCTGTCAGGTAGAGTACTGACTCCAGTAAAAGAGGTGAAATATTTAGGAGTCATCATAAACTGCAAATACATCTAGAATAGATACACAGAAGAGATCATCAGGAAGGCGACGCGTGCTTCAATGATATGCAAAAGCTTAAGAGGCAAATGCTGTTTTTGCAGTCCAAGTATCCTATGGTGGATGTACACAGCTATTATTAGACTAACAATCACAAACGCTGCAATAGCATGGTGCAAAAGAACCAACCTGATCGGTGCAAGAAAGACGCTCAACAAAGTCATAAGTTGGCATGCGTCTGTATTTCAGGGACTATGAGAACTTTCCTCACTGCCGCCATGGAGGTGCTCTTGGAGCTGACTCCATTGCATCTGCTGGTAGTAGAATGTGCAAATGAAACAATCGTGAGAATGGCTAAAGAAGGGATAGGAAGAGATAGGTGCATTACATCGAGACAATTCGATGCACTAACAAAAAACTACCACTCCTGACCATTCCGAAGAATGACTCGATTAGGAAATTCAATTTCCAAAAGCAGTTTAAAATCCATAGTCCACAGACTTTGCTGCTCAGTCTGCTGCTCAGCGAGCCCATGATTGCTCGCTACAACGCCCATATGAAAATCTTCTTGAATCGTTTGGAGCACGTCTGCAGCACCGCCCTTTAACGACACGACCAACGCCGCCGCTTTGTCTTCATCCCTCAGATGTGCCCTGGCGACAGAAGTTTCGAACTGCAGCCTGAAAACGTTGAAGGCTGTTGTTCCGTCGTACATCGGTGGCTTGAACTTTGTTGCGATTTTGTGAAACACTGGTTCCTTCACCTTCTTTACTATGGTCTGGTCGTCTAAGGATTGCTGCACACTTATCAGTGATTGTTGCATCTGTCCAAGCGATTGATCCATTTGTTGCTATTGTTCTTGGAACAAATTTCGTATCATGGTCATTACCTGTATCAAATCAACCGCAACTCCGTATTCGAATTCGTGTTTCTGGATCTATTCTATCCTTCTGGAGAGCGTCACGCAGCCGTTGCTGCAATTCAGCCTCTTCTCCGACTGTGAAAAGATTTCGCTGCGCCAGCTCTTTCTTAAGCTGTTCAACTTTCAGATTAATAAATTTCACCATTATGTCACAATCCCACTTCTGACAGTAAATGTTACGTTTAGCCGTAAATGAGTCTACGTACTATTAATTAAAGTGTCCGCAAATACGGATTCGATTTACTTCTTTCTACTTTATTCACTTTTAAAATCACACACATCACTACAAAACGCGGTGCTGCTTTTCAGGCTGAGCCGACTAACACTTTGAACACTATAAAATCCCAAACAGCACTGTAATAAATATTTGACTGAACGTTACTAATTCTTCAACTGAACTGTAATAGTTCTCCAACTGAACTAACACGCATCGACCACCGTGCCGATATTTATACTCCCAGTATTGGTTGTAGATCTTACTGTCTGTCGTTAATTTATATACCGAATAGTAATGCACCCACAATCGACCCTTGAGGTAGACCCATTTCTATGTCACTTTTGCTCGTTGTTTTCTATTTGTCAAAAAGGATCTGAACCACTCCAGTTCATTACCACGTTTTCCATATGTTTCCAATTTCTGCAACAGTAATCGATGGTCGATAGTTTCGAACGCTGTTTTAGAATCTAGAAATATAGCTATAGTCTTTTTACTCTTATCGTTTTTCCATTCGTTTATTATGTAGTTTATTGTTGTTTCACGTGAATGTCTGAAATCTTGATTGGAAGTCAGATAGAAGTTTCGTTTTTTTTTTTTTTCAATATAATCCAGAAGTTCCGTTTTTACCGTTGCAGGTATTTTTTCAAACGTCCGTGATATGTTTATTTAGACCAATAAACATGTTACGGGTTCTTCACATTTAGTGGTATGTTTTACTTTTTCTACTAGAATAATTTGTGTTTCTTTCCATGCTTCGGGGAATGTTCCTACTTCCAAAGATTTATTTACTATTTATACTAGAGTTTGTCCTATTATTTTCCAATTGCCAAGTATCATCTTTGGAGTGATCTTTTCTTTGAAGTTAATTTTTTAATTGTGTCAGTTTAATTCCTTTCTAATAAGATTGCGTTTTCGTGTACGTCCTTCATTTTATCATACGCTATGTTTTTATTTGCCAGGTCATTTATGTAAATTGTCCATTTGTTATTTATATATATTGTTACACCACCAATTCTTGTAGAATTTGATGCACAAGATACGCTGTTAAAACCGCTTATATATATTTCTTCTTCATCAATGACCTCTGTAATGTACGTTTCAGATAAAATAAAAAAAAAACAATTAAGTGTTATTCAGTTATATGAATTTATTAGATAAAAATTCAATTTGGTCAAAGTTGTTAATTAGTCCTTGTATATTAATGTAGAAACCCTTCAATGGTTTAGTAACCTATCTTATCCCTCTTTATCTCTAATTTTTTTAGATACACCAGTCATCGCCTTTCTAATGTCCAGTGATTTGCGTCAAGTTCTAAATTTAGTTTTTCTTAACATTTATACAGTTTATGCACTTATTCACTATTTCTTTCCTGCAATCTATTGTCTTGTGATTATCTAGGCATTGTAGGCAAATCTCATCCTTTTTGCATTCATTTGCTGTATGGTTAAAGCTTTTGCGTTTTAAACATCGCATAACACTCACTCCGTCAAAAACTTTACATTGTTCCCATCAACATTTTTTTCCTAATTCCATAATTCTTAAAAATATAAATTATTTGTCGTCTATTTCGATTAATGCATTGTAGTTCTTTGTTTCGTTTCTTCTGGTCATATTATTTTATTAGTCTTAACTCACTCCGCTCCATTATGTTGTTTTGTTTTCTTAATTTTTCAATGATATCGTTTTCATCATTGGTTAAATCCATATTTGCAATACAAATTCTTAGTTTCATTTTATGTGGCACTTTAATTTCATGTTTTTCTCCCACTGCACTCTCGATCGCATTTTTAATTTTATACCTTTCTTCTTCGTTTTTACTTCCAACTACTATCTTTGTGTTCTATTTTTGAAATTTGTAAATTTTTTTGGTCAACGTTTTTATTTCAGTCTTTTTGTGTTTTCGTACTGTTTTGTATAATTGTTGGTTTTATGACAAGTGGCAACTCTGTTTTAAGCTGTGGTAATACTTTCTTTCCATCTTTAATTTTGACAGCTTCAGAAAATGATATTTTTACTCCAGATGTGTTTTGTTTACTGTTTGTGATTCTTTTAATTTCCTTGCACATAACAGCGTTATTGTTTTTCAGTTCCGTGCATAATTGCTCACCTTTTCATTTTCTTATGTTTTTAGAGAATTTTCAAACTTGTATAGCTTGAGAAAATCAATAATTTGTTCACGTTCTTTTGCATGCCCTTCATTATCAAATCCACATTTTGTATATATGTACATTAAGCAATCATCGCACATAAAGTGAATCAAATTGTGATAAACCAATATTCCACTGGTGTATTGATCCAATCCTGAGCGTTGAGGCGTTAAGTGAAATGCTTTATTACACATTGCTTCATAACGCATGCCCGTTTCACCTCGAATTGCTGTTATGCACTTACTGCACTCAACCATAGTGCAAATAATTCGTTGTTTATTATCTACTTAACTTGTTTGAATTTTACCTCAATTGTGTGATATATTTGTTAAATAATGAAACTACAGTTAAGGAATCCATCATGACCTCTAAAACTATGTTGATTCCTTCAGGAAGCCGCTGCTCCAACCATCCAGAATGCAGCCTCATCAGTTTTATGCCGACGCGTGTATCCGGTGCGATGCAATTTGATGTTCGGTGGTCGTGCGAATAGCGCGACGCAACTTGATCTTTAATAAACGTGTGAACAGGTTTGCACCTGAATAAACTTAATCAGCAATTCTCATACAGACTGAATGACTGAATGAAGGACTAAATGAGTCTACGTGCAATTAATTAAAGTGTCCGCAAATACGGATTCGATCACTGGATTGTGACGTATGAAATACGAAAGTTCACTACAAATATATTCAATTTATTTTGCAATCAAACACTGATTTACTTCTTTCTACTTTATTCACTTTAAAAATCACACACAATCAATCTATTGTCTTGTGATTATCTAGGCATTGTAGGCAAATCTCATCCTTTTTGCATTCATTTGCTGTATGGTTAAAGCTTTTGCGTTTTAAACATCGCATAACACTCACTCCGTCAAAAACTTTACATTGTTCCCATCAAAATTTGTTTCCTAATTCCATAATTCTTAAAAATATAAATTATTTGTCGTCTATTTCGATTAATGCATTGTAGTTCTTTGTTTCGTTTCTTCTGGTCATATTATTTTATTAGTCTTAACTCACTCCGCTCCATTATGTTGTTTTGTTTTCTTAATTTTTCAATGATATCATTTTCATCATTGGTTAAATCCATTTTTGCAATACAAATTCTTAGTTTAATTTTATGTGGCACTTTAATTTCATGTTTTTCTCCCACTGCACTCTCGATCGCATTTTTAATTTTATACCTTTCTTCTTCGTTTTTACTTCCAACTACTATGTTTGTGTTCTATTTTTGAAATTTGTAAATTTTTTTGGTCAACGTTTTTATTTCAGTCTTTTTGTGTTTTCGTACTGTTTTGTATAATTGTTGGTTTTATGACAAGTGGCAACTCTGTTTTAAGCTGTGGTAATACTTTCTTTCCATCTTTAATTTTGACAGCTTCAGAAAATGATATTTTTACTCCAGATGTGTTTTGTTTACTGTTTGTGATTCTTTTAATTTCCTTGCACATAACACCGTTATTGTTTTTCAGTTCCGTGCATAATTGCTCACCTTTTCATTTTCTTATGTTTTTAGAGAATTTTCAAACTGGTATAGCTTGAGAAAATCAATAATTTTTTCACGCTCTTTTGCATGCCCTTCATTATCAAAACCACATTTTGTATATATGTACATTAAGCAATCATCGCACATAAAGTGAATCAAATTGTGATAAACCAATATTCCACTGGTGTATTGATCCAATCCTGAGCGTTGAGGCGTTAAGTGAAATGCTTTATTACACATTGCTTCATAACGCATGCCCGTTTCACCTCGAATTGCTGTTATGCACTTACTGCACTCAACCATAGTGCAAATAATTCGTTGTTTATTATCTACTTAACTTGTTTGAATTTTACCTCAATTGTGTAATATATTTGTTAAATAATGAAACTACAGTTAAGGAATCCATCACGGGATTCCCCCAACTGTTCGGCATACGTTAATTCAGTAAAACAACGATTTTTTCAAATTGAATTCGATGAGAATTTATTCCCCGTTCCGTACAATGTCTAAAATCAGAATGACCTCTAAAACTATGTTGATTCCTTCAGGAAGCCGCTGCTCCAACCATCCAGAATGCAGGCTCATCAGTTTTATGCCGACGCGTGTATCCGGTGCGATGCAATTTGATGTTCGTTGGTCGTGCGAATAGCGCGACGCAACTTGATCTTTAATAAACGTGTGAACAGGTTTGCACCTGAATAAACTTAGTCAGCAATTCTCATACAGACTGCTACCCTAAATGGGGTTCTGGGCCAAATGCGCGGTGTTAACTCTTCCCTCTTTAAAGATCTACGTCCCGTAGATCATGCGTGACGTCAGATAAAGATGGCCAGATTCGAGTTGAAGATGATCCGGTAATTCTCTGATCTTCTGAATTAACCCTGGGATCAACCGTAATGCTATGTAGATTCACCGATGGTAAGTTAGGACCGAGATTAACCTTTCGCCAAACAATCCATACTACAGCTGCTATTACTATGACGATTCCCAAGTTTGTGAAAGAAAGGAAGACAGCTTGAATCTTTAGGTTCTTCAATTTAGCAATGTTCTTTACACCGATGCTATACACATGACCCAAGTCGATCATCTGCACGTGTTTTATGTTCGTTACTACCGGTGGGAGCTCCTGAATGTTATATTGTTCAACATGATCGTTTCGTTACTCAGCTTGATGACATAAATACCATTAAGAATCCTTGAATCATTCCCAGATGTTAATCGTCACATGAAGTTGGTAAGGAATATTGTGTCTTCCTGGACCAATTCGATCACCTCTTGTTAGTACGGAACGTACAAGTAGTCTGACCTCCTTTCAAGAGCTTTGCCACACAGCTGTCTTCCTTAAGTTTCTGCAATGATCTAGTATTACAGATCATTTCACTATTAACATGGAAACATTTATTGATAATCCAGTATGTTTCATGGTGATTAACTACGATTCTATTGTAATCCATATCAACCTGCAATCCGTCGGTGATTGATGCTCTCACCGAGAGAATGTTAAATTCGTCGTTTCCTACTTTTGGCATGGGAAGAACATAAAAGAGAAGCGACCCATTTGAGTATACAGATGGTGATCCATTTTCTATGGCCTCAATTTCATTTGAATAAGGTAAAGTTTCTATTTCTCTGATGATTCTACTTATTTCTTCTTTATCTAAGAGACTCGTGTTCACAATGCCACTTTTAGCCATTTGACAGGCGCGTATTATCCCGTTAATCTCGTCCTTTACTATAATAACCTGATCCTAAACATCTAGTTCGTATCGTTCGACAAAGGTTGATTTAATCCCATTATTAAATTGATCTATCATCCAATTGAGCTTTCTTGTAGTCACGTGTAGGGTACTGAACATCCCAGTATTAATTTTATATTTTTGGTTGTTGTTTTCTATGATATCTTCTTCATTGGAAATTATTTTATTTCAGTCCGCAGCATCGGGATTTCCGGCAATAAATTTTCAAGCTGAGCCAATCCAGTTGATGGATCTGGTGATTCGATGTCTTTCGCCTCTAAGTAAGACCAATCTGTCATTTATCTTATTAAGGTGAATTTCAATTGTGGCCCTCTTTTCTATCGACAAGTTCCCAATTATTGACCTGTTATTACCCTGTACTAGGTCCCCGAATTGTGTTAAGTTGATAACATGCACTAGCTTAAAGTCACCTTTGACAATCCACCCCTTGTCCTCTTTTATGGTCACAATTGGTGATTGGTGGTTGAATAATCGATATCTTAAGACAGTGCGCAGGAAAGCAGCAGTTCTGAAAAGAGGGGTGTAAGTAATAGCTTGCTCTTCTGAGTCTTCAAAATGAAACATGATAACAATCTTTTACATTATAACAAATATAAGGTTTTAATTTTTACTTTCTAAAATATTACAAAACAAGTATACTTTTACAAAATATTAGGGTTCTTTGCTTGCTTTCTTTTTAATTATTAATACAATTTAATTTCAAATTATTATGGGAGAGTAGGAAAATAACTTATTTCTCTTATAACAATACCCAAGTGCATTATTTTCTTTACGTGAATTTCTCAAATACAATTAATAGTTGTGCGTCGGAGAGTGGACTAACTTTTCTTATCATTAATACTATTAATATTCTTCAGATGGGCTTTGTGAATTCTGCGCCCGGAAGACGTGATTACGGTTACCTTATTATTTTTGGCAACAACCTCTGTTCGGTATAAGGGTTCATTCTTCGCACGAATTCCATTACACGCGGTACATACTACGTCTCCCTTATTATATTTTTTAGGATTAGATTTTTTCTTATTAAATCTGAGTAAATTAATTTTTTGCTTTCTTTCAATTTCATCCCTCCATTCCTTGTTCACCTTGATGCGATATTCTAAAATATTTTGGTAATTAATACGCTGAGTTTTCTATTGAAGAATACATCTGACGGTTTCCTTTTCGTGACAGAATGTATTGTGTTATTGTACCTGTCTACGGCGATGTTCGGTAGCTCTTTAAGGCGTAAATCCTTATACTCGGTTTTAAGGCAGCGATATATCTCCTATATAGTGGAATGAAAACGTTCCACCTGACCATTAACTTCACTGCGGTGGTCAGCAGTTTGATAAAGCTTAGTTCCCAATAGCTCGATGAAATTGAAAATGATAGGACTCAGGAAACTTCGTTCATTATCTGTAACCAATATTCTTGGCACAGTGAGCAGATGAGATATAGAGAGCAGATCGGTTTTTAATGTGGAACATTTTCCCGAACTTAGAAAATTTGTCGAGGCAGGTGGTAAATTTCTCACCCTTCTCACCCTCTCTTCCATGATATCCACATGTAGAATTTCACATGCATATGATGAAACAGAAGTGGGTTGGAATTCGGGGGTATGAGGATGCCTGTCATACTTGCTTACCTTACAAACTTCACAAGTTGCCGTGTATTTTTTTATCAGACTGGTCATACTGGGGAAGTAATATCTCTCGAGAAGTTGTTCTCGGTTTTCTCGAGCATTTCTATGAGCTCTTTTGTGTTCTTTCGTGATGAGATCAAACTTCCTATCCTCGTTGGTTACATCTTCCACCACCCTTTGCGTAGTTCGGATTTTGTAGTTAGTGATGTGTAGATGTGTTTCTGGTATTTTAATACCATTGAGGACATTCGGTCTCAATTTTGCCTTAAGAAGGTCGGTCAATGCTCGTTTATCCTGATCGTTTATGGCAAAGTAGTGGCGAGTAAAACCAGGATGGGGCTCTTCCAGGATTTCGAGGCCATTACCAATTTTGACAATAATTTGATTCCGAAACACGTTCAACGGTGCTTCGACGTGTGGGATCAAGTCGGAGTTATCTTGATCAGCGCTGTGGGATGTCTCCAATGAGGATTGTCCCTCACTTGCCGTTTCGGTAAGGAGACTCCCCCTTTCGCTCGCACTATCTGTCTGTGATTTACGTTGGTTTTAAGTCTCAAAAGAGCGTCTGCCACAACGTTTGCCTTTCCTGGCTTGTACACAGCTCATAGTTGTATTCCTCGATTCGAGCCTTCCAACGTTTCAACTTAGCGTTGAAATTCCTGTTACTGAGAGCGAAAATTAGAGGTTGATGGTCAGTGTGGATCCGGATCTTTTTTGCCCCATAGAGATAGGATCTTAAATTATCGAGGCCCATACAATTTCCAACATCTCCTTTCATTTGTCGCATAATTCTCTTCTTTTTTGCTTAGCGAGCGAGAGATGTAGGCAATTGGTCGATCTGTAGTCGCGTCTCCTTGAGACAAAATTGCCCCTATAGCGTAATTCGAGGCATCAGTCGTCAAATTGAACGGCTTTTCAAAATCAGGAAAAGACAAAATCTCTGAAGTCATTAACAAAGTCTTCAAATCGTTGAAGGCTTGTAATGCCTCTTTATCTCTTGATTTAATTTGAGCATTTTGACCACGCGTTAGGTTCGTTAGGGGCTTATCTACTTTCGCATAGTCCCTAATGAACTTTCTATAATACGATGTTAGGCCAAGGAAGCTTTTCAACTCCTTCAGGTTTTCTGGAAGAAGTAACTTCTCGATGGCTGCCACCTTTTTTGGATCAGCCTTAATACCATTCCGCGTTATGACGTAACCTAGAAATCCATCTTCTGATCTCATGAAGTTTGTTTTCTCCAGGTTCACCTTAATGTTTGCCTCATGAAGTTTTGAGAACACCATGTCGACCTTCGTGAGATGATCTTCTTCTTCATTGCCAAAGTCGATTACATCATCGAAGTAGACGTAACAAGCTATACCGATGTATTCTTTGAGAACATCGTCTATTGCTCTCTGGAAGGTAGCAGACGCATTTTTTAGGCCAAATGGCATTCTTAGAAATTCGTATTTGCTATTCATTGTGGAAAAGGTCGTTTTCGGTACGTCACTGGGTTTCATAGGAATTTGATGAAACCCAGAGGTTAAATCTAGTGTTGTGAAGTAACTTGCCCTGCCCAAATAGGCAAGTGTGGAATTAATGTCCGGAATTTAGTATGCATCGGGGATTGTGACGGCATTTAGTATTTTATAATCTATGACCACCCGATTAGGAACAACCCAGATTGGAGAGTTTTAGGGACTCTTTGAAGGACGCATTATTCGCTCAGCTAAAAGCTTTATTATTTCGTCTTCTAATACTTCTCTCATGTTTGCCGAGTACGGGTAACATTTGCTGCATATCGGCTCATCGGTACTAGTTTTGATTTCTGCCTCAACCATGGTTTTGACTTTTCACTCGTATCAATGCGGCCGAAAAGAGGTTCGTAGTTTTTTATTAGACTACAAAGCTTATTTTTGGTTTCTTTGGAAAGGTTTTCATCCAGAAGTAGGTTTACCTCTCCTGAAATTCTTTCCTTCAAGGGGATCGTTATATTCGGATGGAGTTTCAGGGTATTTTTGCTCCGATCAATAACTGCATCGAGTTTCTTCAGAGAGTCATCAACGATAATTCCGTCAAAGGACATTAGTCCAGGCAAGATATAAAATGTCAATAATGTGTTGTTACCAACCGCGTGTGTCCGGTGCGATGCAATTTGATGTTCGGTGGTGGTGCGAATAGCGCGACGCAACTTGATCCCTAATAAACGTGTGAACAGGTTTGCACCTGAATAAACTTAGTCAGCAATTCTCATACAGATTCCTACCCTATATGGGGTTCAGGGCCAAATGCGCGGTGTTAACTTTACTATTGATTAAGTTTTAAAATAGTGTAAGTATTAAATAATTTAATTATAATCTTTTCACACCTGTTTTGCAAATGCTCTGTTCTTAAACTCACTCACACTCGTGTAAAGGATAAATGAAGGAAAAATATTTATAAATTGTGCATATCTTATATGAAATACAAAAATATATTAGAGTTGTGCGAAGATATTGTTTTATATTGTAAAAAGAAAAATTGTTTTATATTGTAAAAAGAAAAAATGTTGTGTTCATCGTTTATACAAATATAAAAAGATATATGTGAACATATTTTACATCTTGCTAAGGGTTGAGCAAAAAGGAAACCTGATTGTGTAAAGGAGCTCCAGATGTTTAATGGGGATCGGACACAATATGTATCCTGAGTGCATGTTGTAGAGAGCATCCTGAAGGACTACGAAATAGTGAGATGTAAACCACCATATAGAGCCACCCTTCAGCACATCCGTCGAAATATCAGGGGTCCGGCTAATGTCGCATTGATTTCATACAACATATTTGACAACTAGTGGCCTGAGATCAAACAATGTCTTTCTCTGCATTATGTGTGCATTGGAACATCAGCTCAGCCAATTGTCCCAACGAGTTTTGAAATTGGACGAGCTTTATACCGCTGTTAATCATGTTAAATGTAGTCGTATGAGGCGTTAACGGCGACCGCTACCGGGTACTGATAATTCTAAAGTCAAGGACTCTGACAGAGGCGTATTCGGTGTGTCTTGAAATCTAAAAACTTGAAATATCGCAGCAACGTTATTCATAATCCCTGGGTACCAAATATGATCACCGCCCTGATTAACCAAGGAAAGTTTTCCATCAGACACCGAATAGGGTAGAGCAGCAATCGCGTGACAATTCTACTCGCGATATTACGGCTCCTCCATGAAAAATGGACGTCGATAGCTCCGTGCAGTAGCAACCCGTTCAATAGATAGGCTAGATCGGACAATCGTCCCATCTATAAGCAGCAACGGTTGTACAACGTAGAACCGTCTTTCATGAGCGCGTCAGTACAAAAGAAAGCCACGGTCCTCCTGAAACGTTTCTTTGCGCACTCTGCTGCCGGTAGGATAGGTATTATGAAATATGTGCAGGGAAGATTTTTTGAAAGAATTGGGAATGACACACCTCTTACCTTCTATGGCTTAGCGGGTCTTGAGTCCTTCGATGGCATCATAAGGGATGATACTAAGAATACACCCAGGCATGGAAATACCACTTCCAGATAAGCTGTCTGCCCAAGTTAACGTGGCAATTAATTAAGACCTGCCGCAAGACGTTAAAGATGAGTTCCAGGACCCCATAGGAAGGTACGGCATACTTTTCGGTCCAATAGATGCCAGCGAACTCATCGATACAGCCGTTCGGGCTGAAATAAGAACACGAAAAGTTACCCTTACCCAGCCTGCCTGCGGAAAGTGGTCGAGAAAGAAAAAGTGAAACTTTTGGAGGAAGGGATTATAAGACCATCGAAAAGCCCCTATAACTCTCCAATCTAGGTCGTCCCCAAGAAGCCGAAACCAAATGGTGAGAAGCAATATCGAATGATAGTAGATGATAAATGGTTGAATAACGTAACAATTTCCGACACATATCCCATCCCGAATATAAATGCGACTCTCGCAAGCTTCAGGGTTCCACGACGTCTTAAAACCATAAATCGGAAAATTGTGTTACGTCTACATTGACACAATTGTTTTCGGTAATGGCCCAAAGAAACATATCGAAAATTTGAGTACGATCTTGGCTAGATTGCGAGAGGCTAATTTGAGGGTCAACCTGGAAAAGCCCCAATTGAAAAAGAATTGTTGAATGTGGTAGGACCGGACATGTTGTATTTCAGCATGAAAATCAGTAACCAGCTTCGGCGGCAGATAGAAGGCAAGCAGAGAGCAGACAATTTGAAAAGAACCTCGCCCAAAATGTTTTAAGACGGCAAAATTCTCTTCACCTGCTTCAAAAGACTTCAGGGTAAACGCAAACCTCTGTGTTTACCCTGTGTGGCTAAGGATAATAAGGTGACGGTAGTCACTTCGACAGAGAGAAAATCCTTAAGACATACATCAAGAATACCTCAGATTCGTAGTAATTAAAGTTTGAAATAAGATTTAATTTTAAATATAATTTTAACCACATATTGAGCATAGCACAATTATATAACATAAAGATAAGTAAAGGGTGGTTAAATTTTATCTGCAATAACTATATCGCAATTGTATTCTGATCCGTCAAATTCCATTATTTGTATGTTTTTTGTGTGCCTTTGTAGAACAATTTTTTTTATTTGTCCCCAAATTTCTTTTTGTCCTACCGCTTGTTTTATTTTGTCATTTATGTATTTGTTTTTGGCTTCATTTGCTTTAGTTTTATACAGATTTCTGGTAAGTTTATATTAATTATTAGTCGTCTTTGCTCTTTGATAGCTTTCAATTTTCTTACATTTCAATGTTCATAGCTCTTCATTAAACCATTTACTAAATCATTGAATATCTTAATTTTTTTGTGAAGTTATTTTTTAATTGAATCAGTTTAATTCCTTTCTAATAAGATTGCGGTTTCGTGTACGTCCTTCATTTTATCATACGCTATGTTTTTATTTGCCAGGTCATTTATGAATACATCTCGTTGGTGTTTGAACACTTCCATTTCATTCAAATTGGATATGTTCATATTCCTACTGAAACAAATTTTTATCATAATATCTTGGCAATCCATTAATCGATATGATTGTTAGTTTGTCAGCTGCATATTTTATTGTGCAAGCTAAGAACCAAATTTCCTAGTCAATTGATTTCTTAATTATTTTTGAAATTGTCCATTTGTTATTTATATATATTTTTACACCACCAATTCTCGTAGCATTTGATGCACCAGATACGCTGTTAAACGCCTTTATATATATTTCTTCTTCATCAATGTCCTATGTAATGTGCGTTTCAGATAAAATAAAAAAATCAGTTATGTGTTATTCAGTTATATGAATTTATTAGATAAAAGTTCAATTTGGTCAAAGTTGTTAATTAGTCCTTGTATATTAATGTAGAAACCCTTCAATGGTTTAGTAACCTATCTTATCCCTCTTTATCTCTAATTTTTTTAGATACACCAGTCATCGCCTTTCTAATGTCCAGTGATTTGCGTCAAGTTCTAAATTTAGTTTTTCTTAACATTTATACAGTTTATGCACTTATTCACTATTTCTTTCCTGCAATCTATTGTCTTGTGATTATCTAGGCATTGTTGGCAAATCTCATCCTTTTTGCATTCATTTGCTGTATGGTTGAAACATAACACTCACTCCGTCAAAAACTTTAAATTGTTCCCATCAAAAGTTGTTTCCTAATTCCATAATTCTTAAAAATATAAATGATTTGTCGTCAATTTCGATTAATGCATTGTAGTTCTTTGTTTCGTTTCTTCTGGTCATACTATTTTATTAGTCTTAACTTAGTTTTCATCATCCTCACCTTTTCATTTTCTTATGTTTTTAGAGAATTTTCAAACTTGTATAGCTTCAGAAAATCAATAATTTTTTCACGCTCTTTTGCATGCCCTTCATTATCAAAACCACATTTTGTATATATGTACATTAAGCAATCATCGCACATGAAATCAATAAAATTGTGATTAACCAATACTCCACTGGTGTATTGATCCAATCCTGAGCATTTAGGCGTTGAGTGAAATGTTTTATTACACATTGCTTCATAACGGATGCCCGTTTCACCTCGAATTGCTGTTATGCACTTACTGCACTCAACCATAGTGCAAATAATTCGTTGTTTATTATCTACTTAACTTGTTTTACCTCAATTGTGTAGTATATTTGTTAAATAATGAAATTACAGTTAAGGAATCCATCACGGGATTCCCCCAACTGTTCGGCATACGTTAATTCAGTAAAACAACGATTTTTTCAATTCGAATTCGATGAGAATTTATTCCCCGTTCCATACAATGTCTAAAATCAGAATGACCTCTAAAACTATGTTGATTCCTTCAGGAAGCCGCTGCTCCAACCATCCAGAATGCAGGCTCATCAGTTTTATGCCGACGCGTGTATCCGGTGCGATGCAATTTGATGTTCGGTGGTCGTGCGAATAGCGCGACGCAACTTGATCTTTAATAAACGTGTGAACAGGTTTGCACCTGAATAAACTTAGTCAGCAATTCTCATACAGACTGAATGACTGAATGAAGGACTAAATGAGTCTACGTACAATTAATTAAAGTGTCCGCAAATACGGATTCGTTCACTCGATTGTGACGTATGAAATACAAAAGTTCACTACAAATATATTAAATTTATTTTGCAATCAAGCACTGATTTACTTCTTCCTACTTTATTCACTTTAAAAATCACACACATCACTACAAAACGCGGTGCTGCTTTTCAGGCTGAACCGACTAACACTTTGAACACTATAAAATCCCAAACAGCACTGTAATAAATATTTGACTGAACGTTACTAATTCTTCAACTGAACTGTAATAGTTCTCCAACTGAACTAACACGCATCGACCACCGTGCCGATATTTATACTCCCAGTATTGGTTGTAGATCTTACTGTCTGTCGTTAATTTATATACCGAATAGTAATGCACCCACAATTGATCCTTGAGGTAGACCCATTTCTATGTCAATAAGTTTTGATATGTTTTATTCACTTTTGCTCGTTGTTTTCTATTTGTCAAAAAGGATCTGAACCACTCCAGTTCATTACCATGTTTTCCATATGTTTCCAATTTCTGCAACAGTAATCGATGGTCTATAGTTTCGAACGCTGTTTTAGAATCTAGAAATATAGCTATAGTCTTTTTACTCTTATCGTTTTTCCATTCGTTTATTATGTAGTTTATTGTTGTTTCACGTGAATGTCTGAAATCTTGATTGGAAGTCAGATAGAAGTTTCGTTTTTTTTTTCAATATAATCCAGAAGTTCCGTTTTTACCGTTGCAGGTATTTTTTCAAACGTCCGTGATATGTTTATTTAGACCAATAAACATGTTACGGGTTCTTCACATTTAGTGGTATGTTTTACTTTTTCTACTAGAATAATTTGTGTTTCTTTCCATGCTTCGGGGAATGTTCCTACTTCCAAAGATTTATTTATACTAGAGTTTGTCCTATTATTTTCCAATTGCCAAGTATCATCTTTGGAGTGATCTTTTCTTTGAAGTTAATTTTTTAATTGTGTCAGTTTATTTCCTTTCTAATAAGATTGCGTTTTCGTGTACGTCCTTCATTTTATCATACGCTATGTTTTTATTTGCCAGGTCATTTATGTAAATTGTCCATTTTTTATTTTTATATATTGTTACACCACCAATTCTTGTAGAATTTGATGCACAAGATACGCTGTTAAAACCGCTTATATATATTTCTTCTTCATCAATGTACGTTTCAGATAAAATAAAAAAAATCAGTTATGTGTTATTCAGTTATATGAATTTATTAGATAAAAGTTCAATTTGGTCAAAGTTGTTAATTAGTCCTTGTATATTAATGTAGAAACCCTTCAATGGTTTAGTAACCTATCTTATCCCTCTTTATCTCTAATTTTTTTAGATACACCAGTCATCGCCTTTCTAATGTCCAGTGATTTGCGTCAAGTTCTAAATTTAGTTTTTCTTAACATTTATACAGTTTATGCACTTATTCACTATTTCTTTCCTGCAATCTATTGTCTTGTGATTATCTAGGCATTGTAGGCAAATCTCATCCTTTTTGCATTCATTTGCTGTATGGTTAAAGCTTTTGCGTTTTAAACATCGCATAACACTCACTCCG
Source organism: Eristalis tenax (assembly GCA_905231855.2). Lineage (NCBI taxonomy): Eukaryota > Metazoa > Arthropoda > Insecta > Diptera > Syrphidae > Eristalis > Eristalis tenax. The sequence continues at coordinate 81,581,906 of HG993124.1, read as the reverse complement.
TCAAAAACTTTACATTGTTCCCATCAAAATTTGTTTCCTAATTCCATAATTCTTAAAAATATAAATGATTTGTCGTCTATTTCGATTAATGCATTGTAGTTCTTTGTTTCGTTTCTTCTGGTCATATTATTTTATTAGTCTTAACTCACTCCGCTCCATTATGTTGTTTTGTTTTCTTAATTTTTCAATGATATCGTTTTCATCATTGGTTAATTCCATATTTGCAATACAAATTCTTAGTTTCATTTTATGTGGCACTTTAATTTCATGTTTTTCTCCCACTGCACTCTCGATCGCATTTTTAATTTTATACCTTTCTTCTTCGTTTTTACTTCCAACTACTATGTTTGTTTTCTATTTTTGAAATTTGTAAATTTTTTTGGTCAACGTTTTTATTTCATTATTTTTGTGTTTTCGTACTGTTTTGTATAATTGTTGGTTTTATGACAAGTGGCGACTCTGTTTTAAGCTGTGGTAATACTTTCTTTCCATCTTTCATTTTGACAGATTCAGAAAATGATATTTTTACTCCATATGTGTTTTGTTTACTGTTTGTGATTCTTTTAATTTCCTTGCACATAACAGCGTTATTGGTTTTCAGTTCCGTGCATAATTGCTCACCTTTTCATTTTCTTATGTTTTTAGAGAATTTTCAAACTTGTATAGCTTGAGAAAATCAATAATTTTTTCACGCTCTTTTGCATGCCCTTCATTATCAAAACCACATTTTGTATATATGTACATTAAGCAATCATCGCACATGAAATCAATAAAATTGTGATTAACCAATACTCCACTGGTGTATTGATCCAATCCTGAGCATTTAGGCGCTGAGTGAAATGTTTTATTACACATTGCTTCATAACGGATGCCCGTTTCACCTCGAATTGCTGTTTTGTACTTACTGCACTCAACCATAGTGCAAATAATTCGTTATTAATTATCTACTTAACTTGTTTGAATTTTACCTCAATTGTGTAATATATTTGTTGAATAATGAAATTGCTATTGATTAAGTTTTAAAATAGTGTAAATATTAAATAATTTAATTATAATCTATTCACACCTGTTTTGCAAATGCTCTGTTCTTAAATTCACTCACACTCTTGTAAAGGATAAATGAAGGAAAAATATTTATAAATTGTGCATATCTTATATGAAATACAAAAATATATTATTATTGTGCGAAGATATTGTTTTATATTGTAAAAAGAAAAATTGTGGATCGTTTAAACAAATATAAAAAGATATATGTGAACATATTTTACATCATGCTAAGGGTTGAGCAAAAAGGAAAATCAAGAAATAAAATTGAAAAGATTTGTGATATGCATAGTGTTTATTTATTCGATCTTGAATTTATATCTTGTGCTAAGACTGGGTAACTCGTTCCCACAAAATGCGCACAAAATGCTTCTTATAACTTTATGAGAAATTGAACCATTATTGCTTCTGATGATTTAAAATAGCAATTTTTAAAATCATCGCCGGATACAAGAACATTCTTGGCATGAAAAATTGCTTTTGCATTCTCAACTGCATTTTTGTATATCACTTTCAATCACGCCTTCTAATTTTTTTTTTACTCTTGCAAGTTTTGTTCTCTTGCAGTTTGTTCTCAAGCGATGTTACTCTCGATCTTAATTTGGTATTTTCTTCCTCCGATTGAATTACTTTATTGAGAAAGTTTGAGTTGGTTTTTTCAGACATAGAATCTCTTCGTAGAACAGCTGAAGTTCAATAACTCAACTGCTGTTTTCACTAGGCCGTTGTCCACTTTCAATAGTACTTGCATTTGTCACTTCTTGTTTTGTGCTAGATAACGCCGTTATACTCTTTGGTGGAGTAGTTGTTGCTAGTTTCTGTAGATTTCTAGTATGCGATTTATCTGCGCTCGTGGCTTTGGTCAGCTGCCTTGATTGTGATGCGGCTGCTGATGTAATTGGCATTGTTGCAGGTTGTTGTTGGAGCGATTTTCTTCTCAGGACCGAACACTTGCGAAAATGTTTGTTGTCAAAGCGATAATGTTTGTTGTTGGAGACCATGTACTCAAAATCCGATTGCAGTATTTTCACACAGGGGCAGTGAAAGTATGATGTACAACCGTTGCAATTAATTTTCAATGAATCGCTGCGTTCGATAGAGCAGTTCATACTGAACATTATGTAAGTGAATTTCGAATTATAATTCTCTGGGAGGACCTCATATGACACTCAGGGTTGAGCTCAAGGTCCCATAACAAACATAAAGTTTTGATCCCTACTTCGCCAAATGTCAACTTGATTCATAATTCTCGGTGATCGAAACCGACGGTGTTGATGAATTCAGGTAAATTCCAAGACTTTTCGGAGATCCATTCATGCGCATATTAATATGTGGCAAAGATTTTTGGTCAATAGTACGGCATCATCCATGAACTCAAAGGCTTAACTACCGCGTGATGAGGTAAGTAATATGACGGACGGCAAGTGTCGGATGAAGATACCAGCGCCATACGACCCAAATTCTAGTATTCACGCACATCATATATTCCCGCATAAGACTTCGCCTTTCCATCGTATAGAGTCTCTTTAGCGCCGAGCTCCACGAAATCAACCGCTGTCTTTGCGAGCAGAAGTCTACCGACGAACATACCATCGGGTTAACGAAATGCATTGAAACAAAATGTTCATCAACAAGTGAACTTACCTAGCCAACAGCACCAGTATTATCAATTTTTTCTTCATAATCGAAAAATTACTTTAAAAGCACATCCAGATCGATGTTGAATGAAGAACGCACATTATGTTCATATCTCCAGCAATTACCCAACCATAAATGGTATTCTGGGCACCAGGATCCACATGGGTGAACGAATCTGCCCGAGAACATTAAAAAAGTTGTCCGCATCCTTATATATCTATTTTATTTGGACTTTAAAATGTTGGATCTGCCAATGTGAGGTTATCGAAATACGAAATGTGATCTCTCTGGATCGCCATTCCTGGCAAATCGTACGTTAATGATGATAAGACGAATGCGTTTACTGACACTATCGTGTCTGTATATGATGAGGATGACTTCACGAGTTTCACTTGTCCTTTGGTGCCGACACAGTTTATCCTTTGCCCGAGACCGACGATGGGTATTCTGGCATACGTTTTAAGCCAAGTATTTGCACACACGATTCCGAAACTAATGTTTCTTGTGACCACGAATGAAGAAGATCTCTACAACATTGATAATTGTTAGTTATATCCATAACCATAACGATAGCCGTCGGGAGTTATGCGTACCGGCACATATTTTACAGGATGAGAATTTGCACTCCGATAGACGATGCCTTGCGCTAGCCCATTAGAGCAAATACGATTCACTTATTGTGAAAGTGACGTATTATTTTATTACCGACGTGTAGAAACCGTAAGGTGGAATTGTTCACATTGGTACAGAAAATGTCTTTGCACTCTTCTAAACGATAAATTTAGAGACAGTTGTGCAGTTACGCCCGATGCGCGATGGAGTTAAACTTTCGAGTTCATTAATCATGTTCATGAGGAACGCAACGAAAAGGTAGGTTCACCTCTGTCCTTAGTTTCGCGAATCTACAAAATTTTTTTGTCTCAGGATTGTGTATTAACACATGCTCTAAAACCACGTCCCCGAATAGACTGGCTGCCTTAGCACCTGCAATTAACTTATGTTTTCCGATGTTACACTATATAACCGTTTAATTTCACTCAACGTGCAAAGTAGTTTACATTTCTATGAAATTTCAATTAGTTTATATGTTTCAGATTTTCAATATTTCTTATAATTACATCTTCAAAGCTTTAATTTTTAGTGAAATTATAGTTGGTTTCATCATAGTAACGGAACCTTTCTTTAAATTTTAAATTCGAGTTAGCAAATGTTTTATTCATTCTTTTTGTTGCAAAATTAATTTCCATTTGCATTACACCGAACGAATTAAAGACCAATTTCAATGAAACAGGCAAAATGAAAGAAATGACAAGATTAACTGTTGGGATTTATAAGAAAATAACACGACGACGTCTCGGACCAGAAAGAGAAATTATTTCACATGTTCTTGTGTTTTATAATATACAATGTTTATTTTAGTAGTTCCCATTATGTAATAATGTGTGAATACATGTACTCGTTAAGTTTTGTTTAGCTTGTATACATGCGTGTTTTGATATAATTCACAATACTTCCCCTCAAAACTGATTAGTACAAAAATATATTCAAATTATTGCAATTCTAAAAATAATAAGTAATCAATTCAGAAAATGTAACGCAAATTAAAAAAATTAATTTCTTAAGCCAAGTAATTTAACAAATTTAGCATGTTTGGTGTTTGACAAGTTCTTAGTAAGTACGTCTGAAATCATTTCACATGAAGGGGTATAACTAAGTTGAACTAACTTTTTATCATAAACCTCAAAATGAAACAAAATGAAAGCGGATATCAATATGTTTGCTACGGCTGTGGTACACTGGGTTCTTTACAAGCGCCTGAGCACTCAGATTATCGTCTTGTATCATAGTTGGTTCGCCGACTAGTTTGTCGAACTTAAGCTCTTCAGAAATCTCTTCCTGTTCATCAAAAACAATGTTAACTTCCGACTCTTTAAAATTAATTGGATCGTTGTTATGAGTTTTAAGCGAAGCACTCTCTACTACGTACTCCAAAAATGTAACGTCACGGCTCTGAAAAATTTGCTTCGATTTTGGTTCATATAGCCTGTAGGCCTTGGACTCAAATGCATATCCTACCAAGAAACAAGAAATATCTTTAGCAGTGAATTTTGACTTACGGGATTGCAAGTGTAAGATCAAGTGTTTCATTACTTCGATTCACGCTAGTTGAAAATGGTAAAGTGCACATCTTTGCCTTCAGACAGATATCACAATTTAACTTTTTATCATTTTTTGTTATTATTTTAAGATATTTTTCATTTAAATGACCGAATCTCTGATGCCATCGCTCTAAGTAATCATCACACATCGTCGTCCGCGAATAAAGCATTTGTTCTCTTTCAAATGTTTTATACATTTATACATTTTTTATACATTACCGCACTTTCTAGCTCTCAATATTGTTTTTCCACTGCTTGTTTTAACTATCGCAAAATTGTCATCGAATAACACTGTATGTCCGAATTGTCCAACCATACTAATCGAAACGAAATTTGACTCAAGCAATGGAACAAACAGTACACCATGCAAGGTTAACTGGACCTTTTCTGTCACTATAAATACGTCTCCAATTCCTTTAATAGTTTCTTGATGTGGAGTAAGAGTAATGAACATATTTCTGTCTCAACAAATGTGACTCGTAGACCCGCTATCCCATGTTTGTCTCGTGAGATATGGATGAGTGTGGGTGTTATTTACTGCATTAAATGCAGCAAAGTGAGCCGTGGACCTTGGAGAACTGGATGAAGATCTGCAAGACGATGCATAATGTCCCCGTTTTTGGCATTTTTCTCTTTTAGTGCCCTTGAATTTTCGTCTTTCTCTGTTTTGAAAAAAATACAGATTCACCTACTTCGCCTCCCGTTTCTTTGAATTCGCTCACTCTTCGCCGTCCCTCTTCTATAAGTTTAGTTTTAAGTGAATGTGGATTTGGCAAATTATTCCTCGATTCTATTGCAATAACAAAATTCACAAAGCTTTTAAGTAAGCTTGACAATAGACTTATCGTTATTCATTCATCCTGTATTTTTATGTCCACTTCTTTTAATTTTTCGAACAATTCGAAAAAATTATTAAGATGAGATGTCATTGATGAATTTTCCGCCATTTTCAAATTTAAAAGTTATTTGAAGAGAGTGACTTTACGTGCTGGTCCCTGGGGTGCATGCACTTCCTTTAATTTTGTCCCGACTTTGATGTGACACTTGCGAACTTTCGAATGATAGCATTATCGTCGCTAGTGCTTTTCCATGTTTTAACCGCCACTGCGTCGCAGCATCCACAGTGCTAACTAAGGGCTCGGGAACCTCACCGGAGACATACATCCATAGCTCACTGTGGACAAGAATAGACCGCATCTGCACTTTCCAACTATCATAATTTTTATCGTGTAATTTTTCGATTTGGTACAAACCCGAACTCATTTTTACTCGTTAAGTTTTGTTTAGCTTGTATGCATGCGTGTTTCAATATAATTGACAATATTAACAAATGGTGAAATTACAAGTTTCATGAGGGAATACCTTTTCTTACTTTCTCTTCTTAAAAACCACATTAAACCCGATGTAACTTGGCCCCATGGTCAACTATCTGGTCAACTTGAAAAGCCAGTGGTGGCGGAGACTGGTTTTGGTGTAACCACCAGTATAATTGTCGTTATTTGGCAGACTCATTGCTATCTCGAGTGGAGATCGCTCTACTGAACCGAAGAAGATTCTCGTGGGTGTGAGCGACATCCGTTTCCAAGATATCTGACCACACTTTTCACAGCTAACGGCCGCGAATATCGGTGGGCATGGGCTTATGTACACAGAGTAAAGTTGCTGACTGCATCCAACCTGGTAGGATGCCAGCGCGATCCCTGCTTGTTCATAAGTCAAGTTGACGTACAGCCTCCTCGCGGCGCCCCTGGATAGCCATCATAACAGCCGTTGTGTGGTGAACTAATATACGCAGCGAACCCTCTGCCCGAGGGTTAAATTAATGGGCCTGTCCTCCCAGTTTGGAGGTTGTGCGTGAGGTTAACTTCCTCACCACGTAAAAAAATACGAGTTCAGATGCAACAACCTGCCTCGGATACGGACGAATCTACTGTTGACGACCCTTGCAAACGTAAAAAGGACAATGACTTTCGGTTCTGCACGTGGAATGTGAGGTCCCTTAACAGACCACGTGCAGCCGATGAACTAGCGGAGGCCCTAGACTGCTATAAAGCAGACATAACCGCTATCCAGGAAGTGCGGTGGAACGGGCCGGGCAAAAAGAGGATGAGAAACTGCGACCTCTACTACGGCGACTGCTACAGAGAAGGAGGGCAGCGCTTATTTGGATGTGGTTTTGTTGTTCGAGGCAGACTTAGGCAAAAAGTCTTAAGCTTTAAGTATGTAAGCGAGCGCTTCATAACAATCCGCATCAAGGCTAAGCTCGGGAACATCAGCCTGATTTGCGCCCACGCCCCGACAGAGGAGAAGGATGACAATAGCAAGGACGATTTCTATGATCTCCTAGAAAGAACATACGATCAATGCCCCAGCTATGATACCAAGATCGTTCTAGGAGATCTCAACGCACAGCTGGGCAAGGAAGAAATCTTTGCTAAAGTTATCGGAAAACACAGCCTGAACGACAACACATCCGGAAACGGACGGCTGGTGGATTTCGCCTCGGGGCGTAACCTCTCTGTAATGAGCACACGGTTCCCACACCTTAACATCCATAAAGGGACCTGGCGGTCACCTGATCAATCAACCGTAAACCAGATTGATCACATTGCGATCGACGTCAGACACTCCTCCAATATTCTTGATGTCCGAACTTTCCGAGGAGCCAATATTGACTCGGATCATTTCCTTGTTGTAGCCAAGGTAAGAATGAGGATATCGAGAGAAATACGGAGTCGAGACAGGACACCTCGTTTTGACGTTGGAAAGCTACAATCGCAATCGATCGTTAGGAACTTTGCCGACCGAGTCTCCCTGAAACTCTCCGAACGTTCGACCCTGCCTACAACCACAATAGACCAGGAATGGAAACGTTGTCAAGAAGCCATCAAAGAAGCTGCCACTGATGTGCTGGGTTTTACGACACCACCAAAAAAGAACCCATTGTTTGACGACGAGTGCAGGCAGGCACATGCAGCCAAACAGGAGGCCTACAAGGCAACTCTGCATCGAACAACGAGAGCTGTTCGTGAGCTCTACGAGCAGAAGAGAAGGGAAGAGAACCGGCTTCTCAGAAGGAAAAAGAAAGAGCACGAGAAGCGCGCGGTCGAAGAGATGGAGAGATGTTACGGCAGGAAGGAGGTCCGAAAGTTTTACCAAAAGGTAAAACAGTTATCCGGAGGGTATAGACCTCGGACAGAAGCCTGCAGGGATGAAAATGGACAACTAGTAGTAGAGTCACAGTCGATGCTGAGAATTTGGAAAAATCACTTCTGCAGACTGTTAAACGGCGATGACGACACAAATTCCGCTGTCAGTCAGAATGTTCCACTTAATTTGGACGAGGATGACCAAGAATTCCGTCCCCCCGACTTAGGCGAGGTCAAGATAGCGATATCTAGACTAAAGTCGAACAAAGCTGCTGGAGAGGACGGACTGTTCGCGGAACTGTTTAAAGCAGCTGGAGATGATCTGGTTGGGCGCATGCACCAGCTCATCTGTAAGATATGGTCGGAGGAAAGCATGCCCGATGAGTGGAATCTCAGCGTCGTTTGTCCGGTCCACAAGAAAGGAGACCCTTTCGACTGCGCCAACTATCGAGGGATCAGTCTCCTTAACATATCGTACAAGATCCTCTCTGCCGTCTTGTGTGAACGCCTGAAACCATTCGTCAATAACCTGATAGGTCCTTATCAGTGCGGTTTCAGGCCGGGAAAGTCCACCATCGACCAAATTTTCACACTGCGGCAGATCCTGGAAAAAACCCACGAGATGCAGATCGACACCCACCACCTATTCGTCGATTTCAAGGCCGCATATGACAGCGTGCATAGAGAAGAGCTATACAATGCCATGTCTAGTTTTGACATTCCAGCCAAACTCGTCAGATTGTGCAGGATGACGATGGAGAACTCTCGCTGCTCCATCAAGGTCGGTAACGAACTCACAGAGACCTTCAATGTCAAAAAAGGTTTTAGACAAGGCGACACGCTGTCATGTGATTTCTTCAACATCATACTTGAGAAGATCGTGCGAAACTCAAATGTCAACACCAGAGGCACGATCTTCCAAAAGTCCGTTCAACTGCTTGCCTACGCGGACGACATTGACGTGATTGGACGAACACAGCGAGCTGTCAATGAGGCTTTTGCTAGCATTGAAGCGGAAGCGGCTAAAATGGGTTTGGCAGTTAACCAGGGCAAAACAAAGTACATGCTGTCATCACGAAAGGACGCACAACATCGACGCCTCGGACAGAGCGTCATAATGGGCAGCAGAAACTTTGAGGTAGTCAAGGACTTCGTCTACCTTGCCTCTGCAGTAAACAGGGACAATAACACCAGTACCGAGATCAAGCGCAGAATTACTCTTGCCAATCGCTGTTCCTTGGAAACACCAAGTTGACATTATATAACACCCTAATCATCCCCGTCCTGCTCTATGGCGCAGAGACATGGACGCTATTGAAAGCGGATGAAGAAGCTCTTGGTCTTTTTGAGAGAAAAGTTCTGCGTGCGATCTTTGGTCCTGTTTGTATTGATGGCGTCTGGAGAAGGAGATTCAACCACGAACTGTACGGGCTGTACAGCGGCATGCACCTAGTTAAGCGTCTTCGGATCCAACGCTTAAGATGGCTAGGTCACGTAGAGCGGATTGACACCACAGCTCCGGCCCGAAGAGTCTTCGATTCCGAGCCTTTGGGACAACGCATAAGAGGTCGTCCTAGAACAAGATGGCGCACACAAGTGGAGAAGGACCTCAACCAACTTGGTGTGCACAACTGGAGGCAGCTGGCGAAAGATCGTGCTGGCTGGAGAGGCTTGTTGGTTGAGGCCCAGGTCCACCCCGGACTGTAGCTCCAAACTAAGAAGAAGAAGGCCGCGAATATCCCGTACAGCGGGGTCCTGAAAGGATAGATTTACACTTCAGGAAGTTGATACCAACTTCGTCGTAGCAAAATCGCTGAATTTTTTCGAAGTCACGATATTTATTACCTCGACCTTCGGACCTGATCTGTACGCTAGAAGGTTGTCGGCGTACGCAATTAAGTGCGGCATGGAACCTATCAGTTCGGCAGTGAATAAATGAGAACAAGATCGGCGAACCAATCGCCTCCTGTTGCAGACCATTTTTAATGTCAAAGACCGCCACTTTTCACGATAAACTTTCTGCCTGTTATCATGCCATAGATCATGTATAGCAATGATTTACTTATGCCTAGCCTGACCAGCTTAAGAAAGAGGCCCTCCAACCAAACTTTGTCGAACGCTTTCTCCAAGTCAATCAGGCAGGCACCCGTGCATTGGTTTTGGCCTTTATTCCACTAAATGTCGGACACCAGTTTGAACGCGGCATGTATGGTTTCGTGCCCCGCCCTGAAACCGAACTAGTTGTCCAGTATGATTTTATTTTCCTCTACCCATTGTTTCAGAACTCGAATGACTATTTTTTCAAAATCTTCTTGTATGCAAGGAAGAAGGCAGATCGAACGGAGATGTGTCAGAATAGGTTAGGTTAGGTTACAGTGGCTGGCTGCAGAGGGCATTCAGACTTCGGCCAAAGTAGGCTCATTGTGATACTACGCGGATTCCCCCTAACAATTGAAACCACTTGGTGCTTGTGACGAAGCGATTTAGCTGGCTAATACTGACACTTTTTTGCTCATTGAGGTTGCTGAAGTAGTAGGCCGCTAGGTGTAAGTATCTACGACCTGCCAGCGCGCTACACGAGCAGAGTAGGCGATCTGTGGTTTCAACCTCCTCTTCATCCATGCAGCTTCTACAACCTACGGGCATGGGTGCCAATTGTGCAGTGCCTTGTTATGATGCCGGTAAGCGTCCTGAGTTGATATTAAGCTATGACCGTATTTCCTTTGTTATAATACAAGTGGTGCCTACTAGCTATTTACTATTAGTGGTGTTGATTGAGTGTATTTTTAGTATATGTTCCACCTTCCATACCAATTGCTATAGCCTAAGCAATTGGTATGAAAGGTGTAACACTTCCTATTTTTTGGGTGGAGTGTGCCACACCTAGCGAGTTCGTCGGATTTGCAATTGCCCGGTATATCACAGTGTCCCGGCAACCACATGAGGTGTATGTTAAAGTGCTCATAGTTTCAATGGTTTCTGCCTGGAAAACGCTACAGTGGTCAGGGAGCTACAACAGAGAGCTAGGAGTTTAGGTCTTGAAAATAGGGACCAGCAAAACACCCTCGTCTGATTATCCGATATCCAGTCCAGTCTGGAGGGGATGCTGGTGGAGAATTTCTTCTCGAAGATAGCTTGGGAAAGTAGGCGGTCTATCGTTGGGGACAAAGTTGAATTAATTTAGAATGGTGGCCGAAGGAACGTTCGGATCACAGTCGGAGCGTTTTGAGTCTCAGGGCCAATGGATGATGAGTGGTTGTAATCCCCATTTGCAGCCTATGGCTTTTTTACAGCTGAATAGGGCCGAAGATGCCTTCTCGAACCTCTCCTGGATATTGAGTATCCAGCTTAACTTGCTGTCGTTGATGAAACCCAGCAGTGGCGGTTAGTTGTAAAGTGGCCTGTTGTGGCTATGGCAACATCGTCCGCATAGGCAACAACTTTATATCTAGCCTCTTCCAGTATTAGTAGCAGCTCATTACCCGCTACGTTCCAAAGAAGGGGCGAGAGTACACCACCTTACGTCACCGGATGTCTGTCGGACTTGTTGGCTAAGCAGACTTCACACGACTTCGTTTATTTCGTGATTAGACTATTCATCCTGGGGAAATAGTAGTTGCAGGAGTTCCTCCTTATTTCCTATTTCCTGTGTACCCTCCTATGTCCTTTGCTAATTAGCTGCCACACTCGATCCTCGTTCTTTACGTCCTCACCAACACAGCGTAATACGCATCTTGTAATCAACGAAGTTGTCAAGATAGACTCCCTGCAATAGGGCTATGTATGCTTCTGGAATCTTGATGTCGTTTAGGACGTTCGGTATTAATCTGTTTTTTAAGATTTCAGTCAGTTCGGACTTACCCAAAGGTTCAGCCGCTACGTAATGGCGAGAGTACACAGTACCCACATGAGCAATAAGGGCCGAAGGATCTTGGTCTGCACTATGTACCGTCTCAGAAGCTGTATCGGTTGAGCCGTCATTGACCTCTCTAGCGCTCGCCGGGGGAACCTGTTCGGTTGTTACAGCGGCTGTAGAGTCTGCCGTTTCCGTGCGAGAATTGCACTCGTTGGCTGTATCGTTTGCAGAGCCGTAATTCTCCAAACTCCCACTTGTTCTCGTCTCAGGATTGGTTCTCAGTGGGGTAAGTGTTTTACTTGGGACTATAATCGGGAGAGAGCGGATATCAACAGATCCTTTAGGCCATTGAATGCATTCATCGCTTCCGGCCCAAGTTTTATGGGTACACGCTTCGACTGGTTAGCCTTAACTTGCGCATTCATACTCCGAGTTAGGATCGTCAAGGGTCTTGCAACTATCGCATAATCACGATTGAACTTCCTGTAATAGGAAGTAAGACCTAGGAAGGATTTTAAAGCTTTTAGGTTGTTCGATGGTTAAAAGTTTCGTATTGCAGCCACTTTGTTTTTGAATCGGGACTTATTATCTTATTACGCAGCCGATAAACTCTACTTCACTTTTCATATATTAGGTTTTTTCTAGATTAGACCTCTAATTAGCTGCTCGCAATACAGCCAAGATCTTATTCAAATTTTCGAGATGGTTCTTCGGGCCATTACCGAAAACAATTATGTTCAATATAACAACTATAACAATATCCCAATATACGGTTTCAAGATGTAGTCTATCATTCGCTTAAAGATCGACGGGGCGTTCTTCCGACCAAAGGGTAATCTCAAAAATTCAAAATAAGCTCCCTAGCATCTATTGGACCGAAAAGTTTGGCATACTTCCCTATCAGTTCCTGTAACTCATCCATAATGTCTTGTGGCAAGTCTTTGTGGATTGCCACATTTACCTGAGCAGACAGTTTTTCTCGGAGTGGTATTTTAATCGCTGGGTTAATCGTTAGTACATTCCTCTTCCGATCTATTATGGCTTCTGGTTCCTTCAGTGTATCATCCCATATAATGCCATCAAAGGATTCAATACCCGAAAAGACATAGAACGTAACCAACCCTTTCAAAAAAATCTTCCCTGTACATATTTCGTAATACCTATCCTACCGGCGGCAGAATGTTAAAATAAACGTTTTGGGAGGACTGTGGCATTCTCTTTCACTGACGCGCTGATGAAATTCTTAGCTCCCGTATCAACAAGGAATTTAAACTTCTGCCCGTCTCTTGTTTGGTACTCTATATAGGGTACGCTGGACAGGCCCCCGTCATGAAAATACTTCATATTTCTCCAGCGGGTTTTCGCTGGACAACTCTACGTTGTACACCCTTTGCTGCTTATGGGTCGAATAATTGTCCGATCTAACCCGCCTCTTAAACGGGTTGTCTCCTTTCGGTTGGTTCATATAGTTCACATGACGCGACTGTAGAATTGACGGCGAGTAGAATTGTTGCGTGCTTGTTGCTCAAACCTATTCGATGTTTGATGAAAGAATTTTTTTGGTTGTACCTAAGGCCTTACCATTCGTCTAAAAGACTGTTTGATTTGGGCGGTAATCATATTTGGTGTTGAGGGACTATGAATGGCATGGCTTCGGTAATTCAGATTTTGAATTTCGAAGCACTCCGAATACGTCTCTGGCAGAGGCTTCGGCTTTTGGATAATCAGCATTCCGGAGATTTCGCCATTAAGACTTCGTATGAATACATCTAATGCACAATTCCTTTACGTCTCTAATAGGGCCGTAACAGTTTTCTAAGTAACTGTTTGATTAATGCAGCATTAGAAGGATCAGTGACTCTTTATGACGAATGTGCTGAAGGATGGCTCTAAACAGTGTCTTCGACCTCACTATTTCGTAGTCCTTCAGGACGGCCTCAACAACATGCATCCAAGATACATATAGCGTCGGGTTCCCATCAAAAACCTGAGCTCCTTCACACAATTGGTCAACTTGCTGATATCCCTCAGTTCGTGTTCATTTCGTGGAGGACAAAGTTCTGCTGCCCGACTGGTTTGTTTAATCTCAGCGCCTGGCTTGTCCTCAAGTGTCTTGAGGCGACCCTCAATCCCCTTCAGTTGTGCCAGTATGGCTCCTTGATTAGCGTAACTCTTAATTATATATTTAACTCACACAAGAGATATGTTCATTATTACATTCGCGAGAATTTAGTTTTCTACACGTCGCGAGGAAAAAAAAGAGAAATGAGTGATTCGGAATAATCATTAGAGGATGACTTAAGGAAGGATCGTTTTAGTCCCTTTTACTCGCCAACGTTGACTATTGTCGTCAACTTACTCATGTCAAGATTTACTTTACCACCTCTCAATTAATCCGTTGCGTTCTTTGACGTGTTATCATGGGAACGACGGCAGTCAGCGCGAGCTTGAGCTATAGCTGTGATCCCATGGAAACAGGATTTCAATGTTCCTTAGAACGTTCAAGCAAGGATAGGGTTTTTTTTTATGCAGGTGATCGATCCTCCCCCCAACCGTTCGACTTACACAAACAAAAATTCAGATTTTACTTTCTAAATATTTTATTAAATACGTCCGTCACTCGACAATTCGCAACTAACACTCCCTTAAGCCTAAAATATTATCTACTCCAAGTGTCTGCTCCTCCGTCCAGTCCACAGTGTCATCAAATCAAGTGCAGCGCGTGTATCCGGCGCGATGTAATATAACTCCATGCATCAGTGGCGTGAGAACATGTTTGCACCTTACCAAATCAAATGTATTGACGCAGCGAATGCTCCCTCGGGTATTATCGTTGTGCGGCGTGTTAACTGGTGTCTAATAACAAAACATCGAAAGCTGTTTCTGTTGTGGGTGTTATTAATATTGGCTCTTTAGTTTTGGTCAGATTTTTATTGAGTTGATAAAGGTTACATGACTCAACCTATGTTTTGATATCGTTTGTCATCTTACGCCAACTATAGTCACGTTTAATTTGATTTAATAACCTTGTCATTCTTGGGTGGCCTTCCCAAATTGAATTATCGTTGTATTTTTTCATGATAATTTCCTTTTTCTCATAAGTATATATTATTATCACTTTGGGTATTGGTGATATATATAATTTACTTAGTAATTTGCTGCCCGTATCCTTAAAATCGTTGACCGTGGTCTTTTCAAACATTTGTTCGTTTAGTGATAACTGCACTTTGGCTATATATTTGATGTTGGCTTCTTCTTAAGGCGCTGGAAAGAATTTGTCAAAACAAAGTTTTCTATTAACATCGATTTGAGTGAACCAACAATCTTTCTTCCATGTTTAAATTGGCATTGGCTACATAATTTTCATTTCCTCGAAGATATTGTATAGTAAAATTCTTATTCCTCTAAATCGAATCATATATGGATCAGTTGGGGGATGATGCGTTCTTCATTTAAAACAAATATGATAATGGTCCGTGGTCGGACCATACTGAACATTTTTTCCCGTAAATATACGGTTTAAAGTGGGTAGTTACCCAATCTATAGCTTCCTGCTGACTAGTGGATTTATTATATTATAAGATATGGGCCTTTAATTTTCGACATGTTGTTGTGTAAGGACAGCTTCGCATGTATAATATGACCAAAGCATGCGCATTCGACTGGATCCAATTTTAAATTCGAATTCCTCCACAAACGGAATGCATCTAATTAATTTTTAAGAATGTGGTTGTCCGAATAGCCGATTACTACCAAATCATCCATATTGTGACGTGAATGGTATTGATTTGTTCTATTAGATGAGATAATAAGGTTACCAACGCCATCTCTACGAAATTAGAAAAAAGAAGAGTGTTCCCGAAATGCTTGTACATACTACAAGAAGGATGCCACCTATACACTGATAGATTACAAAGAATCATGTAAAGGGTGATTTTTTAATAGCTATATGAAAGTTTTTCATAAAAAAACACATAAAATTCAGAAAAATGCATGAAATCTTTATTTGAATCGATAGTACGGTCCGTATAATTTAATGTTTGAAGTTTATTTCATGCAAATGTTGACCTTGACTGCGCCTCAAATGGTCTATCCGCTTGGTCCAATTTTGGCATACTCTTTCTAACATTTCGGCCGTTATCTCACGAATAAATGCTTCAATGTTGTCTTCCAATGCGTCAATTGAAGGGCTTGTCTGTATAGACATGAGCTTTAACACAGCCCCACAAAAAATTGTCTAAAAGCGTTAAATCGCACGATCTAGGCGGCCAATTGACCGGTCTTCTTCTTCTTCTTTGATTGGCGCTACAGTCCGGGGTGGACCTGGGCCTCAACCAACAAGCCTCTCCAGCCAGCACGATCTTTCGCCAGCTGCCTCCAGTTGTGCACACCAAGTTGGTTGAGGTCCTTCTCCACTTGTGTGCGCCATCTTGTTCTAGGACGACCTCTTATGCGTTGTCCCAAAGGCTCGGAATCGAAGACTCTTCGGGCCGGAGCTGTGGTGTCAATCCGCTCTACGTGACCTAGCCATCTTAAGCGTTGGATCCGAAGACGCTTAACTAGGTGCATGCCGCTGTACAGCCCGTACAGTTCGTGGTTGAATCTCCTTCTCCAGACGCCATCAATACAAACAGGACAAAAGATCGCACGCAGAACTTTTCTCTCAAAAAGACCAAGAGCTTCTTCATCCGCTTTCAATAGCGTCCATGTCTCTGCGCCATAGAGCAGGACGGGGATGATTAGGGTGTTATATAATGTCAACTTGGTGTTTCCAAGGAACAGCGATTGGCAAGAGTAATTCTGCGCTTGATCTCGGTACTGGTGCTATTGTCCCTGTTTACTGCAGAGGCAAGGTAGACGAAGTCCTTGACTACCTCAAAGTTTCTGCTGCCCATTATGACGCTCTGTCCGAGGCGTCGATGTTGTGCGTCCTTTCGTGATGACAGCATGTACTTTGTTTTGCCCTGGTTAACTGCCAAACCCATTTTAGCCGCTTCCGCTTCAATGCTAGCAAAAGCCTCATTGACAGCTCGCTGTGTTCGTCCAATCACGTCAATGTCGTCCGCGTAGGCAAGCAGTTGAACGGACTTTTGGAAGATCGTGCCTCTGGTGTTGACATTTGAGTTTCGCACGATCTTCTCAAGTATGATGTTGAAGAAATCACATGACAGCGTGTCGCCTTGTCTAAAACCTTTTTTGACATTGAAGGTCTCGGTGAGTTCGTTACCGACCTTGATGGAGCAGCGAGAGTTCTCCATCGTCATCCTGCACAATCTGACGAGTTTGGCTGGAATGTCAAAACTAGACATGGCATTGTATAGCTCGTCTCTATGCACGCTGTCATATGCGGCCTTGAAATTGACGAATAGGTGGTGGGTGTCGATCTGTATCTCGTGTGTTTTTTCCAGGATCTGCCGCAGCGTGAAAATTTGGTCGATGGTGGACTTTCCCGGCCTGAAACCGCACTGATAAGGACCTATCAGGTTATTGACGAATGGTTTCAGGCGTTCACACAAGACGGCAAGACACACAATTGACCGGTCCCGAACGTGAAATAAAATGTTCACCGAACTCTCCTCTCAATAAGTCCATTGTTGCGCGTGCTGTGTGGCATGTTGCACCGTCTTGTTGAAGCCACATGTCATGCAAGTCAAGCTCTTGCATTTTGGGCAAAAAAAAGTTAGATAACATCTCACGGTAGCGCTCACTATTCACAGTCAAGAACATTTTGCGAAGTTTGGAAAGAAAAACAAAATTATTGCAGACAATAAATTCAAAGCGGTTCAAATTAAAGAGTTTTTAGAAGAAGAAGGAATTATTCTACATTTAACGAAACCGAACAGCCATACAGGAAATGTAAACATTGAGCGTCTACACAACACTATAGCCGAAAAATTCAGAATCATTTCGTTCAACAAAAATACGTATTCAGTTCAAAGGATCATACAAAAAGCTGTAAGAAATTATAATCAAATATTCCACTCCACGATTAAACACAACCCTTTAGAGGTACAAGCCCGTAAGGTCGATTCAGAACTAATTAGATGGAATATGGAAGAAACTAAGGAAAATAAGCTAAGAAAATTAAATAAATATAGAGGATTATGAAGAAAATAGATCAACAGGATTTATAAAATAGTCACAATTCCATAACTGCATTAAATAAGCAAATTAAAATTAATACTTTCTTTAACGATACATTCAAAATCTTAAAAGAGAACATTGAAAGAGATAGGAAAGTAATTGAAAAGCAAATTAATACAGTTCAGAGAGTAGAAAGGGAAATAGCCATGAAGCAATTATATTTTGATCAGTTATTCAAACTCAAATACATAGCAAGATTGAACATATACAAGATAACATAGCATCAGCAAGGAATAATATTTTACATCCAAATATCTTGACAAATAAGGAAATCGAAAGATATAAAATAGACTTTTACAAACTTAAACAGATAAAACTAGGGTTAGCTAAGTTTCAAGAAAATTCATTAATATTTGCTACTAAGATTCCTTCAAATTATGTCACAGTTCCACTGAAACTATTACTTCCTGTACCAAATAATAATTTATTCGAAATAGAAGCCGAAAAAGAACTTTTTGTTGAATACAAGACTAAATCCTTGGAAGCAAACATTGTGTTTTTAAAGAAAATTGCAATTTGTATTAAAACTAGCAAACTGAACTCGTATCTATTGATGAGGGGACTATTTTTGTAAAAAATATTAATACACACTTATATCAAACATTAGACGATAGAAACATTATACTCAAAGGAAATTATTTAATTAACATTTTGAATTGTACAATCACCCTGTTCGAAAATAAATACTCCAATGTAAAGCAAGTAATGGAACAACGCTTCTATTATCCAAATTATAAAGATAGTTATAATTTTTCTGATACATTAAAGTTTAACAAGATTTTGCCAAAACCAGTCGAAAACCTAAACGTAATAAAAGAAATAAAATTTAATAAAAATGTATCGTATAATCTTAACATAATGTTCATTGCAATAATCGTAATAATGTGCGGAATAATATCACACTTATCTATACGAACAAGGAAAATCCAAATAAAAATACGTAATCGAATTCAGAATTCAGAAGTTACATATATGTCAACGCCCGCAATTGTACCCATGCCAATTTATCCGGTCAATAACTAAATAGCTGAGCATACATTAATTGTATTTGTTAGAAATGCACTTGTGTAACAAATTGTAAAATCGCTGACACTATGTCTGCGATTGAAAAGCATTGAACAGATATACGATAAATAAAGGTGAAGTACACGATGTGTGTGCAGTAGTACTCGGAGTGTATTGAATTGTGTTTCGTGTTGCTCAATAAACACATCACTTAAATAAAATAAAACTTGTGTTTTTTTTTAATATTTATATTTATTATAAGTTATATATATTTATTATAAGTTTGCAGACTTGCAATTGTGTAGCAAGTCGACAAACTTGTTGACGGCACATTTATGTTGCAACAACAAAGGTGTCAATTATAATCCGGTGTCAACGGAGCACTAATTCACTTTTATTGCCGCTTGTCTTCCTGCCCATGTGAGGCAGTAAACGATTTGAACGTTTCGACTTCGTTCGGCAATTTGTATGTATTGTTTTATATATATACAGTGATGGACAAAAAATAAATAAACCTGTAACCACTTAAAGACTTGCTCTATTACAGTTATCTCAAATATATTAAATTAATTTGTTTTGCATAAAAATTCTTGCAAATAGTAAGCACAATTCTGATATTTTGGGAAAATTGTACACATTTCTTGAATATTGTAGAAAAGTCGGATTTTAATGTGGACAAAAAAATAAATACATTTCCATAGTAAATTTACTGGAGTTGTTGAAAATTATAAGAAAAACAGCTAGTATTATATTTGAATATTTAATAATTTATGGCCTCCTAGTTTTTTCTTTAGATTTTATTTTAAATGCATTTTGCACCATACCTAAAGAGCACCCTAGAGTTTTTGCGATATTCCTTTTCTCATCCGAACAATGCTTGCTACGCCCCATTTCTTTCTAGAAAACATTGTTAATCTATTGTAATATTAGAATATGACCTTTACTTTTCATAATTGCGCTCATTCTTTTAGGCATAGAATTAACAAGTCGCTGGCATGCCTCCAAAGGTATTGACTCCCACGCCATTCGCACGGACTGCCACAATTCTTTTTTATTTTTGGGATTTGTGCTGCCAACAAAATCTTTTACTTGCTTCCACAGATTCTCTATCGGATTTAAGTCCGGCGACTGAGCAGGCCACTCCAAAAGAGCAACTCCATTATTGGTAAACCATTCTTTGGTTGCCTTGGCGGTGTGCTTCGGATCGTTATCTTGTTGGAACGTTCACACCAACGGCATATTATCCTCGGCATGTGACAACATTATGTTCTGGAGTATGCTAATATAAATTTCCTTGGTCATCATCCCTTCTATAAGATGTATGGGACCAACTCCATACCAAGAGAAACATGCCCATACCATAATGCTGCCACCCCCATGTTTGACTGTCTTTTTTGTATACTTTGGATTGAATTCCGTGTTGGGTGGACGTCTCACATTATGTCTGCTATCAGATCCAAACAAATTGAATTTGCACTCATCACTCCAAAGAATGTTTTGCCATTTCTTTATGCCTTGATCGCCATGATCTGGATGGACGTTTGGACAAACCTTCTTCTGATTGTTCTTGCGCTGATGTTAATCTTAGTGGCGTTCAAAATCTTGTTGGAAGAGATAAAAGGGTCCTTTTTTGCCTCTAACACTATTAAATGGTCGGTTTTCTTGCTGGTTTGCCGCGGCCGCCCCCTAGTTTCTTCTTTAGATTTTATTTTAAATGCATATTGCACCATACCTAAAGAGCACCCTAGTTGTTTTGTATAGTATTCCGGTACGAAAATCCGTCGCTTTTCATTTTTCTTATGATATTCCTTTTCTCATCCGAACAATGCTTGCTACGCCCCATTTCTTTCTAGAAAACATTGTTAATCTATTGTAATATTAGAATATAACTATTTTCTTAAGCAATAAAACACACTTTTTTGCTTTTTAACTGTGATCAAATAAACTTTTTTTTTCTGTTTTTTAGTAAAGACAATTCAATTTCGATACGTGTATTTATTATTTTGTCCAGCCAACAAACGACATAAAATGACATTTGATAATTTTCCCGATAACGGTAAACGATCTTGCTGGTACTTTTTGTGGGATTTTTCTGCCTACTACCTACCTACTTCCCAGAAGATGGCGGGATATTTGGTAGAGGGTAAAGGAAGAAAAAATCAGAGTTGTCTGCCAGAGTTTACTCTCTGTATTTATTTTTTTGTCCATAACTGTATATATTTTCACTAGATGTTAATGTTTAGTTGTCTTTTCACTCTTTCGTTTTATTTTTTCGCGTTTGGTCTATATCCCACTTCTGATATTTTGCGGAGAGCACTCTTCTTTTACTATTTTTCACTCGTCTGTTATATTGATACCTTAACACTCCTGCCTTTCAAATGAAACACACCGTTTCTTTATTCTCACTCTTTATTGCTGTCCGGACAACCGATGGCTTTTGTTTCTATTCACAAACAGTGCTTAATATTAACTTATCCTACTCCTACTACAAGCTCCAGGCATGCCCAGAAAATGCCTCATCATTTCATAACCACCTTCTTTGTACTTCTTCTGAATTCTACTTCTATCCTTAAACAATTTATTACATTTTTTGCATTTCATCATTTGTTCTGCTGCTTTCTTTTTCATACTGACTAGGTCCCTAGCATTATAGCATGAATCTAGCTCTTCCAATTTTTCTTTAAGATGGTCGATCATTTTCCGTCTCTGCTACTCCAAATAATAATTGACTGCCACATACACCAGTACTACGATGGACTGTGTTGTTTAACGAAAATTCAATTTCGGGTGGGATTGTATCCAGTGAGCTCATTGGAGCTATACTTCTGTTAAACCTTTCAACTTTTCTATTAGCTTGCAGTGAGGCTATGGCTATTTTGACGTGTTGTACGTTATGGACATCAAAAAAGGCTTGAAAATCGTCCGAAGTGGAAGCACTGCCTCGATCAGAAACTATCACACGCGGTCTGCTATATCTTATTAAACAACATAATACTTCTTTCTTTACAATTGAGTGAACCGCATAGAATATCATAAACTGGGTGAACGCGTCGACTACCAATACAACATTTCCTATTCGCCTTCTTCAGTAAGACAGGACCGAAATGGTCTATATGAATTGTGCCGAACGGTTCAGTGCCTTTAGGCAGTGTTCAGTAAAAGCCCTTCATGCTTTCCGAATTTTGGTGAAAATGCAATACATTTCAGACAATTCGCAATGTAATCTTGTATTTTGCTTTTCACTTTCGGGAACCAATAACTTTTCATTATAGCATTTAAAATTTTCTCAGAACCAAACTGTCCCATTTCATCATGATATTTCGGAAGTACGTTCCTTTCCATACTCGCCGGTACATAAAAGAGAATATTTGTACCGATTTTCTTGTAAATTAAACCATTACCCATTTTATAAACACTCTCTTCTTTTTCTTAACGGTCTTTAATCTTACAAATACACTCATCTTTGGACTGCCAAATCGATAAATTTTGCTCAAACGTGTTGACATTCTACTAAGCGCATCTGAGAATGGCACCGAAGCCGAGAGAACTTGCATCACAGTGAAGTTCAATCTCGTCTCGTGGATCAAAGATAGCCAATACAGGTGCTTCCATTAGCTTTTGCTTCAAACGTGTGAAACAATTCATTTCATCATCCCGAAATTTGAAGTTAGCTCAATAGCGATAATCCTTTAATAAATCTTCTGAAATACAAGCATATGGCCAAGAAACTATGAAAGCCCTTTGCATTTTGTGGCATAGGAAAACTTTTTACTTACGCTATACCTCTTTCATCTGGTTTTATACCCCCATTCGAAATTGTATATCCTAAGTAATGTATTTCAGACTTAAGAATACGACATTTTTCTAACCTTAATTCCAGCCTATTACTAACGAGTCGATCAAAAACTTTATTGATGAACCATTGAAATGTGGAAGTATCATTCCGTGGCCCGAAAACTTACTCGGTTTATGAATGACGTATACCTAATCGAGTCTTCGCTCATATGTACATGATAAAAATCACTCTTCAGGTCAAGCAGATAAAATATAGTCTTATTCGCTAGTCTATCCAGTAAGTAATCTATAAGAGGAATCGGATAGTTATCCTTCAACGTGACCTTGCTGAGCGTTCGAAAATCTACACACAACCGCATGTTGCCAGTTTTTTTCTTACCAATACAATGGGAGACGCATACTCAAACTTACTAGACCTATTTACACCTGATTGATCATTTCTTGATACGACAGCCTTCACGGGGAACAATGAAAGGGTTTCTCATCTGTCAATCTTATCTTCATCTCATATGCCGGTGTCTATTAATGTAACCAATGAAACGTTATAATTATAATTTGATCTTCTTAAACAATACCTTAAATTTTTTTGGCCCCTCCGCTTCGATCATGTGCACCTGCTTCGGCTTCCGCTTGGAGCATTTGGCGGCATAGTGTGACATTTCGACACAAACATGGCACGACGAAATAACCGGCACGATACTTATAACCTCTATGCCTCGTGGCATTACAGTTATAGCATCTGACCGGCGTTGTTGTTGTTCGTTACCCCTCCACCGGCTGTCGACGTGATGTCATGGCAAAGTGACATCGTAAAATGCGTCCAGTACATCGAGCTTGTCGCTGAACCTATGCGTCTTGGCTTGTGCCCTCAGCCTTCGATCGGAGATCCTCTCAATGATACCCTACAGCAGTTCCTCCTCGGTGAGGTTGGCCTTAGATCCCAGTGAAATTTTATTATAAAAGTACTCCTGGAGCCTCTCTTCTGCCGACCCCTCGGAGCCACTCCGACGCTCTCCGCTTCAGCTTACACGCAATCAACAGCCTGGTATTCAGATCATCCAAATTATACATATTTTTTATTTCTAGCAATTGAGGCTCCCGGTAAGAGCTATCACTCCCATCGAATTCGCTCAACACCACTTTAACATCACCTCCTCTCTCTTGAGTCTTTTCAGCGCTCTTCCTCTGCAACAACTCGTACTTCTTCTTCAACAGATTATTCTCCCTCTTTTGTAGTCGCAGCTCGCGCTTCACCAATTCGAGCTCTCTGGCGTGTTGCACTATTCTTCTCGATCTTATTTCTTTATTTTCACTATTTATTGCAGTCCAGACAACCTATCGCTTTCGTTTCTACCCACAAACAATGTTTGATATTAACATATCCTACTCTGACCCAAACGGCAGTCCTCTCTTTGTGATCTATGTATGTCTGTATTTAAATCTCTCTTCATGTTAGTTTCTTTCATTTGTTTTTTTTTCTCCTACAATATGGACTGAATAGTACAGTAATATGCGCACATAATTATACAAATTCAATGTATCTTTAATAACTATAATTGCTTTTATAATGCATACATATCACCAAGCACACGCAAATTGATTATGGATTATTAAATAACAAATCCGCCTTGAAGGACCAGCGAATTAAAGGCTAATTTGAATGGAACAGGCAAAATTAAAGAAATGACAAAATTAACAAATGTGGAAATTACAATTTTTATTCAAATGTCTTATGACAGAATACACTTATCTGTGCTGCGGTCGAGATCCAAGAACGACATCCACTCTCAACATACGGATTTAATGAACATATTATGTTCCATTGTTAACAAAGCGAGAGACAAAGATAGAGTTATTGAAGTTCTATGTTAAGAGCAGAGCATAATGTAATGTTGAGAGCATGTGAGCATAAGTACAGTGAGTAACAGATTATTTTAAGAAAATATAACACAATTGAAAAAATTATTGAAAGTAAATATTATAACATTAGAATAATATAACATGACATAAATTGAACAGGAAAACAGAATTAGAACAACTTTGTAACGTCAAATCCTCAACATCTCGGCCCCACTGGAACAGATTTCAGGACATGCGTAAGACGCCTAGCTTTGATATAGGGCGTGTAAGTGTTCCCAATGCAGTTCGCAAAGTTACGACCCTTACATAATTATCAACACCAGGGTTTACAGATTCGATGCCACCCAGTATCCATTTTGTAGGTGGAAGGTTAGGTTCCTTGATAACTTCTAAATCACCAGGGCTTATGTTCCTTATCGGTTTTTGCCATTTCCGACGTGAAGTGTTGTCAGGTAGACAGAACACCAACAATTGCAGAAACCATACTCTGGATGTGTTGCCAATGGGCTCAGGAATAGCCGTCAATGGTTCACTAATGAGGAAATGGGCGCGGGTTAGTGGGTTCAGATCGCACTCGGACATAAAGCACAGAGGACTCCTTGAAAATAAGTCCTTTTGTCGCTGTTTATACTCGAACATTTTCCGCGAAGAGAGATGAAACAACGCAGTGCTGCCTGAAAGTCGTCAGTAGTGAGATCGCTCACCAATTCCATTGCTTTTGTGCACTTACAACCGAATAGTCCAATGTAGGTCTTCGAGGTTTTTAGTTTACGGCACCATGAAAGCTTAACAGTAAATGGTCCGGCATAATCACATCCAGTATTGGTTGGACGGCTTGGCTGGACACGATGAAGCGGAGGGTCACACATTATTTGCTGTCTGCTAACTTTCCGCTGCATGAAACATTGCCTGCAATTGTGGATGATCTTTCGAATCAGGTTTCTACTGTCCATTATCCAGTACTGTGTGCAAATGTTTCAGACACTCCTGGATGCAAATATCGTTGATGTACATCTTAAATGATTCGGACAGAAATAGAAGAGCATTTAAGTAAAATGATTGGACGTTTGATGCTAATCGATATCGATACATGCGTGTTCCATGCGTCCGCCGATCCGAAGGAATCCCTTTCTGTCTAAAAAGGCAGAATACCTCCAAAGCGTAGATTTAGCATGTAGATGATGTTTAATTTTAGGTGTTGGATGTCATCTTTAAAATAAATCCTTTGCACTTAATTAAAAATTTCAGTACGTGCTTGCTTCCGCATGAGTGTCCGCATAAGTAAGGAAAAGAGTTGCTCGATTATGTGAACCGACACGGCAATTGGAAACGATCGAAGACAATACGCGACTATTCTATGTAGGGTAGTGCTCTTTCCGAAGAGTCAACCAGGTTGGGCTGGTCCACCAAAGAGTGTAATTGAAGAGATCAGATGGAAGACCACCACGCGAACCACAGTCTGCCGGATTCGAATCCGATCGAATATGAGAAAAGAGTATCTGGAGATTGATTCTAAAATGCCGGCGGTACCGTTTGCAACAACGGTCGTCCACCGACGTGTGGGAGATGACAACCAGTGAAGAACTATCTCCGAATCACACCACGCGAATGTCTCTGAAATGGATACGTTAAAATTTGATTTTTTAAATTCACCACAAAGTTCTAATCGGGGAATAGAGACGGATTTCAAAGGGGCCACTTCAGTCTTTGCTGCAACGATTTTAACTTTTACTTCACCAGAAGGATTCTTCGATCATAAGCAATAACAACGGCAGCATAAGCCAGCGTTGAAGCAACCGAAAACTCGTGTAGTTCAATGTCTTCGTCATATCGAAACACATTTTGCGGCAAAAGATGGCAATTGTTGACGATAGCTTAACCATCTTTCAACGATTTCAGGCGGTAACGGGTCGTCCCAACTTTATTTCAATTCCCACAACAAGTCCGACTGCAAATTTAATAATATTTCGACCGTAATATTGCGATACGACGATAATATTGCGGTACCATACGTAACCGTTTATAAGCAGTAATGTTGAACTGGATCACTACGAATATATCACCAAAAGGTGCGTTGATCATCAGTGTCATCCTTGTGAATCCATATCTGCCGAAACATTTTGACTATATCGGGCGTGAACACAATGCGATGTTGTCGAAATCGAAGGCAAACCCCGGAAAGATCCCGTTGTATTGGTGGACTTATTAACAGATTGTTATTCAACGATACACCAATAGAGTCTTTAACCGAGCCATCGAACAATACGTGGAACTTTGCCGTCGAACTATTCGTTTTCAAAACTGCGTTTTGGGGCAAATAGAAAAGTAGAATAGACGGTGACTGCGAAAACGTTTGTTGGAAATGAACTTCCGCAGGATCATTAAGAAGAGAGAAGGAATTATCGATGTCCATGGCTGAATGGTATGACGATAAGACTTGGATCGAAAGTCTCGCCTGAAAGGACTCAACCAAAGGTTGTATTTTGAGCGATTGATTGGCCTTGAGAACCCTGTATCTGCTCTGGGCAAAAAATAACAGACCAAACTTTATCGGCTCCGTGTATAGTGTCAACGGAACTCGAAAGATTGAACGAATATCTGCCAAATCTAAGGATTGTATATATTTCCAGTCTTAATTTACTTAGGAGATATGAATCGACCGATAATTTGTATGTGTTAAACCGTAAATCCAGCATTTTAGATGACAGCTCTATGACTGGGACCCAAGCATGCTCTCTAGGGCAACCTAGCCGTTGGGAAAATGATTCTATCATAAACGTGGATTGCGAACCCGTATCAATCAGAACCCGACAGTTTATGAGATGCCCCCGATTTTCTTGAACTTGGGCTAATATGGTAGCCAAAATGAGTTGTATCTGCATACCAAGTTCAAGCGAGTGATTGTTCAGTTCTGATCCGGATAATAAAGATATTGCCGTTACTAAAAAAGAGAAAGACGATTGCACATTGGGGTTTGAGTGTAACTGAGAGTGTCCGTTAGTGTTGTCGTTAGTGTCCGTTAGTGTTAAGAGTGTCAAATCATCGTAGTGAACCCAGATCTTCAGACGCGATAACGAAACGAACAATTTTAGATTAAAGCATTTAGCCCACGGATCACCTCATCTGCACTATCGGTGATTGTACGTAACGTTTGAGCGTTCGACGCAGTCATTAGGGAAAGCGAAATAAATATCTGAACGTATGACTGCACAATAAGGTTCACGCTATCGTATAGGTTATCTAAAGCTTCTACGTAATCAGCGTCCGATAATGGGATACAACCGCATCGTCACGCAAAATATTGCATATAATGAAATTTTTGAGTTGCCGTCAATTCGAACTTTTAAGCATTCATAATCCATCGACGAAAAGTCACTCCACAGTTCAACCACTCTGCTCAGTCGAATCTCTAACATTTCGAGTGTGGTGTCGTTAGAAACGCATGAAAGGAACTCTATCGCAAGTGTTAAGTCCTCCTTCGCATTGTGACGTTTTTGTCTCACAACACTCACTATTAAATGTGACTAATACTCGTACCGATATATATACTGTATAGTACAATAATATACGCACTTAATTATACAAATTCAATATAATTATAATGATATATTTATACACACATATCACCAAGCCATTTCGTAGGCGGAAGGTTAGGTTGCTTGATAACACTAAATCATCAGGGCTTATTTTCCTTGTCGGTCTTTGCCATTTCGGACGTTCCTGACGTGTTGTCAAGTACTCAGAGTGCCATCGCTTCCAGAAACATTGACAATACTGAAGACATGAGGTGAAGACCAATACGTACGACGTTCAGAATGTCTCCTTTAATACCAAATTCGATAAGGTAGCCATCGCAGAAGTAATGATTTGTATACTAATAATAAAAATCGTAATTTTAATGTTACGTTTACAACATCTACTCCCCTATAATTACAACACATAAAATGATTTCAACATCCTTGAGGGAATCTCACAGGTGGCACTTTGGGTCGTTTGGATTCTTCCGAATTGAGGTTGAGCCGATGAGGAATAATTTTCAACTCCGGAATCCGATTGCTGATTAACTTCCATACAGGGAGCAGCTGGCTGATGAAGATTACAAGTTGTTCGCGTGACGGGTTGCGGATCCAAGGGTTCTTACTTTAGTTCGTATCCAACGCTGTCCGACGAACTCTCATCTTCGTTTTTACTAAACGCGGTAGAAAATTAATTGTTATTTGAATGGAGTTTATCCTGCGCTAAGTCTTGCTTAAAACTTGGTTCCAGTTCAAAACTTCCAAAAGAAGTAGTGGTCTTCTGATTAAGGTTTAAGCAACCGTACTTGATTCTGGGGGCGTCTTATATATCCATCATCAGTTTGAATGTCATACATATTACTGTCCAACTTATAAGCTATCACTCCCTTGCTCCACTTCTTGGATTTCTTGTATTGCCGTACTAAAAGGTGTTGATTGCGTTGGGCTCTGTCTTGAAAAAGACATTTTATATTGGTCGGGTAGAAAACACGAAATCAAATTCCTATTTTGTCTCTCATGCAACAGGTCCGCTGGAAAATTCTGCGAAATTGGGTTCGGACTCGATCTATACGTCGAGAGAAACACATTAACTGCTACGTCTGAATTATTCTCCTCCTCGAAAATCTTCTTGAATGCTTATTTAAAGGTTCGCGCAAAAATTTCGGCCTGACCATTGGAGGCTGGATAGAAAGATGACTGTAAAATTCTTCAAACACCTGAACGGCAAATTGCGTACCGTTGTCAGTCACAATTGTCTTCGGAAGTCCTTCAATGGCGAAAATTATCTGCAATGCTTTTATAGTAGACTCCGACATAACTGACGAAAGTGATACCACGAACAGGAACTTTGAAAAAGAATTGACGCAAATCAGTAACATTTTTTTGGAAAAAATTACCCGCGACATCCAAATGGATCCTTTCCCAAGGTTTTTCCATCTGGCATATGACACAGCTAGCTGCCAGTATTTCGATCTGCTTGTCCATGCTTGTCCATATATATCCGTGACAGTTGTTTCATTCGCCAACATCCCCAATGACCTACATGAACATATTTAAGTGCTCTAGACTGCAGAGCAGTCTGTCTTTCTGCGAGTCTTTCTTCGTGGTCAGAGGAAAGTTTGCATTATTTCCGTTTGGTCAGTATGAGCTTGTAAATTTCGGTTAAAGTGGAGTGCAGGCGTTCTACTGGTGAGTTACTTGTTGACTGTTGGAAGGAAGTGTAGTGAAGTTCTATTTCGTGTTGGGTGCAAAAATCCTTTACAATATTTGCAGAAAACTCTGTTCCTTGATCACAGATTTTCTTCTTTGGTATGCAGTAATGGCTTATATTGTTCTTAATACATTTCAATATTGTTATACTACTTCTGCAATTAAAAGTGTATCCGGAGGCAAACTTGGAGAACTTATCGATGAGAGTAAGGATTTGTTGGTTGTGAATGCTACGAGTATATACATCGATGTGAAGTATGTCTAGTGGTTTTAAAGGGGTTTCTGGTTCACGAAAGAAGCAATTATTGAGGGTTCTTGTAATTTATCTTTCATATACGGGAAATGGACTTTCCCTTTTAGAAGAAGGAGTGTTTCGTTAATACCTCTATGATTGGATCGTTCATCTTCTAGTCGGATAACCTTCCGAAACTCGGTGCATCTAAGAATGCGAACGACTTTATTTTGTGGAAAGTATTTGGAGTAAGTTGACTGTAACAATTTGAAGATATCGCCGTGACAATATACGGCTGTTGTCTTATTAGGTGCGAAGGAACTTTTGAGAATATCTATAAGTTGTTATTCATCGAAGAATGGCCTATGGATGGTCTTTATCTGCCTGTTTTTGATTATTATCTCTGGGATCATTGCCGGCCTCTTTTCATTTGAAAATAATTCATTTAATGGTTTCTCTGATATTGGGACACCATCGTCCATATTTTCTTGTCTACTATGAACATTATCTAAAGGTTCTTCTTCATTGGTGAAGATTTCTTGCCCACTAATTCCAGAGTTTTCTAGTACCTTACCTTAATGCGACTTAGGGCGTCTGCGTTAGTGTTCAGACGTCCGTTCTTGAATTTGATTACGAAACCAACGAGTATTAGTCGCTAACGGATAAGTTTGGAATTGGGTTCCTTGAGGTTCATAAGCAATGTCAAGGGTCGGTGATCCGTTACAATGAAGAATTTCGTACAAAACAAATACGGTCGAAAGTATTTAATCGCCCACCCGATCGCCAGAAGTTATGGTTGAGTAATTTTGTTCGCTGTCCGAAAGTGTGCGGCTGGCAAAACTTATCAGTTAGTCATTTCCGATATTACCTTGGGATAAAACAGCTCCCAATGCATAATTACTGGCATGCATAATTACAGGCATCTGTGGTTGCAAGTTTTTTCGAAATCAGGGTGTTGAAGAATAGAATCGTATATATTTCGTATATATTTCCCATCGATCACAATCTCTGCACCCTTTTTAAGACAGCTAGTGAGTGGTTTAGTTAACTTTGCAAGGTCTTTGATAAACTTTCGGTAATACCCAATCAATCCCAAAAAGGCTTTTATCTCCTTCTGAGTTTTCGGTAAAGGGAAGTTTTTAACAGCTTCAGTCAGGGCAGGGTTGGGCTAAATTCCTTCGGGTGTTATAATGTGACCCAGGAAAGCTATTTATTTTCTGAGAAACTCGCATTTGTCCATTTGAATTTTAAGATTTGCCTCCTTTAGTTTATCGAACACGGCTTTAATATTCGCAAGGTGTTCCTGCAATGATATCGAAAAAATTATGATGTCGTTTATGGACGAACGGATACCTGTACGATTTTGTATTTATAGGGACTTTTTCGGTTGTGTTGATGCTATGTTTGATTTTGTTAGTAAAGGAGAGTGCCTCGCCTTCTTTATACATATATATAATTTCGCTGTATTGCTTACATAGTTTAAGTAATTTCTTACGCTCTTCCGTATTTAAATGGTCCGTTCTAATCAAGTTGTTTAGGTCAGGTTTGTGTGGTTCATCCATTGTTGCATCATTGAAATTGTTAATCTCTATGAATTCATTGAAATTATATGGTTCGACACTTAGAGGTTCTTCTATGGTGACCTTGTAGGAGCGTTGTGTAATTGTTCACAGGAACGGCTGTCAATTGTTCAACTATAGGAAAATGGGCGGGGGTTAGTGGGTTCAGATCGCAATCGGATATAGAAAGAAAACCGAGGACGACGAGCTCCTTGAAAATTAATCCCATTGTAGCTGTATATACTCGAACATTTTCCGCGACGAGAGATGAAACGACGTAGTGCTACCGTCAGTGGCGTCAGTGGTGACATCGCCCACCAATTCCCGGTTGCATACCTTTTGTGCACATACACACGAATAGTACAATGATGTTTGCCTTCGTTAGAACCGCAACCGGTTAGCACCGTAAGAACTATAGTAAATGGTTCGGCATAAACACATCAGTATTGGTAAATGGACGGCTGGGCTGAACACGATGATGCCATTATTTGCCGGCTGGAAATTTTCCGCTTCATGAAACACTGCTTGAAATTGTGGATGATCTTTCGAATCAGATTTCTACTGCCCATTATCCAGTACTGTTGTCGTACCTGTGCAAATGTTTCAGACACCCCTTTATGCAAATATCGTTGATGTACATCTGAAATTATTCGGACAGAAAAAGAAGAGCATTTTGGTAAAATGATTGGATGTTTGATGTTAATCGATATCGATACAGGCGTGTTTGATGCGTTCGTAGATCCGAAGAAGTCCTTGGCTGTCCAACAAGCAGAATACCTCCAAAGCGTAGATTTAGCATGTAGATAATTGTTCGATTTTAAGTGTTGGATCGGATCTTTAAAATAAATCATTTGCACTTTTTTAAATATTTCAGCCCGCGCTTGCTTCCGCATAAGTATCCTCATAAATAAACCCATGCTCGATTAATCGTGGTAACCGGCACCGCGAATTTTTTAAACCAAAGTTGGTTTAAATTAAAGTTTGAAAAAAATTTTTCTTCAAGTTCTGCGAATTCAGACTCTGATAGCGATAATTTTGTTGTAGGCCAGTGCTCTTTCGGAAGAGTCAACCAGGTTGGTCCAGTCCACCAAAGAGTGTGATTGAAGAGATCAGATGGAAGAACACCACGCGAAGCACAGTCTGCCGAATTCGAATCCGATCGAATATGATGCCAAGAGTATCTGGGGATTGATTCTAAAATGCCGGCAGTACGGTTTGCTACAAAGGTCGTCCACCGACCCGCGGGAGATAACAACCAGTGAAGAACTATCTCCGAATCACACCACGCGAATGTCTCTGAAATGGATACGTTAAAATTTAATTTTTTGAATTCACCACAAAGTTCTAATCGGGGCCACTTAAGTCTTTGCTGCAACGATTTTAACGTTTACTTCAAGAGAAGGATTCTTCGACCTAACAAAACATCCGAGAACCCGTGCAGTTCAATGCCTTCGTCAAGCCGAAACACATTTTGCAGAAAACGAATATTTTCAAAAGATGGCAATTGTTGACGATAGCTTAACCATCCTTCAGCGATTTCAGGCGATAACGGACTGTCAGAACTCAATTTCAATTCCGACGACCACAACTCCTGAAACATAATTTTAAAAAGTGTGACCGAAAGTTCGAGGTTTCCCAATGGGTCAAAAATAAGCGCAATTTCAGATAATCATGTTCTCCTTGTAAGCGAATTGCATGGTTTTGTAAGATTGACCCGATATTAGAACATGTCGGTAGCGGGATTCCAAAACACAGCTGAATATTAGCATCATATATACATCATCCACGTAAACATCGTTAAATAAGACACGAGTAGCGTTGGGGTATGTCGATTCGTATTCTTTAGCAATTTGTTCCAGGACGTGGGCCGCTAAAAAGGGGCAGATGCGTATACATACGTAATCGTTCATAAGCGGTAATGTTGAACTGGATTACTACAACTGTATCGCCAAAAAATGCGTTGATAATCGCTATATCGGCCGTGAACAAAAAGCGATGTTGTCGAAAACGATGTGCGATGTTGTCGGCAAACCCCGAAGATTGTTATTCAACGATACACCATTAGAGTCTTTAACCGAGCCATCGAACACTACGCGGACTTTTGCCGTCGAACAATTCCTTTTCAATACCGCGTGGTGGGGCAAATAGGATTGCTGCGAAATATTCGCATAGGTTTCATTCGAAGGAATCAACTCCATATGTCTAAGCGTTGGGTATTCTTCCATGAATTTTGAGTACATTTCATGAAGCTCGGGATTCTTTCGAAACCTGCGCTCCATTGCTTGTAATCGCGAAACAGCGGATTGTAGCTTATTTGCGAAAATCGGATATGCGTTTTGAATGGAAGTCGCACAACATATCATTCCTCCGGTGACCGAGAAAACGTTTTTTGGAAACGAACTTCCGCAGGATCATTAACTGACTTCTTAAAATTTCCAGAAACGTTTGAGGGAATCATCGATGTTAATGGCTGAATAGAATGACGATATTTCTTTACCAATAAGACTTGGATCGAACGTTTCGCCTGAAAGGACCTAACAAAAGGTTGTATTTTGAGCGACTGATTGACCTTAAGAACCCTATATCTGCTCTGGACGAATAATGGACCAAATTTTATCGACTCCGTGCATAATATCCACCGAGCTCGAAACATGGAACGAAATATCTGCCAAATCTAAGGATTGTATATATTTCCAGTCTGCCACGTTAAACGA
The DNA here is from genome assembly GCA_905231855.2 of Eristalis tenax. Classification (NCBI taxonomy): domain Eukaryota; kingdom Metazoa; phylum Arthropoda; class Insecta; order Diptera; family Syrphidae; genus Eristalis; species Eristalis tenax. Next base: position 81,547,526 of record HG993124.1, on the reverse strand, counting down.
TTTACTTAGGATAAATTCATCGACCGATAATTTGTGTGTGTTAAACCGTACATCCAGCATTTTTAGCAGTTTGTTAATTTTCTTCTACAGTTCAGCCATCGTGACAAGCGATCGTCCCGATTGACTAAAGCCTTCTCGATATAGATTAACCACTGCTTCATATTATCCATTTCCCATGTTCCCGCACCTGACTCAACGGTAACCCCTCAACATCTTTTAGTATATATCTATAGTTTGGCAAAACCTTGGCCACTATGTATGGATCTTTAAATTTCTTCAAAATCTTTTTACAAGCTACAAGCATTGTACTGTACTACTTCTTTTAAATTTTACCTTTATCCTTAGACAATTTATTATAATTTTGGCATTTCATCATTTGTTCATGCTGCTCCAATTTTTCGTTAAGGTGGTCGATAATTTTCTCTCTCTGCTGCACTCCAAACAATAATTGACTCGCACATACACCACTGCTACGATGGACTGTGTTGTTTAACGAAAATTCAATTTCGGGTCAGATTTTATCCAGTGAATACATTGTACCCGCACTAGACAATTTCGCAAGCATTGGAGTTATACTTCTGTTAACCGTTTCAACTTTTCCATTAGCTTGCGATGAGGCGTGGGTATTTTGACGTGTTGTAGATTATGGACATCAAGAAAGTCTTGGAAATCTTTCGAAGTGAAAGCACTATCTCGATCAGAAACTACCACACGTGGTCTGCTATACGCATAGAAACAACATAATACTTCTTTCGTTCCATTTGAACGAAGAGCATACAATCTCGTCAACTTGGCAAACGTATCCACTACCAATAAAACATATCAGTAAGGCAGGACCGGAATGGTCTATATGAATTGTGTCTAACGGTTCAGTGTCTTGGTGAATATGCAATGCATTTCAGACAGTTTGCAATGAGATCTTTGATATTGCTTTTCACTTTCGGGAGCCAATAACTTTTCATTATAGCATTTAAAACTTTCTCACAACCAAACTGTCCCATTCCATCAAGATATTTCGGTAGTACGTTCCTTTCCATACTCGCCGGTACATAAAAGAGAATATTTGTACCGATTTTCTTGTAAATTAACCATTACGCATTCATTTTAGCATAATTTTTAATCAGTTTGTATAATGGAAGAAACTATGAACGCCCTTTGCATTTTGTGGCACAGGAAAACTTTTTACCGACGCTATCCTTTCATCTGTTCTTATGCCCTCATTCGAAATTTTATGTCCTAAGGAATGTGTTTCAGACTTTAGAAACCGACATTTTCCAAACCTTAACTCTAGTCTATTACTAACGAGTCGATCAAAAATTTGCTTCAATATACTCAAGTGGTCATCTACAGTCGTCGTGGTCACCATTAAGTCATCCAAGTATATGGCTACCGCCTTCAAAAACTTATCTCGGCCTGTGCTCTCAGAGTTCGATCGGAGATCCCTCAATGATGAACTCCAGCGGTTCCTCCTCGGTAAGGTTAGCCTTAGATTCCAGTGAAATGTTGTTATAAAAAACTCCGTGCAACCTTCATCTGGCGACCACTGGGAACCACTCTGACGCTCTCCCCTTCAGCTTACACGCAATTAACAGCCTGGTACTCATATCACCCAAATTGTACATATTTCTTATTTCCCGCAATTAAGACTCCCGGCGAACGTAAGAGCCATCACTCCCAGCGAATCTGCCTTCTCTCTCTTCAGTTTTTTCCAGCGCTCTTCCTCTACAACAACTCGCACTTGTCCTTCAACAGCTTATTCTTCCTCTTTTGTAGTTGCAGCTGGAGCTTCATCAGTTCGAGCTCTCTGGCGTGTTGCACTTTTCTTCTCGATCTTATTTCTTTATTTTCACTATTTATTGCAGTCCAGGCAACCTATCACAAACAGTGTTTAATAGTAACATATCCTACTCTGATCTAACCGGCAGTCCTCTCTTTGTGATCTAGGTATGTGTGTATTTTAATCTCTCTTCATGTTCGTATCTTTCATTTGTTATTTTTCTCCTGCAGTATATACTGTATAGTACAGTAATATGCGTACTTAATTATTAAACATTTAATGCATCTTTAATAACATTATCTATAATAACTATATTAAAAAATTTGTAATTATAATGATATATAATGTTTATACAAATGTTTTATGAAAGAATGCACTTACCTGTGCGGCGGTCGAGATCCAAGTGAACGAGAGCTTAAACGATTTGTTACCCGACGCCCACTCTCAATATACGGATTTAATGTACATATTATGTTACAATGTTAACACAGCGAGAGATATAGATAGAGCTATTGAAATTCTATTTTAAGAGAAAGATAGCACGTGAGCATAAGTACCGTGAGTAACAGATTATTTTAAGAAATTATAAGAAAATTAGAAAATTTATTGAAAGTAACATTAGAATAATATAACATGACATAAATTGAACAGGAAAACAGAATTAAAACAACATTTTAACGTTAAATCATCAAGCTACCCTTACACGATTATCAGCAACAGGGCTTACAGATTCGATGCGACCCAGTATCCATTTGGTAGGTGGAAGGTTAGGTTCCTTGATAACCACTAAATTACCAGGGCTTATGTTCCTTATCGGTTTTTGCCATTTCGGACGTGAAGAGTTGTCAGGTATTCAGAGTGCCATCGCTTCCAGAAACCTTGAACCATACTCTGGATGTGTTGCCAATGTGAGAGACGGTTACTTTAAAGCATTGAATAATTGGGCTCAGGAACAGCTGTCAATGGTTCACCTATAAGAAAATGGGCAGGGGTTAGTGGGTTCAGATCGCAATCGGACATAGAACACAGAGTACGAGAATGCAACAAGGCTTCGACTTGTGTTAGGACAGTACAGAACTCTTCATAAATTAACACCGAACTCAATAACATGCGTCGTAAATGCGTTTTCACCGACTTCACGCCAACTTCCCATAGCCCACCAAAGTGTGGGGCAGAAGGGGAAATGAAGTGTCATTCTATTTCATCCTAGTTTATGCATCTCGGTAAAGGATCGACGAGCTCCCTGACAATTAGTCCCATTGTCGCTTTATATACTCGAACATTTTCCGCGACAAGAGATGAAACAACGCAGTGCTGCCAGAAAGAAGGCAGTAGCTCACCAGTTCTAGGTGCATTGCTTTTGTGCACATACAAACGAATAATACAATGTAGGCCTCCGATGTTTTAGATTTGCGGCACCGTGAGAGCTTAGTAGTAAATGGTCCGGCATAATCACATCCAGTATTGGTAAATGTTCGACTTGGCTGGAAACGATGAATTAAAAGATCACCCATTATTTGCTGGCTGGAAATTGCAAAACTGCTTGCAAATGTGGATAATGTTTCGAATCAGGTTTCTACTGTCCGTTATCCAGTACTGTCCGCCGATCCAAAGGAGTCTCTACATGTCCAAAAAGGCAGAATACCTCCAAAGTGTAGATTTATCATGTAGATAATTGTTCTGTTTTAAGTTTTGAATGTCATCTTCATAATAAATTATTTGCACATTTTTTAAAATGTCAGTCCGTGCTTGATTAATTTCCGCATAAGTAAGCCCATGAGTTGCTCAATTATGTATACTAATTGGAAACGAATCGAAGACAATATGCGAAAATTCCATGTAATCGGTACCACGACGAAATTTTTTATAAGAAAATTTGTTTTGAATTAGAGTTTGAAACCGGCTATTCTTCAAGTGAATGCCAAGAGTATCAGGGGATTGATTCTAAAATTTCGGCGATACGGTTTGCAACAAAGGTCGTCCACCGATGCAGGGGAGAGGACAACCATTGAAGAACCATTTCCGAATCACACCACGCGAATGTCTCTGAAATGGATATGTTAAAATTTGATTTTTAGAATGCACAACAAAGTTCTAATCGGGAATAGGGACGGATTTCAAAGGGGCCATTTTAGTTTTTGCTGCAACGATTTTAACGTTGACTTCAACAGAAGGATTATTCGTGTAGGCCAGCGTTGAAGCATCCGAAAATCCGTGCAGTTCAATGTCTTCGCCAACCCGAAACACATTACGCGAAATATTCACATAGGTTTCATTCGAAGGAATCAACTCCTAATGTGCAAGCGCTAGGTGTTCTTGAGTACATTTCATGAAGCTCGGGATTCTTTCGAAACCTGCGCTCCATTGTTGTAATTGCAAAACAGCCGATTGGTGCAAAACAGATTTGGTGCTTGGAATGGAAGTCGCACAACATATATAATCCAGTGACTGATAAAACGTTTGTTGATCATTAAGAATGTTGTTTTATGATGACCGACTTATTTTAGTTCCCAGAACCGTTTGAGGGAATCATCGATGTTCATGTCTGAATGGAATGACGATATTTCGTTACCGATAAGACTTGGATCTAACGTTTCGCCTGAAAGGAGCCAACCAAAGGTTGTATTTTGAGCGTTTCGTTGGCCTTGAGAACCGTGTACGAACCCTGGACTGATTATAGACCAAACTTTATAGCCTCCGTGTATAATGTCAACGGAGCTTGAAACATGGAACGAAATATCTGCCAAATCTAAGGATTGTATATATTTCCAGTCAGCCACCGATAATTTGTGTGTGTTAAACCGTAAATCCAACATTTTAGATGACAGCCCTATGACTGGGAAAATGATTCAATCATAAATGTAGATTGCGAACCCGTATCGATCAGAACCCGACAGTTTTTGAGATGCCGCCGATTGTCTTGAATTTGGGCTAATATGGTAGTCAAAATTGATTGTCTCTGAATACCAATATCATTGATCAGTGGGGATACATTCCACGAGGATGACAGTACTGATAAGGATAATGAGGATTTTGCACGATTGCGCATTAGGGTTTGAGTGTAACTGAGAGTCTCTGATCCTTAAATCATTGTGGGGAACCAGAGTGTGATGACGAGATCTACAAACGCGACAACGAGACTGAAACAAATTTCCAAACCGAGAAATTGCGAACACTGGGATAAACCGTAATCACCAGTTTTTGGCACGATTCCACTGCATCGCACTGCCTCTCCAAATAATGGATGAGTTCAATGATTGTGATATTGTCGCAACAACCGACTTCTTCAGCCCACGCATGCTTTGCTTCCTCATATAATTTTGTCAATTATTAAATTTATCGTACATGCATGTACATTAGATAGAAACTAATCATGTAATAATATCACTCTGTCCAAGAGAGTGGGACCAGACACAAAAGTGGAAATTCAGGCATATCTTGTTTCCATAGCGATGTAACGCAAGTCATACTTCTCAAGGTAAATTTTCCATTAAGCGTCTGTTCTTACACTCGTGGAGGGAAAACAGCTTTGCAAAACCTGTTGTGGTAAATCAAATTTGAGTTTTATGTAATCCGTCGTCACTGTACGACATGATAAAGTTTATCGAACGTATTTCATATTGTATGAAATTTTATTAACATAAAATTGGTGACAGTGACAGGACTGTTTTGCTAAAGTTTAGTAACACCTGCGTGAACAGTGCAAGTGCGTGAAGTGTGTAGTGCAGTGAGAATTTAGTGCATCTCTCTCAAACAGTAAACGTCATTCGCAAGACTCAAGGGATTAATGAGGTAATTTTAAACTTGTCCTCACTAACGTCTTATTTCGCTTTACTGATTACAAATTTCGAGCGCGTTCAAGATGGTTTGTTGGATATTATGTGTGCCACCAACATTGAGCCTACCCAACGGATCCGTTACCGACAGCTACAAAATAGCGACAATCAAGGGTCGTAGTCTGAATGACTAAATTGTATTTTAGATGCAGTTACCGCTGTATTAGGCCAATTGTGTCGAGGTATAGGAAGGCCTCGCGAGGAATAAGGCCGGTAAGGCACACTCGCTCATGGGTCATATAGCAGATTACCTTCGCCCTGGAATCAAGTTGGGTGCTATAAAACAACCCCCTTGCCACAGCATAGGCCTTTTTAGCTTTCGTCAGAGCCATGTCTATATGTTTGTTAAAATAGAGATATTGATCCAACCAAATGTGAAGATATCTGACTACACTTTTCACATCTAACAGCCGTCCCTGTTGGTCCAAAATGCCGAACTAACACCAGTTTGTACGCTTATCCCATGATGCCATGTACAACGGGGTCCTGAAAAACATAGTTTCACACTTCAGGAAGTTGATAATCAACTTCCATTCATTCCTTCCATTCATCGCCACTTTTCACGACGAACTTTCTACCTGTTATCATGTCATAGATCATGTATAGCAATGGTTTACTTATGACTAGCCTAACCAGCTTGAGGAATAGGCCCTCCAACCAAACGGTGTCGAACGCTTTCTCCAAGTCATTCAGGCAAGCACCCGTGCATTGTTTTTTGTCTTTATTCCATTGAATGTCGGACACCAGTTTAGACGCGGCATGTATGGTTTCATACCCCACCCTGAACCCGATTTGGTTGTCCGGTACGATATTATTTTCCTGAACCCATTGTTTCAGAACTCGAATGACAATATTTTCAAAAACCTTGCTTATGCAAGGAAAAAGACTGATCGACGGAAAGTTCGTTGAGATTGATCTGTCTTTGTCCCGTTTAGGGATTGGTTGCACCACAACTGTTTTCCAATGTTTTGGGTAACATGCCTTACTCAACGCATAGTTAAAAAATGTTGTGAAAATCTGCACAGCTTCGGGGGGAAGATGGCGAAGCACAATATTAGGTCATCGATTCCCACTGACTTTTTCTTCTTCAGAGAGTTAAAGATACCCTGGGGACCTTCTTGAGAAATCAAGATGTGATTTCCATTATTGGCGACGGCACTATTTGCCATATAATTGGCATTGAACCTTGTAAAACCTGGGTTCTCAGATCGCCATTGTCTTATCTCATAACGAAGATTACTGTGCTTCAGCAGGGCTTCGTTCTCCAGTTCGCGATTCGGCCTACGAACCCTGTTAACCGTATACACTCGCTGGAACACAGCACCGATTGCTTTCCCCTTCTCCTTCAACCACGAAGAAGTCATTGTCTAGCACTGCCCCATCTGGATCTATGCCAACTGAAGTCAGTAACTGTTCGTTATTTTGTCGTCCTAGGAAGCTTAACGGTCTGAATGTCGTTTTGATCTTTCCTCCGAAATATTTTGTTTACTTGCGGGAACATACCCGGGGTGTTAGAACGTACAGCCCTGATTTGATTGACCCAGTCCAAGCTTATATCCAAGCTATAATTGATACGTATTAATTGTTGGAGGTTCTTGATCTCCGACTTCAGTGCCCTGACTTCCGGATTTTGAGTCTTGACAGCAGCCTACTTTTGTGCGCGTGAAGTGCATCGATGGTAGCATTTCGATAAACATCGCTGTCATCGATTTGTACTACCTTCGGAATGATATTGTCCATGGTACGTTTGACTACGTCATCCATTTGTCTGAGGTACCTGTCAACCTCCTCGTTTGTCAAGTTTCTGTTCGTCGGAGGATTGATCCCACTCGAACGTAGTCCTGGAAAAGCGTGGATAGCGGGCCTTATTATAATTATAAGGGTGCCTCTGGACATATTCCCCCAGTTCTTCCAATTCGTTCGGGAGCTGAATAGCCGTGAAGAGTCCGCAGTGATTACTTTCGTACGCAATCGTAGCTAAGCAGTTCCGTGTGCGTCTTTCCATGTCTAGTGTCGTTAGTCGTTTGTCGATTAGCAATAGATCCAGATAGTACCCGCTTCTGGGATGCGATGGTCTGTCGGTTGCAAGCAAATCTAGCTTGTGTCAGCTCAAGATCAGTGGAGAAATCTCAAGACACCCAATGCCTGGATATTTTCAATAGTATCGAGCAAAACTGGTCTTCTCATTCGCTAAGGCAATTCCCGTGCAATACATCCAAAGTTAATGCTCAAGATTTAAGTATATGTTAGGTATGTTAAGTTTATCGTACATACATGTATATTAGATAAAAAAAATCGTTTGTCGACCTAGTGAAAATATTAGATAAAAAAAATCATGTAATAATATCACTTTGTTCACGAGCGTGGGACCAGACACAAAAGTGATTCACGCATATCTTGTTTCCATAGCGAAATACTGCAAATCAAATGTTTTATGAAAGAATACACTTACCTGTGCAGTAACATGACATAAGTTGGAAAACAAAACATTGGACATAAGACAGGAAAACAGAATTAGAACAACATTGTAACGTTAAATCCAGAACATCCCGGCCCCTCTGGAACAGTTTTCAGGACACGGGTAAGACGGCTAGCTTCGATATAGGGCGTGTAAATGTTCGCAATGCAGTTCGCACAGTTGCTACCCTTACATGATTATCAGCAACACGGCTTACAGATGCGATGCGACCCAGTATCCCTTTCGTAGGTGGAAGATTAGGTTCCTTGATAACTACTGAATCACCAGGGCTTAGTTTTTAATCGGTTTTTGCCATTTCGGACGTTCCTTAAGTGCTATCAGGTACTCATAGTGCCATCGCTTCCAGAAACCTTGAACCATACTCTGGATGTGTTGCTAATGTGAGAGACGGTTGCGTGGAAGCGTTGTGTATTTGGGTCAGGAACAGCTGTCAATGGTTCACCTAAAAAATGGGCGGGGGTTAGTGGCTTCAGATCGGAATCGGACATTGAACACAGAGGATGAGAATTCAACAAGGCTTCTAATTGTGTCAGTATAGTACAGAACTCTTCATATGTAACCCCCTGTTTAGAGCTTTCAAGCGCGTTTGATCTAATTCGTTTGTCGACCTAGTGAAAAGAACAAAATTGCAAAACGCGTTCGATCCCCTGATCCTGAGAGCAAATATTTGTCCTTCGGTAAGAAGATTCGGGCTAATATGCCACCAAAATCTAATAAGGACCCCCGGGCAAATATATTTATTTATAGCCGCCTACAGACGTTGCCAGATAGTGACTATGATGAAATGGACGAAGTAATTTCGCCAAGTGAACCCAAAATAAGTGTATGTGCCCCCAGTTAAATTATTACAAAAAACTTGTGATTACGTACATTCTTTAATGAATATTAAAAATTTATCTGACTATTGCGTCAAAAACTTTCAATTGTTATCAAAATTAAAAGAGAAAAACTGTACATTTTTTTCCCCACGACAGAAATCGTGAAAAATCGTTCAAAGCCGTAATGTATGGTAAATCTATTTTTATTTATTTAGTTTCGTTTGAAAACGGCTCAATCAAATTTAATGAATTGAAACAACGAGTTAGATCCATATTGAATACGCAAATCAAGTGGGGTATGCATCGCAAATTAAAAAACAAGATAACCCAATGCAACAACTGCCAAATTTTTGGCCATGGCGAAAAGAACTGTCATATCAGAATTTATTGTGGATATTGCGCTGGATCTCACAAAACAGCTGATTGTACAAATACAACTTCGCTTCTTGGGCCTATATTGCACAATGTATTTACATCAGATATTCCTAATATCCCTCTTTGCGGTATTGCTATATACGCGGGTGACACTGTTGTGTTTACATCGCATGAATTTCCACTCATTATTGAGAGGAATCTTTTCATTGCGCTGGAAATACTTATAAGCCATTTTACGAAGTGGAAAATAAAGTTAAATAAGGAAAAAATACAAGCTATCTTATTCACTTGAAAAAGAAAAGCATGTTACATTCCGTCCAACCACTTGCGAGTGGCTAATGTCTCAATTGAATGGAGTTCTACCGTAAAATACTTAGGAATTCATCTTGATTCGAAACTACTGTTTCATCAACATGTGAGGCAAACGCTGAACAAAATAAATATAAGTACAAAACTTTCATATCCCCTTAAAAACAGAAAGTCACCGTTATCAATTGAAAACAAAATGATATTGCACAAGGTTATATTCCAAGCCATAATTCTATATGGGTGCCAGGTTTGAGTTAATTGCGCAAAGCGCCATATAGCAAAGTTACAGAGAGCACAAAATAAACTTTTAAAAATGATGCTAAGCCTCCAATGGTATTTCTCTACTAAAGTTTTACATAAAAGGGCTACTGTTGAATTGATATCTGAAAAAATAAACACCCTGATGGCAAAATTTAAAGTCCGATGTAGACATTCTGAAAACACTTTAGTAAGTTTATTTATTTATTTATTTATTTATTGATTTATTTATTTATTTATTTATTTATTTATTTATCCATTTACTTATTTATTTATTTATTTATTTATTTACTTATTTCTTTATTTATTTATTTATTTATTTATTTTTTTATTTATTTATTTATTTATTTATTTATTTATTTATTTATTTACTTATTTCTTTATTTATTTATTTATTTACTTATTTAGTTATTTATTTATTTATTTATTTATTTATTTATTTATTTATTTATGTATTTATTTATTTATTTATTTACTTATTTATTTATTTATTTATTTATATTATTGATTTTTATTTATGTATTTATTTTTTTATTTATTTATTTATTTACTTATTTATTTATTTATTTATTCACTTATTTCTTTATTTATTTAGTTCTTTATTTATTTATTTATTTATTTATTTATTTATTTATGTATTTATTTATTTATTTCTTTATTTCTTTATCTATTTATTTATTTATTTATTTATTTATTTATTTATTTATTTATTATTTATTTATCTTTTTTTTTTGCATTATTTAATTTATTAATTTAACTATTCATTTATTTATAGTATCCGTTTATGTCTGAATACATGTTTTATTATTATAATTTTAATTTTTTTTTGTTTTGTGTTTTATTTAAGTGAGGTTTTGGTTTTGTTTTTAATGTTTCTTTTTTTTTTCCTCAAATTGTAATTATAAATATATCTCATTTGTTTTTCATAATCACCAATATTCAACTGTTTCAGTAGAAAGATGCGATTAGGTATCAAATATCTGTATAGGACAATGTGCGGTAACTCAGACCATGTAAGCTTAAAAAAGAATCTGAATAAAATAAATACAAATACAACGTAACCTAACACGCCTCGAAAATGCGTTTTTACCTACTTCACTCGAACGTCTCATATCCCACCAAATTGTTGGGCAGAAGGGGGAATGAAGTGCCATTATATATCATCCAAGGCAATTGCAGCACGAATGGTACCGTAGTGTGAGTGGCTCAAGCCTAATTTATGTATCTCGGTAAGGGATCGACGAGCTCCCTATAAATTAGTCCCATTGTCGCTGTGTATACTCGAACATTTTCCGCGACCAGAGATGAAACGACGTAGTGCTGCCAGAAAGGAGTCAGTAGCTCACCAATTCTAGGTGCATTGCTTTTGTGCACATACAAACGAATAATACAATGTAGGCCTTCGATGTTTTAGATTTGCGGCACCGTGAGAGCTTAGTAGTAAATGGTCCGGCATAATCACATCCAGTATTGGTAAATGTTCTGACTTGGGTGGAAACGATGAATTGGAAGATCACCCATTATTTGCTGGCTGGACATTTTCCGCTTCATGAAACACTGCTTGCAAATGTGGATAATGTTTCGAATCAGGTTTCTACTGTCCATTATCCAGTGCTGTTGTCGTAGCTGTGAAAATGTTAGAATTAGGCAGAATACCTCCAAAGCGTAGATTTAGCATGTAGATAATTGTTCGATTTTAAGTGTTGGATGTCATCTTTAAAGTATATCATTTGTACATATTTTAAAATTTCAATCCGCGCTTACTCTATATACGCATATACATATGTATATCGATACGGCAATTGGAAATGAATCGAAGACTGTCGGTAATGTTGAACCGGATCACTACAACTGTCTCTCCAAAAGATGCTATGATAATCAGTGTCATCCCTGTGAATTCATATCTGCCGAAACACTATATAGTAGTGTCGAAAATAATAGTGTCGAAAATTAACTTCCGCAGCATCAGTAAGACCGTTTGGGATTTTATGATGATCGACTTTTTCTAGTTCCCAAAATCGTTTGAGGGAATCATCGATGTCTACGGCTAAATGCAATGACAATATTTCGTTACCGATTAGACTTGGATCGGTCGTCACGAAAAAATGATTTCAAATAATGAAATTTTTGAGTTGCCTTCAACTCGGGTTTATTCTCGACGCAATCAGTCGGCCAATCTTTGTAATTCCCAATAACCGGTGGTGTGACTATTGGCGGTAAGTTTGATTTTGCGGACTCGGTTTTGGACGTTTCGAGAGTTTTGAACAGCGTTACTTGCTGATTGGCCACTTGCTTAAGAACCGAATCATCCGAATTTGCATTTGCTCCTTTCACGAAATGCTTTATTTAGCCCGGACTAAGCTTCAAAGTGATGGTTGGGTGTTGCGGGAATCGGGTAGGCACTGACTGGCGTCAACCTGGCGATGCCCAGTGTTGTAACTTTTTCTACACACCAATTGTGCTTATTTTACCTCCAAGTGGTAGCCATCGGGTACTGGTTGTAGTTCACCCGAGCTCAACTTGCCAAACTTATAAGTGCGACCTCTTGTCCTAGGGGTGACAAAAAAGGAACTGGCCCTCCAGGTTGGGGGTTGTGCCGTCGGGGTAACTGCCCGGCCACATAAAGAAAATATATAGTTACGAAGCAACAACAAGCCTCGGAAAACCCTGCAAACGATATACGGACAACGATCTTCGGATCTGTACGTGGAATGTCCCTTTATAGGCCACGTGCAGACGAACAATTAGCGGAAGCCCTAGACTGCTGCAAAGCAGATATAACCGCCATCCAAGAAGTGCGATGGGATGGACCGGGCAAAAGAAGGCTGAAAAACTGTGATATATATTACGGTGACTGCTACAAACAGCAAAAACAGCGCCTATTTGGATGTGGATTTGTCGTTAGAGGCAGACTTAGGCAAGAAGTCTTATCGTTCAGATCCGTGAACGAGCGCCTCACGACAATTCGCATCCAGGCTAAAATTTGCCAACATAAGCCTTATATGCGCACATGCCCCCACAGAGGAGAAAGATGACGACACCAAAGACAAGTTCTATGAGCTCCTGGACAAAACTTATGAGCAATGCCCTAGCTACGACATTCAAATTGTCCTTGGCGATTTTAACGCAAAGCTTGGAAAAGAGAACATCTTTGGCAGTACGGTCGGAAAGCACAGCCTACACGACACCACATCCGATAACGGATTTAGGCTGATCGACTTTGCTGCGGGGCGAAATGTTGTAGTAGCCAGTACAAGATTCCCACATCTCGATATCCACAAAGGAACATGGCGATCTCCTGATCAATCAACCGTCAATCAGATTGATCATATTGCGATCGACGCAAGGCACTCCTCCAGTATTATAGATGTTCGAACGTTCCGAGGCGCCAACATTAACTCGGACCACCACCTTGTTGTAGCCAAGATAAGGTTGCGGATATCCCGAACACCGCCAAGACAAAGAAATACTGTGAGGAAGTTTAACGTCAGCCGGCTACAATCGCAAGAGATTGCCAAATCCTTTTCCGATCGTGTCTCCCTTAACCTCTTAAGAAATCCTACGCCGCCAACATCAAGTATTGAAGATCAGTGGCAGCATTGCCAAAAAGCCATCAGAGATGCCGCCTCTGATATGCTGGGTTTCAATCCGCCACCACAACGAAACCCCTGGTTTGACAACGAGTGTCGGCAGGCGAATGCAGCCAAGCAAGAAGCATACAAAGCGGCACTGCAAAGAAGGACAAGAGCTGCTCGGGAGCTCTACGAGCAGAAGAGGAGAGACGAACACCGGCTTCTCAGGAGAAAAAAGAAGGAGCATGAGAAGCGCGCGATCGGCAAACTAGAGAGATATTACTGCAGGAATGAGGTAAGGAAGTTTTACCAAAGGGTAAAGTTAACCAGTCAAGGTTATAAAGTCCAAACCGAAGCCTGTAAGGATGATCAAGGGAATATCGTAGTAGAGTCACAGTCGATGCTGAGGATATGGAGAAACCATTTCTGCAGACTGTATAACGGCGACGAAGAACCAAATCCCGCTGTCAGGCAGAACGAACCATTCAACCCCAATGAAAGGGACGATGAAGATCAACAATTCCGTCCACCCGACCCAGATGAAGTGAGGATTGCCATATCCAAACTAAAATCCAACAAGGCTGCGGGAGCTGACGGCCTACCCGCCGAGCTTTTTAAGGCCGCAGGCGATGATTTGGTAAGGAGCATGCACCAACTCATCTGTAAAATATGGTCGGAGGAAAACATGCCCGATGAATGGAACCTCAGCATAGTCTGCCCGATCCATAAAAAAGGAGACCCTTTGAACTGCGCCAACTACAGAGGCTTCAGTCTCCTAAGTATCGCATATAAAATCTTATCTGCCGTACTGTGTGAACACCTAAAGCCATTCGTCAACAACCTGGTCGGTCCATACCAGTGTGGCTTTAGGTCAGGAAAATCCACCATCGACCAAATATTCACACTGCGGCAGATTTTGGAGAAAACCCAGGAGCAACAAATCGATACCCACCACCTTTTCATCGATTTTAAGGCCGCGTATGATAGCATTTATAGAGACGAGCTATACAGAGCAACGTCTAGTTTTGGCATCCCTACCAAACTCGTCCGTTTGTGTAGGATGACGATGGAGAATGCACGCTGCTCTATCAAGGTCGGTAAAGACCTAACCGAGACTTTTGATGTCAAAAAAGGATTCAGACAAAGCGACGCGCTGTCATGCGACTTTTTCAACATCGTTCTTGAAAGAATTGTTTAAAACTCGAACGCCAACACCAGAGGAACAAACTTTCAGTCCGTCCAACTACTCGCATATGCCGACGATATTGACATTATCGGAAGAACACAACGTGATGTCAATGGCGCTTTTGTGGGTATTGCAACGGAGGCCGCGAAGATGGGTTTAGTGGTAAACGAGGGTAAGACCAAGTATATGCTGTCAACGAGAAAGTACACCCAACACCGACGTCTCGGTCAGAACGTCACAGCAGACAGATATAACTTTGACGTAGTCAAAAACTTTGTCTACCTAGGCACCGCTATCAATTCAGACAATGACACCAGCGCTGAAATCAAGCGAAGAATAACTCTTGCCAATCGCTGCTTCTTTGGGCTAAGAAAGCAATTGGTAAACAAAGCCCTCTCTCGAACAACCAAGCTAACGCTTTACAAGACCTTAATCGTCCCAGTCCTGCTATACGGCGCGGAGGCATGGACTTTATCAAAAGCGGATGAAGCTGCTCTTGGTTGCTTCGGGAGAAAAATTCTTCGTGTGATTTTCGGTCCCGTCTGCATAGATGGTGAGTGGAGGAGGAGATATAATGACGAACTATACGGGCTGTTTAGCAACATCGACTTAGCCAGAAGAGTGAAGATCCAACGATTGAGGTGGCTAGGTCATGTAGAGCGGATGGAAACCAATGCTCCGGCCCGAAAAGTCTTCGAATCCACCCCCGAGGGACGGCGCAGTAGAGGAAGACCGCGACTCAGGTGGCGCACGCAAGTGGAAAGGGACCTCAACCAACTATGCGTGCGAAACTGGAGACAGCTAGCTAAAGATCGAGCTGGCTGGAGACGCTTGTTGGTTGAGGCCCAGGTCCACCCCGGACTGTAGCGCCACCTTAAGTAAGTAAGTAAGTAAGCTTCAAAGTATTTCGACTTTACACCCGGAAATCCTTTACGTAGTCAGTAACCTCACCACTTTCGATTTCTTTTAAGCATTCAAAAGGCATCGACAAAAATTCAGTCCACGCTTCAAACACTCTGCTCAGTCGAATCTCGAACATTTCGAGTATGGTGTCTTTAGAAATACACGAAAGGAACTCTACAGCATGTGTTACGCACGCCTTCGCATTGCCACGCGTGTTGACTAATACTGACTAATACTAGTATTATATATATACTGTATAGTACAATAATATGGGCACTCAATTATGCAAATTCAATGTTTCTTTAATAACTATAATTGCGTTTATATTTCCAATTTGACCATTTAAAGGCCAGTTTGAATGAAACAGGCAAAATGAAAGAAATGACAAAATTGACATATATTCAAATTAAAATGTTTATTCAAATGTATTATGAAAGAATACACTTATGGAAAAATTATTAAAAGTAAATATTTTAACATTAGAAAAATATAAGATGACAAAAATTTAACAGGAAAATGGAATTAGAACAACATTGTAACGTTAATTCTTTAACATCCCGGCCCCCTGGTACAGGTTTCAAGGCACGGGTAAGACTATCTTCGATATAGGGCGTGCAAATGTTCCCGATGCAGTTTTCACAGTTGCTACCCTTACACGATTATCAGCACCAGCTTACAGATTCGAGTATCCATTTCATAGATGGAAGGTAAATCTCCAGGGCTTATGTTTTATTGCTTTTTGCCACTACATAAGAAAATGGGCGGGGGTTTAGATAGCAGTCGGACATATAACACAGAGGACGAGAATTCAACAAGGCTTATACTTGTGCCAGGAGAGTACAGAACTCTTCATATGTTAACACCGACCTAACTAACACACGTCGTATATGTGTCTTCACCGACTTCACACCAACTCCCCATAGCCCACCAAAGTGTAGGGCAGAAGGGACAATGAAGTGCCATTCTATTTCATCCTAGTTTATGCATCTCGGTAAAGGATCGACGAGCTCCCTGACAATTAGTCCCATTGTCGCTTTATATACTCGAACATTTTCCGCGACGAGAGATGAAACGACGTAGTGCTGCCAGAAAGGCGTCAGTGGTGTGATCGCTCACCAATTCCAGGTTCATGCTTTCGTGCACATACACACGAATAGTGCAATGTTGGCCAGTCGTTCACAAACCGCCGAGCAGAGCAGTGATAGTTCACGAGTGTTTCGACTTTGTACAAATATAGGAAATCGATAATGGCAGTGGCTAACTGCTGCAAGTGCTATTTGTTTCAACAAGGCAGCGTACTCTGTGAGTGCAAAGAAATGGATTCGAACGAGTGGTCCGCGCTCTTAGAATCGGACAATGACCTACAAAGACCACGTATTATTGCCCAAAGAAGGAACAGCGAAAAGGAGGAGAAAACCGACGTCTCCGGAGAACGGAAAACCCCGCAATATAAATGCATTACCCAAAGGGCTGGGGGGAGAGCACAATGAAGCAGCTTCGTATACAACAGGAGCCGAGTTCGAGGAGGAAGAATCTGTGCAATACCTGTCCGACAGAGGGAAATGCTTGTTCGCTGTCAGCAACAACAGCTTGGATTCGCCAGACCCCGACACAGAAGACGAAGTTGAGCATATACTTCGCTTAAAAATTTCAGCGACTCCTGCATGACATCAGAGAGCTGAAAGCATGTACGCTCGAGAGCAGAAGATTGGCCCAACAAGAAAGGGCCAACAGCCACGGAAACAGCGACAACATCAAGTGCGAAAGAAGTAGCTAGCTTCACTTAACTGAGCAGCAAAAGCAACCTGCAGCTGAGCAACAACAGCGACCAGCAACACAACAGCGGCAAGCAACTCAACAGAGACAGCAGACAATAAACCAACAGCAGCAGCAGAAGAAAGAAAAGGTGCCACCAATCAATGTGTACTCGGAGCACATTGAACGAACTGCGATTGTGCGTAAGTCGGTTATAGGTGCAGGCAATTACTTTTATTTATTTAATAAAAGTAAAGGTACTTATAAGTATGCAATCCACTGCAAGACTGTAGATGGCTATAATGAATGGATTAATGATTCTAGAAATTCCTTTAATTAGGTGAGGGTAGTATAATTTGTTTTTTAAGCTGTGGTAAGTTTCGATAATTCCACTATGGGCACTTTCGTGGGTATGGTATAAAGAGAGGTATGGTCTTCTAATGTTCTTATTTCTCGGTGAACATTTTACATCTGTTGTGTAGTATCTCTATTTCTTTGAGAGCATCGTTAGTGAGTATGGGTTGTGTCTTGTATTTCTCTACAATGGTTTCTTATCTATATTAAATTGTTGACTGACTGGTTGTCGCTAGATTCTTTTTCTTAGCTATTCTCAGAAATCGTGCTTAGGAAGTCCGCTACCTTGTTCTATTTGCCTTTCAGGTATTCTATGTCGATTTGGTATTATTGCAACTTTAGCAGCCATCTCTGAGTTAGCTGACTAAATTCTTTTCGTGAAAACTTTTAATTTAGATATTTTATCGGTAAGTGATCTGTAATAACTTGGAATCGTTTTCCCCACAAGTATGGCCTGAAGTATGCTACTACACATACAGTCGCCAAGAACTCTTGGTCAGTAACAGAGTACTTCTTTTCGTGATCGTTGAGGGATCTCGAAGCGTAACACACAGGTTGTCCTTCCTGCGTTAGTACCGCTCCAATTGCGTAATTGCTTGCATCGGCAAAAACTGTGAAACTTTTGTTGAAATCGGGAAATTTTAAAATTGGATGTTTTACTAAATTTAATTTTAATGTTTTCATTTAAAGCCTGAATGTACTCTGGGTCATTGGTATCTATTTTCTTATACCCCATGTAATACCCCATGACTCCTAAGAAACCTTTCAGCTGTTTCTCAGTTTTGGGTAAAGGGTAATCCTCAATGCATTTTATCTTAATCGGGTTAGGTTTCATTCCTTCAGCTGTCAGGATGTGACCTAAAAATTCAGTATTTCTTTTCATGAAGGAACATTTGTCAAATTGTACTTTAAAATTATGTTGAGCTAATTTATTAAATATTATTTTTAGAGAGTTTATGTGTTCCTTTAAGCTTGTTGAAAATATCAGGATGTCATCAAGATAGACACCGAATATTTTATTTATATAATCCCTGAGTATGTCGTTGATCAGACGTTGGAATGTCGCAGTCGCATTCTTGAGCCTGAACGGCATTCGAACGTACTGGATTTTGGATTTACCTTGATTTGGTGGTATCCCTTTGCGATATCTAGGGACGAGACATACTGTGGTGTGCCCAGTTTATCTAATATACCCTCGATACTTGGTAACGGGTATTTGTCGTCAATAGTTATTTCGTTTAGTCTCCGTAGTCAACACAAAGACGAAACTTCTGTTTTCCGGCGAGGCATTTTTTTTTTTTTTGTAATTTGCGTGCACGCGTGATTGTTAGTACCCTTAAGTGTCCGGGTTCAAGACACAGCATGGGCCGAAGGTGTAGAAGGAGAAAGGGAGAGGAGGTACCTGTGCACATTGGTTTTAAATATCTGCGGATTGTATTCTGGGGGAAATATTAGGCTGGGAAGAGCACTCCATATTCGTGTCGTGCGGCTGAACGAGTCTCTAAAGTAGGCTTAAGGGTAAACTGATAAGCATTCTTGGCGAGACGGGTATTCATGGAGAGGAGGAATGCAGACGGCAAGCTCACTTGAGCATCCATTGTTAAAATAGCGATAAAATACGGATAGAGACTAGACGGTACGTCGATGTTCGAGCGAGTCAAGTGACTCTGCAATATTGTTGTCTCCTGTAAGTTTTATCGCTCGCTTTTGTATTCTATCTAATATGTGCAGGGTGGTTTTGGGGCACCAGACCAGATATGAGCGTTGTACTCAAGTTTGGGGCGTATATACGCCTTATAAATAAAAGCCAAATCAGAAGGGGTGAATTATTTCTTGCATCGATTGAGGAAACCTAAAAAATTCGCAGCATTTTTGGTGACCTCAAATATGTGATCGTTCCAACTAAGTGTTGTGTTGATACACATACCACGGATGGAAAACTTTCCGGTTTCATCGACACAGGTGCCATTCATGGATAATGGCTGATTAAAAAGGGTTCGTTTGAGTGACAGCAGGCAGCATTGAGTTTTTGAAGCATTGAACTCCACACGGTTGATCTTTCCCCAATTGATTTTGCCGAAATGCGGGGTCGTGAGTCTTGGAACGAATATGAAAAGCTGAGGGTGCTGTCATCAGCGAAGGAATGGATTGGATTAGAAGTAGCAGACAAGAGATCATTTATAAAAATGAGAAAGAATGTCGGAGACAGAACATAGCCTTGGGGAACACCAGGTTTTAATTGGTGGATATCAGACTTGAACCCATCCAAAACAACTTGAATTGAACGGTTCGAAAGGTAATTTTTAATCCAGTGAAGAAGAGATTCATCGACACCATAGGCACGCATTTTCGACAAGAGAGCTTGATGCCAAACTCTGTCAAATGCCTTGAAAATATCAAGCGCAACGATCTTGCTTTCGCCTGCATTGTGCAAAGATTGGTTCCATTCTACGGTGAGATAAGCTTTCAGATCACCAGTGGACCTCTTGCTGCGAAAACCATACTGCCGGTCATTAAGAAGCTTCTGCGATTCGAGATATTTCATAAGCTGAAGATTTATCAGCGTTTTCATGACCTTCGAAAAAAGGGACGTAAGAGCTATTGGTCGGTACAAGGTGGGTGACGAAGATTCGCCCTTTTCAAGGACGGGCTGGACAAATGCTGTTTTCCATCTGCTCGGAAAGAGACCTAAAGAGTAGGATAGATAAAAAAGCTTACGCAGTGGTTTTGCCAGCGCAGAAGAACACCTCTTCAGAAGAATAGGGGGAATACCATCCGGGCCAGCGGATTTGTGCACGTCGAGATCTTTAAGTACTCTTGCAACTGTATGAGTGCGGAAGTGGATTTGTCCCATGGTGAAATCAACGCTCTCAAGTACAGGTGGCGACATATTGGAATCTGGCAGTGTTGAGCTAGCTGCACAATGTGCCGCAAGCAGATTCGCTTTGTCTAAAGAGCTGACAGCTGGGATGTCATTGTAAATGAACGTGGGAATTGAAGACGAGGCGGAATTCTTTACGTTTTTTTACAAATGACCTAAAGTTTTTGCTACCCTTGGGACATTGTAGCCTCAACTTTTACGAGAATTTCACACGTCTTAAAATTGCATTACAGTCATTTCTGGCCCGTTTAAACTTATTCCGGTTTTCCTCAGTAGGGTTTGCTTTGTATATCCGGAAATTCAACTGTCTCAACCTGATAGCCTCTTTACAGCTCGAGTCGTACCATGCGTTTGCTTTTTTGCTTGATACACTTCACTATGTCAGGAATGAAGGATCTCATACCCAGTAGTAGAATGTTTGTGATCACATCAGCAGCGGCATTAACGTCACTATCGAGGAAGCATAGTGACCAGTTAAAATTCCTAAAGGAGTTGTTTAGACCGCTCCAATCGGATTTCTCGTATAGGCATACTGTTCTTTTAGGAATTTGTTCTCTAACTGTTTGTGGCGATAAGGAGAAATTAGCTGATACGACACAATAGTCAGACGAGCCTAGAGGTGACAGAATGTCAATAGAATATTTGTCAGGATGAGAGGTGAGAAACAGGTTCAGGGTGTTGGCAGAATGATTTGCAATGTCAGGTATTCGTGTGGGCTAATTTACTAGCTGGGTCAGATTATTTACCTCAGCAAAGATTTCAACATACCTTGCTTCGGATGTTGTCTGGCCCGAATGTCGAAGCCAATTAGAATTGTGTACATTGAAATCGCACGCAATGGCAATATCAGCGCATCAAATTCGTTAAAAGTTGAATTGCTATCCATGTTTGGACTTCTATAAATAAAGCAGTAGCGGATTAAATGCTTACGGACATGGAGTTTTAACCACAGAAAATTAAATTCCGGATTGGAACAGAGGCCGTATTGAGGTTGAAGTTGGTAAGCTACATCACTACGCACGTAGAGAGCGAGACCGCGGTGTAAAAAGAAGAGCAGCACCAAGCTATATCCAGGCAGGTTTAAATCCGATAAATCGGTATTCTCCCCTACTTGTGTTTCAGTCAGCGCCAAGACAGCTGGTTTATAGCGGGATAGGTGGACATACACAGCGAAGAGATTCACTCTATGCCCACGCACATTGCTCACGTCATCCCTAAAACTTCCCATAGAATACCAAACGGAGATATTAGAAAGAAACCAACTCCGACTGTTAGTGGTAAAGCAGAGATGAGAAGTTTAATTTTCAGATTAGCATCCCAACAACAATCGATGTAGGTGTTATGCCCGTACATCGATTGGAGTTGGTCCACCAACAAATTACGCCTCTAAAATCAGCTACGTCAGATGCTACGCACTCTCAGTCATGCCTCAACCCGCCTGATAAAATTAAACGGGAGTTGCGACCGAGAATGCGCAGCAGTGGCTTATGAAGGAGGGGGACGAGAGGGAGCGGATCGATCGCACTCGACACCGAAACAGTTCACTGCACTGCACTATGCTTTGTTTTTTTTTCCCTTGTGGAGCCATCGCGACGTTGTTTTTGGTGGCGGGGCCGCGGGGTTTACGTTTTTATCGCGTATTGCACCGACGGGGACAAGTGCACGCGTCGGAGGATGGCACAGGACGGAGGATGGCATATCACTGTTGGATTTTCTTATAATGCTATGTTGCCCCATTTCGGCTATTTACCGTCGTACTTCCTATTCATGCTGTGAAGGAAGCAGATAAAGCATTGCATTGATCTGTTGGTCCGTCGTTGTTCGAATTTCATGTGTTATTGTGTTAGTATTAGTAAGTTGGTCGCCTTCTCTTTAGATTAAGTTTTTATATTGGTCTAGAAGACTTTAAATTTAGTTTCTTTCTTCATTGTTGAGATGATTCAATTCTACCGTTCTTGGAAAACAATCATAAGTTGTATCTTCATCAGAATACACTGGTATTTTGGTATTGTTATAGAGTTAAGTTTACACTTAGGAGTGGATTTTCGTCTGAGAACTGTAACCTATGGTACAGCACCAGCACCATTTTTGGCCATAGACATTGCTGGCTATTAGCAGCAGTTTCCAGAGCCCTAAAATGCGATTCTGCACAACTCGTATGTTGATGACATTGCGGCTGGCTCAGATTCGCTATTGGGAATATTTGGTATATATTAGAACTAAAGGAACAATTTTTAGAACTTCTTTCCTGTGGTGGATTAAAACAGCAAATGGGTGTCTAATTGTTGGGGAATTCTTAGTGATACGGACGATGGTCGGACGATTTCATTGTATCCAGATGCGGAATGGAAAGGGGTACTCCGTATAGATTGAAATCCCTATCAGGAAGTATTCACTTTCAAAATTACATTGGAAGATGCGGCACCGCCTACCAAGCGAAATTTACTTTCGGAAGTGTCAAACATTTTTGATCCAATGGAATTTTTGCAACTTCTACGATTCTATTTAAAATTTTGTTCCAATAGCTTTGGTTGCATATGATTGACTGGGATGATCCATTACCATTACCATGATCCATTAAATCAAAACAAAATGGAAGTCGTAACGCCAAGAGTTGAAACATGTTATCCAAATTAGAATTCCTCGAAGATACTCGAAGATACTCCGGTTAGGTAGGTTCCGATTCCTCGCCTAGAATTATGTGGAGCTCTGCTACTAGTTTGCTCATTGTGGGAGGCTGCACCCGGGAAACTCTTCGCTTTCACTGACTTCACCATCGTCTTAACCTGGCTCTCTTCTCTTCCCCGTAGATGGGGGACCTTCGTAGCTAACCGTACATCTCAGATATTGGATTTCCTGCCTCGTTCAGTTTGGAGTCATTGCGTTCCGAAGATAATCCTGCTGATGTCACTCCCAGAGGAGTGGAACCAAGGAAGTTAATGAAGTTACGTTTGTGGTGGAAGGGACCTGCTTGGATCGCATCAGACCATAGTAAATTGCCGAACCCAGTGCTCCGGCAGATGGAGATTGTGCCAAAGAAAAGGAAATGCCGAGCCAATGTACTTACATCGTCGCTAAAAAACCATTTTATGGATGAAATACTCACTAAGATATCATCTAGGACCAGTTTAGTTCGTATTGTCGCCTATGTTCTATGCTTTGCAAATGTTACAACAACAAAATCGAGTTTTTCAACGTTCCAAACTATCGTCGTTTTCCTCATGCAGAAGTTCCTTCATGCAGGTGTATCAGAGTTGTTTTATGTGGTGCGTCAAGAATACTGGATACTAGGAGCCGGAAACATGAACCGCAACTGTTTGGGAATTTGCCTCTTTCATGTCTTTCTTCATCGTTTGCATTTGACCAAACCGGGTGCGACTATGCCGGTCCCATCTCGTTTCGTGCCTCCAAACAAAGGAAGGCTATATTACAAAGGGCTATATTGGTCATTTTGTTTGTATGGCCAAAAAGCGCTGCACTTGGAAGTTGTCAGTGATCTACGGATGCGTTTATTGCTGTGCTGCGGAGATTCATTTCCAGACGAGGGAAATGTAGTGTTGTCCTCTCCTACAACGGCACGAACCTCCAAGGAGCAGCTCGAAAATTATCATACGAGTTGGTGCGATCTTTGAAGCACAACGAGTTAGTCTCAACGGCTTTTTCAGCCGTCTCACGGCCCCATTTTGGAGGCTTGTGGGAAGCGGATATCATTTGTGTTAAGCAGCATCTTCATCGCATCATTGGTAAGAAGTTACTAACTTTTGAAGAAATGGGCACTTTGCTCGCCCAAATAGAAGCTTTGCTGAATTCTCGACCATTATGTGCCATTTCTGACAGCGATTTAAACTCATTAACCCCGTCTCATCTCCTTATTGGTTGCCCGTACACCGCACTACGCACTACCAGAACCTATTTGTTTGGATGTTCCAACAAACCGACTTCGACGTTGAGAACTGTTCCAAAAAACTTGAAACTGGGTGATTTTTTTCTCGTAAAAGAGCCTAAGTTGCCTCTTTCTCAATGGGCCTTAGGGCTTCTCGAAGAACTGCACTCCGGCAAGGATGGACATGTGCGTGTGTTCAGCCTTCGTACCAAAAACGGGCTATTCAAGAGGCCGATTACCAAGCTGGATGTATTAAAAATTTCGTGAAGTTCCTTTTAGGTCGGCGGTGTGTTAAGAAATGAACTTCAATGTTGATATTAACTTAAACTTAATCTGAATTTCTTTGTTTTTGAATTTGAATTATTACTTTAATATAATACAAAACATTGTATAATTTACCCTATGCAGTGTTTCCATATAATTATATGTAAGAGCGAATATGTTCATATAGATATACGCACTGTCCATTTACTTCTACGATTGCACTCCACACTCTCAGAATAAAACTAGCAAATCGTACCAGCTTATAGTTAGAGCTGGGTGCAGTGGTTGTTGTTGAGAGCGAATCGGTTTTATTTCTTTAATGAACATAGTTTTTTTTTTATTTTAATTTTCGTTATGACTGCAGATTCTGCCATTGGAGCACCCATCTCTTCAAGCTGCTTGGCCATCTGTTCAATGGCTGAAATATGACTAGCCATGTTGTCCTCATCAGGTTTCCGGTATTCGTATAATTTTTTTCAGAGATTTTCGCCAGAATTTAAATGGATGATAGTTTTGTCCACACTTTGGCCGCGCTACCAAGAACTTAAGCTGATTGAATTCCATTGAGGATGTTATAACTATTGGAGCCTTTTGATCCTTCTGTGTCCATGTTGCAAGTTTTGTCGGGTCTTTTGGCTTGGAAGCTTCATCAAGCACACAATCTAGTTCGTTTGCCCGTAGATAAACAATAATCTGAGATTTCCAAAGGGAAAAACCTCGGCCATTAAACTTTTGCATAGAAATACTCCTGTCCATCTATTTTCAATGATTTCTCTGAAATACGTTGAAGCGTTCGTGCTGATAACGTGTTGGAAGGTAGCGAACAACAGGATGTAAAATTGTAATGAATTTATTTATAGAAACAATAACGCTGTTCGAGAAGGAATTAATAATGGAATACAAGCTATGATTTCAAGTTTTAAGAAAAATAATTAGCTTAAAGTAGCTGGTTACACATGCATTCGAATTTGTACATTAGAAATGTGTACAGAATATTTTATTTTTAATTTTTTTTATTTAATTTATTTTATTAATTAATATTAATTGTTTCACGCGGAATGGCGGCAGGTTTTTCTTTTCCTGTTTTTGTGTTCGGGTGGATCTAGGATTTCTAGATCACTTAACCCATTGCCCGTACACAGTCCCGGGGAATAGTGTTGTATTATTTGACCCACTAGTATCGCTCACTAAGAGAAAAGGAAAATAATAAGTTTATTCTTTGTAGTGCGATCACGAAGGTAGAACGGGAGAACTCAATCCGACAGTCTATGTTAGGGCAATTTCGAAATTGCGATGCCTATCATCTGTTTTATCAACTTTCACATTAATTGTAACTTGGATAGGTCAATGATCTGAAAACAGATCAGTTAAGACTTGTAAATATTCGAAATCCCAGTGCATCACAGATTTCTAAAATGATTGTTCTCTCGTATTTAACACTTCATCTCTCGAATTCCTAACTTTTCCCCCTATCCCCCTATCGGAACCCAAACAAATTTACAACTTTTCAAGCGATCTGAATACAATTCATAGTATTTTTCATGAACAATTGTTTCAAATAATTTTTTATTTCTCAGTATCTTTAAATTTTACCCACTTTGACGACAGACGAAGGTATTCATAGAGTGGCAATTTCAGGGTTCCATTAGGACACGAAGGATTTGTGAGGAGTGCTTTTTGTTTGGGGCATGGAAATGTTCGATATATGTCGTATCGTTTTAGTAATTGTTGCAACTTCTTTAATTATATTACCGGAATAATCTACGCTATTTAGGGTGTTCGTAAGGTAGGGAACGGGACTGCTAGTAAATTCACCAGAATGCTAAGACCTGGTTGTTCATTGTGATACCCACAGTCAGACTACTACCACTGATAGTACCACTCCTGTGATAGTGCTGGTTATTTGATCCCAAGGGCAAATGGTGGCTGGACCAGACCAGTGAACAAGTTTATTTTATTGTTTTGGAATATTGGATGCATGTCTATGAGCGCATTTCAAATATTAGACCAATTACTAATGGATAGTTCACAATTGTTATTAAACTTTTTCATTTAATTTTTTATTTTATACATGATTAATTTTTGATATTTTGTTCTGACGTAACACCGGCCGCTTTGAAGGGCTGTAGGCTTCAACACTACTCCGGAAGAACAGCCAACTTAGTTATTGGCTGTCTTAGTATGCCGCTCCTGGTCTTTACGTCCGCAATCCTGACTTTTCTGCCCGACTGCGATGACTCGACCTATTATTCACTTGTTCCGGCGGCAGCGCTCGCAGGGATATTCCTATTAACAAGTGTGCGGGTGTGAGGGCCTCGCCGTCGTTGGTGTCGCGATTAGGGGTGCGATGCGCCTTGAGTTCAGCACTGCCTCGATCTCGGCGAGAACCGTGAACAATTCCTCGCTCGTGAGCAGAGCGTTGCCTACGGTCCAATGCAGCAGTCCTTTCGCTGACTTCACGGCCGCTTCCCAAAGACCGCCGATATGAGGAGTCCTTGGTGGTATGCACAGCTTTATACGTGAAGCAGACAAAGACAGCAATATACGTTTCTACGGTGGGTTCAACGCGAATTCTTAATCGTATACACGGTACCACAAAAATCAACGCCACAAATAAGAAAGGGTCGTTGTGCCCTAAGTCGGCCAGCTGGTAAATTGCCCATGTTCGGAGTCAGCAATTTTGGCCTATACCTAAAACAATGCATACAGTTGTGTACCGTTTTCCTGCATTCATCTTTGGCATTAACTACCCATATTTCATCGCTAAGCAGAGAAACTAATGCCTTCGGTCCAGCATGGCAGTTCTTTTAATGCAGGCACCGCAAATACCCTTTGATGAAGTTGATACCCTTTGTTAGTAAAAGCGGAAACTTGGCATCGTACTCAATCGGTGCATGTAAAAGACGTCCACCCACACGAAGTAGGGAAAATGTGCAATTACCGACTTTTTACTCTTGCATGAAAGGATTGAGGTTTTGCATGTTTGGGGCACTTATCATACCGTGATTGAGGGATTTCCACGTTACAACCTCTGAAAACTACGTCTGCTGGATTCAGTTTGGTAGGAACATTCTTCCATGAGGAAGAGTAGGCCGCTGCTTCAATGATGCTTGATCGCGCGCATGATGATCAGATGTGTGGATTACATTATTTGCTCGCTCTGGTCCTTTAGCAAGTGATAATTGCGCTGAATTAAGCTTGGGTGTTGGGAGTGGTGGAAAATGCTCGAGAGAAAAGTGATGATGGGGTAATTGTTGCTCAGAGGAAAGTGGCGGTTGTGATTTATTGCTCTCACGATGTTTCGAAGAGATCTTTTGCCGTATGTCCATGTATTGCGTTCGTTTACTACAGTTTACATCGGATGATTTGTGTGGCCCATGGCAATTCGCACAACAGATTTTATCAGCAGATTTTTGACATTTGATTGACAGTGCGAGGAGCCATGACCATATAATTGGCAATTGTAGCATTGAGTCACCTTACCTGGATGATGTTTTTTATAATTCCATTGAACAATGGTTTTAAACAAACTGGGATGTTGTCGCCTCAGCTCATTTAATTTAGTAGTGCCACGTTCTATGTACACAACGTAAAGGTAACGTTTGTTAGAAGAGATAGTGAACATTTTCAAATTGATTGTCTTAACATCAATGCACTTGATGCCCAGTGATATGAGTTCTTCTTTTAAAACATTATTCGGAACTAAATCCAATCCCGAAAGAATAAATTTCAAAGGTCTAGTGTCCTTTCGTGAATGAGAAAAGAATTCAAGATTTAAACGCAGTAGTTCACTTTTAATTGTATCACATATGTCCTGAGTTGAAGGTATTATTTTTAGCCCAATAGAAATCTTTTTAATCAAATAATTTTCAACTTTAATGTCGCTAAGGATTTTATGCAAACTTTCACTATTTGTTTTTAATACCACAATGGGAGGAATAGACACTTTATTGATGTTTGAACGTACATTTTCGATATTGTTTTCAAGATCATCATCGATAAGATCGTTTAATGGGTCATAATAGTTTGTGTTATCCATATTTGAATGGTAGTTAACTTTTTTGTTCACTGAACTAATTTTAGGAAGGCGATAATCGCCTACCTCCGAAACTGATCGCACACGTTTACGGGAGATTTTCACTTCTGGAATTCACAGCAAAACACAAGTGTTCTCATTCGCAGCTGAATGACGATGATTTATTCTCTTTTCAGGAAATAAACTCTCTCTTAAATGAACTTCTCACTAAACTAAACTCTTGTAGTACAAGAGATGACCAGTTTAACGTAATCACTTCATTAGCTATTAAGTATGTATATTCACACAAACATGTCAAGTAATAATTCTCTTAATGCTGTAAATTGGAATGCCAAGAGCATCAACAAAAAACAATTAGAATTGTTTAGCTTTATGATCAATGAAAGAGTTGACATTGCCCTCATTACGGAGACATGGCTTAAGCCCAAAAAAACCATTTTCTCATCCGAACTATATGTGCTATCGGCTAGACAGGGAACATGGAACCGGTGGCGGAGTTGCCGTTGTCGTAAGAAAAGGTATTGTGCATTCTTTACGTCCTAACGTACCACTTCGATTCATTGAAGCTCTCGGGGTCGACATCACTCTAGCAGATAACTCTATATTGAGTATTTTTTCCGTCTCTTTTCCAGGTAAAATGCTGAAAAAAAAACTCAATTCAAGAGAGACTTGCAAAAGTTGTTAAGATTTAATAACAAGGTTATTTTTGGCGGTGATCTTAACTGTCGGCACCAGCAATGGAATTGCTTAAGGTCTATCTGCTGGGGTACAGTGCTCTATAATGTAGTAGACGCGAATCCTACTTTTTCTTTATTGCACCCGCTCACTCCCACATTTGTGCCGTCATTATCACAAAATCCTTCAACACTTGAATTTTTTTTTTTAACAAACGTTCCTAATGTTTGTACTCCGCCAAGAACACAAAACAATCTACGTTCTGATCACCTTACGGTATGCATTACTGTAAAACATGCAGAACCACTAAGCCATACTCGACCGGCTTAAAGATACTCTGCTGCAAACTATAACTCCTTCAAATCATACATCAATAAAAATCTAAAGCTCAGTGATTTTACGTCCGGATCAGTAATGAACTCAGATCGTGTTGACACCTTATGTAGGAACTTTGTCTCTACAATCACCAATGCAGCCGAATTCGCTATACAAAAATATACTTTCAAAAAGACAAATGAGAATCTTCCTGAAAACATACTCTATTTAATACAATTAAGAAATTCCGAGCGAAGAAAGTGGCTTAGATATCACAGAGATTCATTTCTCCATAGCACTAAATTTCTTAATGATGCTATTAAAGACGAAATCTCGGCTTACAGAAATTCTCGCTGGAATAACCTTCTCTCGTCATTCAATAAAGGTAGTAAACCATTTTGGAAAATTTCCAAAGTTCTGAAGAAAAGAGGATCCAACATTCCTCCTCTTAAAGTGCTTAATGATCTGCATCTTACGTCTGATGAAAAAGCAAATATTATGGCCTCAACCTTCTCGAAATTCCACACAGCATCCGCGCATCTCAGTGATGTCAACACTCTAGCTGAAGTAACTAGCAGCAAGCACATCTTAGCTGAGTCGACAGTTCCTCCTAATGATTCGTTCGTCGTGACCCAAAATAAGGTCAAACACTTAATTAAGGCTACTAGGTCAAAAAAATCAGCTGGGTTGGATGGAGTTAACAACAAATTGCTCAAAGCTATTCCTACCATTGGTATTTGTTATCTAACTGCGTTATTTAATTTGTGTTTAAATATTTGCTACCAAAGTTGTTCCCATTGCCAAACCTGGCAAACCTAAAGAAAATCCAGAAAATTATAGACCCATTAGCTTGCTTAGTTCAGTTAGCAAACTACTTGAAAAAGTAATTAAAGAAAAAATAGAAAGCTATTTAACTTATAAAAACGTCTTGCCCAACTTTCAATTTGGTTTTAGAAGTGGGCACAATACAACTCATCAATTAGTTAGGATCAAAAAACATGTTCTTAAAGAATTTAACTTAAAAAAATCGACTGGACCTGTTATGCTCGATATTGAGAAAGCTTTCGATACCGTATGGCACGACGGACTGGTTCACAAACTTTTCGTATTTGAATTTCCAATTAGAATCATCAAGCTAATACAAAGTTTTCTCTCACAAAGAAAGTTCGTGGTTAATATCCAAAACTGCAACTCGTCGGTTAGAAGCATTCTTTATTGTGTTCCTCAGGGATCTGTTCTCGGTCCCCTCTTGTTTAATATATATGTATCTGATCTCCCCAACCTAGGTGATAATATAAAAATAGCTATGTTTGCGTATCGTCTGCATCTGCTATTTTCACCTCAGGTATAATGTATCTTAATGTCTGTTATGAACTCCAATGTGCTCTTGACATACTGCTAAATTATTTTATTAAATGGAAAATAAAATTAAAGGCTCAATAAAATTAAACGCTTTTTTTCCACATAATATCAGACTCAAATTATGTGCTCTTGAGATAAACTGGTCTAATTCTTGTAAGTACTTAGGTATTGTGATCGATAAAAAACTCACATTTGAGAGACATACATCTGCCACCACGGTTAAAATAAATAAATTAATAAAAGTGCTTTATCCTCTTATCTGCAGAAATTCTAAGCTGTGTGTTAATAATAAATTGTTAATTCACAAAACCATCTTTCAGGCTATCCTTTTGTTTGGAGCCCCTGTCTGGCACGATTGCGCGAAAACTCACAAGTTAAAGCTACAAGGAACTCAAAACAAATTGCTTAAGATTATGCTTAACTTACCTCGGCACTTCTCAACAAAAAAACTTCATGATTTAGCCAATGTCAACTCTATCGATCTCCTAATAGACATATCGAAAACTAATTTCTTTAAAAAATGTTCATATTCCGAAAATGTTCTTATAAAATGTCTTAATACTGATTAAGTTGAAGGCCTTGTAATATCGAAAAGATTCTTGGAACTTTTAGGGGCATGTGCAATTTTAGTCGTAAGTCATACATGGGGGTTTTTGGTTGTAGTTTTCCCTCAATATACATAAATGAATTTTCTTATTAAGTTATTATATACTACTATATCCTAGTTGTAAAGGCAAATTGTGTCCTAAAACTCTAAATATAAATTGAAATTGTAATCTCGTAACATGCTAAACTTTACCTACTTCAAATAAATTGAATTGAATACTTCCATGAGCAGCCTTGCGTTCACTCTTGCATTTCTGTCACTCGATTTGCCACAAAGGTTGCTAGGGTTGATGGATAAGTCCAATGCAGAGTAATTTCGGAATCAGTTCAAAATACGATTTGTTCTACATGGGGACTTAACATCGCCGATACTCTCATCCACAATTTAGAGAGAATATGTGATGCGCAAAGTTCTAATAGCGAAGCGACTTAGTCTTTAAAGGGGCCACTTTTCACTTTGCTGTTACTACCGTTAACTTGATACCTTCTTCGGTTTGACTGCGTATATATTGTGACGTGAATGGTATAACACGTATAAGATGAGAAAATCATTACATCACCGACATCTATACGAAATTAGAAGAACGATCAACTTCGAAGAGTTTCCCCGTAGTTCTTGCATATACTGCCGCCACCTATACACTGATAGATTACAAAGAATCGTATATAAGAGTCAGCGGGGAAATTTCATAGACTTGTGGCGACAGTAAGATCTAAAAGCAATACCGGGAGTATAAATATCGGCACAATGGTCGATTCGAGTTAGTTCAGTGGGAGAATTATTACAGTTCAGTAAAATAATTAGTAAAGTTCAGTTTGGGATTTTGTAGTGTTCAAAGTATTACTCAGTTCAGCCTGAAAGGCACAAAAGAGTTTTGTAGTAAAGTAATAGTGATTTTTAAAGCGTAATAAAGTATAAGAAGTAAATCAGTGTTTGCAAAATAAATTCGGTTATAACGTAATTAGTGAACTCGTGTGTTTTATTCGTCACAATCCAGTGATCGAACCAATTGATTTGATCGACAATTTAATTAATCTTACGTAGACTCATTTACAGCTAAAAGTAACACTACATATTATATATTGAAATCATTAAATTTAATTTTTTTTCAGATCTGTAGATACCTATTCCATTCCAACATTCAGTACTACTTTTAAGTGCAACTCCACCAGTATATCTCGAGTTGGAAAAACAACAAAATGATTTATATTTTCTTAATGTATATTCACTTTCATGGGCTTTCAGGTTACAACACGACTTTAAAATAATTCACCGCAAAGGCGAACGGCAACAGTAGAAGTCACAGAGATAAGCGATACCCCTAAAGTGGATGGTGATAGTTGTTAAGAGCGCTACCCTGATTGGAAGGTAGAAGGCGACAGGCTATTCAAATATGTCAGGGCTAAGTGGTAGCCAAAGAACACAGGGCGGCTATTCTAATAGAGAACAATCACTATTCAATTTCGTTATTTCTGTGATAAGTTAGGGTTGTCTGCAGCTAATCATCGCTTTGCCACCTGTTTTAAGTCCATAAATAATCCCAAGTTACTTGATATGTTTCTCACCAAATGTGCTTCGAGTGTATTATGTCTCGACCTAATTCATTGACGAGTGAATTTATTCGTATGATTGTCTGTTTTTTCACCTTTAATAAAGATAGATCCAACTGTGATGACACCTTTAGCTTCAGATCGTTTCAGGACATTAATAACACATATATTTATAGCTTAAATTGGCACGATATATTGTTATGCCTGAAGCGTTACAAAAAACTATAATTATTAGATGAATGTCATACGCGGACTGGATTTCTGGCTACGAATTTGCCTCCAGTATTTCCGTTGTGTATGAATAAAAAAGGGAAGAAAACTACTCGAACAGCGACCAACTGAGAAGAAAACCATTTTCTGTGGGAACATGTTTTTTTTTTTTCTTTCGCACCTTCCTAACACCTCCTTACTTAAAACGAGTTTATGGGTATCTGACCCTTAAACTTGGTTCGACTCGTTCCATTGTCATGGTATCTGATGATGTCACTGGGGGTGATTTGATGGGCTTTGGTAACTCTTGTATGTACTTTCTCTTTTAGCGATTGAAACATTTGTTGAATAGGGTAAGGGTCGTTCGGCCTCCAGATCTGTAGCCACATTTGTATGCAATCACACATGCTACGATAACTGCTAAAGAGCCTATGATCCCTGTAAAAATGTTTCTGGTTCTCTGTGTCATCGAATCTAACACATTTTCCCAAAAATGCTTCTCATTTTGTATGTCTATTGCTAAGTCGTTAAGTTCTTCTGCGTTTTCTACATTAATTTTATTTAATAGTTTTGTATTAAGTTCAATAGTTTCTAGTCTAACATTAACGCAACAGTCTTCAAGTGCATTTGAATAAAATCTATCCCTCAATTGTTTTATTTATTTATTGGTTTATTTATTGTTCTTATGCTAGTATCTATGGTACTGAAGGTACAATTTTCACCTAAAGTCAAAATCCCTATATTACTGAGAGTTCCGCCAGTTTTTTCGTTATCGCATTTACAATCGTTATTTGTTTCCTGTGTGACTACAAATATAAACAAAAAACTACATATGCCTGATGTGCTTTCTAATTCTTCCTTATTCATATGTTCAGTCCTAATATTTCCTGTTACCTCTAATACTCTTTGTTTCTTTACCTCACAGTCCTCTAATTTTTTTTCGACAATTCGAATTTCGCTAACCATAAAATCTTCTTCCGTCGTATTGAGTATAGTGGTCATACATTCACCATTTTGTTTTTGGTTATACATTCTGATATAATTATCCCTTCCTTTACTAACTGTCTTGGTACAACTATGTCCTCTTTTAATTCATTACTGTTTTTTATTTTTACAACTCTAAATGCTTCAGAACCTTATCTTCGCTCAAGTACTTTAAAGTTATTTCGTCGTATCTATTTTTCAGTATACCCTCATTATAATGAATGGAGTAACCTCCTTCCTTAAGAAAATTACTACCCAGAATTCCGCTATACTCTCCAAGTAATCCATTTTGCACTTCATACACATGCTTAGCGCAAATTAATGATACTTCTGCTCCTGTGTCAGTGAATTAACGTGAGGGCTTTCTGAATTACTCATTTCATTAAGTACTGTCACATTTCATATATTGCATTCCTAATATTGGAATCTTTTTTGAATTCTTTCTTATAAACAGTTTGGACGTTGGAACTCGTTCCTCGCCCACTAGAACTTGGTCCAGGGTCATTTGAACGGTTTCCTAGCGTATTTTGTTTTCCCCTAGCTCTCCTAGGTAACCTGCAGTTTCTAGCAATATAGCCAAGTTTGCCACAATTGAAGCATTTTGTTTCTGTGAAATTGATCCTTGCTAAATTCCTACTCGAATAATCTCTACTTATGTTTGATCTAAATAGATTGAGCCTTTGCTCTTCCTCTTGAGCACATCGACTCGCCTCTACTAAGGTTTTAGATCTTTGTGTTACGACGTACGCAGCCAATTTGTCTTGCAGTCCATTTATGAATACTGTAAGAGTCTCATCTTTAATGCAATCCATCTGTCCCTTTGAGTCCTCTTCTTTACATCATACAATTCCTTCTTGAACGATTCCCAATCTTTGATTTCTTTGTTCATCAGGATAGTCGCAGCATTGCCACGAATTCTAGTTTTTATAAACTTGAGAAGAATTTCTTTCTGGCTTGTTGTAGCCAATCCAATTGCTTCGTTGCACACATCTATGAAACCAAACACCTCTTCACTGCTACTATTAAAAGTAGGAATGAAGGACGTTAAGACACTCATTAGAATTTCTGACATATTTGAATTAGTACTATGCGGAACCTCTTCTAAATCAATAATACTATCCTCTTCTCCTTCACTATGGCTTCACTAGCAATATCGTCGCTATTCATAAAAGCTTTTCTCGATATCCACCTACTTAGTAATATCCAATATGTTCCCTCGTTTTCTTCTATCCACTCATAATTTTTCCACTTAATCTCTCCTGAAGGGAGTTTGATTTGATACATCCGCTAGAAGATGTAGGAGTTTGATATGTTCTAAAACTTGTCTTTTGACCCTGCTACTGAGACAACTTAGTCTTTTCTTAACTCACTTTCCTTTACAATTTTATCAAAACTACTTGTACAATTCATTAACGTACATAATAAGAATTATTATCAGCTTAATGGTATTCATCAGCGAGGCGGCAATATTCTATTTATGGTTATGCAGCTATTTTTACCACACGTAGTTTACACAGTAACAATTGAGCATTTTTTTTATTTTGGTCTTTCCCTTTTTTTTGGTAAATCGGTATGCCTAGAGCGTTACAAAACAATATAATTGTTAGATGCATGTCACACGCGAGCTGGATTTGTGGCTAGCAATTTGCTCCAGTATTTTCGTTGTGCATGAAAAAAAAAGGAAGAAAACTACTCGAACAACGAACAACTGAGAAGAAAACCGAACAAACTGCAAAATTAAATATCGAACAAATGAACTCAATTGAGAAAAAACAAAACAAATTTTCTTTTTCTGTAAAGCTTATTGGTCCACTCGGTAGCGGGTCTGAATTAAAACTCGACAATTTTTCTTATTCGCTAATGCTTATTGGCTACCTAAGACTACCTAATGATGACTGTGCGTTAGTGCTTTTTATTTTTATTTGCTTTATATTGCTCCACGAGCGTCGCTTGTTCAGCACTATGCGATGAAATTCCTCAGTGATGTATTGTATCCCCACATTTTCTGTGGGAACATTTTTTTCCTTCACAGCACCGTTTGATACAATTCTTGGGATTGCAATAATTTCAAATAGATCAATTTCTTCTTTTGTTACAATTGGTATTTGTAATAATACAATGATTTCTTGGTTCTTTACATACGTTTTTATCTCAGTTTCTTTCTAATATTTGCATAATTTTCTATGGTTGATTCAAATCATTAAGTAGTTGTAGTGGTTCTTTATACGATGGTGTTACCATTTTCAATAATAAGGAAACTGTCTAAAATCTGTTCTATTTATATTTCTAACTGCACAATCTTAAAATTTATTTTACTCATTATTTCGTTAAAGTATGAGTGTATGTATAATTAGTTTCCTGAATCTGTCTACCTTCCGTCTTTATGAGATTTATTGAGCTAATTATTTCACTGATTTTTGTTGCGGTTACGTTCTGAATTGCTCCTACGTCAATTACCTGTTTACTTAATTTTGATCTAATTTCATTTGATTTGTTTGTATTCAAAGTTTCTGAGTAATATTCGGCGTCCTCATTATCCATGGTACCGAATAATGTTTTAAATCCGGACCCCATTATATTAACTAATCCCCTACGAAGTCTTGTTTCCTTACCCATTATATTATAGATAACGTGAACTCTATGTTCATCAAATGTTATCAAATTATTCTTTACAATCTTGGTACTTTTCTCAGTTGCTAATATGTTTTACACACTCATCGTAAATTGTTTTTACTGTTTGCCTTATATTTTCTATGTATTCGTTTAAATTCCTAACACTTATTTTGTTAACTAAAGTTACCTTTCTTCCTATTTCTTCTTTGGAACAATGCAAAGAGGTGAGCTCAATGGCGAATTACTATACCTTTTCTTTTTTTAATTAATTTTTATTTATCAATTCATTAAATACTTACATACTGGACAAAAATGCTTAATACTAGTTGGACGAACAATGATTCTATTTTAACTTACTGGCCCTTGGCGGGCTCTCTAAGCTAAACTTAATTATAATCTATGTCTTTCGACTTAACCTAACAATGTTAAGGTGGCGCTACAGTCCGAGGTGGACCTGGGCCTCAACCAACAAGCGTCTCCAGCCAGTTCGATCTTTAGCTAGCTGTGTCCAGTTTCGCACGCATAGTTGGTTGAGGTCCCTTTCCACTTGCGTGCGCCACCTGAGTCGCGGTCTTCCTCTACTGCGCCGTCCCTCGGGGGTGGATTCGAAGACTTTTCGGGCCGAAGCATTGGTTTCCATCCGCTCTACATGACCTAGCCACCTCAATCGTTGGATCTTCACTCTTCTGGCTAAGTCGATGTCGCTAAACAGCCCGTATAGTTCGTCATTATATCTCCTCCTCCACTCACCATCTATGCAGACGGGACCGAAAATCACACGAAGAATTTTTCTCCCGAAGCAACCAAGAGCAGCTTCATCCGCTTTTGATAAAGTCCATGCCTCCGCGCCGTATAGCAGGACTGGGACGATTAAGGTCTTGTAAAGCGTTAGCTTGGTTGTTCGAGAGAGGGCTTTGTTTACCAATTGCTTTCTTAGCCCAAAGAAGCAGCGATTGGCAAGAGTTATTCTTCGCTTGATTTCAGCGCTGGTGTCGTTGTCTGAATTGATAGCGGTGCCTAGGTAGACAAAGTTTTTGACTACGTCAAAGTTATATCTGTCTGCTGTGACGTTCTGACCGAGACGTCCGTGTTGGGTGTACATTCTCGTCGACAGCATATACTTGGTCTTACCCTCGTTTACCACTAAACCCATCTTCGCGGCCTCCGTTGCAATACCCACAAAAGCGCCATTGACATCACGTTGTGTTCTTCCGATAATGTCAATATCGTCGGCATATGCGAGTAGTTGGACGGACTGAAAGTTTGTTCCTCTGGTGTTGGCGTTCGAGTTTTAAACAATTCTTTCAAGAACGATGTTGAAAAAGTCGCATGACAGCACGTCGCTTTGTCTGAATCCTTTTTTGACATCAAAGGTCTCGGTTAGGTCTTTACCGACCTTGATAGAGCAGCGTGCATTCTCCATCGTCATCCTACACAAACGGACGAGTTTGGTAGGGATGCCAAAACTAGACGTTGCTCTGTATAGCTCGTCTCTATAAATGCTATCATACGCGGCCTTAAAATCGATGAAAAGGTGGTGGGTATCGATTTGTTGCTCCTGGGTTTTCTCCAAAATCTGCCGCAGTGTGAATATTTGGTCGATGGTGGATTTTCCTGACCTAAAGCCACACTGGTATGGACCGACCAGGTTGTTGACGAATGGCTTTAGGTGTTCACACAGTACGGCAGATAAGATTTTATATGCGATACTTAGGAGACTGAAGCCTCTGTAGTTGGCGCAGTTCAAAGGGTCTCCTTTTTTATGGATCGGGCAGACTATGCTGAGGTTCCATTCATCGGGCATGTTTTCCTCCGACCATATTTTACAGATGAGTTGGTGCATGCTCCTTACCAAATCATCGCCTGCGGCCTTAAAAAGCTCGGCGGGTAGGCCGTCAGCTCCCGCAGCCTTATTGGATTTTAGTTTGGATATGGCAATCCTCACTTCATCTGGGTCGGGTGGACGGAATTGTTGATCTTCATCGTCCCTATCATTGGGGTTGAATGGTTCGTTCTGCCTGACAGCGGGATTTGGTTCTTCGTCGCCGTTATACAGTCTGCAGAAATGGTTTCTCCATATCCTCAGCATCGACTGTGACTCTACTACGATGTTCCCTTGATCATCCTTACAGGCTTCGGTTTGGACTTTATAACCTTGACTGGTTAACTTTACCCTTTGGTAAAACTTCCTTACCTCATTCCTGCAGTAATATCTCTCTAGTTTGCCGATCGCGCGCTTCTCATGTTCCTTCTTTTTTCTCCTGAGAAGCCGGTGTTCGTCTCTCCTCTTCTGCTCGTAGAGCTCCCGAGCAGCTCTTGTCCTTCTTTGCAGTGCCGCTTTGTATGCTTCTTGCTTGGCTGCATTCGCCTGCCGACACTCGTTGTCAAACCAGGGGTTTCGTTGTGGTGGCGGATTGAAACCCAGCACATCAGAGGCGGCATCTCTGATGGCTTTTTGGCAAGGCTGCCACTGATGTTCAATACTTGGTGTTGGCGGCGTAGGATTTCTTAAGAGGTTAAGGGAGACACGATCGGAAAAGGATTTGGCAATCTCTTGCGATTGTAGCCGGCTGACGTTAAACTTCCTCACAGTATTTCTTTGTCTTGGCGGTGTTCGGGATATCGGCAACCTTATCTTGGCTACAACAATGTTGGCGCCTCGGAACGTTCGAACATCTATAATACTGGAGGAGTGCCTTGCGTCGATCGCAATATAATCAATCTGATTGACGGTTGATTGATCAGCAGATCGCCATGTTCCTTTGTGGATATCGAGATGTGGGAATCTTGTACTGGCTACTACAACATTTCGCCCCGAAGCAAATTCGATCAGCCTAAATCCGTTATCGGATGTGGTGTCGTGTGGCTGTGCTTCCCGACCGTACTACCAAAGATGTTCTCTTTTTCAAGCTTTGCGTTAAAATCGCCAAGGACAATTTTAATGTCGTAGCTAGGGCATTGCTCATCAGTTTTGTCCAGGAGCTCATAGAACTTGTCTTTTGTGTCGTCATCTTTGTCCTCTGTGAGGGCATGTGCGCATATAAGGCTTATGTTGGAAAATTTAGCCTGGATGCGAATTGTCGTGAGGCGCTCGTTCACGGATCTGAACGATAAGACTTCTTGCCTAAGTCTGCCTCTAACGACAAATCCACATCCAAATAGGCGCTGTTTTTGCTGTTTGTAGCAGTCACCGTAATATATATCACAGTTTTTCGGCCTTCTTTTGCCCGGTCCATCCCATCGCACTTCTTGGATGGCGGTTATATCTGCTTTGCAGCAGTCTAGGGCTTCCGCAAATTGTTCGGCTCACGAGGCTTGTTGTTGCTTCGTAACTACATATTTTTATGTGGCCGGGCAGTTACCCCGACGGCACAACCCCCAACCTTTAGGGCCAGTTCCTTTTTTGTCACCCCTAGGACAAGAGGTCGCACTTATAAGTTTGGCAAGTTGAGCTCGGGTGAACTACAACCAGTACCCGATGGCTACCACTTGGAGGTAAAATAAGCACAATTGGTGTGTAGAAAAAGTTACAACACTGGGCATCGCCAGGTTAACGCCAGTCAGTGCCTACCCGATTCCCACAACACCCAACCACCTAACAATGCTTTTTTAAATAAAGGAAAATAAATTTATATGTACTAATATTAAGAAAAATTTAAAAAAACTTAATAACTGAACTATATTTTTTTTATTAAAACCATACATATACATATGTGTATAGAAGGATATACTCATATGTATATATATGTCCTTACATTTGTACAATATTTACACATATACACACACATGTGTACGAGTGTGTGTACTACTCTTCCTTTCTTTTGTTTTTCCTTTTTTTTATTTACATCTTAAAAACTACCTTAACACACTACCATAAACTATGTAAGACGGCCATAGGTTGCGGCTGCTGAGCTGCAAGACAGTGACCGACTAGTGCTCCCATGCGGCAATCCGCATTACCCTTTCTACCCAGGGTCTAACGGGTTCGACGAGGGAGTTCCTTCGCTCTCCAACCACCAGAATTTCCGATGCTGCATTGCAACATCTCGCACATCCCGCTTTGATACCGCTATACTCAACGGGAAGAGGCCTTCCTCAACGTTCTGCAACAGAGCGGTCGTGGTTGAGTCGCCCATCCACAGTTGAACGGGCGGTATGAAAGAGGAGCGGTACAGCATTTATGTCTTGTATCAGACCGTGCTTATCTAAATGTAGGACTGCTTCTGGGGGGACGAAGCCGTTTTGACGTGCCCTCTCGTGGTATAGTGAATTGAGGTAGTAAGCCCCAGAGATCAAGTTATTGACCGAGTTCATCGCTCTAGCAGTATGACCTCGAATCAACTTCACTAGGAAATTGTCCACCCGTATCAGGTTCGCCCTGTTGTATAAGATCTCATTGGAATAGAATTTTCTGTACTGGGATTCTAGAGTTCTATGAAGTCGAGAGCTTCGATAAAGACGAGAGTTCAGACAAGCCCTCCCGAACAACCGAATCTTTTCCATCAAGCTTGCACTCACGTTGAACCACACGGGACAGCCATAGGTAAGCATTGGCCGGATGAGGGCCATGTAGCAGATAACCTTCACCCTCGCATCGAGTTGGCTGTTGTAAAACAGTCTCTTTGTAAGGGCAAAAGCGCCTCGGGCCCTGGCCAGAGCAGCATCCCCAGGTATCTGACTACAGTCTTTTGCGCCAGTGGTTGCCCATGTCGTCCAACAATTGAGAATTTTCGCCAATTCTTTTTTGTATCCGCCGAGGCCTTATACAACGGTGTAATGAACAGTATGGTTTCCGATTTCTGAAAGTTGATTTTCAACTCTCATGAATGAATCGAAGTCACCCAGCACGAGAGTAGTGGTGCTCTCGATCTTTTCGCCTGATCTGTACACGATCAAGTCGTCGGCGTACACAATAACTTGAGAAAGAGAATTTATCAGATCGCTCAAGTAAATGTTGAACAGGATCGGCGAATTAACGGCACCCTGTTGGAGACCATTTTTTACA
This sequence comes from Eristalis tenax, assembly GCA_905231855.2. Taxonomy (NCBI): domain Eukaryota; kingdom Metazoa; phylum Arthropoda; class Insecta; order Diptera; family Syrphidae; genus Eristalis; species Eristalis tenax. The sequence continues at coordinate 81,505,519 of HG993124.1, read as the reverse complement.
TCAAAAATACCTGTGGAGGTTACGTTGCTATTCTTGACTACGAACCGTCTACCGGTAAGCATGTTACACAGTAGGAACAGAGCTTGTAAAAAAGACTTTCTAACCATACGGTGTCAAAGGCCTTTTCGAGATCAATCAAACAGGCAACAGTAATTGAGCGTATTAGGATATATATTTTTTTTATTTTGTTCCTTTTGTTCCCGGGAACTTCTTTTTTCGCACAGTTACATTGTTTGGGGACTTTCCCTTTTTTTTGTTTTTTTTTTTTTTTTTGATAAATCGGTATCCCACCGCTGACACCAATTTTTTATGTTATGCCTGGAGCGTTACAAAAGAATATAATTATTAGATGCATGTCACACGCGGGCTGGATTTGTGGCTAGCAATTTGCTCCAGTATTTCCGTTGTGTATGAAAAAAGAAAGGAAGAAAGCTACTCGAACAACGAACAACTGAGAAGAAAATCGAACAAACTGCAAAATTAAATATCGAACAAATGAACTCAATTGAGAAAAAACAAAACAAATTTTCTTTCACTGTAAAGCTTATTAGTCCACTCGGTAGCGGGTCTGCATTAAAACTCGACAATTTTTCTTATTCACTAATGATTATTGGCCACCTAAGACTACCTAATGCGATCTATGCGTTAATGTTTTTTTTTTATTTTGCCTTATGTTGCTCCACGAGCGTCGCGTGTTCAGGTGTGAAACACTATGCGACGAAATTCCTCAGTGAAGTCTGATTTTGTATGTCTATTGCTTGTATGTCCACTACGTTTTTTACATTAATTTTATTTAATAGTTTTGTATTAAGTTCAACAGTTTCTAGTCTAACATTAACGCAACAGTCTTCAAGTGCATTTGAATAAAATCTATCCCTCAATTCAGTTTCCATTGGTTTATTTATTGTTCTTATGCTAGTATCTATGGTACTGAAGGTACAATTTTCACCTAAAGTTAAAATCCCTACATTACTGAGAGTTCCGCCAGTTTTTTCGTTATCGCATTTACAATCGTTATTTGTTTCCTGTGTGACTACAAATATAAACATGTTTGTTTTTATTTTATACAGCATTTCGATATCGAAATGAATTTATGGTCTTTAAGTTACAATTGAAAACATTTATTACAGAGTTTGCAAAATATGATTCTTATATGATTCTGTTTTGCAAATATAATTTTCATTAATCTATTTACTGTCTTCCAGATTGTTTCTTAGATTACAAAATTCCTTATCTTTTCTTATTATTAAAAATTTATTCGGCACATCCATTAAAACAGTACAGTTTGATACCATTTTTGGGATTGCAATAATTTCAAATAGATCAATTTCTTCTTTTGTTACAATTGGTATTTGTAATAATACAATGATTTCTTGGTTCTTTACATAAGTTTTTATCTCAATTTCTTTCATAATATTTGCATAATTTTCTATGGTTGGTTCAAATAAAAGATAGTTGTCTAGGTGCAATTGATTCGAATCATTAAGTAGTTGTAGTGGTACTTTATACGTGGATGAATAACACCATTTCGAATAATAAGGAAACTGTCTAAAATCTGTTCTATTTCTATTTCCAATTGCACAATCTTAAAATTTATTTTACTCATTACTTCGTTAAAGTATGAGTGTATGTATAATTAGTTTCCTGAATCTTTTTACCTTCCGTCTTTATGAGATTTATTAAGCTAATTATTTCATTAATTTTTGTTGCGGTTACATTCTGAATTGCTCCTACGTCAATTAAGTGTTTAATTCATTTTGCCATGATTTTTACATTTTCTTTCATTTCGTTTTTTATTCTAATCGCATTGGATTTGTTTCTATTCAAAGTTTCTGAGTAATATTCGGCGTCCTCATTATCCATTGTTACAGAACAGCGTTTTAAATCCGGACCCTATTATATTAACTAATCCCCTACGAAGTCTTGTTTCTTTACCCATTATATTATAGATAACGTGAACTCTATGTTCTAACTTTATCAAATAATTCTTTACAATTTCTTGGTACTTTTCGCAGTTGCTAATACGTTTTACACATTCATCGTTAATTGTTTTTACTATTTGCCTTGTATTTTCTATGTATTCGTTTGAATTCCTAACACTTATTTTGTTAACACGTACAAAAAGTTACCTTTCTTCCTATTTCTTCTTTGGAACAATCCAAAGAGGTGGGCTCCATGGCGAACTACTATCCCTTATTATACCGTCATTATTTAGATTTTTATCTGATTACGTACCTCTGAATCATGTACCTTTGGGTGCCTGTACGTTTTGGTAAACACCGGAGAACATCCTTCTGTAGCCCTAATCTGGAGCTTTGTGACATTAGTGTGAGTGAGCTTTTCATCCTTTATACAAAAAATGTCACTGTAATTTTTTATTATGCCTAATATGCTTTCTAAATCCTAAATTAGAAGAACGATCAACTTCGAAGAGTTTCCCCGTAGTTCTTGCATATACACTGATAGATTACAAAGAATCGTATATAAGAGTCAGCGGGGAAATTCCATAGACTTGTGGCGACAGTAAGATCTAAAAGCAATACCGGGAGTATAAATATCGGCACAATGGTCGATTCGAGTTAGTTCAGTGGGAGAATTATTACAGTTCAGTAAAATAATTAGTAAAGTTCAGTTTGGGATTTTGTAGTGTTCAAAGTATTACTCAGTTCAGCCTGAAAGGCACAAAAGAGTTTTGTAGTAAAGTAATAGTGATTTTTAAAGCGTAATAAAGTATAAGAAGTAAATCAGTGTTTGCAAAATAAATTCGGTTATAACGTAATTAGTGAACTCGTGTGTTTTATTCGTCACAATCCAGTGATCGAACCAATTGATTTGATCGACAATTTAATTAATCTTACGTAGACTCATTTACAGCTAAAAGTAACACTACATATTATATATTGAAATCATTAAATTTAATTTTTTTTTCAGATCTGTAGATACCTATTCCATTCCAACATTCAGTACTACTTTTAAGTGCAACTCCACCAGTATATCTCGAGTTGGAAAAACAACAAAATGATTTATATTTTCTTAATGTATATTCACTTTCATGGGCTTTCAGGTTACAACACGACTTTAAAATAATTCACCGCAAAGGCGAACGGCAACAGTAGAAGTCACAGAGATAAGCGATACCCCTAAAGTGGATGGTGATAGTTGTTAAGAGCGCTACCCTGATTGGAAGGTAGAAGGCGACAGGCTATTCAAATATGTCAGGGCTAAGTTGTAGCCAAAGAACACAGGGCGGCTATTCTAATAGAGAACAATCACTATTCAATTTCGTTATTTCTGTGATAAGTTAGGGTTGTCTGCAGCTAATCATCGCTTTCCCACCTGTTTTAAGTCCATAAATAATCCTAAGTTACTTGATATGTTTCTCACCAAATGTGCTTCGAGTGTATTATGTCTCGACCTAATTCATTGACGAGTGAATTTATTCGTATGATTGTCTGTTTTTTCACCTTTAATAAAGATAGATCCAACTGTGATGACACCTTTAGCTTCAGATCGTTTCAGGACATTAATAACACATATATTTATAGCTTAAATTGGCACGATATATTGTTATGCCTGAAGCGTTACAAAAAACTATAATTATTAGATGAATGTCATACGCGGACTGGATTTCTGGCTACGAATTTGCCTCCAGTATTTCCGTTGTGTATGAATAAAAAAGGGAAGAAAACTACTCGAACAGCGACCAACTGAGAAGAAAACCATTTTCTGTGGGAACATGTTTTTCCTTTCGCACCTTCCTAACACCTCCTTACTTAAAACGAGTTTATGGGTATCTGACCCTTAAACTTGGTTCGACTCGTTCCATTGTCATGGTATCTGATGATGTCATTGGGGGTGATTTGATGGGCTTTGGTAACTCTTGTATGTACTTTCTCTTTTAGCGATTGAAACATTTGTTGAATAGGGTAAGGGTCGTTCGGCCTCCAGATCTGTAGCCACATTTGTATGCAATCACACATGCTACGATAACTGCTAAAGAGCCTATGATCCCTGTAAAAATGTTTCTGGTTCTCTGTGTCATCGAATCTAACACATTTTCCCAAAAATGCTTCTCATTTTGTATGTCTATTGCTAAGTCGTTAAGTTCTTCTGCGTTTTCTACATTAATTTTATTTAATAGTTTTGTATTAAGTTCAATAGTTTCTAGTCTAACATTAACGCAACAGTCTTCAAGTGCATTTGAATAAAATCTATCCCTCAATTATTTTATTTATTTATTGGTTTATTTATTGTTCTTATGCTAGTATCTATGGTACTGAAGGTACAATTTTCACCTAAAGTCAAAATCCCTATATTACTGAGAGTTCCGCCAGTTTTTTCGTTATCGCATTTACAATCGTTATTTGTTTCCTGTGTGACTACAAATATAAACAAAAAACTACATATGCCTGATGTGCTTTCTAATTCTTCCTTATTCATATGTTCAGTCCTAATATTTCCTGTTACCTCTAATACTCTTTGTTTCTTTACCTCACAGTCCTCTAATTTTTTTTCGACAATTCGAATTTCGCTAACCTTAAAATCTTCTTCCGTCGTATTGAGTATAGTGGTCATACATTCACCATTTTGTTTTTGGTTATACATTCTGATATAATTATCCCTTCCTTTACTAACTGTCTTGGTACAACTATGTCCTCTTTTAATTCATTACTGTTTTTTATTTTTACAACTCTAAATGCTTCAGAACCTTATCTTCGCTCAAGTACTTTAAAGTTATTTCGTCGTATCTATTTTTCAGTATACCCTCATTATAATGAATGGAGTAACCTCCTTCCTTAAGAAAATTACTACCCAGAATTCCGCTATACTCTCCAAGTAATCCATTTTGCACTTCATACACATGCTTAGCGCAAATTAATGATACTTCTGCTCCTGTGTCAGTGAATTAACGTGAGGGCTTTCTGAATTACTCATTTCATTAAGTACTGTCACATTTCATATATTGCATTCCTAATATTGGAATCTTTTTTGAATTCTTTCTTATAAACAGTTTGGACGTTGGAACTCGTTCCTCGCCCACTAGAACTTGGTCCAGGGTCATTTGAACGGTTTCCTTGCGTATTTTGTTTTCCCCTAGCTCTCCTAGGTAACCTGCAGTTTCTAGCAATATAGCCAAGTTTGCCACAATTGAAGCATTTTGTTTCTGTGAAATTGATCCTTGCTAAATTCCTACTCGAATAATCTCTACTTATGTTTGATCTAAATAGATTGAGCCTTTGCTCTTCCTCTTGAGCACATCGACTCGCCTCTACTAAGGCTTTAGATCTTTGTGTTACGACGTACGCAGCCAATTTGTCTTGCAGTCCATTTATGAATACTGTAAGAGTCTCATCTTTAATGCAATCCATCTGTCCCTTTGAGTCCTCTTCTTTACATCATACAATTCCTTCTTGAACGATTCCCAATCTTTGATTTCTTTGTTCATCAGGATAGTCGCAGCATTGCCACGAATTCTAGTTTTTATAAACTTGAGAAGAATTTCTTTCTGGCTTGTTGTAGCCAATCCAATTGCTTCGTTGCACACATTTATGAAACCAAACACCTCTTCACTGCTACTATTAAAAGTAGGAATGAAGGACAATAAGACACTCATTAGAATTTCTGACATATTTGAATTAGTACTATGCGGAACCTCTTCTAAATCAATAATACTATCCTCTTCTCCTTCACTATGGCTTCACTAGCAATATCGTCGCTATTCATAAAAGCTTTTCTCGATATCCACCTACTTAGTAATATCCAATATGTTCCCTCGTTTTCTTCTATCCACTCATAATTTTTCCACTTAATCTCTCCTGAAGGGAGTTTGATTTGATACATCCGCTAGAAGATGTAGGAGTTTGATATGTTCTAAAACTTGTCTTTTGACCCTGCTACTGAGACAACTTAGTCTTTTCTTAACTCACTTTCCTTTACAATTTTATCAAAACTACTTGTACAATTCATTAACGTACATAATAAGAATTATTATCAGCTTAATGGTATTCATCAGCGAAGCGGCAATATTCTATTTATGGTTCTGCAGCTATTTTTACCACACGTAGTTTACACAGTAACAGTTGAGCATTTTTTTTATTTTGGTCTTTCCCTTTTTTTTTGGTAAATCGGTATGCCTAGAGCGTTACAAAACAATATAATTGTTAGATGCATGTCACACGCGAGCTGGATTTGTGGCTAGCAATTTGCTCCAGTATTTTCGTTATGTATGAAAAAAAAGGAAGAAAACTACTCGAACAACGAACAACTGAGAAGAAAACCGAACAAACTGCAAAATTAAATATCGAACAAATGAACTCAATTGAGAAAAAACAAAACAAATTTTCTTTTTCTGTAAAGCTTATTGGTCCACTCGGTAGCGGGTCTGAATTAAAACTCGACAATTTTTCTTATTCGCTAATATGCGATGAAATTCCTCAGTGATGTATTGTATCCCCACATTTTCTGTGGGAACATTTTTTTCCTTCACAGCACCGTTTGATACAATTTTTGGGATTGCAATAATTTCAAATAGATCATACAATGATTTCTTGGTTCTTTACATACGTTTTTATCTCAGTTTCTTTCTAATATTTGCATAATTTTCTATGGTTGATTCAAATCATTAAGTAGTTGTAGTGGTTCTTTATACGATGGTGTTACCATTTTCAATAATAAGGAAACTGTCTAAAATCTGTTCTATTTATATTTCTAACTGCACAATCTTAAAATTTATTTTACTCATTATTTCGTTAAAGTATGAGTGTATGTATAATTAGTTTCCTGAATCTGTCTACCTTCCGTCTTTATGAGATTTATTGAGCTAATTATTTCACTGATTTTTGTTGCGGTTACGTTCTGAATTGCTCCTACGTCAATTACCTGTTTACTTAATTTTGATCTAATTTCATTTGATTTGTTTGTATTCAAAGTTTCTGAGTAATATTCGGCGTCCTCATTATCCATGGTACCGAATAATGTTTTAAATCCGGACCCCATTATATTAACTAATCCCCTACGAAGTCTTGTTTCCTTACCCATTATATTATAGATAACGTGAACTCTATGTTCATCAAATGTTATCAAATTATTCTTTACAATTTCTTGGTACTTTTCTCAGTTGCTAATATGTTTTACACACTCATCGTTAATTGTTTTTACTGTTTGCCTTATATTTTCTATGTATTCGTTTAAATTCCTAACACTTATTTTGTTAACTAAAGTTACCTTTCTTCCTATTTCTTCTTTGGAACAATGCAAAGAGGTGAGCTCAATGGCGAATTACTATACCTTTTCTTTTTTTAATTAATTTTTATTTATCAATTCATTAAATACTTACATACTGGACAAAAATGCTTAATACTAGTTGGACGAACAATGATTCTATTTTAACTTACTGGCCCTTGGCGGGCTCTCTAAGCTAAACTTAATTATAATCTATGTCTTTCGACTTAACCTAACAATGTTAAGGTGGCGCTACAGTCCGAGGTGGACCTGGGCCTCAACCAACAAGCGTCTCCAGCCAGTTCGATCTTTAGCTAGCTGTGTCCAGTTTCGCACGCATAGTTGGTTGAGGTCCCTTTCCACTTGCGTGCGCCACCTAAGTCGCGGTCTTCCTCTACTGCGCCGTCCCTCGGGGGTGGATTCGAAGACTTTTCGGGCCGGAGCATTGGTTTCCATCCGCTCTACATGACCTAGCCACCTCAATCGTTGGATCTTCACTCTTCTGGCTAAGTCGATGTCGCTAAACAGCCCGTATAGTTCGTCATTATATCTCCTCCTCCACTCACCATCTATGCAGACGGGACCGAAAATCACACGAAGAATTTTTCTCCCGAAGCAACCAAGAGCAGCTTCATCCGCTTTTGATAAAGTCCATGCCTCCGCGCCGTATAGCAGGACTGGGACGATTAAGGTCTTGTAAAGCGTTAGCTTGGTTGTTCGAGAGAGGGCTTTGTTTACCAATTGCTTTCTTAGCCCAAAGAAGCAGCGATTGGCAAGAGTTATTCTTCGCTTGATTTCAGCGCTGGTGTCGTTGTCTGAATTGATAGCGGTGCCTAGGTAGACAAAGTTTTTGACTACGTCAAAGTTATATCTGTCTGCTGTGACGTTCTGACCGAGACGTCGGTGTTGGGTGTACTTTCTCGTTGACAGCATATACTTGGTCTTACCCTCGTTTACCACTAAACCCATCTTCGCGGCCTCCGTTGCAATACCCACAAAAGCGCCATTGACATCACGTTGTGTTCTTCCGATAATGTCAATATCGTCGGCATATGCGAGTAGTTGGACGGACTGAAAGTTTGTTCCTCTGGTGTTGGCGTTCGAGTTTTAAACAATTCTTTCAAGAACGATGTTGAAAAAGTCGCATGACAGCGCGTCGCTTTGTCTGAATCCTTTTTTGACATCAAAAGTCTCGGTTAGGTCTTTACCGACCTTGATAGAGCAGCGTGCATTCTCCATCGTCATCCTACACAAACGGACGAGTTTGGTAGGGATGCCAAAACTAGACGTTGCTCTGTATAGCTCGTCTCTATAAATGCTATCATACGCGGCCTTAAAATCGATGAAAAGGTGGTGGGTATCGATTTGTTGCTCCTGGGTTTTCTCCAAAATCTGCCGCAGTGTGAATATTTGGTCGATGGTGGATTTTCCTGACCTAAAGCCACACTGGTATGGACCGACCAGGTTGTTGACGAATGGCTTTAGGTGTTCACACAGTACGGCAGATAAGATTTTATATGCGATACTTAGGAGACTGAAGCCTCTGTAGTTGGCGCAGTTCAAAGGGTCTCCTTTTTTATGGATCGGGCAGACTATGCTGAGGTTCCATTCATCGGGCATGTTTTCCTCCGACCATATTTTACAGATGAGTTGGTGCATGCTCCTTACCAAATCATCGCCTGCGGCCTTAAAAAGCTCGGCGGGTAGGCCGTCAGCTCCCGCAGCCTTGTTGGATTTTAGTTTGGATATGGCAATCCTCACTTCATCTGGGTCGGGTGGACGGAATTGTTGATCTTCATCGTCCCTTTCATTGGGGTTGAATGGTTCGTTCTGCCTGACAGCGGGATTTGGTTCTTCGTCGCCGTTATACAGTCTGCAGAAATGGTTTCTCCATATCCTCAGCATCGACTGTGACTCTACTACTATGTTCCCTTGATCATCCTTACAGGCTTCGGTTTGGACTTTATAACCTTGACTGGTTAACTTTACCCTTTGGTAAAACTTCCTTACCTCATTCCTGCAGTAATATCTCTCTAGTTTGCCGATCGCGCGCTTCTCATGCTCCTTCTTTTTTCTCCTGAGAAGCCGGTGTTCGTCTCTCCTCTTCTGCTCGTAGAGCTCCCGAGCAGCTCTTGTCCTTCTTTGCAGTGCCGCTTTGTATGCTTCTTGCTTGGCTGCATTCGCCTGCCGACACTTGTTGTCAAACCAGGGGTTTCGTTGTGGTGGCGGATTGAAACCCAGCACATCAGAGGCGGCATCTCTGATGGCTTTTTGGCAAGGCTGGCACTGATGTTCAATACTTGGTGTTGGCGGCGTAGGATTTCTTAAGAGGTTAAGGGAGACACGATCGGAAAAGGATTTGGCAATCTCTTGCGATTGTAGCCGGCTGACGTTAAACTTCCTCACAGTATTTCTTTGTCTTGGCGGTGTTCGGGATATCCGCAACCTTATCTTGGCTACAACAATGTTGGCGCCTCGGAACGTTCGAACATCTATAATACTGGAGGAGTGCCTTGCGTCGATCGCAATATAATCAATCTGATTGACGGTTGATTGATCAGCAGATCGCCATGTTCCTTTGTGGATATCGAGATGTGGGAATCTTGTACTGGCTACTACAACATTTCGCCCCGAAGCAAATTCGATCAGCCTAAATCCGTTATCGGATGTGGTGTCGTGTAGGCTGTGCTTCCCGACCGTACTACCAAAGATGTTCTCTTTTCCAAGCTTTGCGTTAAAATCGCCAAGGACAATTTTAATGTCGTAGCTAGGGCATTGCTCATAAGTTTTGTCCAGGAGCTCATAGAACTTGTCTTTTGTGTCGTCATCTTTGTCCTCTGTGAGGGCATGTGCGCATATAAGGCTTATGTTGGAAAATTTAGCCTGGATGCGAATTGTCGTGAGGCGCTCGTTCACGGATCTGAACGATAAGACTTCTTGCCTAAGTCTGCCTCTAACGACAAATCCACATCCAAATAGGCGCTGTTTTTGCTGTTTGTAGCAGTCACCGTAATATATATCACAGTTTTTCGGCCTTCTTTTGCCCGGTCCATCCCATCGCACTTCTTGGATGGCGGTTATATCTGCTTTGCAGCAGTCTAGGGCTTCCGCAAATTGTTCGGCTCACGAGGCTTGTTGTTGCTTCGTAACTACATATTTTTATGTGGCCGGGCAGTTACCCCGACGGCACAACCCCCAACCTTTAGGGCCAGTTCCTTTTTTGTCACCCCTAGGACAAGAGGTCGCACTTATAAGTTTGGCAAGTTGAGCTCGGGTGAACTACAACCAGTACCCGATGGCTACCACTTGGAGGTAAAATAAGCACAATTGGGCTGTGGAGGTTACGTTGCTATTCTTGACTACGAACCGTCTACCGGTAAGCATGTTACACAGTAGGAACAGAGCTTGTAAAAAAGACTTTCTAACCATACGGTGTCAAAGGCCTTCTCGAGATCAATCAAACAGGCAACAGTAATTGAGCGTATTAGGATATATATTTTTTTTATTTTGTTCCTTTTGTTCCCGGGAACTTCTTTTTTCGCACAGTTACATTGTTTGGGGACTTTCCCTTTTTTTGTTTTTTTTTTTGATAAATCGGTATCCCACCGCTGACACCAATTTTTTATGTTATGCCTGGAGCGTTACAAAAGAATATAATTATTAGATGCATGTCACACGTGGGCTGGATTTGTGGCTAGCAATTTGCTCCAGTATTTCCGTTGTGTATGAAAAAAGAAAGGAAGAAAACTACTCGAACAACGAACAACTGAGAAGAAAATCGAACAAACTGCAAAATTAAATATCGAACAAATGAACTCAATTGAGAAAAAACAAAACAAATTTTCTTTCACTGTAAAGCTTATTAGTCCACTCGGTAGCGGGTCTGCATTAAAACTCGACAATTTTTCTTATTCACTATGATTATTGGCCACCTAAGACTACCTAATGAGATCTATGCGTTAATGTTTTTTTTTTTATTTTGCCTTATGTTGCTCCACTAGCGTCGCGTGTTCAGGTGTGAAACACTATGCGACGAAATTCCTCAGTGAAGTCTGATTTTGTATGTCTATTGCTTGTATGTCCACTGCGCTTTTTACATTAATTTTATTTAATAGTTTTGTATTAAGTTCAAGAGTTTCTAGTCTAACAATAACGCAACAGTCTTCAAGTGCATTTGAATAAAATCTATCCCTCAATTCAGTTTCCATTGGTTTATTTATTGTTCTTATGCTAGTATCTATGGTACTGAAGGTACAATTTTCACCTAAAGTTAAAATCCCTACATTACTGAGAGTTCCGCCAGTTTTTTCGTTATCGCATTTACAATCGTTATTTGTTTCCTGTGTGACTACAAATATAAACATGTTTGTTTTTATTTATGTATATATATACATATATATACAGCATTATATATATACAGCATTTCGATATCGAAATGAATTTATGGTCTTTAATATATAAATGAAAACATTTATTACAGAGTTTGCAAAATATGATTCTTATATGATTCTGTTTTGGAAATATAATTTTCATTAATCTATTTACAGTCTTCCAGATTGTTTCTTAGATTACAAAATTCCTTATCTTTTCTTATTATTAAAAATTTATTCGGCACATACAGCATTTCGATATCGAAATGAATTTATGGTCTTTAATATATAAATGAAAACATTTATTACAGAGTTTGCAAAATATGATTCTTATATGATTCTGTTTTGGAAATATAATTTTCATTAATCTATTTACAGTCTTCCAGATTGTTTCTTAGATTACAAAATTCCTTATCTTTTCTTATTATTAAAAATTTATTCGGCACATCCATTAAAACAGTACAGTTTGATACCATTTTTGGGATTGCAATAATTTCAAATAGATCAATTTCTTCTTTTGTTAAAATTGGTATTTGTAATAATACAATGATTTCTTGGTTCTTTACATAAGTTTTTATCTCAATTTCTTTCATAATATTTGCATAATTTTCTATGGTTGGTTCAAATAAAAGATAGTTGTCTAGGTGCAATTGATTCGAATCATTAAGTAGTTGTAGTGGTACTTTATACGTGGATGAATAACACCATTTCGAATAATAAGGAAACTGTCTTAAATCTGTTCTATTTCTATTTCCAATTGCACAATCTTAAAATTTATTTTACTCATTACTTCGTTAAAGTATGAGTGTATGTATAATTAGTTTCCTGAATCTTTTTACCTTCCGTCTTTATGAGATTTATTAAGCTAATTATTTCATTAATTTTTGTTGCGGTTACATTCTGAATTGCTCCTACGTCAATTAAGTGTTTACTTCATTTTGCCATGATTTTTACATTTTCTTTCATTTCGTTTTTTATTCTAATCTCATTGGATTTGTTTCTATTCAAAGTTTCTGAGTAATATTCTGCGTCCTCATTATCCATTGTTACCGAACAGCGTTTTAAACCCGGACCCTATTATATTAACTAATCCCCTACGAAGTCTTGTTTCTTTACCCATTATATTATAGATAACGTGAACTCTATGTTCTAACTTTATCAAATAATTCTTTACAATTTCTTGGTACTTTTCGCAGTTGCTAATATGTTTTACACATTCATCGTTAATTGTTTTTACTATTTGCCTTTATTTTCTATGTATTCGTTTGAATTCCTAACACTTATTTTGTTAACACTTATAAAAAGTTACCTTTCTTCCTATTTCTTCTTTGGAACAATCCAAAGAGGTGGGCTCCATGGCGAACTACTATCCCTTATTATACCGTCATTATTTAGCTTTTTATCTGATTACGTACCTCTGAATCATGTACCTTTGGGTGCCTGTACGTTTTGGTAAACACCGGAGAACATCCTTCTGTAGCCCTAATCTGAAGCTTTGTGACATTAGTGTGAGTGAGCTTTTCATCCTTTATACGAAAAATTTCACTGTAATTTTTTATTATGCCTAATATGCTTTCTAAATCCTAAATTAGATGAACGATCAACTTCGAAGAGTTTCCCCGTAGTTCTTGCATATACACTGATAGATTACAAAGAATCGTATGTAAGAGTCAGCGGGGAAATTCCATAGACTTGTGGCGACAGTAAGATCTAAAAGCAATACCGGGAGTATAAATATCGGCACAATGGTCGATTCGAGTTAGTTCAGTGGGAGAATTATTACAGTTCAGTAAAATAATTAGTAAAGTTCAGTTTGGGATTTTGTAGTGTTCAAAGTGTTACTCAGTTCAGCCTGAAAGGCAGAAAAGAGTTTTGTAGTAAAGTAATAGTGATTTTTAAAGCGTAATAAAGTATAAGAAGTAAATCAGTGTTTGCAAAATAAATTCGGTTATAACGTAATTAGTGAACTCGTGTGTTTTATTCGTCACAATCCAGTGATCGAACCAATTGATTTGATCGACAATTTAATTAATCTTACGTAGACTCATTTACAGCTAAAAGTAACACTACATATTATATATTGAAATCATTAAATTTAATTTTTTTTTCAGATCTGTAGATACCTATTCCATTCCAACATTCAGTACTACTTTTAAGTGCAACTCCACCAGTATATCTCGAGTTGGAAAAACAACAAAATGATTTATATTTTCTTAATGTATATTCACTTTCATGGGCTTTCAGGTCACAACACGACTTTAAAATAATTCACCGCAAAGGCGAACGGCAACAGTAGAAGTCACAGAGATAAGCGATACCCCTAAAGTGGATGGTGATAGTTGTTAAGAGCGCTACCCTGATTGGAAGGTAGAAGGCGACAGGCTATTCAAATATGTCAGGGCTAAGTTGTAGCCAAAGAACACAGGGCGGCTATTCTAATAGAGAACAATCACTATTCAATTTCGTTATTTCTGTGATAAGTTAGGGTTGTCTGCAGCTAATCATCGCTTTCCCACCTGTTTTAAGTCCATAAATAATCCCAAGTTACTTGATATGTTTCTCACCAAATGTGCTTCGAGTGTATTATGTCTCGACCTAATTCATTGACGAGTGAATTTATTCGTATGATTGTCTGTTTTTTCACCTTTAATAAAGATAGATCCAACTGTGATGACACCTTTAGCTTCAGATCGTTTCAGGACATTAATAACACATATATTTATAGCTTAAATTGGCACGATATATTGTTATGCCTGAAGCGTTACAAAAAACTATAATTATTAGATGAATGTCATACGCGGACTGGATTTCTGGCTACGAATTTGCCTCCAGTATTTCCGTTGTGTATGAATAAAAAAGGGAAGAAAACTACTCGAACAGCGACCAACTGAGAAGAAAACCATTTTCTGTGGGAACATGTTTTTCCTTTCGCACCTTCCTAACACCTCCTTACTTAAAACGAGTTTATGGGTATCTGACCCTTAAACTTGGTTCGACTCGTTCCATTGTCATGGTATCTGATGATGTCATTGGGGGTGATTTGATGGGCTTTGGTAACTCTTGTATGTACTTTCTCTTTTAGCGATTGAAACATTTGTTGAATAGGGTAAGGGTCGTTCGGCCTCCAGATCTGTAGCCACATTTGTATGCAATCACACATGCTACGATAACTGCTAAAGAGCCTATGATCCCTGTAAAAATGTTTCTGGTTCTCTGTGTCATCGAATCTAACACATTTTCCCAAAAATGCTTCTCATTTTGTATGTCTATTGCTAAGTCGTTTTAAGTTCTTCTGCGTTTTCTACATTAATTTTATTTAATAGTTTTGTATTAAGTTCAATAGTTTCTAGTCTAACATTAACGCAACAGTCTTCAAGTGCATTTGAATAAAATCTATCCCTCAATTGTTTTATTTATTTATTGGTTTATTTATTGTTCTTATGCTAGTATCTATGGTACTGAAGGTACAATTTTCACCTAAAGTCAAAATCCCTATATTACTGAGAGTTCCGCCAGTTTTTTCGTTATCGCATTTACAATCGTTATTTGTTTCCTGTGTGACTACAAATATAAACAAAAAACTACATATGCCTGATGTGCTTTCTAATTCTTCCTTATTCATATGTTCAGTCCTAATATTTCCTGTTACCTCTAATACTCTTTGTTTCTTTACCTCACAGTCCTCTAATTTTTTTTCGACAATTCGAATTTCGCTAACCTTAAAATCTTCTTCCGTCGTATTGAGTATAGTGGTCATACATTCACCATTTTGTTTTTGGTTATACATTCTGATATAATTATCCCTTCCTTTACTAACTGTCTTGGTACAACTATGTCCTCTTTTAATTCATTACTGTTTTTTATTTTTACAACTCTAAATGCTTCAGAACCTTATCTTCGCTCAAGTACTTTAAAGTTATTTCATCGTATCTATTTTTCAGTATACCCTCATTATAATGAATGGAGTAACCTCCTTCCTTAAGAAAATTACTACCCAGAATTCCGCTATACTCTCCAAGTAATCCATTTTGCACTTCATACACATGCTAAGCGCAAATTAATGATACTTCTGCTCCTGTGTCAGTGAATTAACGTGAGGGCTTTCTGAATTACTCATTTCATTAAGTACTGTCACATTTCATATATTGCATTCCTAATATTGGAATCTTTTTTGAATTCTTTCTTATAAACAGTTTGGACGTTGGAACTCGTTCCTCGCCCACTAGAACTTGGTCCAGGGTCATTTGAACGGTTTCCTTGCGTATTTTGTTTTCCCCTAGCTCTCCTAGGTAACCTGCAGTTTCTAGCAATATAGCCAAGTTTGCCACAATTGAAGCATTTTGTTTCTGTGAAATTGATCCTTGCTAAATTCCTACTCGAATAATCTCTACTTATGTTTGATCTAAATAGATTGAGCCTTTGCTCTTCCTCTTGAGCACATCGACTCGCCTCTACTAAGGCTTTAGATCTTTGTGTTACGACGTACGCAGCCAATTTGTCTTGCAGTCCATTTATGAATACTGTAAGAGTCTCATCTTTAATGCAATCCATCTGTCCCTTTGAGTCCTCTTCTTTACATCATACAATTCCTTCTTGAACGATTCCCAATCTTTGATTTCTTTGTTCATCAGTATAGTCGCAGCATTGCCACGAATTCTAGTTTTTATAAACTTGAGAAGAATTTCTTTCTGGCTTGTTGTAGCCAATCCAATTGCTTCGTTGCACACATCTATGAAACCAAACACCTCTTCACTGCTACTATTAAAAGTAGGAATGAAGGACGTTAAGACACTCATTAGAATTTCTGACATATTTGAATTAGTACTATGCGGAACCTCTTCTAAATCAATAATACTATCCTCTTCTCCTTCACTATGGCTTCACTAGCAATATCGTCGCTATTCATAAAAGCTTTTCTCGATATCCACCTACTTAGTAATATCCAATATGTTCCCTCGTTTTCTTCTATCCACTCATAATTTTTCCACTTAATCTCTCCTGAAGGGAGTTTGATTTGATACATCCGCTAGAAGATGTAGGAGTTTGATATGTTCTAAAACTTGTCTTTTGACCCTGCTACTGAGACAACTTAGTCTTTTCTTAACTCACTTTCCTTTACAATTTTATCAAAACTACTTGTACAATTCATTAACGTACATAATAAGAATTATTATCAGCTTAATGGTATTCATCAGCGAAGCGGCAATATTCTATTTATGGTTCTGCAGCTATTTTTACCACACGTAGTTTACACAGTAACAGTTGAGCATTTTTTTTATTTTGGTCTTTCCCTTTTTTTTTGGTAAATCGGTATGCCTAGAGCGTTACAAAACAATATAATTGTTAGATGCATGTCACACGCGAGCTGGATTTGTGGCTAGCAATTTGCTCCAGTATTTTCGTTATGTATGAAAAAAAAGGAAGAAAACTACTCGAACAACGAACAACTGAGAAGAAAACCGAACAAACTGCAAAATTAAATATCGAACAAATGAACTCAATTGAGAAAAAACAAAACAAATTTTCTTTTTCTGTAAAGCTTATTGGTCCACTCGGTAGCGGGTCTGAATTAAAACTCGACAATTTTTCTTATTCGCTAATATGCGATGAAATTCCTCAGTGATGTATTGTATCCCCACATTTTCTGTGGGAACATTTTTTTCCTTCACAGCACCGTTTGATACAATTTTTGGGATTGCAATAATTTCAAATAGATCATACAATGATTTCTTGGTTCTTTACATACGTTTTTATCTCAGTTTCTTTCTAATATTTGCATAATTTTCTATGGTTGATTCAAATCATTAAGTAGTTGTAGTGGTTCTTTATACGATGGTGTTACCATTTTCAATAATAAGGAAACTGTCTAAAATCTGTTCTATTTATATTTCTAACTGCACAATCTTAAAATTTATTTTACTCATTATTTCGTTAAAGTATGAGTGTATGTATAATTAGTTTCCTGAATCTGTCTACCTTCCGTCTTTATGAGATTTATTGAGCTAATTATTTCACTGATTTTTGTTGCGGTTACGTTCTGAATTGCTCCTACGTCAATTACCTGTTTACTTAATTTTGATCTAATTTCATTTGATTTGTTTGTATTCAAAGTTTCTGAGTAATATTCGGCGTCCTCATTATCCATGGTACCGAATAATGTTTTAAATCCGGACCCCATTATATTAACTAATCCCCTACGAAGTCTTGTTTCCTTACCCATTATATTATAGATAACGTGAACTCTATGTTCATCAAATGTTATCAAATTATTCTTTACAATTTCTTGGTACTTTTCTCAGTTGCTAATATGTTTTACACACTCATCGTTAATTGTTTTTACTGTTTGCCTTATATTTTCTATGTATTCGTTTAAATTCCTAACACTTATTTTGTTAACTAAAGTTACCTTTCTTCCTATTTCTTCTTTGGAACAATGCAAAGAGGTGAGCTCAATGGCGAATTACTATACCTTTTCTTTTTTTAATTAATTTTTATTTATCAATTCATTAAATACTTACATACTGGACAAAAATGCTTAATACTAGTTGGACGAACAATGATTCTATTTTAACTTACTGGCCCTTGGCGGGCTCTCTAAGCTAAACTTAATTATAATCTATGTCTTTCGACTTAACCTAACAATGTTAAGGTGGCGCTACAGTCCGAGGTGGACCTGGGCCTCAACCAACAAGCGTCTCCAGCCAGTTCGATCTTTAGCTAGCTGTGTCCAGTTTCGCACGCATAGTTGGTTGAGGTCCCTTTCCACTTGCGTGCGCCACCTAAGTCGCGGTCTTCCTCTACTGCGCCGTCCCTCGGGGGTGGATTCGAAGACTTTTCGGGCCGGAGCATTGGTTTCCATCCGCTCTACATGACCTAGCCACCTCAATCGTTGGATCTTCACTCTTCTGGCTAAGTCGATGTCGCTAAACAGCCCGTATAGTTCGTCATTATATCTCCTCCTCCACTCACCATCTATGCAGACGGGACCGAAAATCACACGAAGAATTTTTCTCCCGAAGCAACCAAGAGCAGCTTCATCCGCTTTTGATAAAGTCCATGCCTCCGCGCCGTATAGCAGGACTGGGACGATTAAGGTCTTGTAAAGCGTTAGCTTGGTTGTTCGAGAGAGGGCTTTGTTTACCAATTGCTTTCTTAGCCCAAAGAAGCAGCGATTGGCAAGAGTTATTCTTCGCTTGATTTCAGCGCTGGTGTCGTTGTCTGAATTGATAGCGGTGCCTAGGTAGACAAAGTTTTTGACTACGTCAAAGTTATATCTGTCTGCTGTGACGTTCTGACCGAGACGTCGGTGTTGGGTGTACTTTCTCGTTGACAGCATATAGTTGGTCTTACCCTCGTTTACCACTAAACCCATCTTCGCGGCCTCCGTTGCAATACCCACAAAAGCGCCATTGACATCACGTTGTGTTCTTCCGATAATGTCAATATCGTCGGCATATGCGAGTAGTTGGACGGACTGAAAGTTTGTTCCTCTGGTGTTGGCGTTCGAGTTTTAAACAATTCTTTCAAGAACGATGTTGAAAAAGTCGCATGACAGCGCGTCGCTTTGTCTGAATCCTTTTTTGACATCAAAGGTCTCGGTTAGGTCTTTACCGACCTTGATAGAGCAGCGTGCATTCTCCATCGTCATCCTACACAAACGGACGAGTTTGGTAGGGATGCCAAAACTAGACGTTGCTCTGTATAGCTCGTCTCTATAAATGCTATCATACGCGGCCTTAAAATCGATGAAAAGGTGGTGGGTATCGATTTGTTGCTCCTGGGTTTTCTCCAAAATCTGCCGCAGTGTGAATATTTGGTCGATGGTGGATTTTCCTGACCTAAAGCCACACTGGTATGGACCGACCAGGTTGTTGACGAATGGCTTTAGGTGTTCACACAGTACGGCAGATAAGATTTTATATGCGATACTTAGGAGACTGAAGCCTCTGTAGTTGGCGCAGTTCAAAGGGTCTCCTTTTTTATGGATCGGGCAGACTATGCTGAGGTTCCATTCATCGGGCATGTTTTCCTCCGACCATATTTTACAGATGAGTTGGTGCATGCTCCTTACCAAATCATCGCCTGCGGCCTTAAAAAGCTCGGCGGGTAGGCCGTCAGCTCCCGCAGCCTTGTTGGATTTTAGTTTGGATATGGCAATCCTCACTTCATCTGGGTCGGGTGGACGGAATTGTTGATCTTCATCGTCCCTTTCATTGGGGTTGAATGGTTCGTTCTGCCTGACAGCGGGATTTGGTTCTTCGTCGCCGTTATACAGTCTGCAGAAATGGTTTCTCCATATCCTCAGCATCGACTGTGACTCTACTACGATGTTCCCTTGATCATCCTTACAGGCTTCGGTTTGGACTTTATAACCTTGACTGGTTAACTTTACCCTTTGGTAAAACTTCCTTACCTCATTCCTGCAGTAATATCTCTCTAGTTTGCCGATCGCGCGCTTCTCATGCTCCTTCTTTTTTCTCCTGAGAAGCCGGTGTTCGTCTCTCCTCTTCTGCTCGTAGAGCTCCCGAGCAGCTCTTGTCCTTCTTTGCAGTGCCGCTTTGTATGCTTCTTGCTTGGCTGCATTCGCCTGCCGACACTCGTTGTCAAACCAGGGGTTTCGTTGTGGTGGCGGATTGAAACCCAGCACATCAGAGGCGGCATCTCTGATGGCTTTTTGGCAAGGCTGGCACTGATGTTCAATACTTGGTGTTGGCGGCGTAGGATTTCTTAAGAGGTTAAGGGAGACACGATCGGAAAAGGATTTGGCAATCTCTTGCGATTGTAGCCGGCTGACGTTAAACTTCCTCACAGTATTTCTTTGTCTTGGCGGTGTTCGGGATATCCGCAACCTTATCTTGGCTACAACAATGTTGGCGCCTCGGAACGTTCGAACATCTATAATACTGGAGGAGTGCCTTGCGTCGATCGCAATATAATCAATCTGATTGACGGTTGATTGATCAGCAGATCGCCATGTTCCTTTGTGGATATCGAGATGTGGGAATCTTGTACTGGCTACTACAACATTTCGCCCCGAAGCAAATTCGATCAGCCTAAATCCGTTATCGGATGTGGTGTCGTGTAGGCTGTGCTTCCCGACCGTACTACCAAAGATGTTCTCTTTTCCAAGCTTTGCGTTAAAATCGCCAAGGACAATTTTAATGTCGTAGCTAGGGCATTGCTCATAAGTTTTGTCCAGGAGCTCATAGAACTTGTCTTTTGTGTCGTCATCTTTGTCCTCTGTGAGGGCATGTGCGCATATAAGGCTTATGTTGGAAAATTTAGCCTGGATGCGAATTGTCGTGAGGCGCTCGTTCACGGATCTGAACGATAAGACTTCTTGCCTAAGTCTGCCTCTAACGACAAATCCACATCCAAATAGGCGCTGTTTTTGCTGTTTGTAGCAGTCACCGTAATATATATCACAGTTTTTCGGCCTTCTTTTGCCCGGTCCATCCCATCGCACTTCTTGGATGGCGGTTATATCTGCTTTGCAGCAGTCTAGGGCTTCCGCAAATTGTTCGGCTCACGAGGCTTGTTGTTGCTTCGTAACTACATATTTTTATGTGGCCGGGCAGTTACCCCGACGGCACAACCCCCAACCTTTAGGGCCAGTTCCTTTTTTGTCACCCCTAGGACAAGAGGTCGCACTTATAAGTTTGGCAAGTTGAGCTCGGGTGAACTACAACCAGTACCCGATGGCTACCACTTGGAGGTAAAATAAGCACAATTGGTGTGTAGAAAAAGTTACAACACTGGGCATCGCCAGGTTAACGCCAGTCAGTGCCTACCCGATTCCCACAACACCCAACCACCTAACAATGCTTTTTTAAATAAAGGAAAATAAATTTATATGTACTAATATTAAGAAAAATTTAAAAAAACTTAATAACTGAACTATATTTTTTTTATTAAAACCATACATATGCGGCTGCTGAGCTGCAAGACAGTGACCGACTAGTGCTCCCATGCGGCAATCCACATTACCCTTTCTACCCAGGGTCTAACGGGTTCGACGAGGGAGTTCCTTCGCTCTCCAACCACCAGAATTTCCGATGCTGCATTGCAACATCTCGCACATCCCGCTTTGATACCGCTATACTCAACGGGAAGAGGCCTTCCTCAACGTTCTGCAACAGAGCGGTCGTGGTTGAGTCGCCCATCCACAGTTGAACGGGCGGTATGAAAGAGGAGCGGTACAGCATTTATGTCTTGTATCAGACCGTGCTTATCTAAATGTAGGACTGCTTCTGGGGGGACGAAGCCGTTTTGACGTGCCCTCTCGTGGTATAGTGAATTGAGGTAGTAAGCCCCAGAGATCAATTTATTGACCGAGTTCATCGCTCTAGCAGTATGACCTCGAATCAACTTCACTAGGAAATTGTCCACCCGTATCAGGTTCGCCCTGTTGTATAAGATCTCATTGGAATAGAATTTTCTGTACTGGGATTCTAGAGTTCTATGAAGTCGAGAACTTCGATAAAGACGAGAGTTCAGACAAGCCCTCCCGAACAACCGAATCTTTTCCATCAAGCTTGCACTCACGTTGAACCACACGGGACAGCCATAGGTAAGCATTGGCCGGATGAGGGCCATGTAGCAGATAACCTTCACCTCGCATCGAGTTGGCTGTTGTAAAACAGTCTCTTTGTAAGGGCAAAAGCGCCTCGGGCCCTGGCCAGAGCAGCATCCCCAGGTATCTGACTACAGTCTTTTGCGCCAGTGGTTGCCCATGTCGTCCAACAATTGAGAATTTTCGCCAATTCTTTTTTGTATCCGCCGAGGCCTTATACAACGGCGTAATGAACAGTATGGTTTCCGAATTCTGAAAGTTGATTTTCAACTCTCATGAATGAATCGAAGTCACCCTGCACGAGAGTAGTGGTGCTCTCGATCTTTTCGCCTGATCTGTACACGATCAAGTCGTCGGCGTACACAATAACTTGAGAAAGAGAATTTATCAGATCGCTCAAGTAAATGTTGAACAGGATCGGCGAATTAACGGCACCCTGTTGGAGACCATTTTTTACATCAAAAATACCTGTGGAGGTTACGTTGCTATTCTTGACTACGAACCGTCTACCGGTAAGCATGTTACACAGTAGGAACAGAGCTTGTAAAAAAGACTTTCTAACCATACGGTGTCAAAGGCCTTTTCGAGATCAATCAAACAGGCAACAGTAATTGAGCGTATTAGGATATATATTTTTTTTATTTTGTTCCTTTTGTTCCCGGGAACTTCTTTTTTCGCACAGTTTCATTGTTTGGGGACTTTCCCTTTTTTTGTTTTTTTTTTTGATAAATCGGTATCCCACCGCTGACACCAATTTTTTATGTTATGCCTGGAGCGTTACAAAAGAATATAATTATTAGATGCATGTCACACGCGGGCTGGATTTGTGGCTAGCAATTTGCTCCAGTATTTCCGTTGTGTATGAAAAAAGAAAGGAAGAAAACTACTCGAACAACGAACAACTGAGAAGAAAATCGAACAAACTGCAAAATTAAATATCGAACAAATGAACTCAATTGAGAAAAAACAAAACAAATTTTCTTTCACTGTAAAGCTTATTAGTCCACTCGGTAGCGGGTCTGCATTAAAACTCGACAATTTTTCTTATTCACTATGATGAGATCTATGCGTTAATGTTTTTTTTTTTTATTTTGCCTTATGTTGCTCCACTAGCGTCGCGTGTTCAGGTGTGAAACACTATGCGACGAAATTCCTCAGTGAAGTCTGATTTTGTATGTCTATTGCTTGTATGTCCACTGCGCTTTTTACATTAATTTTATTTAATAGTTTTGTATTAAGTTCAAGAGTTTCTAGTCTAACAATAACGCAACAGTCTTCAAGTGCATTTGAATAAAATCTATCCCTCAATTCAGTTTCCATTGGTTTATTTATTGTTCTTATGCTAGTATCTATGGTACTGAAGGTACAATTTTCACCTAAAGTTAAAATCCCTACATTACTGAGAGTTCCGCCAGTTTTTTCGTTATCGCATTTACAATCGTTATTTGTTTCCTGTGTGACTACAAATATAAACATGTTTGTTTTTATTTTATACAGCATTTCGATATCGAAATGAATTTATGGTCTTTAATATATAAATGAAAACATTTATTACAGAGTTTGCAAAATATGATTCTTATATGATTCTGTTTTGGAAATATAATTTTCATTAATCTATTTACAGTCTTCCAGATTGTTTCTTAGATTACAAAATTCCTTATCTTTTCTTATTATTAAAAATTTATTCGGCACATCCATTAAAACAGTACAGTTTGATACCATTTTTGGGATTGCAATAATTTCAAATAGATCAATTTCTTCTTTTGTTACAATTGGTATTTGTAATAATACAATGATTTCTTGGTTCTTTACATAAGTTTTTATCTCAATTTCTTTCATAATATTTGCATAATTTTCTATGGTTGGTTCAAATAAAAGATAGTTGTCGTGCAATTGATTCGAATCATTAAGTAGTTGTAGTGGTACTTTATACGTGGATGAATAACACCATTTCGAATAATAAGGAAACTGTCTAAAATCTGTTCTATTTCTATTTCCAATTGCACAATCTTAAAATTTATTTTACTCATTACTTCGTTAAAGTATGAGTGTATGTATAATTAGTTTCCTGAATCTTTTTACCTTCCGTCTTTATGAGATTTATTAAGCTAATTATTTCATTAATTTTTGTTGCGGTTACATTCTGAATTGCTCCTACGTCAATTAAGTGTTTACTTCATTTTGCCATGATTTTTACATTTTCTTTCATTTCGTTTTTTATTCTAATCTCATTGGATTTGTTTCTATTCAAAGTTTCTGAGTAATATTCGGCGTCCTCATTATCCATTGTTACCGAACAGCGTTTTAAATCCGGACCCTATTATATTAACTAATCCCCTACGAAGTCTTGTTTCTTTACCCATTATATTATAGATAACGTGAACTCTATGTTCTAACTTTATCAAATAATTCTTTACAATTTCTTGGTACTTTTCGCAGTTGCTAATATGTTTTACACATTCATCGTTAATTGTTTTTACTATTTGCCTTTATTTTCTATGTATTCGTTTGAATTCCTAACACTTATTTTGTTAACACTTATAAAAAGTTACCTTTCTTCCTATTTCTTCTTTGGAACAATCCAAAGAGGTGGGCTCCATGGCGAACTACTATCCCTTATTATACCGTCATTATTTAGCTTTTTATCTGATTACGTACCTCTGAATCATGTACCTTTGGGTGCCTGTACGTTTTGGTAAACACCGGAGAACATCCTTCTGTAGCCCTAATCTGGAGCTTTGTGACATTAGTGTGAGTGAGCTTTTCATCCTTTATACGAAAAATTTCACTGTAATTTTTTATTATGCCTAATATGCTTTCTAAATCCTAAATTAGATGAACGATCAACTTCGAAGAGTTTCCCCGTAGTTCTTGCATATACACTGATAGATTACAAAGAATCGTATGTAAGAGTCAGCGGGGAAATTCCATAGACTTGTGGCGACAGTAAGATCTAAAAGCAATACCGGGAGTATAAATA
The DNA here is from genome assembly GCA_905231855.2 of Eristalis tenax. Lineage (NCBI taxonomy): Eukaryota > Metazoa > Arthropoda > Insecta > Diptera > Syrphidae > Eristalis > Eristalis tenax. Next base: position 81,480,375 of record HG993124.1, on the reverse strand, counting down.
TCGGCACAATGGTCGATTCGAGTTAGTTCAGTGGGAGAATTATTACAGTTCAGTAAAATAATTAGTAAAGTTCAGTTTGGGATTTTGTAGTGTTCAAAGTGTTACTCAGTTCAGCCTGAAAGGCAGAAAAGAGTTTTGTAGTAAAGTAATAGTGATTTTTAAAGCGTAAAGTATAAGAAGTAAATCAGTGTTTGCAAAATAAATTCGGTTATAACGTAATTAGTGAACTCGTGTGTTTTATTCGTCACAATCCAGTGATCGAACCAATTGATTTGATCGACAATTTAATTAATCTTACGTAGACTCATTTACAGCTAAAAGTAACACTACATATTATATATTAAAATCATTAAATTTAATTTTTTTTTCAGATCTGTAGATACCTATTCCATTCCAACATTCAGTACTACTTTTAAGTGCAACTCCACCAGTATATCTCGAGTTGGAAAAACAACAAAATGATTTATTTTTTCTTAATGTATATTCACTTTCATGGGCTTTCAGGTTACAACACGACTTAAAAATAATTCACCGCAAAGGCGAACGGCAACAGTAGAAGTCACAGAGATAAGCGATACCCCTAAAGTGGATGGTGATAGTTGTTAAGAGCGCTACCCTGATTGGAAGGTAGAAGGCGACAGGCTATTCAAATATGTCAGGGCTAAGTGGTAGCCAAAGAACACAGGGCGGCTATTCTAATAGAGAACAATCACTATTCAATTTCGTTATTTCTGTGATAAGTTAGGGTTGTCTGCAGCTAATCATCGCTTTCCCACCTGTTTTAAGTCCATAAATAATCCCAAGTTACTTGATATGTTTCTCACCAAATGTGCTTCGAGTGTATTATGTCTCGACCTAATTCATTGACGAGTGAATTTATTCGTATGATTGTCTGTTTTTTCACCTTTAATAAAGATAGATCCAACTGTGATGACACCTTTAGCTTCAGATCGTTTCAGGACATTAATAACACATATATTTATAGCTTAAATTGGCACGATATATTGTTATGCCTGAAGCGTTACAAAAAACTATAATTATTAGATGAATGTCATACGCGGACTGGATTTCTGGCTACGAATTTGCCTCCAGTATTTCCGTTGTGTATGAATAAAAAAGGGAAGAAAACTACTCGAACAGCGACCAACTGAGAAGAAAACCATTTTCTGTGGGAACATGTTTTTCCTTTCGCACCTTCCTAACACCTCCTTACTTAAAACGAGTTTATGGGTATCTGACCCTTAAACTTGGTTCGACTCGTTCCATTGTCATGGTATCTGATGATGTCATTGGGGGTGATTTGATGGGCTTTGGTAACTCTTGTATGTACTTTCTCTTTTAGCGATTGAAACATTTGTTGAATAGGGTAAGGGTCGTTCGCCTCCAGATCTGTAGCCACATTTGTGTGCAATCACACATGCTACGATAACTGCTAAAGAGCCTATGATCCCTGTAAAAATGTTTCTGGTTCTCTGTGTCATCGAATCTAACACATTTTCCCAAAAATGCTTCTCATTTTGTATGTCTATTGCTAAGTCGTTAAGTTCTTCTGCGTTTTCTACATTAATTTTATTTAATAGTTTTGTATTAAGTTCAACAGTTTCTAGTCTAACATTAACGCAACAGTCTTCAAGTTCATTTGAATAAAGTCTATCTCTCAATTCAGTTGTTCTTATGCTAGTATCTACGGTACTGAAGGTACAATTTTCACCTAAAGTTAAAATCCCTACATTGCTGAGAGTTCCCTCAGTTTTTTCGCTATTACATTTACAATTATAATTTGTTTCCTGTGTGACTACAAATATAAACATGTTTGTTTTTATTTTATAAAGCATTTCGATATCGAAATGAATTTATGGTCTTTAAGTTACAATTGTTGGCTTTGTTGCGCATGAAAACATTTATTACACAGTTTGTAAAATCAAGAGTGTTCTTATATGATTCTGTTTTGTAAATATAATTTCCATTAATCTCTTTACAGTCTTCCAGATTGTTTCTTAGATTATAAAATTCCTGATCTCTTCTTATTATTAAAAATTTATACGACACATCACACATTTGTAATAATACTATGATTTCATGGTTCTTTACATAAGCTTTTATATCAGTTTCAGTTGAAATAAAAGATAGTTGTCTAGATGCAATTGATTCAAATCATTAACGAGTTGCAATGGTTCTTTATATGTGGATGAATAACACCATTTTGAATAAAAAGGAAACTTTCTAAAATCTTTTCTATTTATATTTCTAATTGCACAATCTTAAAATTTAGTTTACTCACTATTTCGCTAAAGTATGAACGCCTTTATGAAATTTATTGAGCTAATTATTTCATTGATTTTTGTTGCGGTTACATTCTGAATTGCTCCTACGTCAATTTTGCCATGATTTTTACATTTTCTTTCACTCCGTTTTTTATTCTCACTTGATTTGTTTGTATTCAAAGTTTCTGCGTAATATTCGGCGTCGTCATTATCCATGGTACCGAACAATGTTTTAAATTCGGACCTTATTATATTAACTAATCCCCTACGAAGTCTTGTTTCCTTTCCCATTATATTACAGATAACGTGAACTCTATGTTCTAACCTTATCAAATTATTCTTTACAAATTCTTGGTACTTTCCGCAGTTGCTATTCCTTATTCATATGTTCAGTCCTAATATTTCCTGTTACCTCTAATACTCTTTGTTTCTACCTCACAGTCCTCTAAATTTTTTTCGACAATTCGAATTTCGCTAACCTTAAAATCTTCTTCCGTCGTATTGAGTATAGTGGTCATACATTCACCATTGTTGTTTTGGTTATACATTCTGATATAATTAACCCTTCCTTTACTAACTGTCTTGGTACAACTATGTCCTCTTTCAATTCATTGCTGTTTTTATTTTAACAACTCTAAATGCTTCAGAACCTTATCTTCGCTCAAGTACTTTAAAGTTATTTCGTCGTACCTGTTTTTCAGTATACCCTCTTTATAATGGACGGAGTAACCTCCTTCCTTAAGAAAATTACTACCCAGAATTCCGCCATACTCTCCAAGTAATCCATTTTGCACTTCATACACATGCTTAGCGCAAATTAATGATACTTCTGCTCCTGTGTCAGTGAATTAACGTGAGGGCTTTCTGAATTACTCATTTCATTAAGTACTGTCACATTCCTAATATTGGAATATTTTTTGATTTCTTTCTTATAGTTCACAGACCGTGCTACAGTACACACGTGTTCCAATTTAACAAAGCCAAGCAGTAATCCAACAAAGTGAAATAGTGCAAGTAACAAGTGGATCCGCAACAAGAGCGTGGGCAAGTGCGTAGAACTCACAGCCGTAAGCCCGAGGGGCCTGAGTTCGAGACCCAGTGGGCGCGTGCAAAGAGATAAGAGAGCTTAGTAGAAGAATTCTCGAAAGGAAAAGAAGGGAGGAACAAGCAGTTCGAAAACTTGGGCAACATCAACAAAAGTTGACCGAACCAAGCCAGCTGGAAAAGCAGCCGTAGCAACAACAACACCAAGCAGCAAAAAACCGAAATGGACGGCTTCAACAGTCAACAGCTCAGCAACAACAGCAGAAGCAGCAACCAAAAAAAGCAGCGCAGCAAGCAACATCGCAACAACAGAAGCAGCAGCAGCATGCAGTACACCAGCAACAACCACAGCAAAGGAAAAAAGAAAAAGTGACACTGATCAACCTCTACGAGGCGGACATCATTTACACTACACAGGTATGTAGGACGGCCGTAGGTAGTGGCAACTTTTTAATAAAAAAAAACAAAGGCTTAGAGAAATACTTAATCTGCTGCAAGACAGTAGAAAATTACGATAAACTCCAGTCAAAATTGTTGAAGATCTCCGCACCGCTCGAAACGGAGAAGATCCTCCAACTGCTAAAGAGCATGTGTGTGACGGTCTCGAGTTCGTCGGGGTCAAGCCCTTCACCACAGCTAAGGCAAAAAGGGAGGGGCGGAAATTACCGTTCTTTATTGTACATCTGTCACCCAATAGCAAAATAGACAAAGTAAACGATATCGTTAGATTATCTGACTATCATTGCGTGTGGGAAGATATAAGAAGGCGCGACGGCATTCTACAATGCGTTCGCTGCCAAAGGTTTGGTCACGCCGCGTCGAACTGCCGAATGCAGCCCCGATGCGTGAAGTGCTGTCAAAACCACAAGGCGGAGGAATGCCCGCTGGGGAAAGAGGGAGCAGCTGAAGTCAGCTCAAGTGCGTACTCTGCGGGAACGCGGGGCACACCGCTAACTATCGTTTGCACGAGCGGAAAGTAAAAACGGTTCTGCAGAAGCAGCCTCCAATGAAAAATCCACTCGGGGCAGCCATAACCGTCACTCCTCAATTGACCTTCGCCCAAATTGCGTCTGGTCAGAGGAACGCGGAAAAGCAGCAACTGCCGAAGGTAGTGCAACAAGTCTCAATGCCAAGTGCACACGAACCGAATGCTTCCAATGAAGGGCTCGGTTAGAGGAGCAGATCGGCAAAATTCTGGAGCTCCTGCAGAACCCAGCACGTCAAAAGTCCTAATGGATGCGCAGACAGAGAGTATTTTTAAGATCATTGCAGTGAATGTAAATTCATTTATAGGGGTCCCACGAAAAAACGAGCTCTATAGATTATTGGACGATCAAAGCCCAGAGCTGATGCTGATTAGCGAAACCAAGCTAACTCAGGCAAATTGGAGCACAGTAATTATAGTATTATTAGCTCCAGTGGTGGAGGCGGTGTTACGATCTTCGCAGTGGAAGAAGGTTGTATGTGGTTGTATGCGGTCTACTCCTCCGGCAACCCTAGTTCCAGAACAATGATATCAGAGCTCGATTCACTCTTTCGATGTCTAAGGCTGGATTCGGAAGATAACTATTTCATTTTGGCCGGGGACTTAAATGCTCGACATGGATACTGGGGGAACATAGTTTCCAATTACAGAAGGGACCAGCTCTATGGCTGGTTTTGCTTGCACAGTGTCGAGTATAGACTCGAATTGAAAGCTCTTACTTAGACCTCCTGCTGCTTAACGCAAGATTACAGGTGACAGTCATGAACTCACAAACGGTAAACTGTTTGAACACAGGTGTGTATCTCAGTGACCATTGCGGACTCAGTGGCGAAATCAAGATCCCCAACGACATTGCAGAGTTAGGAGAGTTTGTGCAGGCGTATCCCTACAAGTACAGTAGGGCACGATGACGAGAGCATTCTCTTCGAATGAGCTACACATACCGTCCAAAAGAAACTTGTCAAACGAAGAGATTGACATGTATCTAATTGAATTGGACGAGATAATTAAACGAACGATGGACAGTACGATACCTCGGTATATACTTACAAACAACCAAAACATGTACCGCAATGCGACAATTGACGCACTCCACCAACAAAGAAGTAGACTTCTGTCAAGATTAAAAACCTTGTACAGGCGGTTTATGGACAGACGAGATGAGGAAGTTAGGATCCTGAAATCGCTCATTAAGAACATACAAACATTAATTACTCAGAATTACAGACTTTCTGTTAATTCGTATTGGAACGACAAGGTCCGGGCTGTAAGATCCAACAACCCAAGCATGTTCGCGCAGATAAACAAATTTTTTAGGAGTAACAAGCAAAACGATCTTCCTTGTCTTAATATCCCTAGAACGACGGACAACGAACAAGTACTGACTACAGCAGGTATTGATCCAGGTAACGCTGTACTTGACGAGAACTTCTTTCTGGTCGAAGATACGCAAGCAAAAGTGGAAGTACTTCGCGCAGTCTTACAGGAAGTGTACAAGGTGAACGAGAGTGTTCGCCCGAACCACGACCTGGAAAACCGCGTACTGGTTAACAACACGCTTCTTATTGCAGATCTTCAAGAATGGCGATATGAGAACACTGGCTTTGTCGTGTTAAATGATGTTAACATGCCAGATAATGTCATCGCCGACTAAGGGGTTCATCCCCCGTTCATTTCGAAGACAGATCTTAAAGCGGTCTTAGAATCAATAAAAAAGAAGAAGTCAGTGGGAGTCGATGGGATCTCGAACATTGTGCTAACACATCTCCCCCTAGAAGTGGTTAATATGTACACAATCCTGTTTAACAATGCTTTGAATAATGCACACTATCCGGAGCATTGGAAAACTGCGATTGTACAACCCATATCCAAACGAGGAAAAGATTCTTCGACTCCGTGCAACCTCCGGTCAATTAGTCTCCTTCCGAACATCAGCAAGGTATTGGAGAAGGTGATAAATAGAGCTCTGATTAACTGGACTGAGTACAAACGTATAATTCCGGATAACCAATTCGGTTCCAAAGCGGGGCATGACACCATTCATGCCGCGTCGAAACTGGTGTCGGATATCCAATGGAACAAGAGCCAGAAACAATGTACGGGTGCCTGCTTGATTGACCAGGAGAAGGCCGTCGACACCGTATGGTTAGAAGGTCTTTTTTACAAGCTCAATCGGCTGGGCATTAGCAAACCACTGCTGTACCTACTGTGTAACAAGCTTAACGGTAGACGGTTCGTCGTCAAGAATGACAACGTGACCTCCACAGGCATTTTTGATGTAAAAAATGGTCTCCAACAGGGTGCCGTTAATTCGCCGATCCTGTTCAATTTTACTTGAGCGATCTGATAAGTTCTCTTCCGCATGTAATTGCGTACGCCGACGACTTGATCGTGTACAGATCAGGCAAAAAGATCGAGGACATCACTACTCTCGTGCAGGGTGACTTCGATTCATTCATGAGGGATTGCGATGACTGGATGTTGAAAATCAACTTTCAGAATTCGGAAACCATATTGTTCAGGACGTCGTTGTATAAGGCCTCAGCAGATGCGAAAAAGAATTGGCGGAAGTTCTCAATTGTTGGACGACACGGGCAACCACTAGGGCAAAGGGCTGTAGTCAGATACCTGGGGATCTGGCTAGATCAGTATCTATATTTTAACAAACATGTGGATGCTGCTCTCGCCAGGGCCCGAGGCGCTTTTGCTCTTACAAAGAGACTGTTTTACAACAGCCAACTCTATGCGAGTGTGAAGGTTAACTGCTACATGGCCCTCATCCGGCCAATGCTCACTTGTGGCTGTCCCGTGTGGTTCAACGTGAGTGCAAGCTTGATGAAAAAGATTCTGTTGTTTGAGAGGGCTTGTCTTAGGGCTGGCACCTCAGACCACCAAGCGAGAGTGTCAGGCCACCAGCTAGACAGATAGACCAGAGACGAGGTCGAAAAGGAGGAAGAAGCCCTCATCCGGCCAATGCTCACTTGTGGCTGTCCCGCGTGGTTCAACTTGAGTGCAAGCTTGATGAACAAGATTCGGTTGTTTGAGAGGGCTTGTCTTAGGGCTTGCCTTCGCCTTTATCGAACTCCACAGTCCCAGTACAAAAAATTCTATCCCGATGGTCTAATACAACAGGGCGAACCTGATAAGAGTGGGCAATTTCCTAGTGAAGTTGATTCGAGGTCATACTGCGATAAGCTTGGTCAATAACCTGATCGCGAGGGCTTACTACCCCAATACACAATACCACGAAAGGGTACGCCCCCTAGAAGCCTTTCTCCATTTAGACAACAACGGACTGTTACAAGATATAAATACGGTACCGCTCATCTACCACATCGCGAGATCAACTGTGGATGGGCGACTCAACTACGACCGTTCCGTCGCACAACGAGCTGACGAGGGTCTCCTCCGGTTCAGTACGGCGGTATCAAGGAGAGATGTTCGGGATGTTGTTCGGAAATTCTGGTGGCTGGGGAGAAGGGGAACTCTCTCGTCGAACCCTTCAGACCCGGGATAGAAAGGGAAGTACGTATCCCCGAAAGGGGGAGCAGCAATTGAGATGCAAATCGCGGTAAGCCATGGCCGACCTACATAGCCTAGGGTAGTTGTTAAGGTAGCTTGTAAGTTGTAAGTAAATATAAGAAAAAAAAAAATAAATAAAAAAAAGACGAGTATTCACATGCGTACACCTGCGTGTACCTTTGTGTATACACTGTATATGTTAAGTACATATATATACACATGTATATGTCATCATATATACATGTGTTTTTGTATGCAGTTTAGCTTAAGTTAGTTTAACTTATTTTCGGTAGTTATTTTTAAGGTAGTGTGTAAGTTATTAGTAAGTTGTATATAGGTTTTACTTAAACAAGTTCTTTTACTAAGTTTTTATATACTATATAAATATTTAGTTTAAGTCGAGTGACATAGGATAAGTTTAAGTTTAGCTTAGAGTGCCCGCGGAGGGCCAGTAAGTTAGAAATAGTAACAATGTTCGTCCAACTAGTTTTAAGCATTTTTGTCTAGTATGTACGTTTATCGGATTATTGGAATAAAAATGAATTAATAAAAAAAAAACATTTTCTTGCTCACTAGAACTTGGTCCAGGATCATTTGAACGGTTTCCTTGCGTATTTTGTTTTCCCCTATCTCTCCTAGGTAATCTGCAGTTTCTAGCAATATAGCCAAGCTTGCCACAGTTGAAGCATTTTGTTTCTGTGAAATTGATCCTTGCTAAATTCCTACTCGAATAATCTCTACATATGTTTGATCTAAATAGATTGAGCCGTTGCTCTTCCTCTTGAGCACATCGACTCGCCTCTACTAAGGTTTTAGGACTTGGTGTTATAACGTACGCAGCCAATTTTTCTGCTCTTTGAGTATACAACGTAACTGACTCATTTTTTGTTTTGGCTGATACTAATCAATTCCCTATGTAATTGAAGGCTACTGTGTGGTTCCCTGAAGACACCATACAATTCCCTCTTCAACGATTCCCAATCTTTGATATCTTTGTTCATCAGGATAGTCGCAGCATTGCCACGAATTCTAGTTTTTATAAACTCGAAAAGAATTTCTTGCTGGGTCTTTCCCTTTTTTTTGATAAATCGGCATCCCACCGCTGCCACCAATTTTGTATGTTATGCCTGGAGCGTTACAAGAAAAATATAATTATTGTATGCATGTTACACGCCGGCTGCATTTGTGGCTAGGAATTTGAATCCAGTATTTCCGTTGTGTATGAATAAAAAAAGGAAGAAAACTACTCGAACAACGAACAACTGAGAAGAAAACCGAACAAACTGCAAAATTAAATATCGAACAAATGAACTCAATTGAGAAAAAAAAACAAATTTTCTTTCTTTGTAAAACTTATTGTAAAGCATATGTATATATATATATATATATATATATATATATATATATATATATATATATATATATATATATATCTGAATTACAACTCGACAATTTTTCTTATTGGCTAATGATTATTGGCTACCTAAGACTACCTAATTATGACTATGCGTTAACGTTTTTTTATTTTTATTTTGCTTTATGTTGCTCTTCGAGCGTCGCTTGTTCAGGTGTGTAACACTATGCGACGAAATTCCTCAGTGAAGTATTGTATCCCCACATTTTCTGTGGGAACATGTTTTTCCTTTCGTCAGCATCGCATCTTCCTAACACCTCCTTCCTTAAAACGAGTTTATGAGTATCTGACCATTAAACTTGGTTCTTTTTGCGATTGAAACATTTGTTGAATAGTGTAAGGGTGGTTCAGCCTCCAGATCTGCAGCCACATTTGTATGCAATCACACATGCTACGATAACTGCTAAAGAGCCTCCGATCTCTGTAAAAATGCTTCCGGTTCTCTGTGGAGTCGAATCTAACGCTTCTGATTTTGCATGTCTATTGCTACGTCGTTCAGTTCTTCTGCTTTTTTTACATTAATTTGATTTAATAGTTTTTTATTAAGTTCAACAGTTTCTAGCCTAATATTAACGCAACAGTCTTCAAGTTCATTTGAATAAAATCTGTCTCTCAGTTCAGTTTTGGTTTTCGTTTTATTTATTTAGTGTTCTTAGAGTCGTTCACAGACCTCCAAACAGATCAGGCGTGTTGCGACTTAGTGCGAGTAGTAAATTTTAGTGAAGTGCGTAAAGTGTGGCATAAAATCAATAAGAACCAGTAGCCTCACGGTAGAGTAATCGCCGGTGAAATCGTGGTGCAGGGTTCGAGTCCCGTAGAGAGTAAAGATCCTTTTTTCAAGATAAACAACTAAAACAAATACTCATAAGGTGAATATACTCGTGAGTGGCATGATGGACGCAGTGGCTACCCGCGCTCGTAAAAACGGGAAAACATTACATTACCGGTGGCTGGCACCTCAGACCACCAAGCGAGTGTGTGAGGCCACCAGCTAGACAGATAGACCAGAGACGAGGTCGAAAAGGAGCAAGAAGCTCCAGCCGCAGCCAAATCTGGTGAAACGCCGTGCGGAAATATCCGCAGCAACAACAACAACAGTTGCAGTAATCATAGCAACAGCAAGCACATCAGCAGCAGCAACAACAACAGCAGCTGTAGAAACAGCCGATGATGAGCCACAACAAAAACATCCATTCGACAATGTCGAATATGAATCAGCAGAAGGCGAGGGGAGATTCTCCTTCGGTGGTAGAGGGAACTCCTACAGTGCATTAACGTCATCTGAGTCGGATGACGAAGAGGAGGAGGACCGCGAGGTACTCGCAAAAATCCAGAGGGAGAAGGCGGAATTGGATGCGTACATAAAAGCCATCCAAAAAAAATTAGAGGCCAGAAGGTTGGCCAAAAAAAAAGCAGCAGCAACAACAAGATGCGTCACAACAGCTGCCAAAGGGAGAACAGGAAACTTCCGTTCTTCCTAATCCAGGTCACCCCAGACGCCAAATTAGACAGCCTAAAGCGTATTAATCGTTTAGGCTACATTCGTGTCAAATGGGAAATATTAAAAAAGACACGGCACACACTCCAGTGTGCTCGTTGTCAAAGGTTTGGGCATGCAAAGGTTTGGGCGAACTGCAACATGCAGTCTCGCTGCGTCAAATGCGCAGGCACCCACACTTGAGGGGAATGCCCTTTGGGGACTGAAAAAGTTGATGACAGGAGCATTCTGAAATGTGTTCTCTGCAAGACCAGCGGGCACCCTGCAAACTATCGGGGATGCCCTAAAGTCCAAGAAATCAGGAAGATAATAGAGGCGAAAAGGGAAGGAAAAATGGTAGAAGCGAGGCCAGTGCCCCGTGCTCCAGCTACCACTGTTACACCGGCAGTCTCCTATGCCCAAATGGCAGGAAGACGACCGGTACAACAGACAGTGCCGAAGGTGGCCCCAGTCCCAGTGGCCAGGCAACCTGAAGCCGATTTGGATCTGAAGACGGTCCTGCTCTCTATCCAGGGGCAGATCGCTCAGCTCCAAAAACAGTTCCTTGAGCAAGCAGCGCGAGTAGACCTCATCTACTCCACGCTGTTCGCCGAGCCAAACGCCACATCGGTCTGATGGCTGCGCAGGCAGCCTGTAACCTAAAAATTCTAGCAGTGAATGTGAATTCACTGATCAAACCCGAACGACAATTAAATTTCGGCAACTTACTGCAAACGCATAATCCTGACGTGTTGATGGTTTGCGAGACTAAGCTTAATCAGACGCACACACTCAGGTACAATAATTATAACATCATTCGAAGAGATCGAACCTGCCTAGCTGCGGGGTCGCTCTCTTAATCAAAAAAGGCCTTTGTCATAAGGTCGTGTATAGCGGTGAAGTGCCAAGATTTCAGGCGATAGAAACATGTATCGCACGCATCCCCCTTCGGGGTGGTAAGCAGTTATACGTGATCGCTATCTATGCGTCTGAAAAGGCACGTATCAATCAGTACTTCATTTCAGAGCTCGATACTCTTTTCATTAGCCTTCGACTATGCTCGGATGAAAACTATTATATCATAGCCGGAGACTTGAACTCGACGATATTGAATGGGGGAACTTAGTGCATAACACCAGGGGTACCTCCTTGTATAGCTGGTTGGTAGAGCACAAAATTGAGTTCAAGCTAGATTTGCTTGCAACCGATAGGCCATCGTAACCCAGAAGCGGGTCCTAACTGGATCTGTTGCTGATAGACAGACGACTAACTATACTAGGAGGAAAGATCAAAACGACATTCAGGCCATTCGACTTCCCAGAACGACAACTAACGAACAATTACTGACTTCAGTTGGCATCGATCCAGGTAGGGCAGTGCTAGACAATGACTTCTTCGTGGTTGAGGATCCCCAGGAGAAGGTGAAAGCAATCGGTGCTGTATTCCAGCGAGTGTATACGGTCAACTTAGTTAGTAGGCCGAATCACGACCTGGAAAACAGATCCTTGCTAAACCACTTCTATCTCCGCAACGAGATAAGTCAATGGCGATCCGAGAATCCAGGATTCACCAGGTTCAGTGACGATAATTTGGCACATAATGCCGTCGCCAATGATAGAAATCACATCTTGATTTCGCAAGAAGTTCTCCAGAGTATCTTTAACTCGATGAAGAAGAAAAAGTCAGCGGGAATCGATGGAATATCGAATATTGTGCTTCGCCACCTTGACCCCGCAGCAGTCCAAATTTACACAACGTTGTTCAACAATGCGCTGAGTAATGCATATTACCCTTCGCACTGGAAAACAGCTACAGTGCAAACGATCCCTAAACGGGACAAAGACAAGTGCATTCCGACAAATCTCCGGTCGATCAGTCTTCTTCTTTGCATAATCAAGGTTTCGAGTTCTGAAGCAATGGGTTGATGAAAATAAAATCATACCGGATAACCAGTTCGGATTCAGGGCGGGGCATGATACCATACATGCCGCGTCAAAGCTGGTATCCGACAATCTGTGGAACAAAAACAAAAATCAGTGCACGGGTGCCTGTCTGATTGATCTGGAGAAGGCGTTCGACACCGTTTGGTTGGAGGGCCTCTTATTCAAGTTAGTCAGGCTCGGAATAAGTAAACCACTGATACACATGATCTATGACATGATAACAGGTAGAAAGTTCGTCGTGAAAAGTGGCGACGTAACTTCCACTACGGTCTTTGACATTAAAAATGGTCTACAACAGGGGCGATTGGTTCGCCGATCTTGTTTTCAATATTCACTGCAGAACTTATAGGTACCATGCCGCACTTAATTGCGTACGCCGACGACCTAGTAGCGTACAGATCAGGCCAGAGGGTCGAGGTAATAAATATCTTGTTGCAGCGTGACTTTGAGAAAATTCGGCGATTTTTCGAAGAATGGAAGTTGGTTATCAACTTCTGGAAGTGTGAAACTACCCTTTTAAAATGACCCCGTTGTACATGGCGTCGCGGGATATTCACCAAAACTGGCGCAAGTTCGGCATAGTCATTAGCTGTGAAAAGTGTAGTTCGATATCTCGGCATTTGGCTGGATCAATATCTGTATTTTGACAAACATATAGATATTGCTCTGACGAATGCCAGAAAGGCCTTTGCCGCGGCAAGGAGGTTGTTTTACAGCAGTCAACTTGATACCAGGGTGAAGGTAATCTGCTACATGGCCCTCATCAGGCCAATTATGGCGTAGGGTTGTCCATTGTGGTTCAACGTGAGTCCTTCCCAGATGGAAAAGATGAGGGTGGTCGAGAGACAGTGTCTTCGGTCCTGTCTCCGATTGTATCGTACACCCGAGTCTGAGTAGAAGAAGTACTATCCTAACGAGGTCCTGTACAACGAGGCAAACGTGAACGGGATAGATAATTTTATTATTAAGCTGATCAGAAGGCCATTGCACAAGCTATGACTTCTTCCAACAGTCTGATCTTCGGGGCTTACTACTCCAATATTATGTACCATGAAAGGGTGCGTCTTAACGGCTTTATTCCTCCCGAAGCATTCCTATATTTAGACACGATTGGCCCAATACAGGATACAGACGGATGCCCTGTAATCTTTCATGTCGTACGCCGAACAGTGGACAGGCGACTCCAATACGAACCGGATGTCGCTCGTACCCACGAGGATCTTCTTCGGTTCAGTCGAGCGATCCCCGCTCGAGATAGGAAGCAGTCTGCCAAAGATCGGCAATTTTACTGGTGGTTACAACAAAACCAATCTCCGCCACCGCTGGCCTTCTTAAACGACCCGGTAGTTGACCATGGTGGCCAACTTACATATGTTTTAAGGTAGTTATTAATGAAAAAAAAAAATATAAAACAAAATATATGTAAAACAAAAACCCGAAAAAGGTGCACCACGGCGTATAAATTATATATGTTAAGCATATACATAACATATACGCCCTGCTGCACGCGTTCGTACAGTTACGGACATAGTTAAGATAGTCTGAAGTTTTATGTTATGGTAAGTTAGTATAAGGTAGGTTAAGTAGTTAAGTTAAGTTTAGCCAAGTTTTCTTGGCACATAATAAATGCATAAATGAAGTTTGTCATTAAAGACTAAAAAAAAAAACACGTAGATTAAGCCGAAAGGCACATTAAGAAAGTAGATTAGTGTAGCTTAGAGTACTCGCATAGGGTCAGTAGGTTAGAATTAAGAACAATTTATGAATTGTTAAGTTAGTTAAGCTAGTTTTAAGTTCTTTTGTCAGCCTGTAAGTTAAATTTAATAAAATAAAAAAAAAATTAAATAAAAAAAAGCGTCATCTCTCGTGATACGGACGAGTCGGGTTCAATACCCACGGAAATCCAAAAAATTTTCATTATTTTTATAAGAATAAACAACAGAGACACATTTTGTGAGTGGCGTGATGGACGCAGAGGAGCAACCCGCGCTCCCAAAAACGGGTAAAAACAGTGAACCGGTAGCGTGCACATCAGGCCATCAAGCTGGTGTACCAAGCCACCAGGAAGAGAGAAAGAAGAGGAGGAAGAAGCTGCTACCGCAGCCAACCACTGTAAAACGCCGAACTACTGTCACTGAGGTGACCTCAGGTGAAATAGATGTTGCTGCCTGCTCCTTAAGGGTGTGGATCCTACTACTGATCCCGAGGATATCCTCGCTGAGCTGCGCTAGGCCCAGAGCGACGATGTCACGTTCATTGGGGTTAAGCCCTTCAACACTGCGGTAACGAGAAGGGAGAATAGGAAACTTCCGTTCTTCCTTGTCCAGGTCAGCCCAGACAGCAAAGAAGACAGCTTAAATCGCATTAATCGCTTAGGCTCTATTTCTGTAACATGGGAAACATTAAAAAAGACCAAGCACATACTCCCATGTGCTCGTTGTCAGAGGTTTGGACATGCCGTGACGAACTGCAACATGCAGTCTCGCTGCGTCAAATGCGCTAAAACCCACATCCAAGGGGAATGTCCCTTAGGGACGGAAAAGGTCGAAGACACGAGTAAGCTAATGTGCGTAATCTGTAAGCCCAATGGACACCCGGCAAACTATCGGGGATGCCCTAGAGTGCAAGAACTCAGACAAATCATAGAGGAAACAAAAATGGTAAAAGCGCCTCGTGCTCCATCTACCACTGTTACTCCGGCAGTCTCCTATGCCCAAATGGCGTCAGGTAGGCGACCGGTACAACAGACAGTGCCGAAGGTGGCTGCGGTCCCAGTGACCAGGCAACCCGAAGCTGAAATGGATCCTAACGCCACAACTTCCTAATGGCTGCTCACGCAGCCAGTAATCTTAAGATCCTAGCAGTGAATGTGAATTCACTGATTAGGACTGAACGAAAACTAACGCTCGGTAACCTTCTGCAAATCCACAATCCAGACGTGTTTATGGTCAGCAAAACTAAACTGAACCAAACGCGCAAACTCGGGTACAAGAATTACCACATAATTCGAAGAGATCGGCCCCAATCCTTGCAAGGGGGCGGGGTTGCTCTCCTAATAAAAAAGGCCTGTGTCATAAGGTCTTGTATAACAGTGAAGTGCGAAGATTTCAAGTGCTAGAAACGTGTATTGCACGCATTCCGCTCCAGGGTGGAAAGCGGTTATATGTGATCGCGATCTATGTAGCTGACAACAGTGCCCTCAATCGAAACTTTATTTCAGAACTCGACACTCTTTTCAGTAGCCTTCGACTAAGCTCGGAGGAAAACTATTACATCATTGCCGGGGATTTGAACGCCAAACATAGAGAATGGGGCAATAGAGTGCATAATGACAGGGGAACCCCACTGTATAACTGGTTGGCAGAGCACAATATTGAGTTCAAGCTAGATTTGCTTGCAACCGACAGACCATTGTATCCCAGAAGCGGGTCCTACCTGGATCTATTGCTAATCGATAAACGACTAACGACACTAGACGTGGAAAGGCGCACACGGAACTGCTTAGCTACGACTGAGTACGAACTGGAGGAATATGTCCAGAGGCACCCTTATAATTTCAGGTCTTTATCCATGGAACTACGTTCGAGTGGGATCAATCCTCCGACGAACAGAAACCTGACAAACGAGGAGGTTGACAGGTACCTCAGACAAATGGATAACGTAATCAAACGTACCATGGACAAGATCATTCCGAAGGTAGTACAAATCGATGACAGCGATGTTTATTGAAATGCTACCATCGATGCACTTCACGCGCACAAAAGTAGGCTGCTGTCAAGACTCAAACTCTTGTACAGGCGGTTTACAGACCCACAAAATCCGGAAGTCAGGGCACTGAAGTCGGAGATCAAGAACCTCCAATAATTAATACGTATCAATTATAGCTTGGCTATAAGCTTGCACTGAGGCAATCAAATTCGGGCTGTACGTTCTAACAACCCGGGTATGTTCCCTCAAGTAAACAAAATATTTCGGAGGAAAGATCAAAACGACATTCAGACTGTTAGACTTCCTAGGACAACAAATAACGAACAGTTACTGACTTCAGTTGGCATAGATCCAGATGAGGCAGTGACAAAATTCGTGGTTGAAGGAGAAGGGGAAAGTAATCGGTGCTGTATTCCAGCGAGTGTATACGGCTAACGAAGTTCGTAGGCCGAATCGCGAACTGGAGAACGAAGCCCTGCTGAACCACAGTAGTCTTCGTTATGAGATAAGACAATGGCGATCTGAGAACCCAGGTTTCACCAGGTTCAATGACGATTACATGGCAAATAGTGCCGTCGCCAATGATGGAAATCACGTCTTGATTTCTCAAGAAGATCTCCAGGGTATCATTAACTCGCGCCAGAAGGAAAAGTCAGAGGGAATCGATGGTATACCTAATATTGTGCTTCGCCATCTTCCCCCCGAAGCTGTGCAGATTTTCACAACATTGTTTAACAATGCGCTGAGTAATGCATATTACGCAAAACATTGGAAAACAGCTGTGGTGCAACCGATCCCTAAACGGGACAAAGGCAGATCAATCCCGACGAACCTTCGGTCGATCAGTCTTCTTCCTTGCATAAGCAAGGATTTTGAAAAGATTGTCATTCGACTTCTGAAACAATGGGTTGAGGAAAATAAAATCATACCGGACAACCAATTCGGATTCAGGGCGGGGCATGAAACCAAACCAACCAAACCAAACCAAAAAACAATGCACGGGTGCCTGCCTGATTGACTTGGAGAAAGCGTTCGACACCGTTTGGTTGGAGGGCCTCTTCCTCAAGCTGGTCAGGCTAGGCATAAGTAAATCATTGCTATACATGATCTATGACATGATAACAGGTAGAAAGTTCGCCGTGAAAAGTGGCGATGTGGTTCGCCGATCTTGTTTTCAATATTCACTGCAGATCTTATAGGTTAAATGCCGCACTTAATTGCGTACGCCCACGACCTAGTAGCGTACAGATCAGGTCCGAAGGTCGAAGTAATAAATATCTTGTTGCAACGTGACTTCGAACAAATTCAGCGATTTTGCGATGAATGGAAGTTGATTATCAACTTCCTGAAGTGTGAAACTATCCTTTTCAGAAACCCCTTGGACATGGCATCATGGGATACGCGCACAAACTGGCGTGAGTTCGGCATTTTGGACCCACAGGGACGGCTGTTAGATGTGAAAAGTGTAGCCAGATATCTTCGCATTTGGTTGGATCAATATCTGTATTTTGACAAACATATAGATATTGCCCTGACGAAAGCCAGAAAGGCCTTTGCTATGGCAAGGGGGTTGTTTTACAGCAGCCAACTTGATTCCAGGGTGAAGGTAATCTGCTACATGACCCTCATCCGGCCAATTATGGCGTACGGTTGTCCGTTGTGGTTCAACGTGAGTCCTTCCCAGATGGAGAAGATGAGGTTGTTCGAGAGACAGTGTCTTCGGACATGTCTCCGGTCGTATCGTACACCCGAGTCTGAGTACAAGAAGTACTATCCTAACGAGGTCCTGTACAACGAGGCAAACGTGAACAGGATAGATAATTTTATTATTAAGCTGATCAGAAGACACATTGCACGAGCTATGACTTCTTCTAACAGTCTGATCTTTGGGGCTTACTACCCCAACGTAATGTATCACGAAAGGGTGCGCCTTACCGGCTTTATTCCTTCCGAGGCGTTCCTCTACCTCGACACAATTAGCCTAATACAGAATGCACACGGATGTCCTGTAATTTTCCATGTCGTACGCCGAACAGTGCATAGGCGACTTCAATATGAACGAGATGTCGCTCGCAGTCACGAGGATCCCCTCCGGTTCAGTAGAGCGATCTCTGCTCGAGATAGGAGAGAGTCTGCCAAAGAACTCTGGATTTTACTGGTGGTTACACCAATACCAGTCTCCGCCGCCGCTGGCTTTTCTAAATGACCCGGTAGCTGACCATGGTGGCCAGCTTACATAGGTTTTAAGGTAGTAATTAAAAAAAAAATAAAATTACAAAACAAAAAATCCAGAAAAAATACATGTAAAACATAAACCCAAAAAAAAGGTGCACCACGGTGTATAAACTATATATGTTAAGCATATACATAATGCCCTGGTGCACGCGTCCGTAATGTTACAAACATAGTTAAGATAGTCTTACGTTTTATGTTAGGGTAAGTTAGGATAAGGTAGGTTAAGTAGTTAAGTTAAGTTTAGCCAAGTTTTTTATCAGTTTTCTTGGTACATAAAAAAAAATGAATAACAGTTTGTCGTCAAAGACTTAAAAAAAAGCTCGTAGATTAAGCCGAAATACACATGTATAATGTAGATTAGATTAGCTTAGAGTACCCGCATAGGGTCAGTAGGTTAGCATTAAGAACAATTGTGAATTCTTAAGTTAGTTAAGCTAGTTTCAAGTTATTTTGTCTAGCATGTAAGTTACATTCAATATGGTCTAAGTGTGCTGGTTAATTCACTGGCAGCCCCCTTCCCTACTCTACCCCTTCATCTTTAATTTACGGTCTGGATCTCAATCAGCATTTAAACCTCTGCTATATTTTAAAACTATTTAAAATTATACAAACTAAGTCCCCTAGTTTTCTTTTTGAAATCTTAGTTTCACAATCTAATAGAGGAAGTAAACTAATTATACCTTCATTCACAAGTTGCATTTGAGTGTGATCTTTCTTGGTATCTGCAATTCTCGCCCGGAACTAACTTCCACATGAATTGCAGGTAATCAACCCATAGCCGTCTTTCAGAAAAGCTTTTTCCCTAACTTTCCGATAACCGCATCCTAACTTGGACATGACATTTCTTTTAATTTTCTTATTTAATCTAATGATTATAACATTCGTTTATTATTTTTGTAAACTGAATATTATATTTCACTCAGGGAATGTTTTCGCAGATGCTGCCTATCGAGTTTGGTATTAGTGTCGCTCCTCCCATTCATAAGTTAGGCGTGATAGTAGGGTGTCAGCATAGCACTCCAGCGTCTGAAAGTTCAAATCCGACTCGGGCTGGATCTGGTTTTTTAGTAAGCAATATTCCGTGGGGAACATACATGAATGGGTAATCGGTAACTTAGTTGGAGACATAGAGGAAAATACGTGGGGGATTGGAGAAGGTAAGCATTGATTAAGGAGAGTTAGTCGTTGGGGAGCCAGATCACGGGTTGGATGATTTATGTGTGGTGTCTAGGCCAGATTTGGAGCGTACGAACAACTTGTTGTCGAAAAAACGGGACAGGGGATGTTTGTAGTGTGGAATTTTCACAGAGTTCCTGTTCGCACATGGCAGTTGCGTAGTACATCCACATGGGGGATAACCAATCAACCGTAACAGCGGAACCAGCAGGGAGTACTACTCGTCTTACCAAATACCTATTATTTTAGAATTCCCAATATATATATATATATATAATATATATATATATATATTTTTTTTATATACTTTACCAATGCCCAGCGAAACGTCACTCATCCTCTCTGGAGCATCGTTAGAGCCGTTATATCTTTAATTTCTTTACATTCTACTAACCTACAAAGTGGGCACACTGATATAGTGAGTTAGTCGATTCCTGGTCAGTCGTTCACAGACCTCCTCCCAGTGCAGACGTGTTTCGGCTTTGTGAGATAGTAGTAGAACTCAAGTGCTCAAGTGCATAAAGTGTCGCTGAAAACTATAACACTAACTATATAGCTTCGCGGTAGCGTGATCGCGGGTGAGTCAGTGGTGCCGGGTTCAAATTCCGAAAAAACATTGAGATCTTTTTTTTTTCAAATAAAAGTAAAAAAGAGAAGTGAAATAAAAAATAGTATGGAGTCAGCTGAGCGACCCGAGCTCCATAAATCGGGTGATGTTGTACCGGTGGCTGGGACATCAGACCACCAGTCAACACAAGAGGGGAGGAAGAAAAGAAGGAAGAAGCTCCAGCCACAACCGTGCCTGTCGAAGCGCCGCTCCAGTGTCGGATCAGGCGAAACCAAAACGGCCGTAAAAGCCACGAAAAAAACAGCAGCAACAATAACAACTGCAGCAGCCACATCAGCTGTATTGTACGACGACGTACAATACGAGTCCACAGAAGGCGAGGGGAGATTCTCCTACAGCGGAAGAGAGAACCCCTTCTATGCTCTGACGTCGTCCGAATCGGATGGCGAAGAAGAATAAGACCGGGAGCAGCTGGTGAAGAGCCAGAGAGAGAGGGAGGAGCTGGACGCCCACATCCAAGCCCTCCAAATCAAATTCAGGGCCAGGAAAGCGGCCAAATAGGCTGCACAACAACAGCAGCAGCAACAACAGCAACAACAAAAACAACAAGAGCAACAACAACAGCAGACTAAACAGCAGCTAAACAGGACTGTACGTCCCTACAGTTGCCAAAGGGACAACGTTCGACAGCTGTCAAGAAACAACAGCAGCCACAGCAGCATCAGCAACAGCAACAAAAACAACAGCAACAGAAGCAGACTCAGCAGCAATTGGGAGACATTAAAAAAGACAAGACTCACACTCCAATGTGCTCGTTGTCAAAGGTATGGGCATGCCGCGGCGAGCAGTAACATGCAGTCTCGCTGCGTCAAATGCGCAGGTACCCACATTAGAGGGGAATGCCCTTTGGGGACGGAAAAAGTTGAAGACAGGAGCAAGCTGAAAGGTGTACTCTGTAAGACCAGCGGGCACCCTGCAAACTATCGGGGATGCCCTAAGGTCCAAGAGATAAGAAAAAACATAGAGGCCGAAAGGAAAGAAAAAATAGTAGAAGCGAGGCCAGTGCCACGCGCCGAAGGTGGCTGCGGTCCCAGTGGCCAGGCAACCTGAAGCCGACTTGGATCTGAAGACGGTCCTGCTCTCCATCCAGGGGCAGATCGCTCAGCTACAAACACAGTTCCTAGAGCAAGCAGCGCGAGTAGACCTCATCTACTCTACGCTGTTCGCCGAGCCAAACGCCACATCGGTATGATGGCTGCGTAGACAGCCCATAACCTTAAAATTCTAGCAGTGAATGTGAATTCACTGATCAAAACCGAACGTAAAATTAACTTCGGTAACCTTCTGCAAATCCACAATCCACAATCCAAATCCGATTTTGCGACGACTGGAAGTTGGTTATCAACTTCTTGAAGTGTGAAACTATCCTTTTCAGGACCCCGCTGTACATGGCTTCGCGGGATACTTGCCTAAACTGGCGCAAGTTCGACATAGTTGACCCACAAGGACAGCCGTTAGCTGTGAAAAGTGTAGTAAGATATCTTGGCATTTGGCTGGATCAATATCTGTATTCTGACAAACATATAGATATTGCCCTGACGAAAGCCAGAAAGGCCTTTGCTGCGACAAGGAGGTTATTTTTCAGTAGCCAACTTGATACCAGGGTGAAGGTAATCTGCTAAATGGCTCTTATCAGGCCAATCATGGCGTACGGTTGTCCATTGTGGTTCAATGTGAGTCCTTCCCAAATGGAAAAGATGAGGCTGTTCGAGAGACAGTGTCTTCGGACCTGTCTCCGGTTGTATCGTACACCCGAGTCTAAGTACAAGAAGTACTATCCTGACGAAGTCCTGTACAACGAGGCAAACGTGAACAGGATAGACACGATTGGCCTAATACAGGATACAGACGGATGCCCTGTAATCTTCCATGTCGTACGCCGAACAGTGGACAGGCGACTCCAATACGAACCGGATGTCGCTCGCACCCACGAGGATCTTCTTCGGTTCAGTCGAGCGATCCCCGCTCGAGATAGAAAGCAGTCTGCCAAAGATCGGCAATTTTACTGGTGGTTACACACAAAACCAGTCTCCGCCACCGCTGGCCTTTTTAAACGACCGGGTAGTTGACCATGGTGGCCAGCTTACATAGGTTTTAAGGTAGTTAATAAGAAAAAATAAATAAAAAATTATAAAACAAAAACCAAAAAAAAAACGTGCAATACGGCGTATAAATTATATATGTTAAGCATATACATAACATATACGCCCTGGTGCACGCGTCCGTACTGTTACGGACACAATAAGATAGTCCTAAGTTTTATGTTAGGGTAAGTTAGTATAAGGTAGGTTAAGTAGTTAAGTTAAGTTTAGCCAAGTTTTTTTATAAGTTTTCTTGGCACATAATAAATGAATCAAGTTTGTCAGGAAAGACTAAAAAACAAGTAGATTAAGCCGAAAGGCACATTTATGATTTTAGATTAGATTAGCTTAGAGTACCCGCATAGGGTCAGTAGGTTAGTATTAAGAACAATTCATGAATTGTTAAGTTAGTTAAGCTAGTTTTAAGTTCTTTTGTCTAGCATGTAAGTTACATTTAATACAATAAAAACAAAATTACACAAAAAAAAAAAAGTTTGTCGATTCCTTTGTTGGTCGTGGGTGTTGTTGAACTACATGAATTGGGTTATTTTGAGTTTCAGTTTAAATAATTTAATGTATTTTGATTTCGCTAAGTTACTTGCAGATTATACAGAACAGTTATTTGAATTGTACATTTAATGAAGTTCTATTGTAATAAAAGGATCTGTTATCGGTTGCCCAGGGGACATAACTGCTGCAACCGGTTGGACTATCAATTGTATCATAGAGATTCGACGCTATAAACTTTCGAGTCATAGGGATAATCGCGTAGCCCCCTTTTAATCTTATTTTTTTGTTCACCCACGAATATTACTCCACGGACAAGGCGGCAACCCTTGTCCTCGAGCCCGTGGAGGAGAAACGTCTGTACCAACTCTTTGAGCATGCTTTCTGCCGACCATATCTTGACCATATCATATTAGCTGGTGCTTGTACCTTACTAGCTCATCTCCAGCTGCCTTAAGAGTTGCGCAGACAGTCCGTCCAGCTTTATTTGACTTTAGTCTCGATATCGCAATCTTGACTTTGTCTAGGTCAGGAGGACGGAATTCTCTTCTATCATAGTCCATTGCCTGGAGTGGAACATTCTGCCTGACAACGGCCTGACAACTCTCGTCCCGACAGGCTTATGTCCGAACTATTGGATAACAGTTTCACCCTCATCGCTTCTCGTGCTCTTCCTTTTTCCTCCTGCGAAACCAGGTCTCTTCCCTTCGTCTCCGTTCGTAGAGCTCTTGAACTGCTCTCGTTGTTCCGTTGCGGCGTTGACTGGTAGACATCTTGCTTTGCTACATGTGCATGCTGCGTTTATTTTCAAGCCATGGGTTATTCCTAGGTGGTGTCGTATAACCCGGTACATCAGTGGCAGTTTCTTTGATTGCTTCTTTACAGCGCCTCCAGTCTTCTATTGTTTGCGCAGGCGGCAACGAACTTAAGTAAAGATTCCGAGAGACTCGATCGGTACAGATCCTAGCAGCCCGTTGCGATTGTTACTCTCCGACGTCAAACCTTGGTGTCCTTTCTCGGCTCCACTATTCTCTTGATATCCGAGTTCTTACCTTGGCTACAACAAGGAAATGGTCCGAGAGTATGCCTGACATCGATCGCAACGTGATCCATCTAGTTGACAGATCAAGGACCGCCAGGTCCCTTTATGGATGTTGATGTATGGAAACCGCGTGTTCGTTACAGAGGTTCCGCTCCGTAACAAAGTACACCAGCCTGAGTCCGTTTTCGGACGTGTTGTCATGCAGGCTATGCTCACCTACGACTCTAGCAAAGATGTTCTCGTATGTTATTTCCAGATGACACATGTCATTTGTGCTATCCTTATATTTGTCTTCCGTTGGAGCATGGACGCAGATAAGATGAAATCGAGGGAATCCGCGAGTTAATCGGTTCCACGTGGTCTATTAATGGCTCTTAAATTCCCCGTGCAGAACCGAAAGACATTGTCTTTATCATCATTATTTCATCTGTATTGAGTCAGGAAATTTTAAATGTAGCTTTGCAGTTTCAACTTCGAATGCTAGAACAACTGGATCCGGTCGCTCTAAAACTTCAGGAAGTAATTTAATAACCGGATATGTTTTGTTTTTGCCGTGTTTTTCGATACTATACCACAATATATAGTCAAGTCAATTGATACACGCACTTGATATGGAAGTCGTATACTCGAATATCTGTTATTTTGTATAGTGGATCGATTGCATGAAGTGGTACGTTTGCTAAAGATTAAACACAAAAGCACCGAAAATAGTGGTATCTTTCACCAATACGTTGTGTAAAGAAAAAATCTTGCATTTCACCAAAAAAAAGGGCCGCTATTGGTAAGAAGCGCTAATTTAAAACTGAACATTAGCGAAAGTAAAAAACCGAAATTTTAAACAGCAAGGTTGGTTTAAACGTCCGACTTGGCAGCGAACAAACAATTATTATGGCAAGCGAAAACAAAAGCCAGAACAGCTGCTTTGAAATTTGTGTGGATGGAAACATTTTGGACGAAAGGCACAACTGTATTAAGAAGCGCTGATGTCGATGGTGTAAACAGAATAGTTTAATATCGATCGCTGTCACACGCCAAAACATCAAAATAAAGACATATCGCTACAGATTCAAATTAAAGAAAAAAAAATATTTTATATATATTTATCATATTAGCAATTTATCGACCACCAATGTTGAGTGAAGCCAATTTCATAGAAGAAATAGAAAATCAAATGAATTCCATAAAACATAAAAAGCTTTTGAAAATAATTTCTTTGGTTGAAACAAACATTTGTGATGATGAAAACAGGCTTTATCAGCTGGACGGATTTAATACAGAATTCATAAATCGATAAAATAGAAATGGTGGTGGGATTGCAATGTATGTAAGGAAATAAATATTATATGAAAAAATTGATTATAAAACAACGTACTATGAGAACATACAGATTCAAATTAAAGAAAAAAAGATTTTATATATATTTATCATATTAGCAATTTATCGACCACCAAAGTTGATTGAATTTCATAGAAGAAATAGAAAATCAAATGAATTCCACAAAAAGAAGACAAAATTTCATAGAAGAAATAGAAAATCAAATGAATTCCATAAAAAGAAGACAAAAGATTATAGTAACAAATCATAATAGATGTGCAAAGAGAAGAAGAATTATTTGCAGGGAGGTATTTAGATATGATCAAGGCCTACAAAATATAGCTCTATCTAATACAGGAGTTAATCTCAACAGAGGTTCAAGTACTACTATCGATCACTGTTTGGTAATAAGTGCTTATGATGAAATCTATGCAGCTACTGTGGGAACAAACATATCGGATCGCTACACATTGCAAAACATTGCAAAAGCTTTCTTAGTGATAGTTAGTGTACTCTAACAACCATTGAGGATTCACTGGAGTATTTTGGGGAAAGCAACCAATGTGGATGATTACTATGAAAAGATTGTCAACATTTTCAAAGGACTTTATGAAAAATCTCGTATAAATATCAAAGTAAGAAAAAGAGAAAAACACAATCCGTGGATAAAAAGGAAAGAGATAAGATCTACAACAAATGGAAAAACAATAGAAGGTGCATGAGTTATGAAACCCAACACATATCTTACCTTAACTTCGTCAATAAAAGAATACAAAACGTAAAATCAGAGTATTATAAAAACAGATTGCAAGGTTAATAAATAACATCTTAGGAAAAACGAATAGTAATATTGATGAAATAATCCCTCGAAACTTCCAGTCAGAAGCGAATGCAGATAGTATAGTTAATAAATTTGCTGCAAGATTCACAGAGGAAATTTAATCCATTATCCACTGTTGTGATTTGAGAACATCTCATGGCAAGCGTAATACAATTTATGTATATGTATCGGATGGTGAAATTTGGAATATTATAAGCAAAATGAGTGTGAATAAGCCTCCTGGGATAGACAATATCAAGGCTTTAGTACAAAGTAAAGACAATTCCCAAAGAAGCTTAAAATCGCATTAGTTCAACCCATTTATAAATGGGGAAAAAAATATGATCCATCGAACTACCGTCCGATCTCTACTCTACCAGTAATTGATAAGATGGAAGAAGTAATGGCTAACAGATTGCAAGACTATATTGCCAAATATAAAATAGTTAATAAGAACAGTATTGGTTCTTGAAGAACAGAAATGTCCAAATACCAATCTGAATAAGAACCATCATTCGCTGGTAATCTTTATTGATTCTAAAAAGGGGTTTGACACACTTTGTAGTAAAAGGATTATCAGAAAACTGGAAAAAATTGGGATACGAGGTGAATTATTTGATTGGTTTGCTAGCTACCTTTGTGACAGAAGTTTTAAGGTCAAAGTTTCAAACTGCTTCAATAACCTGCAAAGGTTGAATTGGGAGTACCACAAGGATCTATCCACGACCACTCCTCTTCATATTATATGTTAATGATATGCTATAAGGACTGCGAAAAAGCATTGGATTCCAATATGCTGATGATACGGCAATTGTGGTGAGCAACAATAATATTGACTGTGCGACTCAGACTATGCAAGCAGAGTTTGATAATGTCTTACGTTGGTGTCACGATAATGGACTGATTATAAATGTAAAGAAAACCTAATTAATGCATATAGTTCGTACCCCAATTAAGATACGGTTTCACATTTTTGACTGCTTGCACAAAAATCAAAATCCTCTGAGCCTTACGGATAATTGCACGGAATATATTGGCGCAGTAAATGTATACCGATACCTTAGAGTTGAAGTAGACTACAACTTCAAGTGGGTTCACCACATAAAATACGTATGCAAACGACTTCGACAATCGGCTTATGCCCTTTATCGCCTGACCAATTATACCCCATTCAATGTCCTAATGCAAGCACTACTCATTGGTGGAGTCTATATTGCAGTACAGAATTATTGCATGGGGAAACTCAGCGCAATATCGGATAATATCTATTTAAAATACTCTACTTTTAAGTTCCTTCCATCTTCAATCAACTTCCTCGTTCATTATGGAATATTCAGGCGGTGCACATCAGAAAGAAGAAAATTAAGAAATATTTATTAATAAGCAACATACATCTATGATTAATATTATATAAACAATGATGTCTATTTATTATACAATACGTTCCAATTCAAAACAAGAACTACTTAATAATTTATGTTAAATCTAAATGTTCAATCTTCTGCAGAAAAGCCTTTAGGCTTCGCAGATTCATATTGTCTCCATTATGTTATACCTATAATTGTCCATAAATTCATATTGTGGCATTTTACGTAAACTCTCTTCTACCGCTTCAAGGTTTAATCCAGCATTGAAGGGATAACTCTATGGAAATGTTATAAGGAATATATAAATGCTTTTATAATTGTACTTAGGTGATCGACTGAGGACTGGAAGTGGAAGTGAGGTGAAAGTGGAAAGGATGTCTTTGGTAGAAGCACATCCACAGATGATTGAAAATAGAAGTGAGGCGAAAGCGGAGAACTTTATGCCTGATACAAAAGGCGAATTTTCGGACATGCAATGCATTAATTGTTAATGATGTGCAAATGAAAGACAATTAATAGCTTGGAAGGGTGATATCGCTAGGAATTTGTGACATCAGTATATTGGAATTTAATGGAAATATGTGGTGTGAAAAGATTCTATCCAATGTTTTATATGTGCCGAAAATTTCTGTGCATCTTTTTGCACAAAGTCGTGCCTTGAACAGGGGATTGAAAATTATGTCTGACGGTTTGCTGTGTGAGTTTGCAACAGATGATGGAACGGTTGTGGCAGTGGGAGAGCGACAGGAACAACTGTTCAAGATGTGTTTTAATGTGCAGGCACCGACGGGACAAAGCGGGAACTTGGCGACCACTAGAGTTTTGCCATTGAAAATATGGCATGAAAAAATGGGTCATTAAAACATTGCATATGTACGTGCACAGTTGCAGCGTGAAGGCATTCCTTTCATAGATGATCAACATTTTCCATGCGATGCTTGCATGTATGGGAAACAGCATAGATTACCATTTCCAAGGAGCACGTTTCAAGCGAGTCAGCCAGGTGAGCAGGTACATGCGGACGTATGTGGGCCTATGGAAAAAATGTCTGTTGGTGGATCCAGGTATTTTGCTCTTTTTAAGGACCACTTTTCACACATCAAAGCAGTGTATTTTATAAAAAAACAAGACGGAGGTACTCTTCGGTCGAACATTTTATTACTCGTGCTAGCAGTGAGAGTCGGCATCCGGTCAAAACGTTGCGTACTGACAATGCATCAGAGTTTGTCAATGCAAATGTTAAATTACTTCCTGGCAAACATTCTATTAGTCATGAAACCACCGTAGCATATTCTCTTGAGCAGAATGGCAGTGTTGAGCGGAAAACCGCACAATCGTTGAGGCTGCTCGAACCATGTTGCATTCGAGGAAGTTTCGAAGAAATGTTGGGCTGAAGCTACAAATGCAGCGCTTTATGTCTTGAATCGGACTGATACCAGCACTTTAAAAGGCAAATCTTGTGTGTGGCAAAAAACCAAACATCAGAGTTCCAAGTTTTTTTTAATGAAGCATTTATGCATATACCTAAGCAGAAACGCAGGAAATGGGACAAAAATGCGGAGAATGGGCTGTTCATGGGGTATGCAGAGAACACCAAGGGGTACCGTATTTGAATACCAGTAAGACAAAAGGTGGAATGTGCAAGGAATGTTACTATTCTATTATAATTGAGCAGCAGCATGTTGTGGAAACGGTAGAAACAACTCATTTTCAACTCACTAATAATGAATCCTTGACAGAACATATATCTTTGGTGGTTGGGGAACCACCAAGAGAGGTATGATGGTCAGTCTTTACACGTTAAATTGAAAGATCGATTGCAATTTCTTGGAAAGGCATGCTTTCATAATATTAGGAGAGCCGCAGCCATACAAAGAAGCAAGTACAAGTAAATACGCAGCTGCCTGGAAAGTTGCAATGACAGAGGAGATGGTCCTAAACCACCCAAGGCCATAAGCAACAAGTGGGTGTTTAAAATAAAAAGTTTAGATGCCAAGGGACTGCAAAGCGAGGCATAGACTATGATGAGACATTCAGTC
The DNA here is from genome assembly GCA_905231855.2 of Eristalis tenax. Lineage (NCBI taxonomy): Eukaryota > Metazoa > Arthropoda > Insecta > Diptera > Syrphidae > Eristalis > Eristalis tenax. The sequence continues at coordinate 81,450,809 of HG993124.1, read as the reverse complement.
CAGTGGCTAAGTTCACATCTATACGTTGCAAATTTGCAATCGCTGCAAATGAGGGGCTGAATCTCAACCAATTTGATGTGAAAACCCCATTTTTAAACGGAGACCTGTGTGAAGACGTCTATATGCAGCAACCTAAAGGTTTTGATGATGGTACCGGACGAGTTTGCAAACTCAGAAAGAGCCTTTATGGCTTAAAGCAAGCGTTTCGATGGTGGGACAAGAAGTTCACCGCAGTACAGATGGAATTTAATTTAAGACCCAGCTTATTGGACCCGCGTGTTTTCATCTCGAAGGGTATCAAAAGGCATATGATACTCGCGATAAACATCGACGATGGATGATGATTGCCGCTGGGATAAAGAGGACGCCATGAGCTTGATCAGATTTTTAAAGAGGCAGTTCGAGATAACAACATTGCACGCTGAGTGTTTCCTGGGTATTGAGATAGCTATGAGTCCGAATGGTAGAATTCACATCAGTCAATCGAGATATTTGGAGAAAGTCTTAAGATTCAACGTGGGCAGCTGTAAGGTGGTCAACACCGGCTGAAACCTGCACGTATGCAGGTCAATTATGTCCAGAAGATGTCAAGTTCCCCTACAGCTGTTGGATGTCTTGGCAGCTGCCACTCGTCCGGACATAGCATTCGCTGTGGGAATTGTTTCGCTGCATTTGGATGTACCCACTAAAGCTTATGTTAATGGAGTCAAAAGGGTACTCAAGTATCTCTCCGGCAACAGTAAAATGGCATATTCTTTAAGAAATCTAAATGCATGTCTTTAGTTTGTCACAGCGATGCTGACTATGCGGGCGATCCTTTAACTAGACGTCCTACCACTGGTTTCGTTTTTACACTTGGAAATGGACCAGTGTCTTGGTCATCACAGAGGCAAAAGTGGGCGTCATTATCGTCTACCGAATCGGAGTACTTTGCAGCTTCGCAGGCAGTGAAGGAAATGGTATGGCTTCGGGCGCTGCTCCTGGAGTTTTGGTATTGACAAGGGGATTCTCAATATGGACAACCAAGAAGCAATCAGATTAGTGAAAAATCTAGAGTTCTATAAACATTTCATACGAGAGCGATATGAGAGAAGTGAGTTTTTAATAAAATACGTGCTATGCGACCTTCAAAATACAGATATTTTCACAAAAGCACTTAGCAAAGAAAAATTTTAAAGTTTTCGTTCTTTGATTGGAGTAACTAATTTATAACAAAAAAAATGTTTTGTTTATTATCACATGAATACACTACATGAACTGTATGAACTATTTGAAATATTGTAAACTAATTCAAAAGTGGGAGTGTTGGAAATATTGAATTATTCTCTTAGAAATATTGAATTGTTCTTTAGATAACTCTGGCAACACTGGTTCTCACTGGAAATTGAAACATGTACTACTACTTATATGTACTAATAAATTCAGTATTTTTTTTTTTTCTTTTTCTTCTTTTTTTTTTCCATCACAGAGCACACAAAACACTACGTTCTCTAAGTGTTAACTTAGACTTAACTTAACATCAAATAAACAGTATTACTTAAAGGATAGTGCATGGACAAATTTTTTAAACTCCAAGCGAGACAAGCTAAAATCAATTTCGTTGCAAAGTTCATTAAAAGTGTATATACACCTTGTAATAGGTTCATTACGACCATAGTTGATTCTATGCCTCTTATCGTATAGTAAATTTCTCATCCGAAGAGATCTTTGGGGAGCATATATATTCATGAGAAAAAGTAAATCTGATGAACTTACACGGCAATTAATAATATCGCGGATGAACATGGCTGACGCTGCCTTACGCGTGAAACTTAAGGTTTGCAAGCCTATTATTTTACATCTATCGTCATATTTAGGGAGTTCTTCGAAGGAATACAATTTACGGACAGCATATCTCGTGAAACTTTTTTGTACTCTTTCAAATCTGAGTTCTTGTGTATCATACGGGGAATCCCAAATGATGAAAGAATATTCTAAATACGGTCTGACTAACGAACGATAGATGGACTTAAAACCAGTTATATCCCGAAAATCTTTACTGTTTCTTTTCAGAAAATCTAACATAGCATTAGACTTCGCAATTGTATAATCGTAATGTAATGCAAAATTTAATTTAGTATCAAAAATAACACCAATATCTTATATTGAACTTCCCAGAAGTCGGTCGCCTTTTTGTTCTTTTGGCTTAAAACTTGTGTCTGCATGGTTAGCATGTCTACGCTGATAGTTCGAAATAGAGTTCAGCGATAAATCACTAACGGCTAGTTTTTCACAGTGTTTGAAAAATCGCAATCACAGTCTGTAATCAATTGTGATTTAAGCACCATTCATTTGAGCCGCGAACTTTCAAAAACAACCCATTACAAACAATTATGAACTACTTAACATTACAAACATTATAGACAAAATCAATCTTAGTATACCAACAAATGCGGATTGAAGTATCGATTTTAAAAGAATTTGCACCATAATCCACTTATGACTTCAATTCACTTTTAGATGAGAACTTCAGTCATGTCTTAAAACAAAAACTATCGACATATGGTATTAATTCTTACAGATAAACCCAAGTTGGTCTTATTTCGATTGTACAACCAATTGAGAATTAATGCCACTTTCTGAAATGAACCAACGCTCCATGGCTTTAATTCGCATTCGAAAGTGAAATAAAGCCATCATTGGTTTATGGCCTTACTTCTCGCTTGAATGAGAATTGACGCCATTATGGTTTTTATTCAAATAACCTGTGTTCACCACACCCTTATAAAGTGTGATTTTTTAGCTATTATCTTTTTGGCAACACTGGTTTAAACAGCTGACGCACGTTTCGTGTTTTGTTTCACTGTCAAACATCTTCAGTTTGGTCTATAATTTAACCATGAATCGTCTTACAAACGAACAATGCTTGCAAATTATTGAATTTTATTATCAAAATGCGTGCTCTGTTAAGAAATTTCAGTTTCAAATTTTTACCGAAAAGTTGTGTTCAGCGACGAAGCTCATTTTTGGCTCAATGGATACGTAAATAAGTAGAATTGTCGATTTTGGAGTGAATATCAGCCAGAAGCATTTCAAGAGCTACCAATGCATCCAGAAAAAGTCACAGTTTGGTGCGGTTTATGGGCTGGTGGCATCATTGGACCGTACTTCTTCAAAGATGATGCGAATCGTAACGTAACTGTGAATGGTGAGCGCTACAGCATTGAAACATTTATTCGTGAAATACCGGCCGAAATGTTGGAAAGACTATGTCAAAATTGGACTAAGCGGATGGACCGTTTGAGGCGCAGTCAAGGTCAACATTTGCATGAAATAATCACAATCAATTCAAACATTAAATTATATGGACCGTACTGTCGATTCAAATAAAGATTTCATGTATTTTTCTGATTTGTTTGTGTTTTTTTTTTGAAAAACTTTCCTATAGCTTTTAAAAAATCACCCTTTATTTGCCCGCAGCAAATTTCTCCCAACCCTCAATGAGTCAGTTGAGCACGCAATGACTACCCTCCTTGAGTGGGCTAGTTAATTTTGAATTATGAAGTGTTAAAAAAGATTTAATTGTAAAGGGTGATTTTTTAGCTATAAGATAGATAGATAGATAGATAGAGATAGATTTATTGTACCTATTCATCATTACAAGTTGTGGTTTTGTTTTTCTTACATAAATTGTACGAGCATGGCTTTTGCCGTCTGCCTGATTGACATTAATATAATAATCAAAAAAGAAATAAGTTTGTTATCGAATAATTATAAGGTACATATAACAAGTTAATATACATGTATACACATGTAGCTTTCGTTTATGAATTTCAAAACTCTTCGTTTATAATATTTTTTCTATATTTGATTGACTTTTTATAATAGTTTAAAAGTAGTTTTATATCACAGTCGCAATTTAAAAGGTCTCTGACCTCAGATACCGATTTAATATCACTGCCTAGATAAAATCTGCGCAATTCCTTAAGGATTGGACATCTACCAATAAAATGCACAATATCTTCTCTCTCTGATAGGTTGCAAAGACTGCAGTATATCGGCAAGTCGGGACGATGTGGGATATAATTTAAATTAACGAGTTCTCCTCTCATCTTGAAAATGGTAGATATGAGTTCTTGACTGTTGCTGTTATTGAAATAATTTCGTTCACATAAATCATGGTTGAGGCAACTGTATGTTGATCGATGTACGGAGGATGTAGCCATATTAATACAATCTCAAATCAAATCTCTTTCTATATTGTTCGTCTACTTTGGAGATAAGTTCGTAGAGCATAACTTTTAAGGGGGTGGGGTTAGTCGTCGTGAAATGGAATTGCATCCCACAGTAACCTGCAAGCTCTTCCAGTTTCCTAAACCAAAGATTTCTTTTATGTATGGTTTTCATAGCGACAATTTTTGGCAGTCTTTCATCAGGCATCTCAAGAACTTTCAATATATAATCAATATGCAGCTTCAGTGTCTTGACGAATAATGGCGATATTCCTGTTTCTATTATTACCATATAGTTAGGCGTCGTTCTTGGTAAACCAAAGGTTCGTTTGATGTAATATCTTAGAAGTTGTTCTACAGTCTCATATTGCGTATGTCCCCAAGATTGAGCTGCGTACATCAATACCGATTCTGCAACACCAACGAAGACTTTATATTTAACACTATGATCAACCAGATTATTTGAGAAACACCTTTTCCAGGTAGCACATATAGCACTTTTCGCCTTAATAAGTTTGTCCTTCAAGAGAAAATCCATGTTAAGTGATTTAGGAGTGATTGTCACTCCTAAGTATTTGTACTTTTTCACCACTTCAATTGGTTCCCCGTTGTAGTGCCAGCTTTCATTTCGACACAGTCTACCACCTCCCTGTTTGAAAATCATCACTTTTGATTTTAATAGGTTAACCGTTAAGTTCCACCTTAGACAATACATATAGAGACGGTTTATCATCAGTTGCAGCATTTCTGCTGAATTCGCTAGTAAAATCACATCATCAGCAAACAGAAGCGTTTTTATTGTCACCCCAGCAAACTCAATTCCGCCTGGTAGAAAGTCCGTCAAGTCATTAATATACAATAAAAACAGTTGAGGGCTTAAAGGGCATCCTTGTCTTACTCCCATATTGGTCTCAAACCATTCTGAAACATCTGACCCACACCAAACTGCTGCGCGGTTACCCTCATACATATTTTCAAGCACTCTTCCCAATTTCAAACTCATTCCGATGGTGTTAAGTTTGTAGAATAGAGCTCTCCGATCGACCGTATCAAAAGCTGCCTTAAAATCCACGAAGAAAGCGAATAATTTCTTTTTTTGTTCTAAGAATGAGCCCGCAATGTTCTGCAACACAAAAATATTGTCTACGGTTGAATATCCTGAACGAAAACCAGCTTGATTTTCACGGATAAGTTTTTGACTTTCAATCCATCGAGCTATTCGGTTGCTTAAAAGCTTGGCGAACACTTTGTAAGATGTGTTGAGCAGAGATATCCCTCGGTAATTGGCCAGGTCGGTTATATTTCCCTTTTTATGTATGGGGAATATTATTGTTTCTTTAAGTTGTGGTGGTATAATTCCTGCGTTCAATATTTCATTAAATGTTGATGTCAATTTGTCCTTGAGTTCATCTGTAGCGTATTTAAATAGTTCTATAGGAATCCCATCAGGACCTGACGATTTATGATCACTTAGATTACTCAGGACAGAATGTACTTCAACACTGGAGAATGGTGTGTCAAGTAATTCGTTTTGATTTAAAGGAACCGAATAATAAGTCGGCAACGAGCTGCTCATCGGATTAAGTAAGCTTTGAAAATGGTTCCTGAAAGAGTGTGCATTTAACTCAACACTTATTCGTGGAACTTTACCATTGAATTTGTTAATCGCCGCCCAAAATTCTTTTGTATTCCTACAACATGTAAGTGAAAGAGCCTCTTTTTCATAGAATTGTTTCTTTTTTACTTTACACAACCTTTTAAATGCCATGTTGGTTTTATTATAAAGATCTTTAAAAATACTATTACCATATATACGAAACACCTTAAGCCATCCAAATGATTTTTGTCTAACTATTTCACACTCTTTATCGAACGTTTCTCTTTATACATCAATATCTTTTTAAAACTTTGCCTGTTTGTAGGATAGGATTTTTTTACTACATTTTTAATCTCACTCATGTTCAGCTGTTCATTGTTCAAATTGCGATCCAAATTGCTTCTGTACTCGGTTGCATTAGAATGTTTCCACTTCAATTTTGGTGGAGGCAGGATACTGATTGTTTCCACATCAGCGAGTGGCGAAATTGCGAACTCTGCTAAGATAGGTAAGTGATCCGAGTATTGTTAACATAGAATTTCCAATTTTGTAACTATGGAGATCCATTCACCCCTTATTAAGCAGTAGTCGATGACTGAGCACCCTTACTGACCTGCGTATGTAAGTTCACCAAATTTATCCCCGCCACTTACGACATTCATAATGTGAAATCCAAAAGAATCGCATAATTCCAACAGTTTTGACCCTCTAGAATTTGTAGTAGAATCCTTCGAGTTCCTTACTTTTCCTGCAAGTCGATTTTCTCTTCCTTCTTCTTTTCCTATTCGAGCATTTAGATCTCCAATAATCATTATGTTGTCGTAGCTGCTGTGTTCTAAAATATCATATAATTTTCTAAAATCTCTTTCCCAATTGTTATATTTAATATATGTTGGCAATATTATAAATTTGATTGAATTTAAAATGATTTTTAAGATTTTTACTTCATCAACGGTTTCGAACTCGCATTTAATGTTTTTTAAACTCTTTTTGAACCCAAGAAAGCATCCTCCACTTGCTCTGCCTCTTGTGCTTTGTTTTACGGCTGGTATCCAAACAAATTCAAAATCCTTAAATTGGTGAACATATAACTTCAAGTCATCCTCTACTAAAAAAGTTTCATATAGAAACACTATATCATAACTATTTAAGAACTCATAGAAATTTACAAAAATAGACTTGTTTTTAAGACCTAATATATTATAACTCAATATTTTTATTTTAGGATTTGATTTACTTAAATTAACTAATTTTAATTTATTACGGCAGACGGCAGGCTTACCCTATTCTGAATTACATGTTTTGGTTGATGTCACTGCTAAATGCTTTCCGAAGTGAATTGAAGATGTCGCTCCTTGATTGACAGTTCCAGCATCGGGCACGAGTGTCTTTACGTCAAAACACAGCTGTTTGCTTAGATCAACATTGTAAATAGAACCTAGTTTTTGAATGCCATTAGAATTGTTGTGTATGATACCCAAGGATGAGCTCCAAAGAAAAACATTGTTTTCTATAAACATTTTATCATCTCGAACGAAAACTTTTATGTTAGGATTGACAGCAATTAGCTTTTTGCGAATCCTCAGCAGTGCATTGCGTTTGTGCCGGACTGTTGTTGGCAGATCTTTTGAGATGTTAACTCCAGTGTTTCGCAGTTTCGTTGACGACTTCAGTGCTGCAATCACTTGTTGCTTGGATTCCAGTTTCACGATGAAATGTTTAGATTTGTTGTTAAAAGATTTGATTTCTCTAATTTGATGCTCATCGATGCATGGTGCTGGTTGAATCAATGTTGAACAAATGTCTTTTACAATGTCTTTTTCCGTTCTGCCTTCCTGTGACGATACTCGTATCATGAGATTATTTTCAGTGTTTCTTTTTTGCAATTCTTCCATTTGATACTCCAACATTTCGTATTTTTTTGCCAAACTGCATACCTTCGTAGCTAACTCCAAATTCTTCTCCATGAGTTGTTTGTTTACATTTGTGATGACTTCAAGATCCGATTTAATTGCAATGTTTTTAATCTTTATGTCGATAAGATTATTAAACAATTCACATAAGTCTGATTTTGTCATAGTGGCAACAAGGTCTTCGGACATTTTTTGCTGCAATTGACGTTTTTTATGGATACTAAATGACTCGGGCGATATTTGTCTGAGTTTTCTTTTATTGTCCGCGGACATACAGATTGCGGTAAAGAATGTATATATATATATGGCAGTAGCACTCAGGCAATTTATAATTAAGAATTTACACTGATAGAAGTTGAACTCACACATCAATTAAGGTCTTTTCAATTCGAAAGTATTTCAGATAACTGTGACTAATTAAGTTCAAATAAACAACTTTAAAATAACAATTTCCCACTTTTAATTGGAGCAACTATAAAACTGACTTTTTCAAATAATGACAGAAATGTCAACGTTTTTTTTTAGCTATTATCTTTTTGGCAACACTGGTTTAAACAGCTGACGCACGTTTCGTGTTTTGCTTCACTGTCAAACATCTTCAGTTTGGTCTATAATTTAACCATGAATCGTCTTACAAACGAACAATGCTTGCAAATTATTGAATTTTATTGTCAAAATGCGTGTTAAGAAAGTTCAGTTTCAAATTTTTACCGAAAATGGGTACGTAAACCAATGCATCGTACGCTACCAATGCATCCAGAAAAAGTCACAGTTTGGTGCGGTTTATGGGCTGGTGGCATCATTGGACCGTACTTCTTCAAAGATGATGCGAATCGTAACGTAACTGTGAATGGTGAGCGCTACCGTGAGATGATATCCAACTTTTTTTTTGCCCAAAATGCAAGAGCTTGACTTGCATGACATGTGGTTTCAACAAGATGGTGCCACATGCCACACAGCACGCGCAACAATGGACTTATTGAGAGGCGATTTCTGTGAACATTTTATTTCACGTTCGGGAACGGTAATTGGCCGCCTAGATCGTGCGACTTAACGCCTTTAGACTATTTTTTGTGGGGCTATGTTAAAGCTCAAGTCTATACAGACAAGCCCGCTTCTATTGACGCATTGGAAGACAGCATTGAAACATTTATTCGTGAAATACCGGCCGAAATGTTGGAAAGACTATGTCAAAATTGGACTAAGCGGATGGACCATTTGAGGCGCAGTCAAGGTCAACATTTGCATGAAATAATCACAATCAATTCAAACATTAAATTATATGGACCGTACTGTCGATTCAAATAAAGATTTCATGTATTTTTCTGAATTTTATGTGTTTTTTTTTTTGAAAAACTTTCCTATAGCTTTTAAAAAATCACCCTTTATTTGCCCGCAGCAAATTTCTCCCAACCCTCAATGAGTCAGTTGAGTTAGGGTGATTTTTTAGCTATTAGATAGATAGATAGATAGATAGAGATAGATTTATTGTACCTATTCATCATTACAAGTTGTGGTTTTTCTTACATAAATTGTACGAGCATGGCTTTTGCCGTCTGCCTGATTAACATTAATATAATAATCAAAAAAGAAATAAGTTTGTTATCGAATAATTATAAGGTACATATAACAAGTTAATATACATGTATACACATGTAGCTTTCGTTTATGAATTTCAAAACTCTTCGTTTATAATATTTTTTCTATATTTGATTGACTTTTTATAATAGTTTAAAAGTAGTTTTATATCACAATCGCAATTTAAAAGGTCTCTGACCTCAGATACCGATTTAATATCACTGCCTAGATAAAATCTGCGCAATTCCTTAAGGATTGGACATCTACCAATAAAATGCACAATATCTTCTCTCTCTGATAGGTTGCAAAGACTGCAGTATATCGGCAAGTCGGGACGATGTGGGATATAATTTAAATTAACGAGTTCTCCTCTCATCTTGAAAATGGTAGATATGAGTTCTTGACTGTTGCTGTTATTGAAATAATTTCGTTCACATAAATCATGGTTGAGGCAACTGTATGTTGATCGATGTACGGAGGATGTAGCCATATTAATACAATCTCAAATCAAATCTCTTTCTATATTGTTCGTCTACTTTGGAGATAAGTTCGTAGAGCATAACTTTTAATAACCTGGGGTTAGTCGTCGTGAAATGGAATTGCATCCCACAGTAACCTGCAAGCTCTTCCAGTTTCCTAAACCAAAGATTTCTTTTATGTATGGTTTTCATAGCGACAATTTTTGGCAGTCTTTCATCAGGCATCTCAAGAACTTTCAATATATAATCAATATGCAGCTTCAGTGTCTTGACGAATAATGGCGATATTCCTGTTTCTATTATTACCATATAGTTAGGCGTCGTTCTTGGTAAACCAAAGGTTCGTTTGATGTAATATCTTAGAAGTTGTTCTACAGTCTCATATTGCGTATGTCCCCAAGATTGAGCTGCGTACATCAATACCGATTCTGCAACACCAACGAAGACTTTATATTTAACACTATGATCAACCAGATTATTTGAGAAACACCTTTTCCAGGTAGCACATATAGCACTTTTCGCCTTAATAAGTTTGTCCTTCAAGTGAAAATTAGTGATTGTCACTCCAAGGTATTTGTACTTTTTCACCACTTCAATTGGTTCCCCGTTGTAGTGCCAGCTTTCATTTCGACACAGTCTACCACCTCCCTGTTTGAAAATCATCACTTTTGATTTTAATAGGTTAACCGTTAAGTTCCACCTTAGACAATACATATAGAGACGGTTTATCATCAGTTGCAGCATTTCGGCTGAATTCGCTAGTAAAATCACATCATCAGCAAACAGAAGCGTTTTTATTGTCACCCCAGCAAACTCAATTCCGCCTGGTAGAAAGTCCGTTAAGTCATTGATATACAATGAAAACAGTTGAGGGCTTAAAGGGCATCCTTGTCTTACTCCCATATTGGTCTCAAACCATTCTGAAACATCTGACCCACACCAAACTGCTGCGCGGTTACCCTCATACATATTTTCAAGCACTCTTCCCAATTTCAAACTCATTCCGATGGTGTAAAGTTTGTAGAATAGAGCTCTCCGATCGACCGTATCAAAAGCTGTCTTAAAATCCACGAAGAAAGCGAATAATTTCTTTTTTTGTTCTAAGAATGAGCCCGCAATGTTCTGCAACACAAAAATATTGTCTACGGTTGAATATCCTGAACGAAAACCAGCTTGATTTTCACGGATAAGTTTTTGACTTTCAATCCATCGAGCTATTCGATTGCTTAAAAGCTTGGCGAACACTTTGTAAGACGTGTTGAGCAGAGATATCCCTCGGTAATTGGCCGGGTCGGTTATATTTCCCTTTTTATGTATGGGGAATATTATTGTTTCTTTAAGTTGTGGTGGTATAATTCCTGCGTTCAATATTTCATTAAATGTTGATGTCAATTTGTCCTTGAGGTCATCTGTAGCGTATTTAAATAGTTCTATAGGAATCCCATCAGGACCTGACGATTTATGATCACTTAGATTACTCAGGACAGAATGTACTTCAACACTGGAGAATGGTGTGTCAAGTAATTCGTTTTGATTTAAAGGAACCGAATAATAAGTCGGCAACGAGCTGCTCATCGGATTAAGTAAGCTTTGAAAATGGTTCCTGAAAGAGTGTGCATTTAACTCAACACTTATTGGTGGAACTTTACCATTGAATTTGTTAATCGCCGCCCAAAATTCTTTTGTATTCCTACAACATGTAAGTGAAAGAGCCTCTTTTTCATAGAATTGTTTCTTTTTTACTTTACACAACCTTTTAAATGCCATGTTGGTTTTATTATAAAGATCTTTAAAAATACTATTACCATATATACGAAACACCTTAAGCCATCCAAATGATTTTTGTCTAGCTATTTCACACTCTTTATCGAACGTTTCTCTTTATACATCAATATCTTTTTAAAACTTTGCCTGTTTGTAGGATAGGATTTTTTTACTACATTTTTAATCTCACTCATGTTCAGCTGTTCATTGTTCAAATTGCGATCCAAATTGCTTCTGTACTCGGTTGCATTAGAATGTTTCCACTTCAATTTTGGTGGAGGCAGGATACTGATTGTTTCCACATCAGCGAGTGGCGAAATTGCGAACTCTGCTAAGATAGGTAAGTGATCCGAGTATTGTTAACATAGAATTTCCAATTTTGTAACTATGGAGATCCATTCACCCCTTATTAAGCAGTAGTCGATGACTGAGCACCCTTACTGACCTGCGTATGTAAGTTCACCAAATTTATCCCCGCCACTTACGACATTCATAATGTGAAATCCAAAAGAATCGCATAATTCCAACAGTTTTGACCCTCTAGAATTTGTAGTAGAATCCTTCGAGTTCCTTACTTTTCCTGCAAGTCGATTTTCTCTTCCTTCTTCTTTTCCTATTCGAGCATTTAGATCTCCAATAATCATTATGTTGTCGTAGCTGCTGTGTTCTAAAATATCATATAATTTTCTAAAATCTCTTTCCCAATTGTTATATTTAATATATGTTGGCAATATTATAAATTTGATTGAATTTAAAATGATTTTTAAGATTTTTACTTCATCAACGGTTTCGAACTCGCATTTAATGTTTTTTAAACTCTTTTTGAACCCAAGAAAGCATCCTCCACTTGCTCTGCCTCTTGTGCTTTGTTTTACGGCTGGTATCCAAACAAATTCAAAATCCTTAAATTGGTGAACATATAACTTCAAGTCATCCTCTACTAAAAAAGTTTCATATAGAAACACTATATCATAACTATTTAAGAACTCATAGAAATTTACAAAAATGGACTTGTTTTTAAGACCTAATATATTATAACTCAATATTTTTATTTTAGGATTTGATTTACTTAAATTAACTAATTTTAATTTATTACGGCAGACGGCAGGCTTACCCTATTCTGAATTACATGTTTTGGTTGATGTCACTGCTAAATGCTTTCCGAAGTGAATTGAAGATGTCGCTCCTTGATTGACAGTTCCAGCATCGGGCACGAGTGTCTTTACGTCAAAACACAGCTGTTTGCTTAGATCAACATTGTAAATAGAACCTAGTTTTTGAATGCCATTAGAATTGTTGTGTATGATACCCAAGGATGAGCTCCAAAGAAAAACATTGTTTTCTATAAACATTTTATCATCTCGAACGAAAACTTTTATGTTAGGATTGACAGCAATTAGATTTTTGCGAATCCTCAGCAGTGCATTGCGTTTGTGCCGGACTGTTGTTGGCAGATCTTTTGAGATGTTAACTCCAGTGTTTCGCAGTTTCGTTGACGACTTCAGTGCTGCAATCACTTGTTGCTTGGATTCCAGTTTCACGATGAAATGTTTAGATTTGTTGTTAAAAGATTTGATTTCTCTAATTTGATGCTCATCGATGCATGGTGCTGGTTGAATCAATGTTGAACAAATGTCTTTTACAATGTCTTTTTCCGTTCTGCCTTCCTGTGACGATACTCGTATCATGAGATTATTTTCAGTGTTTCTTTTTTGCAATTCTTCCATTTGATACTCCAACATTTCGTATTTTTTTGCCAAACTGCATACCTTCGTAGCTAACTCCAAATTCTTCTCCATGAGTTGTTTGTTTACATTTGTGATGACTTCAAGATCCGATTTAATTGCAATGTTTTTAATCTTTATGTCGATAAGATTATTAAACAATTCACATAAGTCTGATTTTGTCATAGTGGCAACAAGGTCTTCGGACATTTTTTGCTGCAATTGACGTTTTTTATGGATACTAAATGACTCGGGCGATATTTGTCTGAGTTTTCTTTTATTGTCCGCGGACATACAGATTGCGGTAAAGAATGTATATATATATATGGCAGTAGCACTCAGGCAATTTATAATAAAGAATTTACACTGATAGAAGTTGAACTCACACAACAATTAAGGTCTTTTCAATTCGAAAGTATTTCAGATAACTTTTGTGACTAATTAAGTTCAAATAAACAACTTTAAAATAACAATTTCCCACTTTTAATTGGAGCAACTATAAAACTGACTTTTTCAAATAATGACAGAAATGTCAACGTTTTTTTTTAGCTATTATCTTTTTGGCAACACTGGTTTAAACAGCTGACGCACGTTTCGTGTTTTGTTTCACTGTCAAACATCTTCAGTTTGGTCTATAATTTAACCATGAATCGTCTTACAAACGAACAACGCTTGCAAATTATTGAATTTCAATAATTTTTTTTATCAAAATGCGTGCTCTGTTAAGAAAGTTCAGTTTCAAATTTTTACCGAAAAGTTGTGTTCAGCGACGAAGCTCATTTTTGGCTCAATGGGTACGTAAATAAGTAGAATTGTCGATTTTGGAGTGAATATCAGCCAGAAGCATTTCAAGAGCTACTAATGCATCCAGAAAAAGTCACAGTTTGGTGCGGTTTATGGGCTGGTGGCATCATTGGACCGTACTTCTTCAAAGATGATGCGAATCGTAACGTAACTGTGAATGGTGAGCGCTACCGTGAGATGATATCCAACTTTTTTTTTGCCCAAAATGCAAGAGCTTGACTTGCATGACATGTGGTTTCAACAAGACGGTGCCACATGCCACACAGCACGCGCAACAATGGACTTATTGAGAGGCGAGTTCGGTGAACATTTTATTTCACGTTCGCGAACGGTCAAATGGCCGCCTACATCGTGCAATTTAACTCTGTATATGATTTTAACTTCATCATGGGTTTGTTGTTGGGGTTTACAGAAGTGCGAAATTATGCTAAAGTTTGAAAGAAAATGTTCTTGTTGAGATCTTTCGCCTTAACGGAGTGACGTTTTTTGAATTTGGTTTATTTATATTTTATTATCACCTTTGAAACTAGTAAAAATTCCTGCAAAAGATGAAACGTTTGTAGGACAGTCTTATACTGTGAGCACGTTTTGTAGCCGATATCCATAGGCGATCATTGTAGACAATTAAAGGAGCGAGCTTTACACAAATCACATAAGTACTTATTACTAATTTTGTAAGCAAATTCGTTTATTTTTGAAATAATGAGTGATAAATTGAATTAATTCTGAAAAAGCAGACCTTTCCGCAGTGAAGTATTAGAACAATTAATCCAGCATCCTTAGCAAAGTATGACCTAGCATTTGCATTTCGTGGATTTGGGCGGCTTGCAAAAGTTTCGTTAACCTTTTCTTAATGTCATCTTTTTTTAAAAGCGCTTCATACTTTCCGCCACAGCAGCAAATATTGTTGAAATTGTCCTTCTTAAGTCCATGGCAGCGAGAACATTGCATATCTTGTAAAATATATGAAGATATTTTAGTACTAACATCTAGAATGATCGAAGATTCTATGTCTGTATTGTCATATGACACATAACACCTATTACATATCCAAACTTCCCTGTGGAAAAAAAAATAAACACTGCACTATTTATAACAAGTTTGAATTCAATTTAAAACTTACTTCCCATGGCGAACATTTCGATATTCATCAACAAACAAATTTATGTCTCTGAATTCGTTACAAGCTTTGCATGTTGCAGAGATATACATAAAGTCTTCCATTCCTATGAAAGGGTCCTCTTTACAGTATTCGTTTGCAGCCACAATTTTTAGCAAATTTCTTCTCAAGGCAATAATGCTTTCTTCATTGTCATTGGTAATATTTAATATTTTCATAACGGCGTGGATGTATCGCAATATTGCAGCAGAATCTTCCGCTCCATATTTTCTATGTAAGTCAACAGTTAGTCCTAATATCTTTTGGGATATGGAGTGAATGGATTCATTGAGACATCCTTCTAACATCGATTGTATTAATATCGTTGCGAATTCTTGAAACTTAATCTCGAAATCATTTTTATTTGATATCTGGGATCCTATTGAAAAATGTATGTCGATAATATTTTCTGTTTGATTCAGAAGTATGCGATCTAGATTAGGAATAACATTTTCTGAAGATGGTACAACCACTTTTATACCACCATAGTTAGTAGGATCAAGCCATACCAAATTATTCCAACCTTGTTCAAAACATAATTGAACACTATGATACAATTCATTCTTGCGAATGCTTTGCACGATGAATTCCACATAACTTATTGCCTCAATTATGTTTTTCTTTTTTGTATTTATTATTAAACGATTGACATCTGCAAAAATTATAATTACACTCAGACGTTTTAATTCTATTAAAATTCCTACTAAAATTTTTTCCATCAAAATCGTAAGTGCTTTACATATAGCTGGATCATACATAAATGCTTTATTTGTTCTTATCCATCTATAAAAATTAGCAATGTGGTAATCAGAAAATACATTTTTATTAAGTGACAATTCACGTAACCATCCATTGACCATACTACGTAGAATACGAAATGTTCCGTTATATAACCCCATCCCATTACTATGAATTTCCATGTTATCGCCGGAAACCAATAAATCCTCGAACGTAGTTTGGACGTTTTTGCCGAATATAGTGGAAGTGGAATCCCCCATTATATCATAGATTTTATCCGAATGTAACAAAGCACTGATGGCTAAGTTCTGTACTGTCAGTGCAATGCAAATACCCATATAAAATGCTGGTTTATTATGGGAAAGACGAACATTCGTATTCATTCCTGTCAATAATTTGTAGTCTTCTGTCTCTTTGCCACTTAGGTCCGGTCGGTTATTTGGTGACCACCACAGAATACAATTATTTTTTTGAAGCAAACGTGCATAAAATATGTCTGTTCCTGTGAGCACCGGGTCGGGAGGCAAATTACCAATAGGAATATTCAAATACTGGCTTTGTTTGAGCATTAAATTAACAACATTATTAAAATTAAGAAAATGTCGAATCATACAACGGCTTGTTTGAATTTGCCAACTAAGATTTTGAATTTTGCACACATCATCAGAAATATGTATGGTAATGTTAGGGAATTCTATTATTATCGGTATAACTGTCCTTAATTTACTGTACTCTATAGATGTTTGTGAACATAACACTGTTGGTCCCCTTTTATTATCTTTATATTTTGATAAACACCTTTGAATATGACCATAAGCTTGTTGAATATCAATTTCCATAAAAATATCAAAAGAAATATATTCTGGTTGCAAGCTGTTTTCCGCACCAATCTTTTTTAAATAAGCAACTCGCTCGGTAGCGTAAAGTGTATTCAAGTTCTGCATTTTATCCTTTCGTACTGTATCTAAAATCACAATCGTTGCACAATGACTTGAAGGGAGGAAAAGTCCCCATATTTGCCTTTTTCCTAGAGAATGTTGATATAAGAATAATTTCTTAAGATTCTCCCATGAACCATTTAAATAATGGTTTGTATCTGTACACTTCTTAAGATCAAATGTATAAAAATTTGATCTCGGCTCCTCTGCTATCGATAAGGGGGTTGATTGGTTCTTCTTTACCCTACATAAACAACCGATTTCTATTAAAAACCTTGACTATAAGGAAATTTTTGTTTCGTACATTCCTTCAATATCTGTCATTGCTACCCCACTGACTAAGCTTACACCACTACATTTGAAGTTTTGCTCGTCTAACTTGTATTGATAAATATTATAAGGCTGAGTACCACGTGGCAAATAATACCAAACTCTGTGCCTGTGTAAATGTTCTTCCGAAGCATTTCGTGACCTTTGGTTTATGTAAAATATTCTAGGTATTTTCAATTTTATTTTGTGTAAATCATTGTCTACAATTGCCCAAACAACGAAATGTCCAGTATCATTCAAAGGAGTTAGTTGGATCACCTGCCAAACATGTGTATGAAGTAAATATCTTGATCTATTTAGGAATTCACTAACGGTATTTCGATTGTGTTGTAACAGATTGTTACTAGGACACATCCTTTTGACATTACTTCTCCCTCCTCGTCTTTTATCCAATTGAAAAGCCCACTTTTTTTTCTGATACTGTAGCCAATTTAAAATTTCTGCCTTTTTGTGCCCAATTTTAGGTGGTTGACCTATATATTCTGTTAAGTCATCTCTTAGTTCACCTTGTTTTCGTTTCATCCCACAATCTCTCTTCATTTGATTGTATTCGGGAAATTGATTGACGGGAACTTCTCTTTTATTAAGCTTTTCAGATCGCTTTGAGACTGTAAAAATATCTGTGATTTGCTTTTGTCTCAATTTATCATTCGTAATCAATATTTTTTTGAGCAGCCAATCAGGATGCAATACTCTTGGAACAGGGTTATTTAGGCCTTGCATTGCAGCCGGAATTGTAATAATCTTTTGTATTGCTCCACTTAAGCGTTCAATATAATAATTCCAATCAATCGCATCACGGATGTCAGCATCACCCATAGTCGTGTCGTGCAACCAACGACTTAAATAACATTTTCTTATAGTTGCTTCGCATTGGAAAATAGCAAGCGGAATAACTCTTTCAGTTACTGGACAGCCTATTGGTTTTTTTGATATAACAAATTTGCAAGCTAGGCCCGCATCCTTTACCACTGATCCCCTAAAAATTCAGCTAATCTTTTAGCTTTTGATATCGACGTACTTTTTTGAGCCCCGTAGTCCTCAAGTTTTTTGACATTGATCTATTCTCTGAAATCAGATCAAATAATTCACTATCGGGGAGATTATGACCGTGACTATACAAAACATCCAACCAATAGTTTGCAATCTTTGCTACATTTGAATAGCATTCTTCAAGAGTACTACCAGAAAGAAAAGATTCAAATACGGAACTTTGAAAGTTTTTAATAAGTTGAAGCTCTCCACGGCGCTTGACCTCGAATCCTTTCAATTCGGCCAGAGAACCATCAAAATTGAAAACAGCATAGCGTTTTTTCAACTTTTTTCCTTCTTCTTTAGCAGCAGGTAGTACCATAGCCAAATATGGACCGTCGACTTCAAAAAATATAGAATTTTCCGAACGTATTTGATAGACAGGTTTATCCACATTGTCGCCCATCCTTACCAATTCATGATATTGATTATTAGTGAACGACTCTTTTACCATAGTATTTAAGATAGCATTTGGATACGATATATTAAATATGCTTTTTCCAAACAAAATTTCTTTATTTTTAGCTGCTTTAATTTCACTAGCGTCGCCCTTTTTATTGCTTCCGATACAGACTTCTGTGATAATTTTGTTAGGCCCTTATATTCATACCGACGGTCTCGAAATGCTCTTACGGTATCTACGTAAAAGCTATTTTCCTTTTGACAAATTGTTGAAATACGTTCCTCCGACTTCACAACTTTGGTCTTTTTATAGACTTTACGGCAATAGTCCAAAAGACGTTTTTTTCCATATTCTACCTGGTCTTCCTGGGAAAGTTCATGAAACGCTCGTTGTTTGCCTCCTACTTGTAATGGTGGAAATTTTTCCATTTTCAACTGCTGTCTGATTCTCTCAAGTTCATTTTTTGTTGCTGGCAAGGTTTCACCTCTCCACTGCCATTTCATGACACGTTTACATTTTGCATTGGGAGAGTTGAAATCACATACAGCACAGTCAGCGTCATATACAACGACCGATGGCTGTAAACGGTTTGTAAGAATAATGTTCGGGTACATTGCTCCCACATCAAGATGATAAATTACGGGCTGTTCTACTCGATTAGGAATGTCATACAATCCTTGAAGACCCTGCTTAATTTCGTCCACTATCTCTGAAAAGTTATTTACTTTTTCTAATGGAACTCCTTCTTCAACAACTATGGCATGCTCTAAAACTTTGTCGACATTATTTATCAACTCGGTTAATGTGTTTCTGTCTAACCGAAATCGGCAGGGAATATCTGCCCTATAAACACCACATTCCACAGCTTCTACGTGTCCACCCACATAAGTCTCCGTGTCTATGAGATGACCATCGTACGTAAGTTTTGATATTTCATTTTCTTGTTTGTTTGGATATACTATATTTGCTTTGTATGCTTCAACCATCAATAAGGTTTCACAGAGTGTACCAGAACCTTTTCGCAGGATCTCATCTGGTTGCATAGGAACAACAGTACTTAACGCAAATATAAAAGGATGTACATATTTCGTATATAAATAAAAGGTAGCAATGGCATCAGAAACTGAATAATTAGATAGGGTTTGTGGTTGCTCTTTTGCCATTCTGCACATTTCTTCAGGATCCAATTCTATTGGATCATATCGTAATTTAGCCTTTGCCACGGCCTTTAATCCTTGCGATCCCACTGGGAGATAGGAATCTCTTTTTACCCAACAAAGACAATCCATATGAACTGCAGGTCTGCAAAAGTATACCCCATCTTTTGATTTGGAAAAACCGATTTCATTGAACATGTTTATGCCATGAATGTGGGCTCTGGTTTCAATGAATGGCCAATCAAAAAAATCGCCATTATAAGTTACAAATATATTAGGTTTTATCTGCATTATGTGATTGAAGAATCTTTGAATCGTGTTTTTTTCATTTCTTTCATTAAAAACTATAAAATTGCCTTCAAACTCTGGTTTTGGTGTGTATTCAAAGTTTTGAACATCTTTAGAAATTATTTCACGATTCGTAATTAAGTAACCTTGTCCATCAAAAATATAAGATATCATCATTATTTCATCTATATTTGAGTCAGGAAATTTTAACGGTAGCTTTGTAGTTTCAATGTCGAATGCTAGAACAACTGGATCCGGTCGCTCTAAAACATCAGGAAGTAATTTAATAACCGGAGATGTTTTGTTTTTGCCTTGTATTTCGATACTATACCACATACCACAAAATATTTTCAAGTCAATTGATACACGCACATGATATGGAACGTCGTATTCTCGATTATCAGTTATTTTGTATAATGGATCGATTTCATGAAGTGGTACGTTTGCTAAAGCTGACTGTTCATATGTTAACAATTGATCAGTTTTATAATTTCTTCTTGCACGGTCTGTATTTTTCTTAATTATGATTAGCATTTGTTTCCGTATTTTTACAAGGAGGTATGATTAAAAAATATCAATTTCAGATATAATTTTTTAATGCCTGCAAGGTGATTAGGTAAATCAAGGTTTTCTTTAAACACATTTGCAATGTCCGCAATATCTCCTCCAAAATGTGTT